>JAVQMF010000037.1:2500000-3750000 GCA_032878935.1 Erythrophleum fordii | reverse complement strand
TCTACCAGTGTTTTGCTTCACCATCCAACTTGTATATGGCCAACTGGGCCTTTTGCTTACTAGTGCATTTCATGACATGCAACATCTTTTCAAGTTGCATCATCCACCTTTCAATCTTGATCACATTAGGCTCCCCCTTAAAAGATGGAGGATTTGCCTTTTAAAAATGGCCTAGCACAGTGGTGATGTCATTTTCTTCTCTCTTCACACTTCCACCACTTGGATTATTTCCCACACAATTGTCTTCAGGCACATATCATCTTTCCCATGGTTTTCTCTGTCATACCAACATAGATTATATAAAAATCTAATGCTATATTTCTCATTTAACAATAATTATTCAAATTCACACTTTCGATAGCAGAAATAACCATTATTGAAAGCCTCAATAATCCAACTGTGCCTAAATAAAGATTTTCATTATTTTATTCTCCAAATTCATACCAAACAAATTTGTTATACTTAGAATATCATAAAAGAAGCATAAATTTAGTGAGTTGCTTTATGTACACAATTTTACCACTTTAACACATATTGAGGCCAAATTTGAAAAATTATAACTTGAGGTATACAACTTTAATTTGTGCGAACTCAGTAGCCACAGAAAGCTTATGATGAGAACTATTTACTATAAAGATTTCATGATAAAGCAAGTTCATTTGGTCCCTTAAAATCCATGAAAACAGAAGCTGACCATATGAATAGTACACTAGTAAATTCTGCATAAGGTAGTTAGCTTCAAAAATTTATAATAAATTTTACAGAGCCACAAAAATTATGTTCTTTATCTCTAGGAAAGCTCTAAATATGTTCTACCTTTCAGCCTAAAACTCATCCATTTAGTCTGTCAATGGTTCATTGATATTTTATGGCTTAAAGAATGGAAGTTTTGGTGCCAAATGGTTATAAAGGATCTATAATACGCCATGTCTCCATTTGGAGACATTTTAAATGATAAATGCATTATATATGGCTAGTTCAACATGTCTTAAATTCCATATAACTCAAAATGACCTCTCCACTTGCCATTAAATACACATATTTCCAAAAATTCAATAGATCAATTTATATAATATTGTATTTTACTATCCATAAATGGTTTCTGTATCATATTCTCATACTTTTAAATATGTTGGAATAATTATACATCAAAATATTCAAATACATAACCATAGGTACATGAATATGTCTAAATATGAACTTTATTGTCAAAGTAGCTCTTTTCATGCTTTTGGATCATCATTCTTGTTTCTTTGAGAGCCATCTAGATATGGTTAGTGGAAATATGAAAAAAAATTGAGATTCTAAGAATTCTAAGAACTAATTCAACATTCAAGCATACATATATGATTCACTCAAGTTCAAGGATGCAAGTATGCATGTCATACAATGATAAATCATTCAAATTCATGCATTAAGGATCCATGGCTCCATCAAGAGCAATCTTATACTTTAAAGAATTTTAGTTTAGTCTCACCTAACAATTTGGGGCTTTTTGTTTAGCCTCACCCTCTTTTAGAGACTTTTGACTTAGTTTCATCCATGTTTAGGAACTTTTGATTTCACCTCACCTATTTCAAGGGACTTTTAGCATAAACTCACCCATTAAAAAACCAAACCAATTCCAAATGCAATCAAATGTCATACAATTACATATAATCATCAAAAAATCAATATTACACATACTTTGCATACAATACATACAAACAATTTAAGACACTCAAGCAACTAGGCATACATATACAAGAATGAAGAAAAAGCTACCTTGACACAAACAATTCAATGAATTCCCCTTGATTCCTCTCTTTTGTTCCATGGCCTTACACCTATACTTGGGTAGAATTTTACTTGCTTAGCCTAGGCAAGTCAAATAAGATATAAAATCATCAATGGAACTATGCCTAAACTCATACTAGCTTATACAAGTTAATCAAGACTTTAAACACACATATGGCTCACTTGATGGCATTATGAAGAAAGTTTTATAAATTAATTTCTTGCCTCTAAAATTTCATTCAATATGAGTTATATGGCTCTCTTAGAACTCATTAGAATCATCATAAACTTGATTTAAGGGGTTCAGCACTAAGTTGCTTCTTTAGGCATAATTGAATCCTAAATTTTCGTTTTTCAAAATAAGGCATCTAAATTCAACTAATGGTTTCTTTAGTGTTTATAATTCATAACTAGACCATTTATAACCTTAGAATCATTGAAAGCTTTTCCTATATGCCATTTCTAGCTCATGGTCAAACCACACCTATATACACCACACTTGAAAATTTATGCTTTTTTCATGGGGAATTTGGTGCATATATGTAACAACTAGAAATTGTGCTGAAATTTTTTTAAGTCCTGAAAATTTTCTAAGTCTGTTGGCTATAGCAAGAAATGGTCTAGTTATAGTGAATGTACCTGTTCGCTATAGCGAGACATGGCCTAGCTATAGCGAGTGTGCCTGTTCGTTATAGCGAGAATGCTTCTAGCTATAGCGAGTTTGAGCATCTCATATAAAAACCAGGGGATTCCTTGTAATAGCGTGCACCGTAGTGAGAACAGGGGTCTGGGACTGATACGTGCTCACCGTAGCGAGGGTTATTTTTCACTGTAGCGAGGGTTAGTCCAAAAAAGCATGAAAAAGGAGAATTTTGCTTCTTAAAGTGTCCAAATCCTTTCCTTTTCTTCTAACTGACCTAAGCTTCATCCAAAACAAAGAAAAAGGCTTGAGAGAGAGAGAGAGAAACTAAGAAAAGCTAAGAGAGAAGGAAGGAAACCAAGGAAGAAAGGTAAGAACCTTTAAAGATCTTCATGCTTCTTCTTCTTGATTTTATTCTTCTCTCTCTAAGTTTCCTTTCCATGGGTGAGATAGCTCTGTTCTAACCTAGAATGAGCAAGAAACCCTTGAATTAGAGTGTGGAAAGTTAAAAAATGTAAAGAAACTAGGAGAATAGCTAGTGAACTTCTAGAAGGAGAAACTAGGGGTTCTTATATCCTTTGTAAAGTTTTCCTTGATGAAGAACCCCCTAGTCTTGTGAATGTTTATTTGAGTTATAAGAGAGTAATTCTATGCTCTTTATTGTGTCTAGGCTCAAGAGAATTGGCCCCATCTAGTTGTAGTGTTGAGACTGCGAGAAATAAAGAGAAATCAAGAGGGAAGGTTTGTGTTCGCTTGTAAGGTAGCTCTCAACTCTTTCTTATTGCATTCTTGGATGTGTAATAGTTATTGTATACTTGTGTATATGCTTGTATTGTGAGACATGCCATTTGATGTTACCTTGATGCATTGGCACTAATATGCCTATGTTTTGGGTTGTGAAACTTACTCGGGTGAGATAGTGCCGAAAGTCCTTTAAGATGGGTGAGGTAGTGCTAAAAGTCCCTAGAAATGGGTGAGACAAAGCCAAAAATCTCATAACTGAGTGAGGCTAAGTTAAAGTCCCTAAATCAAGGGTGAGACCAATCCAAAAGTCCCAAAAATCAGGTGAGGCTAGACCAAAAGTCCCTAGAGCTTATTCTTGGTATTGATATGATATTCATGGCATGTAAATCATATGTTGTATGATTGTGAATGGTAAGATGCCTACTTGCACGCTTTGACTTATTTATATGCCTTGATTACTTCTTGAATGAGTGTATGAGCTATTGAGATTCCATGAATCTCATCCCCTTCCCTCTCCCATCTCAAGAGCTTAAGAGTGGGGGCCATTAGGCATAGAAGGCCTTTGTTTTGACACTTTTGCACACTTTGATGTATAGGAAAGCCAAAATGCTTATGTATTCATATTTTTTTGAGATGTAAATGCTTAAGTAAGTGTAAAAGTAGGTATGAATGCTATATGACCCATGTATGGAACCAAAGTAATGAAAAGATGAGATTTGGCCCTTTGGTGGCTTATATGTGTAGTATATTTTTGCCCGTAGCATAGTGAGTTTGAAATGTATGATGACTTAGACCACTTAGGCATTTCATATATGCTATATTTATGCTTTAAAACTTGCCCAAGAGATGCTAAAGCATGTAGGAGACCATTTACCCCCATTTTAAACCATTTATGGTGTCAAAATCGCCAAATTTGTGAGCTCTGTCAAAGTATACCCAAATGAGCTCTTCTTGATATACAATTTGGCATGCATCTAGAACTTGTTAAAAGTTTCTTGGGAAGCTAAATTGGGTAATATTTGGAGGTCTAGGGAATATTTGGCGAATTGTTGAAGTTAGGAAATTTTGATGGTTTTGGTTAGTGCACTATTACCATGGGTCCAAAAATGAATCTGTGTCATTCATGGACTAAACAATGTCCAATTGTTATGAAATTTTATGGACATAAACTAAACAGCCACAGTGAGCTATAAAAATTAGAAGTAGCTCAATTGGATGTCTGTAGAGGGAGAAATAACTTTCTGAAGTTCTGTGTCAGCATCAGGGAAGCCATTCGACCTTTGTTATTTTTCCATCAGTTTTCGAGACCCCAAATCTACTGAAATGTTTTGATCTTATTTTTTTCTTCTAGTTAACATATGAAGATTTCCAAATTGGTATAATTTTCCTAGATTAGATTTTTGTGGAATTAGTTATGAATTTTTGAAGTTTATGATAGCAAGCTGCATTAGTACCAGGAACAACTGGACCTCTGTCTCTTTTTCGATGTCAAACATGGTCCCAACACTAAGATTATGATTGGAAATTATTTTTAGTGTAAATGTAACACCTAGAAATTTCCAAAAAGCTATGGTTTGCTTGATTTCCATATTTCTAAAATTAGTTATGATTTTCCAAAGTTAGAGCCAAAAATCTGAGTTTTGGGCCCATTTTAAGAAATTACATTTTGGGGTTTTTGGCTTCATATCCATGGTTCATAGGTTGTTTTATACTATGTATGAGTTGTATAAATTGAGTTTGAGTAGGTTATGTGATTGATGGATTCACGGGACCCACAGGACAAATTATGAGCGTTTAAACCCCGATATATAGCAAGAAAATGACACGGTTTGTGCTTTTTCTTTGGAAATCATTTGGAATCAAACCTAAGCAGAGTCTAGTCGAGGCTAATACATTGTGGTGTTATAATATGGATTATTCTTGGTTCTTTTCTAGTTTAAATATAGTCTTAGGTAGCTTGAAATATTCATAGAATTCTAAAACTTCTAAGGTGCAAACAAAACTGTAGGTGGCCAATTTTGCATTTTAAAGCTTCTTAATTGATTCCATTTGTAAAATCTTAATCTTGACCCTTCAAAAATCCTAATTCCATCATGTTTTTATCAAAATCAAATTCCCTTATCTTCCCATCTCTCTTGGGCAAATTGGTGTAGGCTAGGGTTCCATGCATATAAAATTTTTCCTAGCCTAAACCATATACCACTTGAAAGTATGTTCAATGGAGATTGATTCAGTGAAATTGGTTTCCTCAAAGAAGCTTCTCCCTCCAAAATTTCAGCCACAAAGTTCACTCCCATAGGAAACCAAAACCATAGGAAAAAAAAAAAGAAGAGAAGGAGTAGGAAATAGTTTACAATAGCATCATAGGCAAATTCTACACATTTGCTTTGCCCTTTCCCTCCTTGCTCCCTTGGTTATTTTGCATTCCTTTTAGGTTTGGTTAGAGTTGCTCAAAGTCAGTTAGAATGAAGAAGCAAAGGTGAGGTGGCTATTTATAAGTAGGAGCTAGGGTTATTATAATTTTTTCATATTCCAATTTTGCCTTAATCTTTATTCCAATTTTGCCTTAATCTTTAATTTCACAATTTGAGCTCATTTCAACTCCTTTTCAAAAATTGCCTTTTCCATCATAAAATCTAGGTCCTTTAATATCTTGTATCAATTTTATGAGATTCAAAGCAATCCAAAACCATTCGATCAAAGTATAAGTCAACTGACAACTTAAATTGTATATCGAAAGAGTTTTAACCATTCTAACAGTTCCTATGATTTTTTAGGCCTCTAAAAATCCTAGTGAACCTAATTTTACCATTTAAAACCTCTTTCTTTAAGTTTTTAAAAAGTTTTTCAAAATTACAATTTTATTATTAGGTTTTCAGTTTGCTCTGTTTAGCTATTTTGGCTCTAATTTCAAGTCATTCTTAATTTTCTAACCATATTTCTAGGTGTTTTAATTAATATTCTACCCTCAATTAACTTTAATTTACTTTGCTTTAGGGTCCTCTTATATTACAATATATGTTTCGATTTAGTTTTTTGAAAAACCAAATATTATATCCCTTATCTCTCTTAAATTTTTTATGGTCTCTCTTCTTGCTGCCATGGGGTCCTATGACACAACATCAACCCTCAAAGGAAGTAAGGTTAGATCTTGTACATGGACCAAGAGTTACCAAGCTTTAACTTTGTAAGTGAAACCAAGCATGAAGTTTCAATTTTCACAAAGTAAGTATACAATTTAGTTTAGTGCTAAAGCAATTATATAATGATTGCTAAGTATCTAAGCAAAAAGCTATCTCTAAGTAATGTTTTCCTAAAGCATTGCTATAATACCAAAATGTAATGTAGCAACCCTAACTCCTTGTAAAGTGATTCAGTGTAATTTTACAATTAATGATCATAACTTAAGATCTAAAGTCCATACTAGTTGCCAGTAAAGAAATTATGGGGACATTTGAACTTAATTATCTTTAAGGATCATTATTAGAAAACAAGACCACTTAAGTCTATAAGGGATTTAAGTACTCAATTTAAGTCATTCAATTCATTTTGCTATTGATTCTACCCTTACAACACCCTTTTATAATTGCTCCCAAGTCATCATGTACCATTAACATCATGAAAATTATCACACCATATTTATCTAGCCTTTCTTCATCTTATTCCTAGTCACTTTTCCTTGGCATAGCAAGATTGGTAGAAAAATTCAATTAAAATATTGCATTCTTTTGCGTTACGCTATACTTAAATTTTTCATTTCACCTTTTGTGGGCCATATGAACTTACTCATGTCATCCTCTAATTAAAATGCATTCATACAACTCAAAAACATCTCAAAATGTTGCCAAAAACTTGAGCTTATAGCATATATACACAAAATAATGCAAGTAAATCTCGGGTCCAATTTGATAGAGTTTTGGTGCAACTTTGGAAAATCATAACTAAATCTAGAAAAATCAAAATCAAGCAACCCATAGCTTTTTGGAAAGCTATGGATGTTAAATTTATAATACAAATATGAAAATATCATTTGGACTACGTTTGACAGCAAAAAACTGACATAGGTCAGACTGCCCAGTGTTTCTAATACAACTTATTAATATAAAATTCAAAAATGCATAACTAATTCCAAAAAAAATCTAATTCAAGCAAACTATATCAATTTGGAAAGATAGATATGTTGAATTTAAGGAAAAAATACTTCCAAACCAAGCTAGACATGTTTAGCTACTAAAAACTAATGTAACAGTACATAAACTCAACTGGCACTATTGGTATTGACACAGACTTTCCAAAATTCATAACTCTCTGCTCAGACCTCCAAATGAGGTGCTTCTAGTTGGTACAAGTCACTAGAAATTTTTAATTTATACTTGTAAAATTTCATAGTCATTGAACACCATTTGCCCCATGAATGATAAAGATGAAATTTCTGACCAATTGCACAGTGACAAAACCAAATCTATGAAAATTTGCCAACTTTGAAAATTTACCAAATGCTCTCTAGAGCTCCAAATAATACACACTTTAACTTCTCAAAAACTTTTAGACAAGATCTATATGCATGCCAAATTTCATGAGAAAATTTGTTCATTTGGTCAGATCTTGACATAGGGTTACAAAATGCCACATTTTGGCTTTTAAAAGGGTCCCAAATGGTCCATTTTTGCTTCTACCTTTTCTAGGGCCGCCTGAGCACGTGGGAAAGCATGAAAATAGTCTACAAAATATGTCCCAAGGGTCCAATGACCCAGATTTCATAAACTCACTCTCTGGTACACACATGGAATACACATGCTTATTCTTGCCATACAATGTCAAAACTATGCAATATCATACATTTGCCTCCAATTCTCATATATGCCTCACATATTCATGTAGTTACACATGTTCAATGACTTATACATCATATATATCATGGAGATACATCATTTGACAACTATATAGCTATAATACAAATATTTTACAACTCCATTGCCAATCTTCATGTCTTCAAGTGTGGTGGCTCCCATTTCTTTGCTCTCTTGATCCATCTAGACATATTAGGTAATGAGGAGGGAAGAGTGAGATTCTAGGAATCCCAATAGCTCTTCTCTTTTTCAAGAACACATATTTCATGTAGAGGACAGTTGACATTCGAAAAAGTGCAAAGATCTGATTGGCTACTCGTATTGATACAGATTTCTGCTATGAACTTTAAAAATATCCAATTAATTTTACAAAAATCTAATTCATACAAATGATACCAATTTGGAAATCTATAGATGTTAGCTAGGGGAAAAAATGACTTTAGACCAATCTAGGCATGTCTAGGCCTCAAAAACCAATCAAACAGTAACATAGGTCTGACTAGATGCCTGATACTGGACAGAAATTTTAAAAATTTATATCTCCCTCTCTAAGCATCAAAATGAGGTGCTTCTAATTGGTACAAGTCATTAGGAAGGTCTAGTTTCTCCTTGTAAAATTTTGTGGCAATTGGACATCATTTGCCCTATAAGTGATAGAGTTTAATTTCGGATCAGAATGAGCAGTACACTAAACCAATTTCAGAAAATTTCCCAACTTTGAAAATTCATTAAATATTCCATAGACCTCCAAAAATTCTGCCCCCTTTTAAAAATTTCATCCTCAAAATTTAGATAAGATACCTCATAGGAAAAGCTCTAGATGTTTCTTTCTCATTTCTTCCTCTAGCTCCTAGGTAGCTTCTTCGGGAGATAACCCCTTCCAAACCACTTTCACCAACGGTATCGTCTTATTCCGTAACTTCTTGAGTCTAACATCCATGATCCGACCTAGTGATGGTATGTATGATAGATTATCTTGTAACTACATATTCTCACATTCTATGACATGTGAGAGGTCGGGCTGATACTTTTTGAGCTGTGAAATATAGAATACGTTGTGTACTTGGCTTAGATTTGGGGGAAGGGTTAGTTTGTAGGCTACAGGTCCTACTTTATCAAGAATCTAGAAAACACCATATATTTTGGATTGGGCTTTTTATTTTTAATGGACTAACCTATCCCTGTGACTAGAGACACTCTAATGAAGACATGGTCCCCAATCTCAAACTCTAACGACCGCTATGTCTATCTGCGTAACTTTTTTGTTTACTTTGGGCTATTAAGAGTTTCTTTCTAATGGGCTCAATTGGTCTAGATGTCTAGTTCACTAACTTAGGCCTATCAGGCTCTACTCTCCTAGTTCAACCCAACACATTGGAGACCTACACTTCTTTCTATACAATGCCTCATATGGTACCATCTGTATACTTACATGATAACTATTATTATAGGCGAACTCTGGTAGAAGTAAGTATGTATCCCAGTTTTCTTTCATTTCCAAGACATATGCTATAACACTATACTTATAAGCTCAATTCATGCAATTCTCATGCCTCATCTCATGCTTGTTCTATAGGAGGCAATATAATGGCATTAATTCTCATGGATAAGTTGCATTTTGCCACAGATAAATTTTCCCTTTCAATGTCCTATAGGTCATATGGACTTCTCCATTTTATTCTCATAATTAAATGGACAATTACAACTCATAACAAGCTCAAAGGGAGCAAACATACAAAATACACTAGTGCAGCCTCGGATCAGTTTTCTAGATTTGTGCCTAAACTTTGAAAAATCATAACTAATTCTAGAAAAATTGAAATCAGACACACTATATTATTTTGGAAAGAAACAGATGTCTACTTTATGTAAAAATAAATCCAAACCACAATATAGGCTTCTAGGCACTAGAAACTGATGGAATAGTACCAAATGTCAGCTATCATTCCTGGTACTAATCTCTAACTTCAAAAATTCATATCTCCCTGCTTAGAGGTCCAATTGGGGTGATCTTGGTGGCCATGGAAAGCTTATTATGTTTAGTTTATGCCTATAAAATTTCATAAATATTAGAAATCATTTGTCTCATGAATAATATAGCCCAAATTTTTGACTATATGAACAGTACCTATATTAGTTTAGCAAAAAAATGGCAACTTTAGAAAATCATAATTAATTCCACAAAGCACCAAATAATCTAGTCTTTAACTTTCCAAAAACATCTAATAAGATCTATATGTGTGCTAAATTTCATGAGCAAATTTATTCATTTGGTCAGATCTTGATATTGGGTTGTGAAATAGTCATTTTCAAGCTTTACAAAGGGTCCAAATTAAGCTCCAAAGCAACCATGACCACTTGAGCACATGAGAATGCACCAAAATGACATTCTAAACCTATCTCAATGGTGCATAACCCAGATTTCTCAAACTCACTCATCCACCTTATGATATACACAAGATTACACATAATAGCTTTAACCATCCAATACCCAAATCATGTTATCTCATATATTTAGTATCAAATTTCATTCATACATCATATATTTGGGTATTTATACATGCTCATATAATTACATAGCCATTTCATCATGAGATCACATCATATGCTATGTGTATGGCTACAAGAGAGATAAAACTAGGCTATTTCATGCATTTTGATGTCAATCTCCTTCTTCTAGGCTTGGTAGCTTTTATTACCTTGCTTAATTACTTCACCTAGCATGTTAAGATATTGGAGAATAAGAGATGAGATTCAAAGAATCCCAATAGCTCATCTCCCTTTTAATCACACACAAAGTATGTAATACAAGCTTTAAAAAAGCATGCATGGATATATTAACATATGTGAGCATTTCTTGGCAAGTGGATTAGCCTTACCTATTTACTTGTGAATTTTGGACTTGCCTCACCCATTTTTTTTAAGAGGTTTTTCACTTAACTTTAATCTTGGGAGTCAACCTCACTTTTGGGAAACTCTTTACTTTGTATCAACTAACTTTAAGGGTTCTTGACTCATCCTCACCATGGTTGGAGGGTTCTTGGCTTCTCCACACTCAAACAAATCAATGCAAGTATATAAAACATTATTTGAATGCATAAAACATCATCATGGTACCATGGAATAAGATTTCATGCTAAACTACTTTTCACAGCTCTAAACATATATACACACATTCAAAGACAATGTAAGCACATATTCATGCATGAGAGAAGGTGGAGAGAGCTACCTTGCTTGCATTGACACACTTTTTCTTTGAACATTGAGTCCTCTCCCTTGACCTTACACACCCAAGAAGGTGGAGATCATTTCTCTTGGCCTAGACATATCATATGGAAGCCAATTATACTCTTGAATCATATTCTAAGGCCACACATTCATTAGAAAAATTAGGTAACTCATAAGGCTCTTTTATGGTTCCATAATGCACTTAATGAAGCAACCTTAAGAAAACATCATCTTGGCTCCATTCTTTCTATTCATTTATGATTTTTGACTCCTTTTAATCCTCTTGGAGTCATCAAACAATCAAATCAAGGAGCCTAGTTAAGTGTTACTTCTTTAAGCTATAATATAGAACATATAAGGTCATCTCACTTTTTATGATTTATGAAATTTTTTCAACACTTCCTCTCATACTCTCCCATTATACATAATGCAAAACTAAGTGTGGAAGGAATTAAAACACTCTCTAGGTGCATGAACTCTCTTTTCTAGAAGCTATGCTTTCATATGACACCAATAGAGTTTCTTTGCTTCCTTTGATGGGAGAATCATGTAGGAAGCTCTCTTGGTATCTTAAGAGCCTATATGGACTCTTAAACATCATAAAATATGGCAAGGGTTCACAGTAAAGTTCAAGGTGCAATCAAAACCTTAGCCTCCTTATCTTACAAATCCATGGCATTTTTACTTTAATTTCTTTGCATATTCTTACTCTCCTCCCTTAAATTCATAGAATTCACCCTTGGTTCGGCCCAAAATTCAAGCCCTCTTACAGCAACATATATGGGGCGAAATAGGAGAAGAAAGGGGAGGAATAACTACCATAGGATAAATATTTTATCTTGTTTCTATGGCTTTTCTTGCTTGTTTCTCACTTTCCTTGGCCTCCTCTCTTCAAATCTGAGTTTTTTGCTTTGTTCTTCCCTCAAAACAGATCCAAAAACTTCAATAAAACCATAGGAAGGAAAGCTTAAGAGGAGAGGAACAAGTTTAGAAGAAGAAGGAGCATGAAAATCCATGAAATTCCTTACCTTTTTCTTGCTTTTTCTGCTCCTCTCTTCTCCTCCATGGTGCACCTAAGAGAGCTGGTGTTTTCTCTAGTTTTTGGGCAAAATAGGTCGTGCAAATGAAGGGGGAGAAGATACAAGAAACTTAAAGAGTGTTCAAGAAGCTTCCACTTTCTTAAAAATTCTAATTTTACCCTTCATTCTTGGCATTTTCGTTTCTACACATTTTAGATCCTTTTTTAGAACTGTCATTTCCATTATGAAATTTAGGTTTCAATTTAGTAAAATGCCTTTAAAATCACTCAAATCGAAGCTAAAACCTTCCCGAACGAATCAGCCAACGTTTGGGTCAACTAACGTTGAAAAATGTCTACCGGAGGGGTTTTAACTGTCTCAAGGCTTCACATAGTTTTCAGAGCCTCTGAGGATCCTTAAGAACTCAAAATTTTCATTTAAAAATCCCTCTTGTGAAAATTCTAAAATTTTCTCAAAATGACGAAAATGCCCTTACGTTTCATCAACCTTTCGTTCAAATTTGTTTCTTCATTCTAGCTCAATTTTTCTTTCCATCTGAGCTTGGAATTCTCATTTTTAGGAGTCTAAAATACTTTCCAAATTTTTCAGGCCCTTAACTAAGTCATTTCAGGGGACTTGTTTTTGTATTCGGTGAATTTTATTCATTTATGGAGAAACCGTACGTTACGTTTCTTGCGTTTGTAAAGAATTGGATATTACACACACCCTCAATATGTCCTCTAGGGTTTGGATGGTTCTCTTCATCTGTCCATTTGTCTGGGGGTGATAGGATATGCTAAATCTAAGCCTAGTACCTAAAGTATCCTGTAATGATCTCTAAAAATTCAAAGTGAATTTGGGATCTCTATCTGAAACTATGCTCCTAGGCACGCCATATAATCTAACTATCTCCCATATATACAACTGGGCTAATTTTTCTAGGGTATAAGTGGATTTCATGGCTAAAAAACGCACTGACTTTGTTAATCTATCCACTATTACCCATATTATATCATGCCCTGATGATGTCCTAGGTAAACCCATGACAAAATTCATTGCTATGTTATCCCATTTCTACTCTGGGATATCTAAGGGCTGAAGTAACGCAGTTGGTTTTTGGTGCTATATTTTAACTTTTTAACATACTAGATATTGGGAGATATACTATACTATGTATGTTTTCATTCCAAACCACCAAAACATTTTCTTTAAGTCCTGATACATTTTATTACTCTGGATGAATAATATACTTGCTCTTATGTGCCTCATCTAATATTTTCTCTCTAATTTTTGTATTTCTCAGCATATACAACATATCCCTATATCTTACTATGTCGCCCTCAGACAGACTGAACTTTGGATGCTACCCTGGGCTATTTGGGCTTTAATCTTATTTATATAGTCATTTTTCTACTGGGCCTCTTTCATTTGATCCCTCAGGTCATTTTCTATTCGAGTTTCGCTCATTAATAACTTCCCTGAATGCACCTTACATGAGAGACTCATATCTCTGAATCTCTCAATCAATTCCTGCTCTCATATCATTATATAAGCCATGTGTATAGATTTCCTACTCAGGGCATTAGCTACTACATTAGCCTTACCGGGATGGTATTTCAAAGTGAAATCATAATCTTTCAAAAATTCTAACCATCTCCACTATCTCATATTAGTTTTTTCTGTTCAAATAAATATTTAAGGCTCTTGTGGTTGCTATAAATTTCTATAACTATCCCTTATAAGTAGTGCCTCCCTCTATATTTTCAAAGCAAATACCACTGTAGTTAGCTCTAGGTTGTAGATAGGATAATTTTCCTCGTGGGGTTTTAGCTGTTTAGAAGCATAAGCTACCACTCAGCCTTTCTACATAAGCACACAGCCTAACCTTTTCTTTGAGGCATCACTATAGACTATAAAAGTCTCTCTGGGGCCATGGTTAACTTGTGCTTCAATTTCTGAAAACTATTTTCACATTTCTCATTCCACACAAACGGCACATTCTTTCTAGTAAGCTGGGTCAGTGGCATCGCTATTTGAGAAAAGTCCTGAATAAACCTCCTGTAATAGCCTACTAAACCTAAGAAGCTCCTGATCTCTGTTACTGTCCTAGGTCTCTCCCACTATAACACTATCTCTACCTTATGGGGATCTACTGCAACCCCTGCTTGGGAGATCACATGGCCTAGGAATTGGACTTCAGTGAGCCAGAACTCACATTTACTAAGTTTAGTATATAACTATCTCTCTCTTAAGGTTTTTAGGACTAGTTTTAGGTGTTGCTCATGTTCTTCTCTACTTTTTGAGTAGATGAGAATGCCATCTATGAAGACAACTACAAATTTGTCTAAGTATGGCCTGAAGACTTTGTTCATATAATCCATGAACACTGCGGGTGCATTCATTAACCCAAATGGCATAACTAAAAACTTATAATGCTTGTATCTAGTTCTAAATGCTGTTTTAGGAATATCCTCAGCTTTTATTCTAAGCTAGTGATATCCCAACTTGAGGTCTATCTTAGAAAATACTGACGCTCTTACTAATTGATCTAGGAGGTCATCTATGCAACAGAGAGGGTACTCATTCTTAATGGTTATTTTATTGAGTTCCTTGTAGTCTATATATAGCTAAGGCTCTCGTCTTTCTTCTTTACAAATAAGACTAGAGCTCCCCACAGCGAGACAGTGGGTCTAATAAAACCTTTCTCTAAAAGCTTTTCTATTTTCTTTTTAAGCTCAACTAGCTTGGTAGGAGTCATCCTATACGGGGCCTTAGTCACTGGATCTACCCCAGATACAATGTCTATAGGAAACTTGACCTCTCGTTCTAGGGGCAATCTACTAATTTCTCTAGGGAATACCTCTAAGAACTCTCTTACTACAGGGATCTCATCTATACCCTCTTCTACCTCAGCCTAACTGAAAAAAAACTAGGTATCCCTGACAACCATGCCCTAAAGACCTCTCAGCCTGAGAGGTGGACATAACAGATAACTCAATCCTCATACTAGGCACAGTCCCACACTCAAGTAAAGTAATACATCTGTGGTTACAGCCTAATGTGGCATTATTTACAGACATCCATTTCATGCCAATAATTAAGCAAATCCAAGCAAACATAATACACATCATTTGAAAGCATAATATATCATCATGGCATCATGGAATAAGAGCTCATGCTAGAACATGTTTTATAGCTTAAAACACACATACACACATTCAAAGACAAATCAAGCATACATTCATGCATGAGAGAAAGAAGAGTAAGCTACCTTTGATACAACCACACACTTTTCTCCTTGAATTTGCTCTCCCTTCCTCGACCTCACACATACAAAGGTGTGGGGTTGATTTCTCTTAGCCTAAACACAATTTATGAAAGCCAATTAGGTTCATGGAATTAATTCTAAGGCCACACATCTTCTTTAAACACTAACTTGGTCTATTAACCTCTTATGGTTCCAAGAATACACCTAATGAAGCAACACCCATTAAATAAATTCTAGGCTCCATTCTTTCCTTTCATATATGATTCTTGACTCCTTTTAAGCCTCTTGGAGTCATCACACAATTAAAACAAAGAGCCTAACTATATGTTGCTTCTTTAGGTCAAATTATGGAACATATAAGGCCAACTCACTTTCTATGGTTTCTAAATTTTTCTCAAGGCTTCCTCTCATTTTCATTCATCATATATGACTCAAAAATGGGTTTGAAAAAATTTAAAACTCTCCCTAGGTATCCTAACCCTTCTTGGCTGAGACAATGAAGCATAATGGCACCAATGGACTTTGCTTTGTTTTCTTGGCGGATGAAGCACATGGGAAGACTTCTCAGGAACTTAGAAGTTTGTTTAAACACTTATTTAGGCCTAGGAATCATTGTATAAAATTAGATTTTGTAAGGAACACTTAAAACCCTAGATTTGCTATCTTGAAATCCAATGGCTAGTTTGTTATTTTCTTTACATATTCTTGTTCTTCCTCCTTAAATTCTTAAGATTCACCCTTGGTTTAGTTAAAAACTCAACTCCCTAGGGCTGGCCATATGTAGGTTGACATGCTCACAAGAGAAGGAAGGAGGAAGATCAAGTGAAGGAATAGCAAAATACCTTGATTTCCTTGGTTCTTCTTACTTGTTCTTCACCTTCCTTGGCCCCGTCACCTCAATTTTGCAATTTCCCTCTGTTCTTCCCTCAAAATAGATCCAAAATCTTCAATATAACTATAGGAAAGAAAGGGAAATGAAGAAGAAGAGGTTTACTAAGGAGAAAGCATGAAAAACAACTAAAATTCTATACCTTTTGCCTTTGATTTCTCTTTCTCTTCCTCTTTCTCTTATGTGCCTCTCTCCTTAAGGTTTTTCTTTGGTTTAGGGCAAAAACATAATGGGCTGAATGAATGAGGAGGTGGGGCACCACTTATATATAGATAGGAGAAAGAAAGACTTTTTCAAAATTTCTAATTTTGTCCTTTCTTTTTATCATTTTTGTTTCTAGTTCGTTTTAACTCTTTTTTGAGAACCGTCTTTTTCATTATTAAATTTAGGTTTCCAATTTAGTAAAATACCTTTGGAATCACTCAAATCAGAGTTAAAACCTTTCCAAACCAATCAGTCAAAGTTTGGATACATCGACTTTGAAAAACGTCCACCGGAAGGGTTTTAATTGTCTTGGGGCTTCCTATGATTTTCAGGGCCTCTAAAAACCACAAAGAACTCAAACCTTTCATTTAAAAAGCCCTCTTGTGAATTTACTCTAAATTACGAAAATGCCATTATGTTTCGTAAGTTTTTCATTAAATTTCATTTCTTCATTTTAGCTCCATTTTTCTTTCTGTCTAAGCCAGGGATTCTCATTTTTAGAAGTTTAGAATGCTACTTAAATTTTTTGGAACCTTAACTAATTCATTTCGGGGGACTTGTTTTGAAAACACACCTGTTTCTGTCATTTAACAAAAATTGGATATTACACTCACCCTAACTAAGGGACTTTTGGCTTCACCACACTCAAACAAGCCATTCATGTTCATTAAAATATTGTTCAAGTGCATCAGCAAAGTATCATGGTACCATGGCATATGAATACATACTAGAAACATCTTTCATGGCTTAAACATACTCACACATATTCAAAGATAAGAAAACATCCAAAGATGCATGAGAGAACGAAGAGAAAGCTACCTTGCAAATAAGAACACACTTTAACCTCTTGAAATTCCTTCCTCCCCCTAAGTCAAACACCTACAAAGAGATAGGGCTTGATTCCTTTAACCTAAACACATGAAATGGGATCTAATTACACTCTTGGAACATTCACTAAAGCCATACATACATTAGAATGACTTAAGCACTCATATGGTTCAATTATGGTTCCATAAAGCACCTAATGAAGCAACCTTGGGAATTTATGATCTTGGCTCCATTCTCTCCCTTAATCTATGACTCTTGGCTCCATTTAAGCTCCTTGGAGCCATCACACATTCATTTCAAGGAGCTTAACTATGTGTTGCTTCATTATGCTATAATGTGAAACCTATACCTTCATCATACTTTCTAGGCTTTCTAAATTTTTTCTAAAGCTTTCTTTCATACCCTCTCATCATATATGATGCAATTCTAGGCTTAGAAAAATTTAAAACACTCCCTAGGTGGGAGAACCTCTTTAGGTTAAGCCAAGCACCATAAATGGAGTCCATAGAGTTTCAAATTTTTCCTTGAAGGAAGAGCCACTTGGGAAGCTGCATAGGGGTCTTAGAAACTCATGCAAACACTTACATAAGTTAGGAAATTCTTAAATCAAATCAAATTTCACAATGTCTCCATGAATCTTTAACTTTGCTATCTTGAATTTTACTAGGTTTTCTTCCAATTTATTCGCACCTACTTGCTTCTCACACTCCAAAACCTATGATTCTTCCTTGGTTAGGTCAGAATTTTGTCTCCCTTGGCTGGGCTCTAAGTGGGGCGAAACTCACACTAAGAAGAACAAGGGAAAATTGCAAGAAAAGTAAGGGAACTCACCTTATTTTAAGACAATTTCAAAGGCTCCTTCCATTGCTTCATACTCCTCTTTGAAATTCTAAGCTCTCCCGTCTGGACCAACTGCAAAACAGTCCTAGATGCAACATAAAAACTTTAGGAATGAAGAGGAGGAAAAGAGGAACAAGTTTGGTGAAAAAAGGTGCTTGAAAAACCAAAGATTTCCATACCTTTTTGTAAGCTTTTCCTTCTTCCATGGCCTCCCTCTTGTGCATCCTCCTTGCTGGTCTTCCTTTCTGGTTTGGGCAAAAAATAAGTCAGTCTAAGGGAGGGAGGAGAAGGAGCACAACATATATCACTTGGTTTCTTAACTTTGTTACTTAAAAATTCCATTTACGTCCTGCTTTCTTGGCATTTTTTTTTTTAGATTTGTTTTAGCTCCTTTTTTATAACTATTTTTTTATCATAAAATTGAGGTTCTCTAACTTTTAAAATGCCTTTGGAATCACTTAATTTGGAACTAAAATCTTCCCAAATGAACTTATCAAAATTCAGGTCAACCGTTGTTGGAAAACATCCACCAGAAGGGTTTTAACTGTCCTGGAACTTCTTATGGTTTTCAGGGCCTCTGAGAACCTTGGAGAGCTCAAATTTTTCATTAAAAAGCCCTCCTATGAGTTTTCCAAAAAGTGCCCAAAATTATAAAAATGACATTACATTTAGTCGCATTCTTGTTAAATTCTGTTTGGTTATTCTGACTCCGGTTTCAAGGCACCTCTAGCCTTAGATCATTATTATTTGAGGTCTATAATATTCTTCTAATTTTATTTGGCCTCAAATCCTTCTCTCTGGGAGACTTCCTTTTGTATTCAGTGAGTTTCATACGTTTACAAAGAAACCTAATATTACATTTTTCACGTTTTCTCATATTTTTGGAGGACTGGATATTACAAAAATTAAGTTCTAGAGGCTAAAATGGGAGTTTGGTATTCTCGGCTATGACTTGGACAATCATCACCATGGCTAAGTTAGATACTAAAACCTCAAACTAAATTACTGGACTTGTGCTATGACTTGGTAGACCTGCACCATGACTTAACTCGTTACTGGAGCTCAAAACCACAATGTACATCTCTCGTTGCAGCCAAGACCTTCTGTCACATGGCAAAAGTGATCTCAAAAGCTTCTTGTTCCCTAAAGCCTGAGTCTCGCCATAACTTGAACTATCCATGTTATAGCAAGGTTCCTCTCTGGAACTCTCCAGCGAAATTTTCCTGAGTCTCACTGCAGTGACCTTACATGGAGCCCTAGCAAGAGACCTTACTGGAACTCTCTCAAGCATCTCATCCAATGCTCACTACGGCAAGCTTCCCTCACACTGCAATGAGAGTGCTCTCGGGTACCTTTGAAGTGAATTTTCCCGTGTTGTGCCACGGCTTAAAATTTTGCAATGTGGCACTCTTAGCTTCTTGATAAATGCCGATTTTTATAAATTTTAGTTCTCTTAATTTGGACATTTTGATGAATAATTATGACTTATTGCATTTAATTAGATGAGATTTGATTTTATTAGCTATTTATACACTTTAGGAGTTAATTTTCAAAAATATTAGTTTTTAATGCATAAATTATTTTTAAATTATCTTGCAAAATTTCCTACTTAATGGTTTCTATTGTTTTTGCAAATTTTAATGGGCAAATGGAATTTAAATGGAAAATTGATTGGGAGAAGGGATAGAAGCTTCAATTGTTCAATTTCAAAGAGGGATTAATTGTCATAATTTTTTATGCATTTTTAAGAATAAAAAGAATTGACATGGCTGGCACGTGAAGGGAATAAATCACACATGCACATGAAGCACATTCACTTTATTTACACATAGCTTCTCACACATGTGACTCCATCCATCTACATGTCATCCAACTCTCTCATGTGATACAAAAACTAGGTCTAGCACGTGATGCGGAGCATGAGGCAAGAGGCACAAGATTTTCTCATCCACCACACTAACGCGTAGCAAACACACATATGAAAGAAGGGGGGCTACCAACTCACAAAGAAAAGCCCGACACTCACCAAGAGACACTCTTACACACACCTTGGGTTTGCACATTCACAAAAAGATTCATCACACACACAGCATTTTACTTACATACATGTATACATAGGGATGTGAAAGGTGGTTCAAGTTTTAGAAGGTCCAGAAGGCATGTCACTCCACTCATACACAACTCATTTATGTGACACACACTTGCAGTCTCTCAATCACTACATGGACCACTTCATGCACACGAAGAACATCTAGCCATTCACAAATTCATGCACGTATTATGCACACACAGACACACATAAGCATGGTTTTTCATTCACATTCGCACAGCTCACATGCACAAGTTCTTCCACGTTATACACCTATCATTGCATAAGTCTCTCTCTCATGTAGTAGATTAACTAATCATACACTCCACATCATTCATTTGCCGTGACATTTTTCAGGTTACACATACTCACGTAACACATGATTGGAAAAAAAGATAGACTCTCGAGTACAAAGGGGGGCCCTGAGTTTTGGGGTTTTGTAGGGGGAGGAAACAGGAAAACCTAAGAAGGCATGGGGTGGTACTAAAAGCAAAAAGCCAGGGTTCTCTTAAAAATGACTCACGGGTTTAGGAGATGATGGATTAAACACGTAATAGAGGCACCGTTTTGGAGTTCCAAAACACGTATCAAACATCATCATTCATTTCCATATTATGAGTTTCATGGTTGTGGCTTCTACTTTCAAATTCCTCATTTAATCCTTTTTAATGAAAGCTTAATTCTTCAATGTAGCTAGCTTGGGATGAGGCCTTTTGAGTGAAGATTTGAATCCAAGACATATGCTCCAAGAATTGGCTAATTTTTTTTCTCTTTCTTTTCCATTTAATATTGCAATTTTCTAGTTTATAAGTCTAGGTTTAACTTGTAATTGCTTGAGAATTATAGCTAAAATTTTGGATAGGATTCTTGAGATTGTTGAATTAACATTTTGGAGAATGGAATGGATATTATTTGTTTTGTTTAAGGGCTATACATTTTACTCTTTTTTCCTTTAAATTTTTAGCTTGGTTAATACAATGGTAATTGTATAATCTTGTTGGAATTTGGTGCTCAATTGTTGATTTAAGGAATTGTGATGTTTGATTGGTAAATTAGACATTTAGGATGAAAGTGCAGAACCTATTAAAAGCATTTAATCTTTGTTTTGGTGTGTTCAAGGAGCTTAATTCAAAGATTAACAAGTTAATGTAAGCTTGAAGTTTCAAAGGACATTAAATTGCTAATTTCTTGCATCTTAAGTGGTCACTTAAGGAAATTAATTAGGAATCCACCAAAGAATATTAGTTCCAATTCTTAGTGAAATTTAATTTGGATAATGATAGTTAAAATTCAAAGGATTCACTCAAGGCTAGGTACATTCATTTGCTTGATTGTTTTCATTCCTTTTGATTCTAGTTAGTAGCTTTATTCTACTTGTTTAATTGCTTTTGATTTTAGTCATTAAACCCCCAATCAATTCTTAGAATTTTTAGTTTTTAAATTGCAATTGACATTTGGGAAACTCATTCTAGTAATTGGAATCCATTTTCGTGGAAGACGATCTTGGTTGTACCACTATTCACAAAATTATTTTACAACCAAGTTATTTGTAACTATTCGACAGTAGTTATCATTTATGTTACCCCCAAATTCACTTTTGTCCATGACTTGAAGACTCTAAGTTATAAATCAACTCCCTTCTGATCCTACTTTCTTAATTACACATTTTCCAGCCATTTACCACTAACTCTAGATGAATTTTGAGGCTTCCATAGCTAACATACATAGCCTTATAGACCTTTCAACTCCTAAATACCACAATTCACTAATCATCATTGTTTATAGGCTTAGGGGGATCATAACAATTGATTACTACTATATATCAGCACATTATGATAGCATTAGGTACTCTAGCTATTAACAACGTCATTTAAATACATATTCCAATAGGACTCCATACAACAATATTTAAATTGATCATCCATTACAAAGTACAATCATACTCTCAAATGAATAAGTCATGGTTCTTCATTAGCAATAATCCATATCAAATCATAATTAAGTACATACATCCGATTTCAAGTACTACAAGGTCTAACTTCCTAATAGATTCAATCTTAGTTATAGAACATCAAGAATCTTACACTTGGTAATATAAGTGCATCATAATACTATACAAAATAAAATACAAAATGATAGCATCCACTCTAAAACAAAATGGTCCAAGTGTAGTGATCCCATATAAGGTCTTAAGCTATGGATGTTTATCCATTTGCTTTCCTTTTGCCTTCACTGAGGAACCTTTACTTGAAATTGTTAGCCTATAAGATGGGATGAGATATAAATCTCAGTAACCAAAAGAAAATTTCATACATATATACAATTTAATTAGCATAAATGCATATTAAACATAATTACTAAAAGTATCATCATGATTAATAAATGAACTAGTTAGACTACTAGTGACTACTATCTCATATTAGCAATCATATACATCATGTTAAAAGCCAATAATAAAGGGAAAAGTCCATCAACGGTGCCAACTCCCCAATGAGCACACTCTAGCTTGATGCATTAATAAGTCTTATCAAAACTCAGTACCTGATTGAAGCACAATGCATAGGTGGTAGCTACATCACAGTTCCACCAAGGATATGCTCATGATCCAAAACAACAATCAAGTAGCTAACTAATCATTTAGTACAGCAAAACATATTATGCAACAAATATCAAATTAACAATGCACATATGTAAGGAATTAAAATTCAAACTCTGGTTACCTCATTTAATTGCATAAAGTTCTGAAGCCAAGACAAATTCTCAACTCTTTAGAGATCCTAATGTACTAAAACCAATTTTTTAGTTAACATTAAATACAAAAATTAGTTACCTATCATTCCTAGCATCTTGAACATTTAAAAGGTACTTACCTAGACACCAATGAACTTTAAATTCGGATTTAGATCTCCTTACACCAAAAACGTCATTGTTTTCCCTAAAATCTTGGTTTTTTCCCATAAAAACATAGTCCAATGCATAAGTCAGCTATTCTAGCAAATAACCAACAAAACCTACATCAAAATAGAGAGAGGATGATTACCTATTAGTGTCTTCAATTCCAACCTCCAAAAATCAAACTAGAAATCACCAACATCTCAAGTTTTAGATTTGGATGATGAGGAAAAATTCATTGAGTTAGAAACTATTCAGACCAAAATATAGAGAAAAATGAGAGGGACATGTTTTATATAGATTACCTTAGCCAAATCCTCCTTTAGAAGTGGGAAATAGTGGAAGAATGTAGAAAAACCTTAGCCCTTCTTCTCAAGTGCGAAAATGGCTTCCTTATTCTGCAGAACCCTTAAACTTCAACACCCAAATAATGAAGTGATAAGTCTCTTAGGATTTTAGAGGAAATGGGCTAGTCCATTAGGCCAAATATTACCCATGGTCTGATCTATTTCAGCATTGGGCCAAGGAGAGACAAGCCCAATGCTTTTGGGTTTCATAAAAACTAGAAGTAGGGCTCTCCAGCTTATTCTTGACACATTAAGTTAATCATGGGCCCAAAAATTAAATCTCCATCTCCATTAAATCTGACATCCATAATGGTGTTTTATTTTTCCACTAAATTATCCATATAAACTCTTATGTGTCTTGAAATGCCCAAACAATCATTTTCTTAAAAGAAAAATCTTTGTTTTCCAAAATTTTCTTTAAATTCCTTTTATTGATCCTGTAATTCGCAACAATTGCTGTTGACTAATTTTGAGGTGTTATAGGTAACATTTTTAATTAATATCTTGCTTACAGTTTAAATGAAGAGATTAGGCTAATTAATCATAAAGATAATTTTAATTACTTTAAATTTTGAACTGATTAAAACTTTTATTGTAATATATCATTGAATTCTAAACTCATCACAAGATTAAGTACCTAAATTACTAAAGATATAGTCAACTCCTAAAATACCTCATTAAGTCCTTACAGTACTTAACTAAGGCTTTAAATTAAGATCCTATTTAGAACCCTACTCAACACGCCCTTTAAAATCTCTCAAAAACAAAAATGCATGAATGGCATTGTGGCCTCATAGGGCTATGCTATAGTACCCTTTATATAGAAACCAAAATGCAAATCTATTTGGACCACACCATAGTAACTCAAATCCATGCCACAATGTCTTCCTCTTTGTTTGTGCAATGCCATGGCATTACATCAAAAACTCAAGTTCCCTGGGCAAAATTATTGTGTGGCATTGTAGTGCAATTCCTATCATGCTTTAGCATCCCTATAATAAAAGTACAATAAACAATGAAAATAAATGCTAAGAATGATTATTCACCTACCACAAGTTCCCAACTTAATTAAATGGATATAGGACACCCCTAATGGCTCTAACTACACCTCCTAATGATTTAGAAACCTAAAGATAAAAAATCAAATATCCACACACTCTTCCAAGTGACAAAATTTAATAAAAAAAACTACAAAAATGCTCTTATAATAGCAACCATCATAATGAATAAACATCTCACATATTTAACTTCCTTAATACACTACCATTTGGCCTCAAACCAAGCTTCACAAGTTTCAAATGCTAAAGGATAATTGTTCCACCCTTTAAAGCCATGAAAAACATCCACTCATTTAAAATATAACTACAGGACTTCCTAAGAATCTATTAACAAGCATTTCAGAACAATTATACCTAAACTTCCAAAACCATTGGTAACCAACCAAATGAAGGCCAATGTTCAACATTTCCATACAAATCAAATGAGTCATAAGTGCTCAACATTAACATCATTCATGAACTAAACTAGATGTAGCATAATTACTAAGGGTACACACAATTCTTTACACCTAATCAAACTTAGCTATAATTATCGCATGTACAATTCCTCAAAGGATATTAGTCATACACTGGGCAGATCATATTAAAAGTTATTAGTTATAAAACATCAAATTCATGAACTAAAGTGTATGCTATCCAAAAAGTTAGCCTATTCACATCTAATTAAACCTTTGGTTACTTGTACTTGCCAGAGCCCGAATCGCCACCTATAAAATGTTAGTCCACAACTGAGGCATGATATAAAATCTCAATAACTAAGAGCAACTTCCATTTACATTCATATAGGCAAGCAAGGATAGAGTTGTACATGGTAAAATTATTAATTCATCATGCTATATTCAATAAATCAAAAGTAGCAAGTTTGACAGCAAAAATCTCACAATCATTGGCCAATAACTCCAAGTAGGTAGGACACACCTGTAAGGTCCACAACCTCCCATCAATAGCCAGGGCACACTTACGAGATCCACATGCTATACATTTTACCGAAATATGTGAGGTCCATGATAGTTAATAGGACATACTCATAAGGTCAACAATGATACATGCATAGTAGTCAAACTCAAACATGGCATTATATAAAGCATCAACAAGCATTATAAGCTATAAATATTATTCCATAACAAATATGAATAGAGTTAAACCCCTGAAAGCCTCATGATCTTTTTCACTTCCAATTAAGGCACCAACAACACCAAGTAAGAACACAAGCCTAAAATACCTGTAAACAATCATCATAAACCCTTCAATTCAAAAGCATCCATATTTTTATCAGTAAAAAACACTCATAGTCATAAATTCTTAGCTTACTCAAATTCTTAAGGGTTTAAAAACATTGATTTAAGTGCAGGAGTCTAGACCAACACAATTGTTAACCACTTTCTCTTGAATTTCACACGTGTAAATTCACCTATAAGAATATCAACTATAAAGATGAATATAAGGTAGAAAACATCATAAATGAAGGGAATTCACTTACCCAATGGATAATTGTGCCTCTTCCTCCACTAATCCACCAAGAATACACTAAAATCACAACTTGAAGAGCCTAGGGTTTCATCAAACTTCACAAGATAAAAAGATATTCAATTCAAATGAAAGAGGAGAAAGAGAGGAATGTTCTTCTCTTCACATACCTAAGTTGGAAACTCTTTCTTCTTGTTAGAGCAGAGTTCCAAAATTTTCCCTAATTCCCTCTCTCTTTCCCTACAAATTTCTCTTTCTTCTTGGGCTATTTAGGAAGTTGTTGCTGGACAAAAAAAGGTATTAGGGTTTAGATTAGGTTTTTAGTGAGTTGGGTCATAAGTTAGGTTATGGATCTAGGTTTTGGGATATATAAGTCTTAGCCTCTTCTAAATTTTAAGGTAGGTTTCTCTTGAAATCTACTTTAGGCCATTCTAATTGGATTTAATTGAATCTTAGGAATTAATGGACTTTAATTATTTTTCTTGGAGTAAATTATTAATTTACACTAAATTAATTTTAAACTCATAATAAATTCATTTTCCTAGATTAAATCCTACAATACTTATTTCTCTAAAAAATATCCCCATTCATTTATTTCCTCTTTAAATTCTTAATTTAATTATTTTATTTGAAAATTATTAATTACATTATTTTCCTTCAATAATTCATATCAAAATTTCAAGATGTTACATTCTCTCATCTTTTTAAGAATTCTGTCCTAAAAATTAATATACTTTACTCAAACAATGTTGGATAGTCCTTCCTTATCACTTACTCAGTTTCTTATATAACCTCACCAGGAGTTAACTCCTTCTAAACCACTTTTACCAATAGAATAGTCTTGTTGTGCAACTGTTTGATCTTCGTATCCACAATTTTTTCTATCTTAACCACATATGACAAATTGTCTTATGGATGTATAGTTTCATGTTTAATGATTTGTGAAGGGTTTAAATGATACTTTTTCAATTGGGACACATAGAATTCATTATGTATCAAGGATAGTTATGAGGATAAGGCAATTTTGCATGCTACTAGTTAATTCATCAAAGATTTAGAATGGACACAAATAATGAGAATCGAGCTTTTTAGCCCTTATAAACATTATTATCTTATAACTAGAGTAACCTTGAGAAAGACATGGCAACCGGTATGAAACTTTAATGGTTTCCCTTTTTATCAAGATAACTTTTCTACTTACTTTGCAAGCCAACAACTTCCCCTAAATAACTTCAACCTACTGGGTAGTCTAATCTAGGGGTGTTCATGGGTAGGGCCGGACCGAACATCTAGTATGCCTGATGCCCGGCCCGATTAAGACATCAGGCTTTTTTTTATGCCTGTAGCTCAGCCCGGCCCGGCCCGAACAAGCCTGATTTTAGGGCAGGTGAGGGCAGTTTAGGGCCACCCAAAATTTTTTTTTTATGAATTGATACTTAATAGAAAAATATTTTTTTGTAGACTCATAGGCATATACTTCAAAACAATAGGCTTTTGGAACCTTTATATTTTTATCAATAATAAAAAAATAGCTTAGTATTATCAAGCAAAATATAAATTATACTAACATAATTAGCTTTAGGTAAATATTTGTATTTTCATTATTCAATAAAAGAAATGTTAGTAAACATGCACATCAATAATGAAAACAATTAAGAAATAGAGAGAATTTAAGTAGATAATAAAAGTTGCAGCATGTAAAGAGAATTAGATAAAATAAATATAAATATAAATATATATATATATATATATAAGATGACAAAATATTAATAACTAAAAAAAAATTATTAGGGCAAGTTGGGCAGAATGTCTTTGCTCGTGGCCGACCCAGCCCGATATAGTTTTGTTTAAAGTTCTGCCCATTTATATTTTTAGCCTGGCCCGGGCCGATTAGGCCGGGTTAGGGCGAGCCCTTAAGGCCAACCGAGCTAATGAACACCCCTAGTCTAATCCATTAAATCTGGTCTTAAAAGACTCCTCTCACTGAGCTTAACCTAACACAAAGGATATCTATACTTCCTCCCATAAAGGGTTTCAAAGGGTGCTATCTAAATATTAGAATGGCAAATGTTATTGTATGCAAACTACAAATACACATCCTAATTTTCTTTAAGTTCTAAGACACTAGACCTTAACATATCCTTAAGAGTTTGAATGGTTATCTCAATTTTTCCACTTGACTAAGGGTGGAAATTGGTACTAAAGTGTAGCTTAGCCCTAAGGCTTCTTATAAAGATCTCTAAAATTTAGATGCAAACTTTATATCTCTATCTAATACTATACTTTTCAAAATACCATGTAACCTCACAATCTCTTAGACGTAAAGCTGTGTTAGTTTATTCAAAGGATATGCAACTCTAATAGGGAGAAAATAGGCAAACTTCATCAGTCTATCCCTAATAACCTAAACTACATCATAACCTAAAGAAGCTCTAAGTAAACCTATTACGAAATCTATATAAATATTATCCTATTTTCATTTAGGAATGTCTAGGTGTTATAGGAGTCTTGCAGGCCTTTGATGCTCTATTTTTGCTCTCTAACAGATTAAGCACTTTAAAATATAACTAGTTATGTCCATCTTTATCCCAAGCCACCAAAAACTCCTCTGAAGGTCTTAGTACATCTTGATGTTGCCTAAATAGATGGTACACTTACTCCTATGGGCTTTTGATAGAATAGTATCCCTCTGCTCCTTATTCCTAGACATACATACTTTACCTTAATATCTCACCAATCTGTCCTTAAAAACATTAAACTTTCAGGATTCACTTTACTTTACCTACTCTCTTATTCCTCTCATAAAGTCGTCAGATAGCTAGGTATCCCTAATCCACCATCTAAGGTCATTTCTATGCTAAGCTCACTTAAAAGTAGGCTACTATGGTGACTACAGACGGATAAGCTTAAGTCTCTTAAAGCCTTAATAGACTTTCACTTTTAGAGCATTATCGTGGTCATATGAATAGATTTCCTACTTAAGACATTAGCGGCTACATTTAACTTTCTTGGATGATACTTTAAGGTAAAATCATTGTCTATTAAGAACTTTATCCATCTTAGCTATCTTACATTTAGCCGTTTTTGGTTAAATAAGTATTTTAAACTTTTATAGTCACTAAACACTTTAAATTTTGCACCATATAAGTAATGCCTCTAAATTTCAAGGGCCAAGACTACTATGGCTAACTTTAAATCATAGGTAGAGTAGTTCTTTTCATGGGTTCTAAATTGCTTGAAAGTATAGGCCATTACTTTACCTTGTTATAACAAAACATATCCTCAACGCTTTTTAAAAGCATCACTATAAATAGTAAAAAGCTCACAAGGTTTAAGCTTAACTAAAACACGTGCAGAAGTTAACCTAACCTTAAGCTTCTAAAAGGAAATCTCACACCTATCATTTGAAATAAACTGCTAATCCTTCCTAGTCAATTTGGTCAAAGGGGTTACTAATGGAGAAAATCCTCTAACGAACCTCTTATAATAACTGGACAAACCTAAAAAACTATGAATCTCAGTCATTGACTTGGGCCTCTTCAAATTCAATGCTGCCTTTACCTTATTATGGTCCATCACTGCTCTCTGTTCCAAAATAATATGACCTAGAAACCTCACTTCCTACAACTAAAACTCACACCTATTGAGTTTAACATATTACAAATGTTCCTTCAAGGTCTACAAGACAATCTTAAAGTGTCTCCCATGCTCTTCTTTGCTATTAGAGTGGATGAGGATATCATTTAAGAAAGCTACCACAAATTAAATTAGTGAAGATAAGGTCTAAAAATTTGACTTATATAATCCATGAAAATATTCAAGGCATTTGTTAAACCAAAAGGCATCACTAAAAACTTATAGTGTCCATAATAAGTCATAAATGTGGTATTTGGTACATCCTCTACTCACACCCTAAGCTGGTGGTAAGCTTAAAATCAATGAGTTATAAATGTCTAATATATTAGACAATGTTGATCTTAAGATCAATGGTACATAAATTGAGTAATAGTGTTGATCTTATACTAAAATTATATTAGACATTTATGAAACACTGTTAAGTAACTTGTGAGGAGTTGATTAACGACAAATCAAAAACCTAAATCCTAAATAGTTTTAATTCAAGAGATTCCAATTTTGATTCAAGCCTCTCAAGGCTCTTCCAAGGTAGTTATTAATGCAAGAGGTGGCACCTCAAATCAAAGCAATGGTGTTATGGTCGTATCCATGGAAAGACAACTAAATATTGCGACAGAGCTCTAACATTATTCTTGTGAGTCGGAGGCAAAGTATGTGATTGGCACACTGTAGATGGGTATAGTGAACTAGAGAAAAAGGAAGATAGATAGATTAGATGAAATGGAAGAAGTTTGAAGTGAAAGAGAAAGAGCTTAGTGGGATAGGAGAAAACTTGGCAAAATGAAAAATGATGGCATTTTGGGTTTTAATTTGGGACAAAAACAATGGTAAAAAATTTAGATCCTTGCCAAAATGCTATAATTTTTCTTTTATTAGTAAGAAAAAATTAAGAAAAATGTTAACATGTTTATATATATATATAAATAATTTTCGGCTAGAAAATATATATGTAACATACTTTTCATAATTTACTAAAGCTAAATACAATGTTCTTTGATATCATAAAATTCATCAATAATCATATTTGTCATACCATCATAAAATGTACATATATTTAGTGTCACACTCTATTAACAACAATAATTTGTCATATTACTATCTTTGGTAGCAGATTTTGCCATTACTAAAACATCAATTCGTCAAATTAATCATAATTAGTTATTCTTAACAGAGGAATTTTTAAATTCATACCACATAAGTTTTCCAAATTCAGAATATCACAAAAAGGAACTAGGAATTTGAATTTCCATATTATTACTCAATTTGACAGTTTTACACCGTAATTTGCCTTAACTTTAAAAAATTATAACTTGAGTTACAAAACTTTGATTCATGCAAATTAGAACTCTATGAAAAGCTTAGAACATGAACTATATGATGTGAAAATTTCAAGTTAAAAAAAATTCATTTGAGCTACAAAAATCTAATGGAATAGTAACTACTACTGTTCTTAGACATATATCAAAACAAGAACTTTAATCATACATATCTTTGGTTATACAGCTCCATTTTATGCAAACTCAGTGGCTATGGAAAACTTATAATATCAACTATATTCTTGTAAAATTTCATGAGAATTAGAGTTCATTTGGCCCCTCAAATTTATGAAAAACCAAATCTAATCATATGAATAATGTCTAATAAATTCTACAATTTTTAGCCAACTTTGAAAAATCATAATAAATTCTACAAGATTCCAAAAATTGTGTTTTTTAACACTGTGGAGAGCTCTAAATAAGTTCTAAATACTTGCCAAATTTTATCCATAAATTTGTTCATTTGGACTAGTTTTAGTTCAAGGACAAAAGGCGGCTTAAAGTGGTGCATATGGAGGTCCAAATGGTTCAAAATGGATTTTTTCAACTCATGCGACCACTTGAGTACGTTTCAATCACAAAATGTAGCATATATGACTAATTTATTATGCCCCAAATCTTATGTAACTTAAATTCACTCATCCACTACCATTATACATACATATTCCATGGCTTATATATAGTCAAATTGCATGATCTTGCACATGTACATTCAAAAATGACATTTACAACATCATCCCATACTTTTACACAATCTTTTATATGTAATATATTACATAAAAATCTAAACTATTGTCGAAGTAATGTCATTCATGCTTTTTGGTCTCCATCTTTGGCTCCTTGAAAGTTCCCTAGACATGGTTAGAAACAATATAGAGGAGAGTGAGTGTTTATAAATATCAATAGCTCATTCACCCTTCAAGCACACTTACAAGGCATATTTTCATGTCATAGAGAGCAAGTATGCATAATAGACATCCAAATATCAAACATAACTCTATATATGAAATTATATAGATCGATCAAGATAAAAATAAGCTCTAAGGATTTTTTGTCTAATTTTACCTAATTATTTGGGACTTTTGGATTAGTCTCACCTACTTTTTGAGACTTTTAACTTAGCTTAACTTATATTTGAGACTTTTGTCCTTGTCTCACTCATATTTAGGACTTTTGGCTTCACTTTATCTAAATTAAGGGACTTTCAACACAACTTCACCCATTAAGAGCCATTTCACATTTCAAATGCATTCTATATCACATAATTGCATGAAGCTATCAAACCAATGGCAATAAGCATAATTCATAATCTATACATACACAAGTAATCAATAACAATCAAATAACTAATATAAGCATACAAGAATAGATGAAGAGCTACCTTTGTGTAAAGAACTACTTAATTCTCCTTTAATCCTTGGTTCTTCCTCTCAGCTTCACACACATACTTGAGAGAAACTTCACTTGCTTGGCCTAGACATATCAAACAAGACACAAATACATTAATAGAACCATTTTTGGACTCACATAAGCCTTACATAAGCTAACTTTAGCTTTAGGTTTCCATATGGCTCCATTTAGTGGCATAATGAAGTAACCTATATATTCAATGTCTTGGCTCCAATTTCTCACCTATTATAAGTCATATGACTCTAATTAAACTTATTAGAGTCCTCACAAACTTAATTTAATTAGTCTAACACTAAGTTACTTCTTTATGCATAATAGAACCCTAAATTTTTCACCTTTCAAAATAAAACTTCTAAATTCAAATTAATGATTCTTTTGATGTTTATAATTCATATTTAGACCATTTCTAATCTTAGAATCAAAGAAAACTCTCCCTATGTACTTCAATCAGTCCTTGGTCAAGACATGCATATATGTGGCTTTTCTTGGAGTTTTATTCAATTCTCTTAGGGAAATGGTACCTATGAAGCTTCCTTGATCTCTTTTTGACTCAATTATACTCTTACATAGGTTGAATTATCATTCTAAAGCTTCATATTTCTTAAGGTGTAAGTAAAACCCTAGGTTCTATAAGTTGCAACCAATAGCTTCTTATTTGATTCTTTTGGTTCTATATTAATCCCCATACTTCAATACCTAATTTCTTGTTAAGTTTGAGCCAAAACCAAGCTCCCTCTAAATTGCTCTAGGTCTAGCCAAAATGAGAAAAGCAAGGAAGAACCAAAAAAGACAAGTTTTATCTAAGAAATCATACCTTGTTTAATTCCTCACTAAATGGTGTTTCTTATGCTCTCAAAGCTTTCTTCAAACTCCTCCTTCCTTATATTCAATGAACCACAAAATTTCACCACTCAAAATTCTAAAACCATAGAAAAAAAGAGAAGAAATAGGAGAATAACTTTTGTAAAGGCAAGATGGCAAAATTGCATGAAAAAATACCTATATAGGCCTCTTTTCCCTTGATTCTTTCTCCTTTTTTTCTCTATGTTTTAGGTTTTGTTTCATAGCAAAAAAGTCAATTTTAGGCTTAAAGGAGGCACGCTGGTCTAATATAAGAAGGAAAAAGTTGTTTTATAACATTTTTCAAAATGTCTATTATGCCCCTATATTTCAATTCTTCCATTTGAACTCATTTCAACTCCTTTTTAGAACTGTCTTTTTCATCATGAAATTTAGGTCTTTTAATTTATTAAAAGCATTTCATTTCAAGTTAATATGATTTAAAATCTTACCAAACTATTCGGTCAATCGACAACTTAAGTTGTATACCAGAAGAGTTTTAACCAATCTAATGGTTCAAAAAGTTACTTGAAATTACAAATTTGCCACTGGACTCCGATTCATTCCATTTAGTAGTTTTGGTTCCAATTTTGGGCCATTCTCAGTTTCTTAATCACTTCTTTAGATGCTCCAATTAACATCCTAATCTCAATTAGCCTCAATTTACTTTGCTTTAGTGTGCTCTCATATCATTTTATTGATTTCAGTTTTGTTTTTGAAAAATTGATTATTACAGTGTTTGTGTCCAATTTTTCAACAATCTCTCTTTCAATGTCTACTAGAAAAAAGAAAAAAGAAAAAAGAAAAAGAAAAAAAAGAAGATATTCTTATATCTATTAATGTATCAAACACATATAATTTGTATACTTTCTAACATTCAAAATACCTTTTGGACTTTCAAATCCATAGATTTAGTAATAAATGTATGTTTTGTTTAATGAAGAAATTTGATATTTTTGCCACCAATAAAAGGTAAAAGGTGTTGCAAGGTCAATATTGGCACTTAGAAAAAAAGGATAAAGATAACATAAAGACCTTAGGAAGCCTTAAGAAGAAGCTACCTTAAGTCTAATAGTTTGAGTCCACTATGAATTTGTTATTGAATCTTTATCTTGGCTTATGTCCATGTTTTGCATGTTTCAAATATGAAGGGGCAAGAATCCCCCTTGCCCCCTTGTATCCATCCATGCCTAAGGGGGTTGTTGACCAATCCTGTCATCCATTAATATTAGACATTGGAGAAGATTGGTTTATATGAACAATTATGTGAAGATTAGATTAACAAAATTTATGATAGGATCAAATTGATGGATTTTTCAAAAGGTTTAAACTAATTTGATAGTAATTATTTTTTAAGCAATCAATTGGTGACACTCCATTTAAGAAACGAATTTTTAAAACACTAATTTTTTAATGACAACTAAAATAGTCACTACTATGCAAGAGGTTTTAGTGGCAATTTTTAAAGATGGTTAGTGAAAGTATGACATTTGGTGAAATTTCATTTTCCTTCCCTTTTTTGGTTTCCAAAAATTATCCTCACACCCTTTGTATGTAGGACTAATCTCACTTGAAGTACTAAAACTACCCTTTTCTATAAATATTTTTTTTATGAGATAGAGGCCCTTCAATCCTTGCAATTTGAATCTTTTGTATTTAAGAGGTAAATTTATACCATGCAATTAGAGAGAGATGGACTAAAAGTGTGGGACCAACATTTTGAAAAGAAGCTTTCAACGTTGGAAGCTCTTAGTTTTTCTCTTTCTAACTACATCTCATTCAAAACTGTAGATGATCCATTTGCCAACCACTCACTTTTTCCTTGTAAACATAACTTTAAAACAATATCAATTCCTCTTGGACAAACAAAAAAGGGTAGGGTGTCCACTTTTCAACAACATAACCCAAATTATTCTTGTCCATGAAAATTGGCTAATTTCTTAATCTTGGTTTTACAAAGTGTAATTATCAATTAAAAATCATTATACAATTATCATTTTCTATCCCTTAGCCCCATCCTTTTCCCTTCTTGGTTTGCAACAATTATTCTTACACCCTTGGAGTAATCTTGCTTGGAATATTGAAACTGCGTCTTTCCCATAAGTGTTTTCCGGTGGACTTGAACCCTTAACATTGATTAGAGGGCCTTCAATCTTAGACCTTTTCCTTGTAAACATAAGTTCAAACAATATCCATTTCTCTCAGGCAAACAAAAGGAGAAGAGGGCATCCACTTTTCAACAATATGACCCAAAAAAGGAGGATAGATTATTATTTTTGTCCCTAAAAGTTGGCTAATCTCTTAATCTTGGTCATACAAAGTATAATTTCCTTACTTCAATCCCTCAAAGATTAAGAAAAAATTATTGAAAAGCTAATTTTAAAAAGTTATACTTTAGAAAGTCAAATTAAAAATTTAGTCATTTTTTATGAACAAAAATAATAAATTACTTATAATAATACTATCACTTTTTTATATGAGAAATGTACTTTTTGATTTGTAAAAGTACATATCTCACCTATTTAATTACTAAATCTTAGAAAATACAAGATTTGCTCGTTAAAACTTTTTACTCAAAATTGTGAGTTTTTAAAATATTTACATTTATCTTGTTTTTACTCTAATTTTTACTACCAAAAAACAATTAAGTAGCAAAGCAACTTTTAGAGTTTGAATAACCATTTTTTAAAATTTCAACACCAAGTATTTTTCTTATAACTAAAATTGCATTTTCTTTTCTTATTTTCCTGTATACAAAAATGCCATTACTTAAACTTGGTAAAATGCAACAAGCATGCGTCACTCCCCGAAGAGAGCCACGTCCCAGTTCCGTTTCTGAAGGTTATCGCTGCCACCCTTAATCCAAAACCTTATCCAATGACTATCACCTTGTCCTTCCCCTGCACAAAGCCCTTCCTCATCTCTTCGTCCCACAAACGATTCAGATTCAATCTCCAATCCTCCTCACAACTTTCCCCCACCACCCTTCCTCAAACTCGTTCCCTCCCCAAAACTGGGGTCATCGTCATTGGCGCCGGTCTCGCCGGCTTAGCCGCTGCCATTCACCTCAACTCTCACAACATTCCCTTCGTTCTCCTCGAAGCATCTGACGGCGTCGGCGGCCGCGTCCGTACCGACTCCGTTGACGGCTTTCTGCTAGACCGCGGTTTCCAAATCTTCATCACAGCATACCCAGAAGCCCAGAAACTCCTCAATTACCAAAACCTAGACCTCCAGAAGTTTTATTCAGGAGCCCGGATTTTCTACAATGGCCAATTCCACACCGTCGCTGACCCTCTTCGCCATTTCTGGGACTCCGCGAAATCTCTCGCGAACCCTGTAGGATCCGTCGTCGACAAATTACTCATCGGCACCACGAGAATTCGGGTCTTGACCAAATCTGATGAAGAGATTTTGAGTTCAGAGGAGGCTCCCACGATTGACTTGTTAAAGAAAATAGGGTTTTCCGATTCCATCATAGGACAATTCTTCCAGCCATTCTTCGGCGGAATCTTTTTCGACAGAGAGCTCGAAACGACGTCGAGGTTGTTTAATTTCATCTTCAAGTGTCTCGCTCTCGGCGACAATACTCTTCCGGCCAAGGGTATTTCGGCAATTCCAGAGCAGCTGGCGGCAAGGTTGCCTTCCGGTTCAATCTTGTTAAACTCAAAAGTGGAGTCAATTGATTTCGATGAGTTCGAATCGCCGACTGTGAGATTACAGAACGGAGAAGTTTTTAGGAGTGAGCCTGGAGTGATTGTGGCAGTTGAAGAACCGGAAGCGGTGAAGCTGTTGGCGGGAAGGGGCGGGCCGGTTCAGAAAATCCCGGTTCGGAGCACGGTCTGTTTGTATTTCAAGGCGGACCGGGATCAAATCCCAGTTCGGGATCCGGTTCTGTTTCTGAACGGGTCAGGTAAGGGAATAGTGAATAACATGTTTTTCGCGACCAATGTGGCTCCATCATATGGCCCACCCGACAAGGCTCTGGTATCCGTATCACTGGTCGGTTCGTTTGAAGGCGTGTCTGATGATGATTTGGTAGCTAAGGTTGTGGAAGAGCTTTCGGGTTGGTTTGGGGAAAAAACGGTTCGGGTATGGAAGCACTTGAGAACTTACCGGGTCGGGTTTGCCCAGCCCAATCAATGCCCACCCACGAATTTGAGGAAAAACCCGAAAATCGATTCGGGTTTATATGTGTGTGGGGATTATTTGATCTCAGCTACATTTGATGGTGCTTTGGTCTCTGGAAGAAGAGCAGCAGAAGCTTTATTAAAGGATAAAGCCTTCACTCCGGCTTAAGAGTAATGTATTTCAACTGATAAAACTTTTTTTTGGTAAAAGAAAAAACAATTAGTATGATTCACTTTTTTGGTCAATGACTGGGAATAAACAACATTTGTAACTAATTATCATCTCAGTTAAATCTTAAGAGAAAGGCGTGAACTCACAGGTTTCTGTAGTGAGCGAAACTTGCATGGAGGATTTGGAGAGGGGAGAAAAAGATTTTAAGTAGGGGATGATTTACAGGGAGGTAAACCGAAGTAACTGTTTGTGATATTGGCTTTGTATAGAATGGTATTTTTGGCAAGCAAAATTGTAAGCAATATGTACTTTTATTGCAATTTGTAGAGTGGATTGAGTAAAATTTTATTTAAAGTCCTTTACATATATATGCTTTTCAAAATGATCTCCCACAAATCAAATCATTATCATTTTGGTCCATTTGTCTAGTTGGGTTTACTAACCGAGTGACACAACCCGCTGAGTGTTTACATGAATTGATTAGTGCTGACATGTAATTTATTTTCCTCTTCTCCTTTCTAAATCAGTGAAAAAGTGTCTTCAAAGAGTTATTTGGTAGGTAAAATCTTTTCAATAGAAATAAGAAAGAATATAAAATAAAATCAGTTCCATTTGGTATAATAAAAAAAAGAAAACAAATGTCTCTCAATTTATATACTTGGTAAAATGAAAATAACATATAAATAGAAAATAAGTTATTATAAAAGGCTAAAATGTCCTCAACTACAAATTTTTTTTTACCAACCATAAAGATATCATAAGTATTGGTTAACCTAAATTGCTCCACAAAGTGGATATTCCACATCCAAAACCTTAATATATTAATTATTATAATTAATTTAGTTTGATACTAATATAACTTTCTTTATCATATTAAATTATCTAAGTGCTCTTGCTCATACCACTTTTTTTTCCTCTCAAGCACAAAGTTAAAATAAATGACAAATGACTTTAAAATCTTATAATATTCTTTTTTTTTTCAAAAGGTACTTTATAATTTAATAAATTTTTATTAAAACAATGTGCTTATCAAGAAGTTGAAATTTTATGTAATCATAAAATAGATATGAAGATTGATCAATTTAATTAGAAATTAGCAAAAGAACTATGTGATGTGTAGAATTGAGAGAAAAAAAAAGTTAAAACTTGAAACAAAAAAAAAATTACAATGGGTCAAGTGGTGAGGAGAAATAAAATATAAAAAAAATAAAGGAGATAAGAAATGCAAAATAAAAATACAGCTACTTTAATTTAAGAATAATAATTGAAAAAAAAAATTCTTTTACAATTGATCTAAATAAGAGGTATAATTGACCTTCTCTCATTTTAACTCCCGACCTTCCAAAGTCTCACGGGCTACGGCGCCAAATTTAGCTACAATTGCACTTTCAGCCAAACTTCCCCTTCCTCAATGCTCCATCTGCACCAAACATGTCTAACCATAGGAGTGCCTTTCATCTTCTGTTTCTGCCATTCTTCCAAATAAGCTATTAGTGTCTTTCTTTCTTTGTTTTTATAACATTTTCGTGCCTTCATTCTTTTCCAGTTTGAAGAAATGATGTGTTTATTATTTTTAAAGACGAAATTTTTTTCTCTAATTTAGATACAAAATTTTTTTTTTGTCTCAAAATTCAAAGATGTGATTATTAGTGATAGAATTAATTTTGTCTCTAATTATTTAGGTATGGAATTATCTCAAATCAAAAACAAAATTTTTCGTTTTTAATCCCTATTTTTTCTTGTTGTGTCCCACCTAATAGTTATGCACACCATAAACTTTTATTTTTATCCACATCCAAACTGCTTGTACATGCTTTGGTTTTGAAACCCACCTGGCTTAGAAGCCTTGGCTTTTCAACGGTGGAAAATGTTACTTCATGAATTGGGATGCTTGATTTTTTTTTTTTTTTGGGGATATTTTACAATGTAATGCTTGAACGGCCAAAAATGACCCAAGCAAGAGATATATCTAATTACCCTGACTACATTTGGAACATGCAATTAACATCTATTAAATTAAATATAAAACAAAACAAAAGGAAAAAAGGGTTTTTTTCTTTATTATAAACTTAGTTCATAAAAAATAAATAAATAAAGTAATTTTATAAATAATTATGTATGCATGTGAAAAATGAGTTTTACTAAAGGATTTTGCTATGAAAAGATCTTAACACGTTTAATTTATTTTATCGTCAAACTTATTTTAAAATCTTAACTTTATTAATAACAAAATTTATAGTAAAAGTATCAAAATAGATCAAATCATATTCATATTTTTATTCTGAATTACTTTCATCTGCTTGTTATTTTGTAGATTATGCTTATTTAACAACTTTTTCTTTACTCATTAGAGGTTTTGGTTAAGCGGTATAGCTGTTCATTATAACTTCTACCTAAAAACAAGGCAGCAGTAATAATATTTATTTTGTGAAGTGATATAATTGTTCCTCTTCGCCCGAGGGCCTATGTGGTGGACCAAAACATATAGGCTTCGGGCTTGCCAGAGAACTTTGTTACCAGGTTATAGCCAAAAACAGTTTTTTCTTGTTATAAATATATTATGAATTTAGTACATGCATCTACCCAAAACTTTCTATTACCCCAATTTATTGCTTTAAGTCGCCTATGGAGCTCAAAATTTTTTAAATAATTTTTTGTCCAATTATAGGTAAAAAAGGGAGATAGAAAGTGGATAAGACTCATTATGTGAGCCCCACATACACAAATATATACTCTCTCTCTCTCTCTCTCTCTCATTCTTCTTCTTTCTTTTTGTCTTTTTTTCTTCCTTTCTCTCCTTGATAGAAAATTAAGAGAGAAAAAATTTAACCACAATATTATATCTAACAATAATTTATCATGAAATTATATTGTATCTATCTCTATCCATTTTCTTTTTTAATGTCAACTTGAACCTAGAAGTATTGATACTCTAGAAGTGAAGATATATCATGTATAACACTTACATTAAATACAATAAAATATTTTAAATTATATTTAAATGTCATATATTTTGTCGTGTTGTTGCAATATTTGTTTAGTATCTTTCATATATAAGTTTGTAATATTTCAATTCAATTAATCTATTTTTTTAGTACAATGAAAACGAAATTATAGTTGGGTAAAATTATACTTATTTTTGTTTTCAATTGTAATGTTTACACTAATTTTAAAAAATTACAATCAACTCGTTATTTATTCGCCCTATTGCATTAAGCGTTCTATCATCGAAATTTAAAAATTTTAACTATGTTTCTAAAATATTTTTTCTATAATTTAATACTCTTTTATCTTTCTTTTCATCTTCAACTAATCTATCTAAATATTCATGACTTCCCTATCCCTAGATTTATCTCCAATACTCCTACCTTTTTTCTTTTAAATTTTTTCACGAGTATCCCCACACCCTTTAAGTGAAGGACTAATCTCATTTTAAGGTTCATAATTGTTCTATCCTACAAGTAATTTTTAGCAGGTTTGAACAGCTAACATTGCAAAAGTGTTTTAACCATTAGGTTGAAACATGTCTTACCTATTAAATCATTCTTTTTTTGGGTCCATGTCTCCTACTCTTACCATAGACATTCAAGTGAAGAAAAAAAAGAGTTAACATTTCTATGATCCATTAACAGAGATAAAGGAAGAAAAAATACATGAATTTCAACTTTAGTTTCTAGTTGGGTCTTTTGTTCTTGGCTTTGTCTTATTAATTCTTTGGTGCTTTAAGTTTTTTCAAAGAGCTTTTTAAGCATGAAGAATTTGACAAGAGTAAAAGAGGTGGAGGTGAATCTATAAAATGTAGGGAAATCATGAATACTTAGATAAATTAGTTAGAGAAGATAAAGAGGATGACAAAATAAAAAAACATTAAAATTATAGGAATGATATTAATGTAATTTTACATAATTAAAATATTTTAAACTCATATGATATAAGGCTTAATATAATAAGAATAATAGTTTAAAGGATTGATTGTAATTTTTTAAAATTCAAGTGGATATTACAATTAAAAACAAAGATGAAGATGAATAAATATAATTTTTCATTTATGTTGATATGTAAATATTTCCCTCAATAATATATGTTCTACCATTACTATGACAATAATAGCAAAAATGATAATCATATTATGGTGATAACTGGTTAATTAAAATGGCCTTTAATGAGGGAATCTAGAAATAGAGCTAATGTAACACCTAAGAAAATTTTCTTTCATTTGGGTCCCTATTAGCTTAAGAATTTAGAATATAATTAAGGTAAATTATAAAATAAAATAACATAAGTTGTTTTAGGAAGGGAAGTAGTAGAATGAGTTGTGGTAAGTTTAGGAATCTTAAATTTCTTTAAGAAGTTGATGAGAGTGTCTTAAGGGCTATATTAAACCATTTTGATCTTGCAGTGGGGCCAAAATCTAATTTTAATCAAGGTATATTAAAATAATCCAAAACAACTTCCTTTTTCCACTTTCCTCTTCATTTGACACAATGGTATGCTCAGTTGTGGGTCCCTTTTCTTTTCTCCCATCTCTTCCATACTTCCTCTTCTCAAACTTCTCCATTCTCTTTCGTTCTTCCTCTCTTCCCTTCCATTTCATTCATCTTCCCTCCAGATGCCTTGTCCACCGTAAACCAATCCCTTAAGCAACTATAGCGTGTGCCTTGTTCTCCATTGCGATAGTAGTGTTGAAGTGGATATGGTGGGGTTTTAAGCTTTAAGTGGGTTTCTATTTTGCTCTTTTTCTCCCTTGATTTCCTAGTAAAGAACCAGTTCTTCTATTTTGCTCTTTTTCTCCCTTGATTTCCTAGTAAAGAACCATTTCTTTCTCTTATTCTTTTTGTTGTTGGAGTTGGATTGTGCTTTAAGGGATTGGGTTTTATGAAACTTGTTTTATTTTCATGTTTGAACTAAAGGAGGAAAGTCCAAAAGCTAGATATTTCTTTCCTCTTCCATTTTGGTTAACTTCTCCTCGTCCTCACTCGCTCTTCCTTCAATTTCTCTTCACTTTCTAGCTACCACTTAGGTCTTCAATTCCAGTTTCCTACCATTTTTGCTAAATTAGTAGCAATGTGCCTCTATGACTCCAATTTGTTGTTCCTTTGGTAGGTAAGTTGTTTTATTCATTTTTATAGCTCCTTTGGTTTGGGTATTATCTATTTCTTCAACTTTAAAATTTTAGTAGCTTTGTCATCTAATGTTTCATCAATTTCCCTCTTTGATGCAAAATTACATCCATGCTTTTAAAGCTGAGAATTTCACCTTTTAATAGCACCTTTGATTCTAGTTTTAAGCATTAGCTTTAGGTTTAAGTTGGTCTTCATTTTATGCCACAAGATTGGGTGCTTGGGTGATGAGTTGGTTTTAAGAGTTATAGTTAAAAAAATAAAAAATAAAAAATAAAAATAAAATATTGGCTTCTTTTCTTAGCTAGCTCTTCATATTGGGAACCTAAGAAATTTCATGTTTACTCTTTGATCAATTAAATTTCATGGTAAACTCTATTAGGGATTCTTTTGACTATAGGGAAGTTGATTCAACTAGGCATTAGGGTGAGGGACCACATGTTGAAATTCTTGAATTGGACTTAGGAGGTTCTAGAGACAATTTCACATTAAGTGCTTAGTTGGATCAAGGCCTAAAGGAATTACATTCTCATCTTATATTGTAATAGATAATACTTGCTATGGCAAATTTTACTACTTATTCATCATAGGCTAATGGAATGGTAGACTTGATTTTGTTATGTTATGTCTAAAAAGGAAATATTAATTGATTTTATTGGAATATCTTTGTGTTGACTAATTAGATAAATATACTTGGATAATTACTTAATTAATTATTTTAGTCATCTTTGATTAGTGTATGGCAATATCAAAGTTAGAATGTGGTCTAATATAGAACCCTATAGCTAACAGCAATAGTTGTTAGTCTTGATGCACCTTGATAGTCTTGATGTACCTCGATTTGAACCCCAGCTAGCAAGGGTGTTACTAGCCCCATGTGTTGGCCACCATACGTGAATCTATTTGAACTGTTAAGCATAAGCTACCCGTCTGCATAATTACTCTTATGAGTAATGTGCTCTGCCTCCATTTGATTTGGTTATGTTTAAGCATGTCGATTGCATTTCTATGGATGATTTTATAAAGGTTGGTATTTGCACATTATTGAATTTATTTAATTGAGGAAAATAAATTTAATGAATACTATGTTATTGCATATGTTTCCAATATAAATTGCAATCTTGAAAGTAGACTATTATTTTATAATTTGTGTTTCTATCATAGTTAGTATTACCTACTTGTTGAGACTCAAACTCATTCCTTTAAATGTTTCTTTTCATTACAAATAGTATTATGGGTCTAGAACCAACTTTGATGGCACAAGAATGACCATTCCTTGTTGTTGAGGCTCGCATGGTATTTTGCTAGGGTTTTCTTTGATGGAGTACTATTGTAATTGTATTAGGTATATTGTTTCCTCTTAGATGAAGCTTTACTAATGCATAGACAGGGTTTCCTTACCCCCCATTGATTACTATTTATTGCTCTAGGTTGAAAGCAAAACTCTCTTGATTATTTTTTGTTACAATTTGACCATTTGTAGAAATTTCAAGTAATCTTATGTTTATGGGAGACTTTGCCAAAATTTCTACAAAAAGTTAAATTAACTAGCATGTAGTCAATCTTCTTGTGACATTGTGTAAATCTTCCAATAGAGAAAAGCATCCTTAATTTCCAAAAATTTGTTTTACTTTATCGTCATACCTTTTATGCTTACAATTTTGTTTGATAAGAGGCTTATAGGTATGAGTTTTAAACTCATAAACCATGCTAGTTATGCCTGTGAATGGGTGTAACAAAAATGGTATCAGAGTTAGGTTACCTTATGATAAGTGGAACAAGTGTTCTCTTATGATATCTCAATTATTATTATAAACCTGCACATAACTATAACTAAGACATCATCAGAGGCCTTTTATAAGAGATGGATTTCTTCTTTTTTTTTTTTCTTTTAATAAGCATAATTCCTTGAATAAGTGTTAAGGTGTGTATATATGAATGCATTATACTCTAAACTTAAATTTTTTTGTTGATATAGTGTAATGTTACTGATCGAATTCAATGCAGTTGGTTAAAGGGCTATAGATGAATCTTTTAGGTTTCATACCTAACCTGAGGCCCCATTTGTTAGGGGTTGTGGTAGAAGTTGTGCTAAGGTAAAGGCTGGTAAAAGAGGTAGATAAGCTAGAAACCTTAAGAATTTAGATTGTGAATAAGAAGTAGCACCTCCCCAAGCTTAAGTGCCTATAATTGAACAATTAGCTGTTGGATTGTAAAGGGTTAGTCAAGCAATAGAAGCATTGGTAGCGTTGGTTGCAGAGCAGGTGATAATTGCTAATTTAATATATATATATATATATTAATTCCTCTAAAATTAAGCATTTTAATAATTAAATATGGCTTACTGCATTTTATTAGATGATAATTGATTTTATTGGCAATTTTTTACACTTTAAGAATTAGTTCACAAAATTATTGATTTTAATGCATAAATTCTTTTAAATAATTTTGTAGATTTTCTTAATTAATATCTTCCATTATTTTATGTAGACTTTTTATGGGCAAATGGAATTTAAAGGAGGAAATTTATTTGGAAAAGAATTAAAGATTGAATCAAGGTGGAATTTTTAGAAAATGAAATTTATAAAAGAAAAAAAAAAGATGAGAAGAAATATGCTGAAGTGGACATGCATGGGACTTTGAAGGGACTTTGAATTGGATACATGAAGAGCACGTGATCATAAAACAATGCATTCATCTACCACACACAATCACATGCATATCTAGCTCATAAACACTCATATATTCACAATTCATTCATGTGGAGGAAGTCTCACATCCAGGGACCAGGTCACACAGCATCCTCTCTCATGTGGGCCCACTCCATGAAGCACACACATATAGCATGCATTCCATACACTTCCACATAGCTTTCATATGTCCAGTAGCTCACAAAAACATACACAAGCACACTCACGGGTCCAGCTCTCATGTATAGCAAAAAGAAGCATGTCCAGCTTACAAACATATACATACATACCCTCCAGCCTATTACACCATATTTATATAACTCATTGCGGGTCTATCGCACAACCCTTAAAATAAAACTAGGTTGGATATTATATGCCACTATAACAATCTGCATATTTTACGACAGAAATTTATGACAGACGATGACAAATTTCTTTATTTATTAATAAAAAATAAAAAATAAACAATGGCGAATGATTTATGGTTAAATAGTATAATAATATTTCTGTCGCTATTTAGCGATGGAATAATGGTCAGATTGCCCAACCAATATTCTGTCGCATGGTTTAAAGAATTATAAAAAATTAATTAATATGATAAAAATATATAAAAAAGTAATTGTTATACAAAGATAAGTATAAATAATGTTAATTTTTAATTAAAAAAATATCAAATATATAATGTTAAAATATAATATATTACAAAAATGTATTATAAATAAGATAATATATTCTAATTTCTAATTAGAGATAAATATATAAAGCATATTATAATTTATATTAATGATATTTATTATGAAATAGAAAAAAATAAATAAAATATGAAAAATAAATATTCTATTGACTTAAGTTAGCTGAATAATATTATAATTAAAAGGTTGCATAAAAATATGTAGATATTGCATAATGAATATATAAATATTATTAATTAAAATATTCAAATATTATAGATTATTATAATTTAGATAAATGTAAGTAATATTAATTAATTATATTATAATTATATAAATAATTAATTAATTATATTATAATTATATAAATAATATTATAATTTCTAAAGATTATATTATAATTTATAATTTATAATTTAAATTTAATAAAAAACTATTTATCAAGAAAAAAAGAAAATATTGTATAAAAAAGTATATATATGTAATATTAATTTTTAATTCAAATTAATATATATATAACTTTCTAATAAAATATAATATAAATTGTATGTTATAAATATAAATATATATAAATTAAATTTAAATATATTATAATATTATACAAAAGGTTCTAACGATAAAAAAGTAATTGAATGGCATTCAACCATTTTTCTGTCTCCGTTTTACAATTATATATTTATATAATTTAATACATAATTTAATTACATGGTGATAGAAAGGTGGTTGGATATCTCTAACCAAGTTTCTGCTGCCAAAATGTTAAATTATATATAAATATTAATAATTTAACATTATATAATATTAGATAAATAAGTTATAGTGTAAGGTAGTTGGAACCACAATATATAAATATCATTTTTTGTTATATATTATAATAATTAAAATATTCAAATATTATTAATAATTATAATTTTAATAAATATACAAATAAGTATAAAGAAAATAATAAGCGAATAAAATTACTGTTAAAAATAGTTAGATGTGCTAAAAATTTTTCATATTATATATATAATTTGTGTTTTATATGTAGAAAAGTGATTCCGAGTTACGTAAATATGTTTTTATAAGGAAATAAAATAAAAGAATTATTGATAGCCATCGAAAAAAATAGCCCTTGGAAAAAAAGGTGACCGTTTAGAAATAAAAATTACCGTTAAAAAAAAAAAGTGACCATTAGAAATAAAAATAACTGTTAAAAAAAAGACTGTTGAAAAGAAGATTGTTAAAAAAAGTCTATTTATACGGGGAAGGATGATCTTTCTTACTCTCTACTCACAACTGTTTGCTATCATTTTCTTCCTTTCAAATTTTGCCATCCTATTTTCTTTCTCAATTTTTTTTCAAAAATTGATCACCCTATTCAAGTTCAAGTGGAGAATTGGTCTGAAATAGAGATTTTATTCATCTCAACCTGTCCAGGTAAGTAAATATTTATATAAAATATATAAGCATATTATATTTTATAACTTATTCATTGTAAATAATTGTTAATTATTTGTGATGTGATAATATAGTAGAGATAGATATATAGGTAATAATGATAAATTAATATAAAAAAGTTTAGTGATAACATTTGTGTTTAAGAAAGTATTATATTTATTTGATAATGTGTTAAAAGGTAGATTTTGTTATCAAAAATTGTAAAGTACTATGTAAAATATTTATTGAAATAGAAAATGGAAATTCCTAGTAATCGACGGTGGATGTATAATAGATTAAATCCTAGACGTAAAGGATATACGGATGAATTTTTACAAGGAGTAGAAGAATTTGTTACTTTTGCATGTGAAAAAGGATTAAGGTCAGGAGGAGGAGAAAAAAAATTAGATGCTCTTGTTCTATGCATAAAAATATAGCATATCTTACTTCTGATGAAGTAAAAATCGATCTTTATAAGAGAGGATTTCAACCTGGATATTAGTATTGGACATGTCATGGTGAGATCGAACCATCCCCAATACCTAACATACATGTTAGAACATCTAACTCATCACGATTAGTAAATGAAGATCAAGATAATAGATATAAAAGAATGATCTTTGAAGTAACTTGTCCTGAATTTAATGTTAATAGTTATGATGAAGGAGATAATGATGATAATTATGTCGAGGAATCACCAAATTTAGAAGCCCAACAACTTTTTGATTTACTAAATGCGTATCAGCAACCACTTTGGCCAGGATGTAGTAATCAGTCTAAGTTATCTATTGCTATAGAAATGTTAAGCATTAAATCTGACAGTAATATGTCACAGTATAGTTTTAACCGATTTGCAAGTCTATTGAAAAATAGTTGCCCGTCTGATAATGTTGTACCTAATAACTGGTATCAAATAAAGAAGATAGTATTAAAACTTGGTCTATTTGCACAAAAAATTGATGTTTGCATCAATGAATGTATGTTGTATTATAAAGATGATATAGACGAGATAATATGTAAATTTTGTGGAGCACATAGGTATAAAACTAGTCGACCTGGCCAAAGGCAAAGATCAAAAGAGATTCCATATAAAAGAATGCATTATTTACCTATTACCTTTAGATTGCAAAGGCTTTATGCTTTAATGAAATCTACTAAGCTTATGCAATGGCATTGGAATAATAGAAGGCGTGAAGGTATGTTGTGTCATCCATCTGATAGAGAAGCATGGAAACATTTTGATATAATATATCTCAATTTTGCAATGGAGCCAAGAAATGTTCGTCTTGGTCTTTGCATAGATGGGTTCACTCCTTATAGTCAGCCTGCTTCACCATATTCATGTTGGCCTATGATAATTACTCCTTATAATCTCTCTCCTAGAGTCTGTATGACTATTCTTTACTTATTTTTAACGGCAATTATTCCTGAACCACAAAATCCCAAAATGAAGATTGATGTATTCTTGCAACCATTAATTGATAAGTTAAAATTTTTATGAGAAGAAGGAGTACCCCACATATGATGTCTTAAAGAAGAAAAACTTTCAAATGTGAGTAGCATTGATGTAGACAATAAATGACTTTCTAGCATATGGGATGTTGTTAAGATGGAGTACTACTGGAAAATTAGCTTGTCCTTATTGTATGGAAAACTCAAAAGCATTTACCTTGAAGTATGGGGGCAAGAATTCTTGGTTTGATTCCCATTGACAGTTTCTACCTATGAACTATGTTTTCAAAAGGAATAAAGATGCTTTCAAAAAAAAAAATAGAGTTGAAAATGATCCCCCTCCACCAAGATTGGATGGAGAAGAGTTATGGCAACATATGAAGATCCATCCAAAAGTAGTTGATCAAGGTGTTTTTAGATTGTCAGGCTATGGGCAATATCACAACTGGATGAAACAGAGTATATTTAGGAAACTTCCATATTAGAAACATTTATTGATTCGGCATAATTTAGATGTCATGCATATAGAAAAAAATATATTTGACAATATTTTTAATACTGTTATGAATGTGAGAGGGAAGACTAAGGATAACATAAAAGCTCAAATGGATTTAAAAGAATATTGTGGGCAAAAAAGACTTAGAGCTACGAGAAATATCTAATGGAAAAGTGGTAAAACCAAAGGCTAAGTTCACTCTTACACTTGATCAAAGAAGGACGATCTGTCAATGGATAAAAGGATTGAAAATGCCTGATGGGTATTTCTTGAATTTATCAAGATGTGTAGATTCAACAGAAGGAAAGTTAATTGGCCTTAAAAGTCATGATTGTCACATTTTTATGGAATGCTTATTGCCAATTGTTTTTAGTGCACTTCTTGAGCAAATATGGAAGCCCATAACCAAGTTGAGTCTATTTTTCAAGGAATTATGTTCGACAATATTGACAGTTGATAGCTTAACGCAAATGGAATACAATATTCCTATCATTCTTTATAAACTAGAAAGAATATTTCCACCGGGTTTCTTTGATTCCATGGAGCATTTACCGATCCATTTGCCATTTGAGGCGAGAGTGGGTGCCCCAGTCCAATATAGATGGATGTATCCCTTTGAAAGGTAATTGATACTTAAATTCTATTCATATGTAAATATTATTTGCTTGAAATAATATATTTTTGTCTCACACTACTATTCATTTGGTCATGCAGATTTTTAAATAGATTAAAATGCACAATTAAAAATAAAGCTCATGTGGAAAGATCTATTTGTAAGGCGTATTTGTCACAGGAAGTATCACACTTTTGTTCATATTATTTTAAGTCACAGGTATCTTTAGTACGAACAAAAGTTCATCGAAATGAGTGTATGGATGAACAAGAAACAAGTGAACCAACTTTATCAGTCTTCATTAAAATTGGACGGACGCTTGGAAAATGCTTAACTCATTATTTGAATGACAGAGAAATGGCAACTGCTCATCTTCACGTCCTATTGAATTGTGATGAAGTCAAGCCTTATATTGAGTAAGATTGAAACTTATCACATTGATAATTTATCATTCATTAATATTCTAACATGCAACTTGTATTATGGGATTTTTGAGCAAGAGTTACGAATGTTAAATCCATACATTGGCTCACGCTAAATCGATAACAACATTGAACAGAAATTTGTACAATGGTTTAAATCATATGTATGTAGTGCCATTATTTATTTACATTTTTTTTTACTTATTGAATTGCATGATATTAACTTAATTTTCTTTTCAAATAGGTTCTTAACCAACTTGGATTTAGTGACAATAAATATTTAAAGGACTTAGCTTGGGGACCACTTAGAGAGGTGCAAACGTAGTTAGGATATTTTGTGAATGGATATAAGTTTCACACCGATAATTGGAGCATTGGTAAGAAAACAATAAATAGTAAAGTTTATGTTAAGCGAATGGGAGAAGATGGAGATAATGATTACTTTGGTATCCTTAAAGAGGTGGTTCAATTACAATATATAGGAGAACTTGAAAAAAAAATAGTATTATTTCTTTATGATTGGTTTGATCCTGTTATGAATCGAGGGATGAAAATATACAGTGACTTATGGAATTATTGAAATAAAACATACTAGACGATATGGAAAATTTGATCCATTTATATTTGCAGAGCACTATATTCAAGTTTATTATGTGCTATATCTTGTGAGGATTCGAGAAAAAGGTGATTGGTGGGTTGCCATAAAAACTAAAGCAAGGAGTGTGGTAGATGATGATAAATGATTAGAGGTTGCTTATCAAGATGACGAAAGTGAAGTAAGAACAGTGAATAATGAGGTATCATCTGATACCTTATGTGATGAAAGGGAAATGGAAGAGGTAGATCTTCATATCAATTTACAAGTTGAAAATATAAATTTTTATATAGATATGCAAGAAGAGGAACAAGAAGATCGAGATGATGATGATGGTGAGGGGGACAATGAAGATGAGGATGAGGATGAGGATGATGAAGATGAAGAGGCTGATGACAACGATGATGAAGTCGTAGAAAATGATGAATAATAATTTATTTCATTTTTAATAATGATAAAAATAATTATTAATATTATTATTAAGTTTTTTATAATAACAATACTTATTACATTAATTTTTTATTTTTAAATTTTGAGTTTGATGATAAATAATAATTTATTTCACTATGTTTTTATTTTTTATTTACTATTATTAAAAAATTGTATGAGATTTTATTTTTAAAGTTTTTATTTTTATTTTACTTACTGTGATGAATAAAATTTTATACTATACATTTTTAATATTAATAATTTATTTAAATATTTAAAATTTCTTCTTTTATTCATTGTAATATTTGTTTTTATTTATATATTATATATTATGATAAAAATTTTATTTATAATATTATTTATTATTTTATTTTATTTTTATTATTTTTAAAATAATAAATAAAGTTACTAAAAGATGTCAGAGTTCACGTGGAGTGTGAACTATATTATTATTATTACTTTATTTTTTAAAGTTCACGTGAAGCATAAATATTATTATTATATTTTATTTTTTAAAATCTTTTGAAATAATAAAGAAAGTTCACGTGAATAAAGATGTTAACTTTCATGTGAACTATAATGTTATCAGTTCATTTTATTTTAGATTTTAATCAAATTAAATTAATAAATAAAGTTCATATGAAGGCTGACATCTTTCAGCTTTCACATGAACTTTCTTTATTATTTTAATTTTAATTCATATGAATCAAAGTTGAAATAATATATATATATATATATTATATAATAAATTATTTTAATATAGTTTATTTTATATAATTTTTTCTATGTTAGTGATACTTTTTATTTGTTATTTATAATCATTTTAATAATTACTTAAAATATAAATATATATTATAAATAATGAAATAGGAAATTAAGTTAATAACTAAAGGTGAACCAAATTATTGTCCTTTGTTTGTATTTGTTATCCACCTATATATATATTTGGTTCTTTTCTTTTGCTGTACAAAGAGCTTCTTGTTTGAGTACTTCAGAGAAAATTGTTTCTCTCGCTTCTTTTCTCATATACTACATAGAACTATACTGTGTGCTCCGGTCAAGGTAAAAACTATGTATACAAAGCTGCAATGAAGTGATTGTTGTTATTAGTAAGGTATGGAATACATTATTAATTTTAACTCTTTTTTTTTTTTATAGATGTCTGCACAAACACAAGGCACAAAACGCTATTATGAAATTTGTCAAGATTTGTCGGTGGAACCAAAACTAATTTATCCAGTACATACAGGGTAATATTTATACTTATACTATTTACTCATCACATATACAGTTATTTATAAATTAACTCTTATGAATATATTTAATTCATCAATCAGATTTGGACCAAATGATAATATTATGGGTGAATGCATTCTTGCCATCATCCAAAACAATTTTGATGGTCTACACAATTCTTTAAAGGAAGTTCCACAACAAGTTAGATTAGCATGGTTTCAAGAGTTTCAAGTATATGGTAATTATTAATTTTGTTAGGAAAAATTGTTGTTAGAATTTTAGTGTTACATATATTATAAGTTTGTAACATATATTTTTTTCTAGAAATGTTATTGTTGGATTCCAAATGGACAAGATTCAATCTATAACAATTTCTTAGACCAAGTGAAAAATAAGTTAAAAGGCATGATACAATATGCAGGAGAGAGAAAAAAAGACCAGTCTGGATGAAAGAACATGTTTGGAACTCATTGTGTGCTATTTGGGATAGTTTACAATTCCAACAAAGAAGTGAAAGGAATAAAAAAATAAAGCATCCAGCAGTGGCTTCATTTCTATTGCCGGCTCTCATCCAGCGTGGTTTTATTGGGAGATTTTGAAAAATAATTTAGGGAGGGAACCAACATCGGCTGAACTTCACTAAGCCATGCATTTAAAGAATGGTCATTGGATTAACAAAAAATCAGAAGCTACCTAGGTATGTATATATTGATAAATTACTATTGTATTTAACTTATATTTATCATTATAATTTAGGTTGATATATTTTGTCTTTTGTTCAAAATGAATATATCAAACTTAAAGGTGAAGTTACTCCTCCACCACAACAATTATCACAAGAATGATTATCTAAGGAGATAGAGCTTTGGATACAAGCAGTAAGAGGAAGAAAGGCTGCAGGCATGATCTATGGTATTGGAAGTATTTCACATCATATAGTGGGAGATCCAAATTCTGGCTATAGATATAAAGATGTTTTTAGCCATCAAAGTTCTTCTAGTATGCATGAAGCAATATCTCCTGGAGGTGTATTACATCTAGACATTAAAAGCATCAAGGACTCTCAAATCTCGCAGTTTCAAGAAAACAATAGGACTATACAAACTCTACAAAACCAGCTTAATGTATATAAGAGTTTTTATGAGAGTCATCATAATAAAAATAATCAATAAATTTAGATATTTTGTTTGTATTGAATTATTGTCATTTATTTAATGATAATTTTTAATTATTTTCTCATATGAGCCATTATTGTACGTAATTTTATTTTTTATTATTTTATTTGCTTTTCTTACATGTTTTTATTTGTTGATGTTACCAATTTCATTTTAAATACAAACTAAAAATTATATTCGCAATAGTTAAATTTAAAATAAAAATTCAATGTTATATTATTCTAATTTTAAAGTAGTTAGAATTATAATTTTCAATAAATTCATATTTGATTCGTATTGAATTTTTTTTATTTAATTATAATTAATAAATTATGTAATGCAAAGTATGTAATAAAAAATGAAAAGAAAAGGTGCGTTGCTTAATTTCTTTTAATTCAATTCTAATCAATAAATTATGTAATAAAAATTATGTAGAAAATATATAAAAAGAAAAAGCAATGAGTAAGTCCAGTTGATGTTATTTGTAAGAGACAAACAAACACATGTTAGGGCTACTTTTATTATTATTGTCCTTGATTTTATTTTTTAATTATGTAATGAAAATTGTGTAGAAAACATGTAAACAGAAAAAGCAATGCATAATTGCACTTGACGTTACTTGCAAGAAATGGACAAACAAATGTGTCAAAGCCACTTTATTATTATTGTACTTGATTTTTCTTTTTATCAGTTTCATTTGTGATTTTACTACACGCTTGAAGTGAAGTTATTAGATAATTAACACACACTATAGGATTATAATTTTTAATAAATTTATATTTGATTTGTAGTGAATTTTTTTAAAATTATAATCAATAAATTATATAATAAAAAGTGTGTAAAAAATATGAAATGAATTTTTTTTCTTTTATTTAATTATAATCAATAAATTAGTTAATAAAAAGTGTATAAAAATATAAAAAGAAAATATGAGTTGTAATTATAGATTATATAATGTCACAATTATTGTACTACATGCTTGTACTGAAAAGGTGACTACTTCACATGCTACATTTAGACCTTAGACTATACACATGCTACATGCTAGACCTCAGACTATACACATGCTAAATGACCTACTAAGACTATACACATGTTACATGACCACACATGCTTCGTTATAGACTTCAGACTATACACATGCTACGTGACACATGCTACATGACCTAGACTATGTTAGATAAAGTTATTCTAGCTAGTATTATTTACATATTTTATAAATATATATATACACATCTTTGCATCTTACCACCACACAGATCTCTACTCATTCCATTGATCATGATTGTGATTATGATTTAAAAATTCTCATTTTCTCTCATTGTGCTTAGGTATATATATAAATATATCAATATTAAATTGTTACTACTATCTCTATACACAATTTTAGTTAATGTAATTTTTTTATTTCTTCTAATTATTTTACTCAGATGTCTCGACACGGATCATCATGAAGTAGAGGTAGATCACGACCTCACTTCACTCCCATTTATGAGCAAGAAAATTTCACTTCTCCTCCTCCTCCTTCTTATGAAGAGTTATAACCTGGAATTATCTAGAAACAACTTATTACACCTGCAGGCAATGACGAGTTATTATACATTTTTTTTATTATTTTCACTCTCATTGTCAATTTTTATTTCTTTACACTTACTTTAAACATTTATTTTATATAGATTTGAACCAAATAATGATGCAGTTGGTACTTGCATCATTAATATTTTTAAAAGTAAATATGAAGGACCTTGGAGTAGCTAGAAAGAAGTTCCACAAGAGTACAAAGATTTATAGTTTGAAGAATTTCAGGTATATTTTTTATTAATTTTTAAGTTTTATATTATTATGCATTTTTATAATTCAAACTTGATTTTATTCAGAAATATTATTACTGGTCACCCGACAACCACAAACAAATTAAGCAAAATTGGAAAAATAAAATAATTGAGCGATTAAGGGATAATATTTGGAAAGCACAAAAAAATGGAAAAAAACCTTAATGGATTGGAGACACAATTTGGAATCAACTTTGTGACAAATGGGGTACTCTACAATATGAAACCTTATGCGAGTAGATGCAAAAAAATCGAGCCTCCTCCTCTGAGTATGGCTCATCACAACATACATGAGGTTTTATTTCTATACTTGAACATGCTAGAAGATTGATAAGTCATTTTATTTCTTTATCTATTTAGTTGGTATTTTCATTATATTTTTAATTATTTGTAATTATTATTTTAAATATATTTCTAACTAATAATATTTTATTCTTAAGGCAAAAGAATTAGGAAGACCACCTAAATATTCTGAGATTTATCTCAGAACCCATAAAAATAATGACTCTTGGGTAGACAAAAAATCAGAAGCTATATATGTAAGTATCATTTTATATTTATTGTTATACATGCAATTATATCTTGATATGATTTTAGCTATTTTTAGGATGAGTTTGTCTAATAGCAATTTTCTAATGTGGGCTCTTTTATTTACTTTTCAGAATGAGTTTCTTCAACGAAAGCTTAAGGCAGAGAGTAGGGGAGAGAATATATCAGAATTAACTTTATGGATGCAAGTTGTGGGAGGGAAAAAAAAAAGGATTAGTATATGATTTAGGCAACGTGTCCCACAACATATATGGAAATCCAACAATTGGATTCACCGAGTCCTAAAAGCTAACCTACGGTCACTCTGCCTATATTCAAGAAGTTATAAGAAATGAATGCAAAGCTTTTATGCAAGATACTCATAATACGCTACTTTATGAACAACAAAAACATATTGAAAAAAATTGAAGCCAAATTAAGTCAATATAGAAGTTTTTTTTTAACGATATTCATAATTACATGATAACGACGTTGGGACAAGCTCAGTATATAGGCCAGAAATACCTATACCTCTTGATCAAGCTCAAGATAATGAGATAGAGGATAAGGATAATTAGATAGAACAAGGGAGTGAGTGATTGTTGAAAAATTTATAAAAGTCCAGTGTATTTTTATTTTAATTTAATAGATTTTAATTTATGTAATTGTTGTTATATTATAATTTCATATTTTGTTTAAATTTAATACTCTTGTGATGTATTATATAATTAATTATAAAGTTAGTCATATATATATAGTTATATATATATTGATATATACCACAAGCCAGCGATGAAAAAAAAAATTAAAGATTAACCTTCTCTGGTAAAATTTGCTCTCCTGCGAGAAAGATTGAAAAAATTAAACTAATCTCTACGTTACCCGCCATTGCAAAAATACAAAACTTTTAAATTTGCACTCCTTTTCTATTGCTATAAATATATATCTTTGTCCCTTCGTTATTTATATCTTCAAACTTTTTGCTTGGTCTCTTCCTCATGTTTCTCTTTAGTTTCAGCCTCTCTCTTCTCAATCTGTATCTCCAATAATTCAAAGTTAGGCTTCTTCATCTTTATCTTTATTTTTCCATTTTATTTTTTTCTTTTCATAACTTTTTCTTTTTTTCTACAGAGGTTTTTTTTATTTCTTCGCATACAAAGGTTTTTTTTTATTTCTCTGCAATGAAGATGGTGATAAACAAGATAAGTTGGTATTTCTTTTCTCTTCTCCAATTTAATTTATTTATCTAGCTATATCTCTAATTCATTTTGTTTTTTTTTTCTCTTACAGAAGATGAATTTGTTCAATGATAAAAGATGAAGATGAATTTGTTTGATGATAAAAGATGACGCTATGACATCGCAACAATCATCTTTGTTTTGTTTTGTTCTTCCCAATTATTTTTTTCACTGTTTTCCTTTACTAATTAATTTTTCTTCATATTTCATTATTTATTCCATGTGCAAAATAAAATTTATATTTGCGGCTACAATGACAGTAACATATTAATATAAAAGAATTAACATAACCATATTTATATAAAATAATTAAGATAATATGAATTGTTGCCATGACAATAATATATTTATATAAAAACATTAAGTCACTTAACTTTTTCAATAAAAATATAAACAATAATTAATATGTAATCTCACGAGACGGGGTCGCGGTAGATCCCCATAAAGTTGAGGCTGTGTTACAGTAGGATAGACCTAGGACTATCATTGAGGTTAGAAGTTTTTTTGGTTTGGCAGGATACTACAGACGATTTATTCAAGGCTTTTCTCAGATAGCCTTACCTCTTACGAGGCTGACTCGAAAAGATACACCCTTCGTATGGGACGAGAGATGTGAGAGGAGTTTCCAGGAGTTGAAACTCCAATTGACCACTACCCTCGTGTTGATTATTCCTGACCCTAGTGTGCCATTTGTGGTATATAGTGATGCCTCGAGGAGAGGGTTAGGATGTGTGTTGATGCAGCAGGGTAGGGTAGTGGCATATGCCTCTAGACAGTTGAGGCCTCACGAGGAGAATTATCCCACACATGATCTAGAGTTAGCCGCCGTAGTATTTGCTCTTAAAATTTGGAGACATTATCTATATGGTGCGAGTATAGAAATCTATAGTGACCACAAGAGTCTGAAATACTTATTCGACCAGAAGGAACTCAATATGAGACAGAGGAGATGGATGTAATTCTTGAAAGATTATGACTATGTATTGAAATATCATCTAGGCAAGGCCAATGTAGTGGCCGATGCCTTGAGTAGGAAGTCCATCCATGCTGCCCATATGATGATTAGAGAGTAGGAGCTCCTAGAGAAATTTAGAAATTTGAATCTTTCTTGCTAGCTAATACCGGGTAGATTGTATTTGTGTGAAACTCGGATTGAGAATGAATTGAGAACCCAGATTTTAGATACCCAGAGAGAGGATGAATACTTGAGACAGATTAGGAGTGAAATCTCCCAGGGTAGGACCTTAGAGTTTAAGATATCTGGGGATGGGGTGATAGTATATCGAAATAGAATCTGTGTGCCTAATAGTAATGGGATGAGAGAAAGAATCTTAGAAGAGGCGCACAAGAGTAAATATACTATCTACCTAGGTGCCGCCAAGATGTATCAAGATTTAAAGAAAACTTTCTAGTGGACAGGAATGAGAAATGATGTCACGAATTATGTGACAAGATATTTAGTGTGCCAGAGGGTTAAGATAGAACATCAGAGGCCCGCTGGGTTACTACAACCCTTAGATATCCCGGAGTGGAAATAGGATAGTATGGCTATGGATTTCATTATGGGGCTACCCAGGATATCCTCTGAACACGATGCTATCTGGGTAATTGTAGATAAATTGACAAAGTCTACACATTTCTTAGCGATTAGGGCTACTTACTCATTAGATAGATTTGCCCAATTATATATACATGAGATAGTGCAACTTCATGGAGTACCCAGTAGCATAGTATCTGATAGAGACCCTAGGTTCACATCGAACTTTTGGCAATCATTACAGCAAGCCTTGGGGACCAGGTTGCGATTTAGCACTGCTTATCACCCCCAGACAGATAGTCAAACTAAGAGGACCATCCAGACCCTAGAGGATATGTTGAGGGCATGTGTATTAGAGATGAGGGGTAACTGGGATACGTATCTATCACTAGCAGAGTTTGCTTATAATAACAGCTATCATTCCAGTATCCAGATGGCCCCTTATGAGGCTCTGTATGGGAGAAAGTGTAGATCTCCATTATGTTGGGTTGAGCTAGGTGAGAGGAGTTTACTAGGACCTGAATTAGTTGACCAGACCACCCAGCAAATAGAGATGATTAAAAGGAAACTCCTTACGGCTTAGAGTAGACAGAAGAGTTATGCCGATAGGAGAAGGAGGCCGTTAGAGTTCGAGATTGGAGACCATATATTCATCCAGGTATCTCTAGTGACTGGGGTAGGTCGGTCTATGAGGGTAAGAAAGCTCATCCTAGGTATATTGGCCCATTTGAAATTCTTGAGAAAATTGGACCCGTGGCCTATTGGATAGCCTTACCTCCCAACCTAACCCAAATCCACAATGTTTTTCATGTCTCCTAATTGAAAAAGTACTTACCAGACCCCTCACATATCATAGAATATGAGCATGTTCAATTGCAGGAAAATCTTTCCTATGTAATGAAACCAGAGAGGATTGTAGATGCCAAGTTGAAACAACTGAGAAATAAGAACATCCCTCTAGTAAAAGTGATATGGAAGGGTCTGACGTCTGAAGAGGCAACCTGGGAGCTGGAGAATGAGATGAGATAGAAGTATCCAGAACTATTTCCCTAAGGTATGTATTTAAATTTCGAGGACGAAATTTATTTTAAGGGGGGTGGAAAATGTAATGAACGTAAATTTCGTGAAACGACAAAATAAGTCATATAAAAGTAAGTCCTTTGAAATGACCTAGATAATATCTGAAAAAATTTGGGTTGAGTTCTAGATTCCTAAAAAATTATTTCTTAATAAAAAATATTATTTGAAATATAAATTATGTTGTTATTATTATTATTATTATTATTATTATTATTATATTATTCAATTAATTATAATTATTATTAATCAAAAATATTTTTTAATTTTTTTTTATCTTTAGCAATAGAATATTCTGTCACTATACGTAGCGACAGAAATATGGTAGGGCAATGTCCTACCATATTTCTATTGCTATATAGCAACAGATTTTATTATTTTATTAATTAATACTACATAATTAATTTATATAGTATATTTATTAATATCTAATTAATATAATATATTTAATTAAAATGTATATATTTATTGATATATATTTTTTAATCATTTATATATATTATATTTAATTTATATTTTTTTTATAAAAATAGCGATAGAATTATGGTAGGATGATAGCCTACCATAATTCTATCGCCATAATTTTTTAACTAAATTAATAATTATTTTTATTCATTTATTAATAAATATATTAATTATTTAACAATTTATATATAATTTATAATTTTATTAAATTATTTATTTATAAAATTAATTATTATGATGTTAAATTTTATTATAAATTTTTAAATTTAAAAGTTTTAAGTTTTTAAAATTAATTCATTATTATTTATATTTAAATTTAGTTATTTAGTCTTATCTATGTCAAATAAAAGCGAGCGTGGAAGAGGAGGGAGAATAAGAAATTTTGCGACAAATATATCTGTCGCAAATAATAGCGATAATAGAAATAACGACAGAATATGCAAAAGATTATATATGTTGCAAACCTTAGTTTTGGGACAGAAAATTATAGTTTTGCGATAGATATATCTGTCATTATTTAATTGTTTTGTTATAGTGTGCAATATAGGGTACAACCTAGGTCATCTCCCTTGAAAATGGAATTCAATATTTAATTGGATTTTCTAAGTGTCAAAGGATCTTAGAACTACCTAATTTATAAGGGTTTTTGATTGACTTAAACTAATTAAAATGAAACCGAATTAAAATTCCTAATTTCTATCTAATTGTATGAATTAATGGGTGAATGATGGACTTGTGACTAACTTTGGATTTGTCTCTTGGTTTCCACTATCCTTATCCTAATTCATTTGTGATTAATTCTGGTCTAAGAGTCTTTAATTGTATTCATGGCAAATGTATCTTGAGTTACCACGCAAGAATCAAGTGATTAACATGTTCATATTGAATTGAAACCTCAATCCTACACCAAATTATTAATTTTTGCCTTTAGGATCAATGAACACTTAAATTGAATGATTAATTGATTAATTAGCCTCTGAATTAACACTCTAGGATATTTAATTAACCAACTAAATACTAAGGAATCCTCAAATTAAACATTCAAGCACTCAACCTCTCACATGCATTTCATCAAACACTTTGATGGCATACATAGAAAATTGGAGGAAAATGAACAATTCAGAACTTGATTCAATCAATTAATCAACAAAAATAATCTCTTAATTAGTGTCTAACTAGCCACTAATTATAAAAAACACAAATCTCCAATCTAATATAATCCTAACCAAGAAAATACAAGAAAGAGAAATGTATAGAAAGAGATGAGAATCTTAGCCAAAAATCTCTTTCTAATTAATGGATTCAAGCTTCTCCAAGAGCCTCCTCTTAGCTAGCCATAAAGGAGAGAATTAAAGCTTTATTGGGTGGAAGAATGGAGGATGAAATGAATGGAATGGCATGGTGAGGAGTGAATGGTCTCTGGATGAAGGATGGATGAAGGGCATGAATATGGTGAATGACGGAGTGTGTGAATGAATTCCAATATGATGGGTTCTGGATAGATTTATTCCAATCGATGGATGATATGTCCAGCTCTTCTCTTACATGTTACCCGAATATATATTTTTTATTCACCTCACATGCTTCATTTTATCACTTTCACATGCTTCATCTCTTATTCCAATTACCTAAAGCTCCCTTCATGTGTGTATAAGTGTGGGTCCTACTTAAATATGATATAAAAGTCCCCCTCCTCACACACTTCTCTTATGCAATCCCACATTGCTCCTTCAATGTTTCTTTTATTATTCTGCTCACGTGGTCTTCTCCTCTTTTGTATTGCTTCCAAGCTCCTTCAACCCAGCCTTCGTGTTGCTTCTAGTTTATGTGTGTGGCTTCATATTTTTGCTATGTGTTTCTTCCATTCCATGTGTAACTTCATGCTGTACTCGTGGCTTCATCACAAGTCTGTAGCTTCCCTCGGTTTTTGCTATGCGTTGAACCTGTGGTTGACTCTGTTTCTGCATGTGTAGCTTCTCTTCGTGTTTCTCATTTTCCTTTACCAACCCGTAGTTCATCACATATCTTTTTCTTCCCATAAACATCTTGTGTTACTCTTCCTCTTTTCTTTCCGCACAAGCTGGAGTTTGCTATTGTATGAGTGGGTGGCTTATGTGTTATTACATGAATTACTGGTCTTGTGTGTTCAATGTGATTGCTACTCCTTGCTTCTCACTAAAATGTTCTTCTTTTCAAGCTTAAGTGTGCAACTTCTTCATGCATTCTGTTCCACGTAAACTCATGGTTCCACTCTCTTCTACTTTCACGTTATTTTCACGTCGTTATCTAGTCCTCATGTTTTCTCTATGCAAGCTTTTTTCCATGTAAAAGTTTGGTTCTCACGTAGCTTGTAACACCATAATGTATTAACCTTAATTAATCTCCCTTTAGGCTTGATTCCATATGATTTCCAATGAAAAGGACCAAAATCATGGTATTTTAATACTTTAAGTTGGAGTTTAATCAGTCATATTTTGCCCTGTGGGTTCTGTGAGCCCATCAATCATATACTCTACTCAAATTCCATTTATACAACTCATACATAGCTTAAAACAACTCATGAACCACAGACATGAAGCCAAAAACCCCAAAATGAAATTTCTCAAAACGGGCTTAAAAGTCAGATTTTTGGCTCTAACTTTGGAAAATCATAACTAATTTTAGAAAAATGGGAATCAAGCAAACCATAGCTTTCTGGAAAGCTCTAGATGTTATCTTTATATTAAAAATAATTTCAAACCAAATCGCAGTGTTTGGACTAGGTTTGACATTGAAAAAGAGACAGAGGTCCGATTATCCCTGGTAGTGATACAGCTTGCTGTCATGAACTTCAAAAATTCATAACTAATTTTAAAAAAATCCAATCTAGGTAAAATATACCAATTTGGAAAGATAAAGATGTTAAGTAGAGGGAAAAAATAAGGAAAGATCATTTCAGTAGCCTTTGGACCTCGAAAATAGATAGAATAGTAACGAAGGTCGGATGGCTTCCCTGATGCTGATACAGAACTTCAGAAAGTTATATCTCCCTCTATAGACTTCTAATTGAGGTACTTCTAGTTGATATAGGTTACCCAAATTGGATTTTTGTAGAATTAGTTATAAATTTTTAAAGTTCATGACAGCAAGCTGCATCAGTACTAGGGACAGCTGGACCTCTGTCTCTTTTTCGATGTCAAACCTGGTCCAAATGCTGAGATTGTGGTTTGAAATTATTTTTAGTGTAAAGATAAGCTTTCCAGAAAGCTATAGTTTGCTTAATTCCCATTTTTCTAGAATTAGTTATAATTTTCTAAAGTTAGAGCTAAAATTCTGACTTTTAGGCCCATTTTGAGAAATTTCATTCTGGGGTTTTTAGCATCATATTTGTGGTTCATGGGTTGTTTTATGCTATGTATGAGTTGTATAAATGGAGTTTGAGTAGAGTATGTGATTGATGAGTTCACGGGACCCACGGAAAAAAATATGAGCGTTTAAACCCCAATATATAGCAGAAAAATACCACGGTTTTAGTCATTTTTATTGGAAATCATATGGAATCAAGCCTAAAGGGAGATTAATTGAGATTAAGATATTATGGTGTTACATTTTTGGTATCAAAGCAATGGTTCAGGCACTTTTGCTCAGCATTGGGCTTTTAAATGGTGTGATTTGCTTGTGTTTAGTGTGAATTGCCATAGAAGTGGTAGCATGCATATGCATATGTGCTTGTGCTATGATTGTGAACTGAGGGTTGCTACTTCCTTATAGATAACATGGTTGAGACTAGACGGGGCAGGGGTAGAGGCAAGCCTCTTAGGGCTCAAAGAGTTGAGCCAGCGGTTCTGGTTGGGCCTGAGGATCCTCTGTGAACCATCATGGAGAGACTCGACTGGTATGAGGCCATGATAGGCCAGCACTAGGAGATGCTGGAATAGTAGAGGTACATTGCCCAGCAACAGTATGATATGATCATGTAATTGCAAAATACCCTAGCCAGGCAAGAAGAAGCCAGGAGAGAAGCCTTTGTACCTCAGCCATCCACATCTGGCGTTCCACCTGCACCTCCCCAAGAGCCTGCTATTGCTCAGATCCAGACGCCTATCTAGAAACTATTGAAGCAGTTTAGGTAGAATAGTCCACCCTTGCTTGATGGGGAATTAGATGTGGATAAGGCAGAGGCTTGGGTTATGGAGTTAAAGAAAATATTCTCGGTGATGGATTATACCACTAAACAGAAAGCTCAGCTAGCCACTTTCATGCTACAAAAGGAAGCTGATAGATGGTGGCGTAGCACAAAACCCTTGATGGAGACCAAGAATATACTTATCACTTGGGAAAGCTTCTTGGTCAAGTTTTATGAGAAATATTTTCCTAGTTTGGCGAGGAAGAAGAAGGAGATGGAATTTATGGGCTTGAGATATATGGATGAGATGACTGTGGACCAGTATGTGGCCAAATTTATTAAGTGTCTCAGTATTCCTCTTACCTCCAAAGGTATGATGATAAACCCTAGAGATGTGAGTAGTTTGAGACTGGTTTGAAGCCCCTAATTAGTGACAGAGTTACTCCACAGCAGATCAGGAAGTTCAATACCCTTGTGAAGGTCAGTAGGGTGATTGAGACTAACTTGTAAGCTATCATGCCTGCTGCGGCTACAGCTAGTCAGAAGAGGGCTTCAGAATTGAAAAGACCAAGACCGAAAGAGGGTTTTAGTGTGACACCTAATGCCAAGAGGAGAGGTAAGGGCCATGGAACTGAAGGCTCTAGCGGGGTAAACCGATGTCGCCTCCTTAGAGCCAGTCATCCTTCCAGCAGTCTCCAGTGACCTGTTTTAAGTATGGGAAGCCAGAGCACATTGCTAGATACTGTCCCCAGATGGATACAACGCCTCCTTCTAGGCCGCAGACCCAGGGTCGAGTGTTTGCCCTCACTCAGCAAGAAGCCAGTGCGTCCCCCAGTTTGATTCGAGGTACGCTGATAGTGAATGGCTTTCCTGTAGTTGCTATGTTTGATTCGGGTGCTAGTCACTCATTTATATCCTATGATTATATAAGGCAATTGGGTCTGGCTGTTAGTGTCTTACCCTTTGATTTATCTGTCACGACACCCATTGGAGGCCACGTGGTTACTTCCCATACTTGCTTAAATGTCACACTGTTTAATTCAATCATTGTCATACCACTATTGATTTGATCTGTATGCCCTTCCATGATATTAATTTGATTGTTGATATGAACTGGTTAGCTGCAAATAATGTGGTACTTGATTGTGAACACCAAACCATTTCCCTACCTACTTGTGGGACCATACCTAGGGTAGGAGTTGAGTTATCCTTTGTGACTACTGCTCAGGCTGAGAGGTATTTAAAGTGTGGATGCCAAGGGTTTCTAGTCTTTTTCTCTATTCAGGTTGAGGTAAAGGAAGGGATAAAGGAGATTCCAGTTGTCAGGGAATTCCTAGAGGTTTTCCCTAAGAAGTTTAACTTTAGTGGTCTACCCCCTGAGAGAAAGCTAAAGTTCCCTATAGACATCGTGCTTGGGATTGGATTGGTGTCCAAAGCTCCTTACAGGATGGCTCCCACTGAGCTCGCTGAGCTAAAAAAGCAGATAGAGGAATTGTTAGAAAAAGGGTTTATCTGCCCTAATGTTTCACCTTGGGAAGCTCCGATGTTATTTGTGAGAAAGAAGGATGGTAGCATACGGTTGTGTATTGATTACAGAGAGTTGAATAAAGTTACCATCAAGAACAAATACCCTCTCCCTAGAATCGATAATTTATTAGATCAGTTAGTTGATGCATCTGTGTTTTTCAAGATAGATCTTAGATTTGGTTACCACCAGTTGAGAGTGAGAACTAAAGACATCTCCAAGATGGCCTTCAGAATGAGTTATAGGCACTATGAGTTCCTTGTGATGCCATTCGGGCTGACGAATGCACCTGCTATGTTCATGGATTACATGAACAGGGTATTCAGACTGTATTTAGATTAGTTTATGGTGGTCTTTATTGATAATATTCTAGTGTACTCTAGATCCTTTGAGGAGCACGAAAGGCATTTGAGATTAGTCCTAGAGACCTTGAAAGAGAAAAGGTTGTATGCCAAACTTAGTAAATATGAGTTTTGGCTAATTGAGGTGAGATTCTTGGGTCATGTGATCTCATGAGACGGGCGCGGTTAATCCCCATAAAGTTGAGGCTGTGTTACAGTAGGATAGACCTAGAATGATCACTGAGGTTAGGAGTTTTCTAGGTTTGGCAGGGTACTATCGACAATTTATTTAGGGCTTTTCTCAAATGGCTTTACCATTGACAAGGCTAACTAGAAAAAAGACACCATTCGTGTGGGATGATAGATGTGAGAGGAGTTTCTAGGAGTTGAAACTTTGTTTGACCACTACCCCTGTACTGATTATCCCTGACCTAGTGAACCATTTGTGGTTTATTGCGACGCCTTAGGCAAAGGGTTAGGATGTGTGTTGATGCAGTAGGGTAGAGTAGTGGCATATGCCTCTAAGCGGTTAAGGCCTCATAAGGAGAATTATCCCACACGACCTGGAGTTAGCCACCGTAGTGTTTGCTCTTAAAATCTGGAGACACTATCTATATGGTGCTACCATAGAGATTTATAGTGACCACAAGAGTCTGAAATACCTGTTTGATCAGTAGAAATTGAATATGAGATAGAGGAGATGGTTGGAATTTTTGAAAGACTATGATTATGTGTTAAAGTATCATTCAGGCAAGGCCAACATAGTGGCCGATGCCTTGAGTAGGAAATCTATCTATGTACCCCATATGATGATTAGGGAGCAAGAGCTCTTAGAGAAGTTCAGAAACATGAACCTCTCCTGTCAAGTGGTATCGGGTAAATTGTATCTGAGTGAAACCTGAATTAAAAATGTATTGAGAACCCAGATCTTAGATGCCTAGAGAGAGGATGAGTTCCTGAGATGGATCGAGAATGAGATTTTCTAAGGTAAGACCTCAGATTTCAAGATGTCTGAGGATGGTATGATAGTATACCGAGATAGAATTTGTGTGCCTAGTCGAAATGAATTGAGAGAAAGCAGTCTAGAAAAGGCACATAAGAGTAAGTATACTATCCATCCAGGTGCCACCAAGACGTACCAAGATTTGAAAAGAAGTTTCTGGTGGCCAGGGATGAAGAATGAGATGACGGATTATGTGGCTAGATGCTTAGTGTGTCAGAGGGTAAAAATAGAACATCAAAGGTCGGCTGGGTTGTTGCAACATCTAGATATCCCTGAGTGGAAGTGGGATAGTATAGCCATAGACTTTGTTATGGGGTTACCTAAAACATCCTTTAGACACGATGCTATTTGGGTAGTTGTGGATAGATTGACGAAATCTACACACTTTTTAGCTATCAGGGCTACTCATACACTGGATAAATTAGCCCAGTTGTATATCAGAGAGATAGTGCGACTTCATGGAGTACCTAGTAGCATAGTTTCAGATAGAGACCCCAGGTTCACATCGAACTTTTAGAGGTCGTTATAGCATGCCTTAAGGACCAGGTTGTGGTTTAGCACTGCATATCACCCCCAGACAGATGGTCAGACTGAGAGGACCATTCAGACTTTAGAAGATATGTTGAGGGCATGTGTGTTAGAAATAAAGGGTAACTGGGATGCGTATTTACTGCTAGCAGAGTTTGCGTATAATAATAATTACTATTCCAATATTTAGATGGCCTCTTATGAGGCTTTGTATGGGGGAAAGTATAATCCCTTCTGTGTTGGGTTGAGTTAGGTGAAAGGAATATGATAGGACCTAAGATTGTGGACCAGACCACCCGACAGATAGAATTGATTAGAAAGAGACTCTTCATGGCCCAAAGTAGGTAGAAAAGCTATGCTGATAAGAGAAGGAGGCTGTTAGAGTTTAAGATTGGAAACCATGTGTTCATTCAAGTGTCTCCAGTGACGGGAGTAGGTCGGTCAATGAGGGTAAAGAAGCTTAGTCCTAGGTATATTGGTCCATTTGAAATCTTTGAGAAAATTAGACACGTGGCTTATCGGATAGCTTTACCTCCTAACCTAGCCCAAATCCACAGTATTTTTCATGTCTCTTAGTTGAAAAAGTATTTACCAGACCCCTCACATGTCATAGAATATAAGCATGTGCAATTGCAGGAAGATCTTTCCTATATAGTGAAACCGGAGAGAATTGTGGATGCTAAGCTGAAACAGCTGAGAAGCAAGAATATTCCTCTGGTGAAAGTGATCTGGAGAGGTCTGACATCTGAGGAAGCAACTTGAGAATTAGAGGATGAAATAAGGAAAAAATATCTCGAGTTATTCCTTTAAGGTATGTATTTAAATTTCAAGGATGAAATTTCTTTTAAGGGGGTAGAAATATAACAACTAAGAAAATTGCTAAAATTTCTAAAATCCTAAAATTTTTTTAAGTTTACTAGCTATAGCAAGAAATGGCCTAGCTATAGCAAGAAATGGCCTAGCTATAGCGAATGTACCTGTTCGCTATAGCGAGAAATAGTCTAGCTATAGCGAATGTACCTGTTCGTTATAGCGAAAATACTTCTAGCTATAGCAAGTACGGGCATCCCATACAAAAACTAGAGAATTCCTCGTAATAGCATGCACCATGGCAAGAATAGGGGTCTAGGACTGATATGTGCTCGCCATAGCGAGGGTTAATTTAGTCCAAAAAAGCATGAAAAAAGAGAATTTTACTTCTTAAAGCATCCAAATACTTTCGTTTTCTTCTAACAGACTTAAGCTTCGTCCAAAACAAAGAAAAGGGCTTGAGAGAGAGAGAGAGAAACCAAGAGAAGCTAAGAGAGAAGGAAGAAAGCCAAGGAAGAAAAGTAAAAACCTTTAAATATCTTCATGCTTCTTCTTCTTGAATCTATTCTTCTCCTTCTAAGCTTCCTTTCCATGGGTGATTAAGTAAGATAGCTCTATTCTGACCTAGAATGAGCAAGAAAACCCTTAAATTAGAGTGTGGGAAGTTGAGAAATGTAAAGAAACTAGGAGAATAGCTAGTGAAATTCTAGAGAGAGAAACTAGAGGTTCTAAGATCCTTTGTAGGATTTACTTTGATGAAGAACCCCCTAGCTTTGTGAGTATGTATCTGAATTATGAGATAGTAATTTTATGCTCTTTGTTGTGTCTAGCTCAAGAGAAGTAGCTTCATCTAGTTGTGATTATGAAACCAAGATGGGAAAAGAGAAATTGAAAGGGAAGGCTTGTGTTGGCTTGTCTTGGATGTGTAATAGTCATTGTATGCTTGTTGTATGCTTGTATTGTGAGATGTGCCATTTGATGTTACCTTGATGCATTGGTACCAATATGCTTATGTTTTGGATTGTGAAAATTGCTCAGGTGAGGTAGTGCCAAAAGTCCTTTGTGATGGGCGAGGTAGAGCCGAAAGTCCTTGAGGATGGGTGAGACAAGGCTAAAAGTCTCATAACTGAGTGATGCCAAGTCAAAAGTCCCTAAACCAAAGGTGAGGCCATCCAAAAGTCCCTAAAATCGGGTGAGGCTAGACCAAAAGTCCCTAGAACTTATTCTTGGCATTGATATGGTTTTCATGGCATGTAAATCATGTATTGTATGATTGTGAATGGTTAGATACCTATTTGTATGCTTTGACTTATTTATATGCCTTGATTGCTTCCTTGAATGAGTGCATAAATTATTGAGATTCTATGAATCTCACCCCCTTCCCTCTTTCATCTTAACATGTTAGGTGTAGCTCAAAGAGGTCAAAATGCAAATCAAGGAGCCTAGTTGAGCATGTTTAGGCAGTTGTATAGTTTGTTTTAGTTCTTTTGATGTAAAGAGGTGCCAAAATGAATATGTACCTATTATTTTTGAAATTTAAATATTTGAGCAAGTGTAAATGTATGTATAAATGATGTGTAAACCATGTGTAGAGCCAAAGTAATGAAATTATGAGATTTGGCTCCTTTGTGGCTTGTAGGTAGTAGTGCATTTTGCCTGTAGCATAGTGAGTTTGAGATGTGTGTTGGTTTAGATCACTTGGACAATTTATATATAATGTGTTTATACTTTAAAACTTGCCTAAAAGGTACTAGAGTATGTAGGAGACTATTTACTCCCATTTTAAACCATTTATGGTGTCAAAACCGCTAAATTCGTGAGCCATGCTAAAGTATGACCAAATGAGCTCTTCTTGATATGAAATTTGGCATGCCTCTAGAGCCTATTGAGAGCTTCTTGGAAGGCTAAAGTAGGTAATATTTGCAGGTCTAGGGAATATTTGGCTAATTGTTGAAGTTGGAGAATTTTTTGATTTTGGTTATTGTACTGTACAACTAATCTGAAAATTAATCTGTGTCATTCATGGACCAAACAATGTCCAATGGCCATGAAATTTTGTGGAGATAAATTAGAAATCTACAGTTACCTATAACAACTAGAATCACCTCAATTGAATGTCTGTAGAGGGAGAAATAACTTTCTGAAACTCTATGTCAGCATCAAGGAAGCCATCCGACCTTCGTTATTGTTCCATAAGTTTTCAGGGTCCAAAGGCTACTGAAGTGATCTGGACTTATTTTTTCCTCTAGTTATCATCTGTATCTTTCTAAATTGGTATATTTTACCCAGATTATATTTTTTTAGAATTAGTTATGAATTTTTGAAGTTCATGATAGCAAGCTGCATCAGTACTAGGGATAGCCAGACCTCTGTCTCTTTTTTGATGTCAAACCTAGTCCAAACGCTGAGAATATAGTTTGGAATTATTTTTAGTGTAAAGATAACATCTATATTTTTCCAAAAAGATATGGTTTACTTGATTATCATTTTTCTAGAATTAGTTATGATTTTCCAAAATTAGAGCCAAAAATCTGACTTTTGGACCCATTTTGAGAAATTTCATTTTGGGGTTTTTGGCTTCATATCCGTGGTTCATGAGTTGTTTTATACTATGTATGAGTTGTATAAATGGATTTTGAGTAGAGTATGCAATTGATGGGCTCACAGGACCCACGGGACAAAATATGACTGATTAAACCTTGACTTAAAGTATTAAAATACTACGGTTTTAGTCCTTTTCATTGGAAATTATATGGAATCAAGCCTAAAGGGAGATTAATTGAGGTTAAGGCATTATGGTGTTACATAGCTTCTCTCCTTGCTTATGTGCTTCTCAACTTCTTTTCTAGCTCATTCATCCCATTCCTGAGGCTACACTCTCTATTTCCTTAGCTCCCTCACATTGCTTCTTTAATCACATTGTGTGTCTCTAAGCTTCTGCTTTCCTCACTACTAACCTGCAGCTTCTTCTTCCCATTCATTATCATGAACTCGATGTATGTGGATAGTTGTGGCTTCATACATGCAAACAAGCGAATTGGATGTGTGGTTCTAATTTGGACTCCACCAAGAATGCCTCCCTTTGATGTATACATTGCTTCCACAAGAAGAGCCAGGTACCTTTAATTCATCTTCATTTTAAATTCTTTTTTTCCATAAAAATTTGTATAAGAAAATAAAATAAAAAAGCAAAATAAAAGAAAACAAAATATTAAGAAGGAAGAATTCACAAAGGAAATATTTCAATGAAATTTATGCATTAGAATTCACAATTTTGTAAAGAAAATTCCTTGAATGCAGAAATAGCTATTAAAATAAAATCTCATCTAATTAAAATCTAAAAACCATATTTAATCATTAAAAATCCAAAATTAGGAGGATTCATGTATATAAAACTAGCATTCAACACTCATCTCACATTGTCTCTAGGTTTATTTCTATGGATTACATAGAGTTCTTAAGAAAAATCATCAAAATAATTAATTATATCACGTTATGTCGTGTATAAATTTTTCATTCCGTATCTCGTGGACCATATGAAGTCATCCATCTTATTCACACATTTAATTACCTAAATACAACTCAAAACCATTTCAAGAAGTAGCCTAGAACTCATGCAAGTGGATGGTATACATGAAAATATAGTGTGCAGCTTCGGGTTGGAATTCCAAAATTCTAACGTGAACTTTGAAAAATCATAATCAATTTTAAAAAAATCAAAATCAAGCACATTATATCATTCTAGAAAGATACAGATGTCTAATTTATAGTAAAAATTAATTCTAGACCACAAAAGGGATCTTTAACCACTGAAAATATATGGAACAATACCAGAGGTCGCTTGTAGCTACTAGTACTGTCCTTTAACTTCAAAAATTCATATCTCCCCGATCAAATGTCCAATTAGGGTGATTTTAATGGCCATGGAAAGCTTATCATGTCTAGTTTATACCTATAAAATTGCATAAGCATTGAACACCATTTGTCCCTCAAATGACACGGCCTAAGGAATTGACTATATGAATAGTATTTACATTAGAATGGTAGAAAAATGCCAACTTTGAAAAAGTTATAATTAATTCCACAGAGCTCCAAATAATCTAGTCTTTGACTTCCTAAAAATATTTGGATAAGATCTATATGCATACAAAGTTTCATGAGCAAATTCATTCATTTGGTCAGATTTTGATATTGGGTTGCAGAATGGCTCATTTTGTGTCTCATAAGGGATTCAAATGGTCCATTTTGGGTTCTAAGGCAGTCATGGCCACTTGAGCACATGGAAAAGCATCAAAATAGTCTACTAAACTTACCTCAAAGGTGGATAAACTTATATTTCTCAACCTCACTCATCCACCCCAAGATCTACATAAGAGCATACATGACAAGTCTTGCCATCCAATGTCCGAATCATGCTATTTCATACATATGGCATTAAATCTCATTCATACATCATATATTTACATATTTACATGTGTTCATGAAGTCATGCAACATATACAATAAGGAGATATGTCATATGGTACTCATATGGCTATAATTTAGCACATTTCCACACTTTGTTGTCACCCTTCTTCCTTTAGACATGTGGGGAGGAAGGAACGAGATTTTAAGAATCTCAATAGCTCTTCTCTCTTTTTAATCACACATAAAGAATGCAAATCCAAGTTTAGAAATGTATGCACGAACATTATAGAATATATGATTATTCAAGAAGCATTCTTAGCATTCTAAAAAATCATACAAAACATACATATGCTTGCCAAGTAAATGGATTAGTCTTACCCATTTCCTTCAAGGATCTTGGACTTGCCTCACCTTTTCTTAAAGGCCTTGAACTAAGCCTTACTCTTGGGAGACTTTTTACTTTGTCTCAACCATTCTTGAGGGTTCTTGGCTCATCCTTACCATAGCTAAAGGGTTCTTGACTTTACCACACTTAAGCAAACCAAAACAATGTCACAAGATAACATGCAACATCATTTGGAGACATAATGCAACATCATGGTACCATGGCATTTAGATACATGCTACAACATTTTCTCATAGTTTAAAACATACACACACACATTTAAAGACAAGATAACATCCATTCATACATGAGAGAAAGAAGAGAGAGCTACCTTTGCCACACAAGCACACTTTCCCTCATGGAAATGCACTCCCTTCCTTGGCCACACACTTATAATGATGGGAGGCTTGTTTCCTTTGGCCTAAACACATCATATGGAAGCCAATTATACTCTTGAACTAAATTCTAGAGCTACACATTCATTAGACAAACTAGGTAGTTCATATGGCTCTTTTATAGTTCCATAATGCACTTAATAAAGCAACCTTATAGAAACATGATCTTTGCTCCATTCTCTTCATTCATTTATGATTCTTGATCCCTTTTAAGCCTCTTAGAGTCATCACACAATCAAATTAAGGAGCCTAACTAGGTGTTGCTTCTTTAAGCCTTAATATGGAGCCTATGATACCATCTCACTATCCATGGCTTTTAAAATTTTTCCAAGGCTTCCTCTCATCCTCTTCCATCATATATGACTCAAAAATAAGCTTGGAACAAATTAAAATTACCCCTAGGTGCCTTGAACCTTTAGGCCGAGGCATATATTTTTCTTGGCATCCTTAGAGTTTCTTTGCTTCCTTTGATGGGAAAAGCATGTAGGAAACTCTCTTGGTGTCTTGGGAGCCCATATAAACTTTTAAACATCATAAAATATGGCCAAGATTGATGGTAGAGTTCAAGGTGCAACCAAAACCCTAGCCTTCCTATCTTAAAGTCTAATGGTTCTTAGTTAATTTTCTTTGTATATTCTTATTCTCCATACTCAATTTCCAAAGATTCACCCTTGGTTCTACCAAAAATCTATGCCTTCTTGGAGTTCCCTAGGCTAGCTAAACCTAAAAGGAGAAGGGAACAAGAAGTAGCTACCATGGAATAAAGTTTTACCTTATTTTTCCTTAGTTTCTTAGATGATTCTTCCCTTGCTTGGCCTCCTCTCCTTAAATATGAAAATTCAACCTCTATTTTGCCCTTCATACAGATCCAAAAATATCATCAAACCCATGAAAATAAAGAGGAGAAGAGGGAGAAACAACTTGCTAAAGAAAGAGCTTGAAATTCCATGCAATTTCTTACCTTTTCTTGGCTTTTTCTCTTTTCAAAGTCTCCTCCCTTTGTGCGCCTAAGAGCTATCTTCTTTCTCTGGTTTTGGAGTAGAACTAAGTTAGTCTTAAAAAAAGGGAGAAGGAGGGTGAATTATAAAGGAGGTTCAAGAAGCTTCCATTTTCTAAAAATTCCAATTTTACCCTTTTGTCTTGGTATTTTCGTTTTAGCTTCATTTTAGCTCCTTTTTGAAAATCGTCTTCTCCATCATAAAATTTAGGCTCTAATTTTATAAAATGCCTTTGAAATTACTCAAATAGGAGTTAAAACCTTTCTGAAAGAATCTGTCAAAGTTTGAGTTAACTAACATTGGAAAACGTACATCGAAGGGGTTTTAATTGTCTCAAGGTTTCCAATGATTTTCAAGGCCTCTGAGAACCCTGAAGGACTCAAATTTTCCATTTAAAGAATCCCTCCTATGAGTTTTCAAAAAAAGTGCTCAAAATTACAAAAAAGGCCATTACGTTTTGTTGCATTTTCGTTAAATTCTGTTTGACTATTTTAGCTTTTGTTTTAGGGCACCTTTGGTTTTCTGAATTTATTATTTGAGGTCTAGAATATTGTTCTATTTGTATTGGTCCTCAAATCACTCTATTTGGGGGACTTCCTTTTGTATCCAATGAATTTTGTACATTTACGGAGAAACTATACGTTACGTTTATCATGTTTTCTCATATTTTTGAGGAGCCAAATATTACACAACCCACTTTCTCATGTCACACATAGCTTAATCTCACGTTAAACACATACATGGGTTTAAGAGGCAAAATGTGTAAAGGGAGCTGTGGAGCAGTCACATGGGAAGAAATAAATGAAGCTCAAACACACATACAGAAATAGAGCATGAGGCAGTCTCAGGTTCTAGAAGGGCAGAACATGATTATTAAAAAGAAAAGAAAGAAGCACATGAGGAAGAGAACATGGGCAGCTCACATGTTGAGAAAGAAGAGAAAAAGAGTACTCTTAGGTTTTAGAAGATGAAGCCACAAGCTAGAGGAAGAGTTATAGGTTAGTGAGGAGAAGGAAGGCTCTCACATGAGACTTGAATAGAGGTAGAATGTGCTGGAGATTGAGAGAAGAAGAACAAAAACACTTACTGGATTGGAAGCAACAAATGAGGCTTAGGTTGATCACTTGAACTAGGAAGAAACATGTGAAGTGGAAGCACAGGTTGCATGTTTGAGTATAGAAGACATTCAATACGTATGTGGTAGTACATGATCATTAACACACTCAAGTAAGGCAACATCCAGGAGCACGTATTCCATCTAATCCAATTCATCCATTCATCATTGACAGATGATTAAATGAAGCATGTAAGGAGCACATGAGGGGAGCAGGTCATTAACACACTCGGGTAGCATTCATCAAGGGGCATCTCATTCACTATTAACACGTATTGCATTTCACACCCTTCACTCCATTGATAGCCATAGTCAACATCTTCCATTCTCCTTCATCCTTCCACCTCTAATGAAGCACTAACTCTATCTTGTGACTAACTTGGATGACAACCTTAGAGAAGTTTGAATCCATGGAATTAATTAAGGGATTTTGGACTAAGATTTTCATCTTAATTTCTCTCTTTCTACATTAATTTTTGTTCTTAAACTTGCTTGGTTAAGCTTGTAATTGACTAAGATTGATGTAATTTATAATTGATTACTGGTTAGACATTGATTAAAAGACTATTTGAATGATTAATTGATTGGATTAAGTGCTGAATTTTTCATTCTCCTCCAATTTTCTATGTATGCAGTTAAGGTGTTTGATGAAATGCATGATAGAAGCTGAATACGTAATTGTCTAATTTAAGGATTTCTTGAAGTTTAATTAGTTAATTGAACATTTAGGGTGATAATTCATAGGCTAATTAATCAATTAATCAATTAAATTTAAGTATTTATTGATCCTAATGACAAGAGTTAATGATTTGATGTGTGGTTGAGGGTTTAATTACACATTAAATTGTTAATCCCTTGAATCTTAAGTAGTAAACCAAGATAACTTATTGTGAACACAAAAAGGAATTCTTAGACTATAACCAATGACAATTGAATTAGGATAAAGATAGTGGATATCAAGGAACAAATCTAAGGCTAGTCACAAGTCCATCATTCACTTCTTAGTCTATGCATTTAGGTAGTAGTTAGGATTTTAATTCCATCTAATTTTAGTTAGTTTAATTAGATCAAACCCCTCTTAATTAGGTAGCTTGTAGAGTCCTTTTACACTTAGAAAACTCAATTGAATATTGAAATCCATTTTCGAAGGAGACGATCTAGGTTGCATCTTATATTGTAGAATATTATCCAACCTAATTTTATTTTGGAGGTAGCATGACATGACCGATCAAAATTTGGTGTCGTTGTCAGGAAAATTGGACTTTCAATTGTTTGAAAAGGTTTTTTAAGTGTTTTTGCTTTGCTTTTGTTTGGTTCTTACTCTATTTTAAGCTTAGTTTTTAGACATTTTAATGTTGCGTAACAAGTGTTCTGCTTGCTAGAATTTTTGTTGACATGTCCAAAAAATTCTTAAACTTTGTTTTCCAAAGTTTTTTTGGTGTTTTAAGCAAAATCAATAGCAAAGCTATTAGAGACACTATTTTTTGGCCAAATTTCAACATTTAAGGCACCTTTTCTAATTTTCTTTCGTATTTTATAAATTCTTTTAGGATTTTTTCAAATTTTCTAGATTTATTTTCTTTATTTTTTGTGAGTTTATTTTATGTGATTGTCTTTTGTTTTAAAGTGTTTTTTACTATTAGATAGTTCTTAGCTTCATTTGATTTTTATTTTCTTAAATTAGAGTTAATATTAGTCATAGTTTGTTACTAATTTCTTTTGTGCTTAAGGTAATTATGCTTATCATTTTCCTTGCTTTAAATGGATCCTTATTACATGTCTAATCAAGGTGTCTATGATTCTTGTGCAAATGATAAGATTATCTGAAAGATAGATGAAGCTATATTAATGCTTTATGGCATTCTTGAGCAACAAAGACAAGCATAACAATATTAACAAGTTCAATAACCAAGCTACCAACCTTACCACCATCCCTATGAAGTTCACCCTAGTTACATTGAGCCATACCACAACTTCTATGTGCAAGAGCCAAAATACTATCCCTACAACTATCATGAGAGATACATGCAACAAGAGCCTAAGTGGGAACCAAGTTAGGAAGAGAGGATGAGGTAACAACTACATGATTTTAATCTTCAACTCCAACAGGAGAATGAACAATTATAGCTTCAAAACCAACAAATGATGGATAACATCATGAAGGATTTAGGAGTTCAATTGAGTCAATCTACCTCAAGTGCTATTGAATTGAGAAAAGATAAATCATAAGAGAATGTATAGAGGAGGAAGAGTCTTACTCACTGGGTAATATGCTTCCATCTTCTAATACTTTGCAATTTATTAGGATTGACTCTAGTTTACATGATAAGTGATGACTGATGCATATGATGATATTGATTTTGAATTACTTGATGATAATGTAGATGAAGAAATTATTGTTGAATCTCTTGATATAGTTAATTGTGGTAATTCATTGAACAAAAATGATACATTGATGTTAATGAGTCCTTGTGTACTGATGCATTTGGTTTTTCTACTCCTAGCTATGATCATAGTGATGATTTCATTTCTGAGCCAGTTAATGATGATTTTATTAAGTCTAGGGTAGTAGATAAGTGTGGGGGGTGACTTAGCATGTGATGATATAATTGGTAAAATAGTAAATGTAGCATGTGATAAGGATATAGATGGTACAATTGTTGAATAGCTTGTTGTTGATGAGTCAGACTCTACTTTGAAATGCTTATATGATGATATGGATATATGTCCTGTATGTGTTAAGATATATGAGTTTCTGAGCTCTGATAATTTTGTTGAGTCCATGGAATCCTTTGTTTGCATTGAAATCGTAGATGATATTAATTCTTCTTATCATACTAGTGTTCATGAAAGCATGCATAGAAATGATTATGTTAGTATTGATATTCAAAATCCTATTGATGCTTGTATTGTTGTTGACACTAGTGAGAGACTGGATTTTATTGATGATCATTGTCTAGAATCTTGTGATTCTACTGATATCTCTTTGGTCAAAAAGAATATTATTTCTTTTGATAAGGCCTTTGACGGGCTTGTCGTACAACCCTCAAAATAAAACTAGGTTGGGTATTAAATATAGCAAGTGGCACAACCTAGGTCATCTCCCTTGGAAATAGAGTTCAATGATTAATTGAGTTTTCTAAATGTTAAAAATCCTAAAAACTATCTAGTTCGGGGGTTTTTGATTGAATTAAACTAACCTAAAACTAAATTGAATCAAAATTCCTAAATTCTACCTAATTAGATGAATTGTGGGTGAATATGGGCTTGTGACTAGCTTAGGAATCGTCTCTTGATATCCACTATCCTTATCCTATTCCAATTTTGATTAATTCTGGCCTAAGAATTCCTAATTATGTTCATTAGCAAATGATCTTGAATAACCATTCAAGATTCAAAAGATTAATAATCTAATGTTGAATTGAGACCTCAATCCCGCATTAAACCGTTAACTCTTGTCCTTAAGATCAATGAACATCCAATTTGATTGATTAACTAATTAATTATCTTCTGATTCATCATCCAAAAATGTTTACTTAACCAACTAAACACCAAGGAATTCTCAAATAGACATTTAAACACATAACCTCACTCATGCAATTCATCGAACACCTTCGTGGCATACATGGGAGATTAAAGAGAATAATGAAAAATCAGATTCAAATTCAACCAATTAATCAACAAAAATAATTCCTAATCAGTGTCTAACCAGCCACCAATTAATTACACAATTTCCTAATCAAATATAACTCAACCGAGATTATACAAGAAAAAGAAAAAGTGCAGGAAAAATAAGAAAATCTTAGCCAAAATTCTGCTTCTTCTCCAAGGATTCAAGCTTCTACTCAAGAGCTTCCTCCCTTGCTAGCCTCAAGATGAATGAATTAGATCTTCATTCGGTGGATGGATGATGGAGTGAATGGAATGGAGATGGAGAATGGAATGGAGGAAGTTCTGTGTGTGGACGAAGGCGAATGAGGCGTGGGTTGACGGCCTGGCGAGGGTTGAAGATGCGTGGGTGTTTTAAAAGGCCAATGACCGAGGGAATAAGGATTAATGAGGCGTAGGGATCTGGGTATATGGCCGAATAGTTCTCCCTGTTCTCTATATCTCTCCAGCGTTTTTCTCTTCTAGGTTTTTATTTTCACCTCTCCTCCTTGTTCACGTCTCCCTCCTTCTGATTTAGCACGCTGAAATCCCGCAATAATCCTCATCCTCCAGCTTAATTCCCACGTCAGCCCGTAGCCTCCTTAATTCCACGTGCTCAGCTCTCTTAATCCAAATCTGAAGCTCCTTCATGTGTGTATAGAGTGTGGGCCCCATTCTTTTATTTTATTATTTGCTTCATATATTCTGTTTCATGCTTTCCACTTTTCACGTAGCTTCCTTCTTGTATTTCTATTCCAGTAGCTCGAGTTCTCACGCTGGTTTCACGCTCTACCTCAGATCCAACGTATTCTGCCCCATGCTTCTCTTCGTCCTTGCTTCCTTTCCAGCCCTCGAGTTCAGCCTCTTCCATGCAAGCTTTCTTCCTTCATTTAAATCTCCACGTGCAGTTCTGCATTCGTTTTCTACTGCAGCATTCTCCAATTCTGTTTCTACTGGAGTTTGTGATATTCACGTTGCTTTTCTTTCTCATTTATTCTGCCACGTAGAGTCTACTCAGCTGTTCTGGAATCACGCCTTGCATTCATTATCAACCAGAACTTCCAGCAACTTCTTCTTCTTCTCTTCACAGACTTCCTCGAGTTCCAGCCACTGCGTGTGTGTGTTTCACGTTGCTGTTCAGGCGTAGCTTTAGCTCTTTCATTGTGATGCTCTCCACGCTGTTCTATGTTATTTTCTTCTCAGTTTCTGCAGCTTCTTCACGTGGCAGCCTTCTCCTTTAACGTTAGCTCCTTGCTTATTTTCATGCAGCTCATTCCAGACTTCTTGTTACCTTCATCCATGCTTTGTTTCTGCTGGTGTAACTTGCATGTGTATTCTTTTTCAGCTCTAAGCCCCTCTTGCTGTTTGCTTGTTTCAACTGTAGCCATATTAGCAATCACGTCAGCTTTCTCTCCTTTACCCGTAGCTTTCCACGTTCTCGAGCTTCTGTTTACAGACCACGAGCTGCTCTTCCTCTTTTAAACCAGACGTGTACAAGATGGCACATGGGATTAAGTTCTGTGAAGTGCAGACGTGGATAGCTATAAATCAATGTGGAGTGTGAGGAGAGCTGCCCAAGTATGTGCCTTCCTTAAATCTGCATATGCTTCTCCTTCCCATTCCATGCATGCTACCTCTTCTTCAAACCAACCTCCATTCAAATGCATTTGCCCATCAAAATTCTGCAAGAATAATAAACAATATTAAGTAGGATAAGATTCACAAAATTATTTAAAATGAATTCATGTAATAAAATTCAAGAATTTTACAATTTAATTCCTAAAGTGCAAAAGTGACTATTAAAATCAATTTCCATTCAATTGCATGCATTAAGCTACATTTGATTATTAAAATGACTAAGTTAGGAGGATAAAAATAGATAAAATATGTGTTTATCAAATTCCCCCACACTTAAACCTTTGCACTCCTGGGCAAAGCTTAAAATCCAAGATAAAAGACTGAATGGAAACACCCGGCTAGTAGAATGGCAAGTGGAAAAAGAAAATGGAAAAGAAGGTGTAAAAATTACAAGCTAGAGATTAATCACAATTCTTCATCATTTTAACAATCAAAGCTAATTTCACTTGCATCAAGAATTAAGTTCCATGGCAATTTATTTGAAAAGAATGAAATAAAATGCATAGCCTCTCACATGGATTAGTGTTTACTCTCAACTCTCAAGTGTTTAGGCAATATGAATCACTCAAATTTCACCTATCAAGATTCACTACCATAGGCTTGTCAAGCTTCTAAGTCTCCACCACCCATGCTAAATGCAATACACAAATCAAAGGACTTTATTTAGGGTTGTAATGGGGCTAAGGAAATGAAATAAATGGATATAAAAATAAGGGGAAAAATAAACAACAAATAGACACCTTAGGATCTCAAGAGCAATCAATGAAAACTTAAGATAGGGAAGAGTGTGCATTCAAGGCCTTATTTCCTATCACTATAGGCGATTGCAACTCAATTTGAAAGGCTTCTTTTTTTTTTTTTTAATAACTTTTCTTCTTTTTCTTTTTCTCATTGCTTTTCTTTTGCTTTCTTTCTCTTTTTTTTTTTTCTTTGTTTCTTTGCCTTTCTTTTTGCTTTCTTTTTTTTTTTTTTTTTTTTGAACAAATTCTTTGAATCGCAATGGCCTTAATGGATGCAAAGCACACATTCACCTATCCTAATTAGATGTAATGCTCCTTGAAAATTCCTAAGGCATCCTAAAACAAGGTGGAAATTTTTTTTTTTTTGGCTATGGTTTAACAAGAAAAGAAAATCAAGGCTCAAAGTGGCTAAAACAATGGATAAAATGCATATAAGGTTGGCTTTTTGGCTATCTAGCTAAAAAAAGAAATGAATGCCTTATCATTTTCATGCATGCAAATGCAAATGTGGCCTCAACAAAGAATCAAGACAAGTTCTAGAGTGAAACAAAGATAGGTGAAAACACACTAGAATTGAAAAATTAAGGCTCAAATCCTCACCAGCTAATGGCTATCAAATAATTTATTGAAATCAAATTCATTACCACTTCACTTGAATCAAAACACAAGATCTATCACTTATCATGTCTAAGCAAATCCAAGCTATAATCATCTTAACTTGCAACTTTTACAAGAAAACTGAAAAGAATCACGCTATTTTTCAAAAAATTTTTTTTTCAAAAATTTTCAGTTTTTTTTTTTTTTCAAAACAAGGAAAGGATGAGGATGGAATGGAAAAGAAAGATGGAATGGAATGAAATGACTCTCTCCCCCACACTTAAATATTGCATTGTCCTCAATGTAAGCACACAATCCAATAAACAGATAAACAACACAACATAAAGAGTGAAAAGAGAGAATACAACCGGATGAATTTGAATATGGAGATTCCAAGGGTGGCTTAGATTTCCTTTTGTAGCTGGTTAGCAACCTTTTATTACCTACAAAGCAAAAAATAAAACAAACTATAATGCAGAAAAGAAAAGAAAACTACATCCTAAGCTAAAAAGAACTTTATTAAAGGACTAACTAATCATAAGTATCAAAAACCAAAATCAAAACTACTTTATTTCTTCTCAACTGGACAAATTTGAGTCTAACCACTTTAAAACATTTTGATTGATCATTCAGTGTTGATTCATGGACTTTCTCGACCATCAGAAGTTTCAGAAAGTCATATTCAGCAAATTCAGAACCAAGAAAAGAAGAAAAATCAAGTTTAAGACATTTAAAACTAAAGGAAGAAAATTTAAAATCAAATTGAAAAATTGAGCTTCCTAAAAATCTATCAAAACCAATAAAATCTACTGGACTCTCATCAGTAAGAGTCACTACATCCACAAAAAAATTAAATTGTAACTTCTCACAATCCTTTAAGTTCAAGGTGTTTGACAGTTGTTTTTCCTCTACTGGGAGAGTCTGTGGCTTGTTGGGAACTACTTCACCAACCTCAGGAATCTGTTCAGGACTCTCAACAATAAAGACAACATCTTCCCTGACCAAAGAGACATCAGCAGGCTCATAATATTTTAAACAATTATCAACAGCAAAGTCAAGTCTCTCACTAGTATCAACAACAGCAGATGAATCAATAGGATGTTCAATATCAACACTATCATTATGTATACTCTCATCAATACTAGTATGATCAGTAGAATCAGTCTCATTAACAATTTCAGTGCAAGCAAAAGACTCCATGGATTCAACAGACTTATCAGACTTCAAAAACTCATTTATCTCATCACATACAGGACATGTATGTATATCATCACATAAGCATTTAAGAGTTAAGTCTGATTCATTAACAAGCTGTCCAACAAATTCAATGTCTATATCATTATCACCACATGCTACATCTATCACTTTATCAATCATACCACCATATGCTAGTGAAGAATCATGATGATCAGAATATGTGATGGACTCACTAGTCTCAATGAAAGAATTAATTTGGGAGTATTCATCACATATAGCAGATTCAACACACACACAGTCAAGAGATGCATCTAAATCAGTTATGTCACATGATCCAGATGGCATGTTGTCTCTAAATTCAATAGGTGCATCATCAACAGACTTATCAACTAATCCCACACCAAGAATAGCATGATCATCATATTCTAAGTCACCCCCACACTTATCTACTACCCTAGACTCAAGAGATTCATCATTAACAGGCTCAGAAATAGAATTATCACTAAGATCACAGCTAGGTGTAGACATACCAAGTGCATCAGTACACAAGGATTCATGAACATCACAAAATGTGTCAATTTTGTTCAATGAGCTACCACAATCAATCATATCAGGGGATTCAACAATTATTTCCTCATCAACAACATCATCATCATGTAATTCAGAATCAACAACATTATATGCATTAGGAATCACAATGCTATCAAGCAAACTAGAGTTTGTTCCAATAAATTGTAAAACATTAGAAGATGGAAGGATATTACCCAATGAATAGGACTCTTCCTCCTCTATGCGTTCCTTTCTAATTTGCTCTTCAGTCAATTCAATAGCACTTGAAGTTGGTTGATTCAATTGAATTCCCGAATCCTTCATCATGTTGTCAAGCCTTTGTTGCATTTCGAGATACCACCGTTCATGTTCTTGTTTGAATTGAAGATGTTCGGCATCCCTTTGTTGGATTCGAAGATTATAGGCCTTTAAATGCTCTATCATCCTTTCTTCCAAACTTGGTTCCCTCTGGGGCTCTTGTTGCATGTACCCCTCATAGTAATTATAAGGATGATATTGTGGCTCTTGCCTATGGAAGGTATGATATGGCTCATGATGATGGTGGTAATTTGGGTGAATCTCATATGGGTTATGATATGTTTGATAGTTGGGGTGAATTTCATATGGATTGTGGTGTGGTTGATAGCATGGTGGTTGGAATTGTTGGTATTGTTGGGCTTGCTGTTCTTGTCTTTGTTGTTCAAGCAAGCCTTGAAGCATTGTATTGAGATTATCCAACTTTTTGGAAATCCTATCATTTGCATAAGGATCATAAACACCTTGATTAGAATAATAGGGATCCATTTAAAAGCAAAAATAAAATGAGAAGTACAATTACTTTTAGCACAAAGCAAAATCACAAATAACTATAACTAAAATTAATTCAAAATTAAGAAAATCAAACCAAATGAAGATAAGAAGTTCCTAAAAATGAAAAACACTCTAAAACAGAGCCTAATGACACAAAACAAACTCACAAAAATTAAAGAAGATAAATCCAGAAAAATTGAAAAATTCCTAAAAAAAATTCGAGAAAATACTAAAAAATTAGAAAAAGTGCCTCAAACGTTGGAATTTGGCCAAAAAATGGTGCACCTAATAGCTTTGCTATTACTTTTGCTCAAAACACCCAAAAACCTTGAAAAACAAAGTATGAGAATTTTCTGGGCACTTTGAACGAAAATTCCAGCAACCAGGACACTTAACGCGCAACACCGAAATTAACCGATTCCAAGTTCAAAACAGAACGAAAATCAAATCAAAACAGAACTAAAACAAAGATAAAACAAAACAAAAACACTTAGAAAACTTTCTCAAACAATTGAGAATCCAATTCCCCGGCAACGGCGCCAAATTTTGACGGGCTTGTCGTACAACCCTCAAAATAAAACTAGGTTGGGTATTAAATATAGCAAGTGGCACAACCTAGGTCATCTCCCTTGGAAATAGAGCTCAATGATTAATTGAGTTTTCTAAATGTTAAAAATCCTAAAAACTATCTAGTTCGGGGGTTTTTGATTGAATTAAACTAACCTAAAACTAAATTGAATCAAAATTCCTAAATTCTACCTAATTAGATGAATTGTGGGTGAATATGGGCTTGTGACTAGCTTAGGAATCGTCTCTTGATATCCACTATCCTTATCCTATTCCAATTTTGATTAATTCTGGCCTAAGAATTCCTAATTATGTTCATTAGCAAATGATCTTGAATAACCATTCAAGATTCAAAAGATTAATAATCTAATGTTGAATTGAGACCTCAATCCCGCATTAAACCGTTAACTCTTGTCCTTAAGATCAATGAACATCCAATTTGATTGATTAACTAATTAATTATCTTCTGATTCATCATCCAAAAATGTTTACTTAACCAACTAAACACCAAGGAATTCTCAAATAGACATTTAAACACATAACCTCACTCATGCAATTCATCGAACACCTTCGTGGCATACATGGGAGATTAAAGAGAATAATGAAAAATCAGATTCAAATTCAACCAATTAATCAACAAAAATAATTCCTAATCAGTGTCTAACCAGCCACCAATTAATTACACAATTTCCTAATCAAATATAACTCAACCGAGATTATACAAGAAAAAGAAAAAGTGCAGGAAAAATAAGAAAATCTTAGCCAAAATTCTGCTTCTTCTCCAAGGATTCAAGCTTCTACTCAAGAGCTTCCTCCCTTGCTAGCCTCAAGATGAATGAATTAGATCTTCATTCGATGGATGGATGATGGAGTGAATAGAATGGAGATGGAGGAAGTTCTGTGTGTGGACGAAGGCGAATGAGGCGTGGGTTGACGGCCTGGCGAGGGTTGAAGATGCGTGGGTGTTTTAAAAGGCCAATGACCGAGGGAATAAGGATTAATGAGGCGTAGGGATCTGGGTATATGGCCGAATAGTTCTCCCCGTTCTCTATATCTCTCCAGCGTTTTTCTCTTCTAGGTTTTTATTTTCACCTCTCCTCCTTGTTCACGTCTCCCTCCTTCTGATTTAGCACGCTGAAATCCCATAATAATCCTCATCCTCCAACTTAATTCCCACGTCCGCCCGTAGCCTCCTTAATTCCACGTGCTCAGCTCTCTTAATCCAAATCTGAAGCTCCTTCATGTGTGTATAGAGTGTGGGCCCCATTCTTTTATTTTATTATTTGCTTCATATATTCTGTTTCATGCTTTCCACTTTTCACGTAGCTTCCTTCTTGTATTTCTATTCCAGTAGCTCGAGTTCTCACGCTGGTTTCACGCTCTACCTCAGATCCAACGTATTCTGCTCCATGCTTCTCTTCGTCCTTGCTTCCTTTCCAGCCCTCGAGTTCAGCCTCTTCCATGCAAGCTTTCTTCCTTCATTTAAATCTCCACGTGCAGTTCTGCATTCGTTTTCTACTGCAGCATTCTCCAATTCTGTTTCTACTGGAGTTTGTGATATTCACGTTGCTTTTCTTTCTCATTTATTTTGCCACGTAGAGTCTACTCAGCTGTTCTGGAATCACGCCTTGCATTCATTATCAACCAGAACTTCCAGCAACTTCTTCTTCTTCTCTTCACAGACTTCCTCGAGTTCCAGCCACTGCATGTGTGTGTTTCACGTTGCTGTTCAGGCGTAGCTTTAGCTCTTTCATTGTGATGCTCTCCACGCTGTTCTATGTTATTTTCTTCTCAGTTTCTGCAGCTTCTTCACGTGGCAGCCTTCTCCTTTAACGTTAGCTCCTTGCTTATTTTCATGCAGCTCATTCCAGACTTCTTGTTACCTTCATCCATGCTTTGTTTCTGCTGGTGTAAGTTGCATGTGTATTCTTTTTCAGCTCTAAGCCCCTCTTGCTGTTTGCTTGTTTCAACTGTAGCCATATTAGCAATCACATCAGCTTTCTCTCCTTTACCCGTAGCTTTCCACGTTCTCGAGCTTCTGTTTACAGACCACGAGCTGCTCTTCCTCTTTTAAACCAGACGTGTACAAGATGGCACATGGGATTAAGTTCTGTGAAGTGCAGACGTGGATAGCTATAAATCAATGTGGAGTGTGAGGAGAGCTGCCCAAGTATGTGCCTTCCTTAAATCTGCATATGCTTCTCCTTCCCATTCCATGCATGCTACCTCTTCTTCAAACCAACCTCCATTCAAATGCATTTGCCCATCAAAATTTTGCAAGAATAATAAACAATATTAAGTAGGATAAGATTCACAAAATTATTTAAAATGAATTCATGTAATAAAATTCAAGAATTTTACAATTTAATTCCTAAAGTGCAAAAGTGACTATTAAAATCAATTTCCATTCAATTGCATGCATTAAGCTACATTTGATTATTAAAATGACTAAGTTAGGAGGATAAAAATAGATAAAATATGTGTTTATCAGCCTTGGAACAGGATCATGAAGTTAGTGAGCTAGTTCCTAACAAGCCATAGACTTCTTCATCTGAGATGAAGCAACTGCCAGAAACCTTAAAGGATTTTCACTTAAAAGACTGTGAAAAGTTGCAATTTTATCTTTCTGTTGATGCAGTGACTCTTATTTATAAAAGTCTAGTTGATTTTATTAGTTTTGATAGATATTTAGAGAGTCTTGATTTTAAATTTTCTTTCTTTAGGTTTGAATATCCTAATTTTGATTTTTATTCTTTTACTACTCTGAAAGTGCTGAATCTAATTTTGTAAGACTACTGATGGTTAAGGAAGTCCATGCATCATCCTTGAATGATCAATCAAAATGCTTTAAAGTGGTTAGACTTAAAATTATTCAATTAAAGAGGAATAACGCTATTTTAATTTTGGTTTTTGATACGTATGATTAGTTGTTTTGATAGAGTCCTTTTTAAATTTTTTGTGGAAGTTGCAAGTTGAGATGATTATAGCTTGGATTCATTTTGATATGATAAGTGATGGATCTTATGTCTTGATTCAAGTAAAATGGCAATGGATTTGATTTCAATGAATTATTTTGATAGCCATTAGTTGGTGAGGAATTAAGCCTTATTTATTCATTTCTAGTATGTATTCACCTATCATTCTTTCACTCTAGAACTTGTCTTAATTCTTTGTTGAGACCACATTTGCATTTGCATACATGAAAATGATAAAGCATTCATTTCTTTTATAGCTAGTGAGCTAAAAAACCAATCATTACATGCATTCTATCCATTGTTTAGCCACTTTGGACCTTGTTTTGTTTTCTTGTTGAAACCATAGCCATTAAAATATATATACATCCCACCTTATTTGAAGATGCCTTAGGGGTTTCAAGAGCATTACATTTAATTAGGATAGGTGAATATGTGCTTTACATCGTTTAGGCCATTAAAGGTTGAGGAAAATGTTAAAAAAAATGGAAAGAAAAGAAGAGATAGAAAAGTAAAAGAAAACAATTAATGAAAAAAATGAAAAAAAAATAAAGAAAAGAAATATATACGAAAGAAAAGGCATTAGAAAATCAAAGAAAGAAGTGTTTGAGTTTTATTTGCAATTACTATTATTAGTTAGAAATAAGGCCTTGAATTATACACATTCTTCCCTATCATAGGTCTCATTCATTGCTCTTGAGGTTTTAAGGTATCTATTTGTTTGTTTTTTCTTGTTATAGTATACCCACTCATTTCATCCCCTAACCCCACTACAACCTTAAATAAAGCCCTCTTGATTTGTGTATTGCATTTGGCATAGGTGGTGGAGATTTAGAAGTTAGACAAGCCTATGGTAGTGAGATTTTGATAGATGAAACTTGAGTAATACACATTGCCTTAAACACTTAAGATTTGAGAGTAAACACTAATTTATGTAAGGGGATATGCATTTTTTATTCAATCTTTTCAAATGAAATTGCCATTGAATTTGCTTTCTTCATGCAAGTGAAGTTAATTTGATTGTTGAAGTGTTGAAGATTTGTAATCATTCTTTATTTTGTGATATTTACACTTTCTTTTTCATTTCCGCTTTCGACTTGCCATTCCATTAGCTTTTTCTTTGGATCTTGTGTTTTGTTTAGGAGTGCAAAGGTTTAAATGTGGGGGAATTTGATAATTGCTAATTTTATATATATTAATTCTCCCAAACTTAGGCATTTTAATAATTAAATATGGCTTACTGCTTTTGATTAGATGATAATTGATTTTATTGGCCATTTACTGCACTTTAAGAATTAGTTTGCAAAATTATTGATTTTAACGCATAAATTCTTTTGAATAATTTTTGTAAATTTTCTTAGTTAATATCTTCCATTATTTATGCAGATTTTTTATGGGCAAATGGAATTTAAATGAGAAAATTTATTTGGAGAAGAATTGAAGATTGAATCAAGGTGGAAATTTTAGAAAATAAAATTTATAAAAGAAAAAAAAAAGATGAGAATAAATGTGCTGAAGTGGATGTGCATGGACTTTTAGGGGACTTTGAATTGGATACATGAAGAGCACGTGATCATAAAACAATGCATTCATTCACCACACACAATCACATGCATAGCTAGCTCATAAACACTCATATATTCATAATTCATTCGTATGGAGGAAGTCTCACTACCAGGTCACATAGCATCCTCTCACATGTAGGTCCACTCTATGAAGCACACACACGTAGCTTTCATACGTCCAGTAGCTCACAAAAACATACACAAGCACACTAATGGGTCCAGCTCTCATGTACAGTAAAAAAAAGCACATCCAGCTCATAAACATGTACATACATACCTTTAGCCCACCCTCTTATGTCACATATAGCTTAATCTTAGGTTAAACACATACATAGGTTTAAGAGGTAGAACGTGCAGAGGGAGCTGTGGAGCAGTCACGTGGGAAGAAATAAATGAAGCTCAAACATATACATGCAGAAACAGAGCATGAGGCAGTCTTAGGTTCCAAAAAGGAAGAATGTGATTATTAAAAAGAAAAGAAAGAAGCATGTGAGGAAGAGAACATGGGTAGCTTACATGCTGAGAAAGAAGAGAAAAAAAGTACTTTTGGGTTTTAGAAGATGAAGCCACGAGCTAGAGGAAGAGTTATGGGTTAGTGAGGAGAAGGAAGGCTCTTGCATGAGACTTGAACAGAGGCAGAACATGCTGGGGATTGAAAGAAGAAGAAAAGAAACACTTACTGGATTGGAATCAACAAATGAGGCTCGAGTTGATGGCTTAAACTGGGAAGAAACATATGAAGAAGAGATAGAAGTATAGGTTGCATGTTTGAGTATAGGAGACATTCAAAACATACGTGGTAGCACGTGATCATTAACACACTCAGGCAGGGCAGTATCCTGGAGCACATATTCCATCTAATCTAATCCATCCATTTATCATTGACTACACGCTCACATCCAGCATCCAGTAGAACACATGAAACAAATGATTAAATAAAGCATCTGAAGAGCATGTGAGGGAAGTAGGTCATTAACACACTCGGGCAACATTCATTGGTGGGGCATCTCATTTACTATTAACACACATTGCATTCCACACCCTTCACTCTATTGATAGTTGTAGCCAACTTCTTCCATTCTCCTTCATCCTTCCACCTCCAATGAAGCACTAACTTCATCTTGTGAATAGCTTGGATGACAACCTTGGAGAAGCTTGAATCCATGGAATTAATCAAGGGATTTTGGGCTAAGATTTTCATCTTAATTTCTCTCTTTCTACATTGATTTTTGTTCTTGAACTAGCTTTTTAGCTTGTAGTTGATTAAGATTAATGTAATTTATAATTAATGACTAGTTAGACATTGATTAGGAGACTATTTGAATGATTAATTAATTGGATTAAGTGCTGAACTTTTGATTCTTCTCCAATTTCTCATGTATGTAGTCAAGATGTTTAATGAAATGCATGATAGAAATTGAATGCTTAATTGTATAATTTGAGAATTCCTTTGAGTTTAATTAGTTAATTGAACATTTAAGGTGATAATTCAGAGGCTAATTGATCGATTAATCAATTAAATTTATGTGTTTATTGATCCTAATGACAAGAGTTAATGATTTGATGCAGGGTTGAGGGTTTAATTATACATTAAATTGTTAATCCCTTAAATCTTGAGTGGTAACCTAAGATAACTTGTTGTGAACACAAAAAGGAATTCTTAGACCAGAACCAATGAAAATTGAATTAGGATAAGGATAGTAGATACCAAGGGACGAATCCGAGGCTAGTCATAAGTTCATCATTCACTTCTTAATTCATACATTTAGGTAGTAGGTAGGATTTTAATTCCATTTAATTTTGGTTATTTTAATTAGATCAAACCCCTCTTAATTAGGTAGTTTATAGAGTCCTTTTACACTTAGAAAACTAAATTAATTATTGAAATCTATTTCTAAAGGAGACGATCTATGTTACACCTTATATTACAGAATATTATCCAACCTAGTTTTATTTTAGAGGTTGCATGACATGACTGATTAGCAGATAACTCGTAATAATCCTCAAGCTAACGTGACACCTTTATTAGGACAAATAATGGAAAAAAGAGTCCAGCATCAGCCTAAAGGGAAGACCTTGGAAAAGGTACTATACCAATTCGTTAAATTCAAGCCACCTTCATTTTCAAGGATAAATGGTCAAGGAGATCCCTTTCAATTTCTAAAAGATATCAAGCAAATCTATAAGGCACTTGGTTGTTCTGAGAAGAAGACTATTAAGCTGGCTATATTCCAATTAAAGAATGTTGCTTGAGCCTAGTATGAGATGGTTAAGAAAGGGAGATCAATTGATTAACCACCATTAGAGTGGGAGGAATTTAAAATTATTTTCTAGAGTGGTTTTTGCCTATGATGTTAGAGACACTAGACCTTAGGAGTTTAAGACTCTAAAGCATGTTCCTCTCATGACTGTGGTGGAATATAGTGCTTGTTTTACCTAATTGGAAAAATATGTATTGCATTTAGTCAGCACTAAAAGGGATAGAATTAACATATTTGTAATGGGCTTGAGCATACTTTTATTCAGGGTAATGGCCATTCAAATGAATCAATTTTCCTCATATGCAGTGACTATGGATTGTGCCAGATTGATCAAGATGCGAGAACTAAAGGAGATTTCTTCATAGAAAAGTATAAATATGATGGTAAAGAAAGAATGGAAGGTAGTTCTCATGCGGGAGAATCTTCTCATATACTTAGGGTCCAGGGCCATTTGAGAACTCTATAAACTTCTACTAGACCCTCTCATTCTCTTAATGCTAGTGTGGATAGGCAAATTACACTTTCTAAAGGTACACGATCAGCACCTCAGTTGTTATCTATACAATCACATTAGGATAAAGCTTTTTGTAATATTTGTGTGAAGAGACATTCTGGGACTTTCCACTAAGAGACTGGAGCATGCTTTGGTAGTGGATAAGTTGGGAATTTAGTAAGAAATTGCCTATAATATAATCTTAAGTGTAACCAGGGGTCAATTTAACCCTTGAGATCTTCTTCTAGAACTAAGTCTATGAGGGCAATGACTTTCTTAGGAGGCAGAGGTAATGGTGGAAGGCATCTAGCAGAGGACAGGTTGTCGGTCAAGGTCAAGCATGAGTCTTTATCTTGAACCGATAAGATGCATAGGCATCAAATGCTATAATGACAGGTATTCTTACGGTTGGTTCACTAAAAGCCCATATATTGTTTGATCCTAGTTTTATGCATTCTTTTATGTCCTTATATTTTGCAAGACAAATGGGTAGAGATTCTAGTAAGTTAGACCACCCATTAGTAGTGATAACTCTAGTAGTAGAATCCATTTTAGTAGACTAAGTGTATAAAGATTATGTGATCACCATCAAGGATAAGGAAACACTAGTTGATTTAATGTTACTAGTAATGGCATATTTTAATGTAATTTTGGGGATGGATTGGTTAACCTCTTGTTACGCCACTCTAGATTCCCACCTTAAGGAAGTGAGATGCGAGTTTCCATATGAATAGCCCCTTATCATCTAAGGTGACTATAGTAAAGCACCTAATAATCTAATGTCTGGTTTAGGAGCCATGAGACTATTAAGAAAAAGGTGCCATAGATTCTTAACACTAGTTAAAGATATAAAGATGTGAGATTTTAAGTTTGACCAAGTTTTAATAGTGAAGGAATTTCGTGATGTCTTCCTTAAAGAATTGTCAAGATTACCTTCAGTAAGGGAGATTGAGTTCGGTATTTATATAATCCCTATTACTCTACCTATATCTATTTCTCTTTATAGAATGGTGCCTATAGAACTTAGGGAATTAAATAATTAATTACAGGATTTACTAGCCAAGGGTTTCATTCATCCAAGTGCATCACCATGGGGTGCTTTAGTACTTTTGTGAAAAAGAAGGATGGTTTTCTTTGTTTATGTGTGGATTATAGGCAGCTAAACAAGGTGATGGTGTTGAAGAAATACCCTTTACCTCATATAAATGATCTTTTTGACCAGTTGTAGGGAGCTCAATATTACTCTAAAATAGACTTGCTATTTAGGTGTCACCAATTGAGGATAAAAAGTGAAGATATCCCAAGGACTGCTTTTAGAACTTGATATAGTTATTACAAATTCCTTATAATGTCATTTGGGTTAACTAATGCACCATCCGCTTTTGTGGACTTGATGAATTGAGTTTTCAAGCCCTTCTTTGACTAGTACGTCATAGTTTTTATCAATGATATCTTGGTGTATTCTAAGATTTGAAAAGAACATGAATAACACTTGAGACCAATGTTGCAAGTATTAAGAGAATAGTAGTTGTATGCAAAGTTTTATAAATGCTAGTTTTGGCTTGACAAAGTAGCCTTCTTAGGACATATGGTTTCAAGGGATATAATACATATTGATTTAAGCGAGATAGAAGCAATGTAGAAATGGTTGCAACCCACTATTGTTATGGAGATACATAGCTTTTTGGGCCTAGCAAGCTATTACCATTGGTTTATGAGAGATTTCTCTAGACTAGTTACTCCTCTGACAAGGCCTACTTAGAAAAATGTGAAGTTTCAATGGTCTAATGCCTATAAGAAAATTTTTTCAGAAATTGAAAGATTATTTGACATTTGCTCCAGTCTTGGCTTTGCCTTTAAGATCAAGTGGTTACACTATCTATTGTGATGCTTCTCGAGTCATGTCCTAATGCAACATAGCTGTGTAATTACTTATGCATATAGGCAACTCAAAAAACGTGCAATGAACTACCTAACACATGATTTAGAGATGGCAGTGGTGGATTTTGTTCTTAAGATTTGGTGGCATTACTTTTATGGTGAAAATTGTAAACTTTACATGGATTACAAGAGTCTCAAATATACATTTTAGTAATGAGACTTGAATTTGAGGCAAAAAAGATGGATAAAGTTGCTCAAGGACTATAATTGTACTATTTTATATCATTCTAGTAAAGCTAATATGGTGGAAAATGCTTCGAGTAGAAAATCAATGGGAAGTTTAAGCTATATTGTAGAAGTAAAGAGGCCATTGATACAAAACCTTTATTAGTTGAAGGTCAATAGGTGCAATTTGAAATCAAAAAATCGAGTATACTCTTGGCCCATGTGCAAGCTCGCTCTTTTTTAATTGAAAGAGTGAAAGTAGCTCAATCTGAAGATGCTCAGTTAAAGAAATTAATGGATGATGTGAAAATGGAAAAATAGTTGAATTTGCCATAGATTTGGAGGGAGTGACACAGTATGGTATGTGAGTTTGTATGCTAGATGTTAGTGATCTAAGGAGGGAAATTTTGGATGAAGCCCATTGTTCCTTTTGTACTATTCATCCAGGATCTACCAAAGTGTATCAAGATTTGAAATAGTTATATTGGTGGAATGGTATGAAGAGAGAAAAAGCCAACTTTGTGTTTCATTGTCCATTATGTCAACAAGTGAAAGGGGAACACCAAAAGCTAGTGAGATTGCACCAATGATTAGAGATACCCGAGTAGAAGTAGGAAAGAATTACTATGGACTTTGTTACTAAATCACCATACATCGTAAAGGGTTATGACTCCATTTAGGTAACTGTTGATAGATTGACAAAGATAGCACACTTACTCCCTATGAAAATGACTTGTAATGTGGCAAAATATACTTAACCCTACTTGGAAGAGATAGTGAAGCTGCGTGGTGTACAAATATCCATTATTTCCAATAGGGGGCCATAGTTTACCTCTCAATTTTAGGAAGCCTTTCAAAAAGGCTTAGGTTTCCATATAGATCTTAATGTTGGAGATTTTGTCCTAGGCCAATCATTTGTATTGCGATCATTGTTTTTATTAAGAAATAAAAGTTTTCTTTTATTACATTATTATATGATTTGTATGTTTATATATAATAATATCCATGGATAAATCATTTTTTAGATTATCCAAAATATTCCTAGTCAATCATCCTTATGGGGATAATAATGAATTAAGACTAGTATGATTTTGATTGATTAAGTGTTAATCATGTATGATGATATGAATCAAAATCATAGGCGTGTGTTAGAGAACAGGATGTTGGATAGACCCATCATAAGATAAGCTACATGGATTAGGTCATAAGTTTATCTCATATATAACCATGTCATTGATCCCTTAGACCTGAGATCACCATAAATTCCTACATGAAGGACATTGTAATTTGGTATAGTCTAATGTCACCTTTAACCGGGTGATTATAAAGGCTATAATCGGGTATAGTGGAATCCATACAGAGGAAGATGAGTAGTCAAGATGGAATTTATCCCTCTGATTAACAGAGAGATATCTCTGGGCCCCTCGATGAGTGTGACTGAGAAATGCATGGTGTAACAACTGGAAAAGGGAAAAATAAGAGAGAGAAAAAGAAAGAAAAAAGACAGCTGGAAATTTTCAAAATCCAGAAACTCTTCTAAGTCTTCTCGCAATAGCGAGAAATGGTCTCGCTATAGCATGAGTGCCTGCTCGCAATAGTGAAAGAGATTCTAGCTATAGCGAGTGCGAGTAGCAGTCTATATAGAAACCAGGGAGTTGCTCGCCGTAGCGTGCGCCATAGCGAGAGTGTAGGTCTGGAACTAACGCGAGTTCGCCATAGCGAAGGTTAAACCTCACCATAGCGAAGGGAACTGATGCGTGCTCGCTATAGTGAAGGTTAAACCTCGCCATAGCGAAGCCAGATAACACGAGCTCGCTATAGCGAAGGTTAATTTTCGCCGTAGCGAGGGTCAGTCCGGAAAAGAGTAAAAGGCGAGAATTACACACCTTTAAATGACCCAACTCATTCTTTCTCTCATATTTGCCCTAGACTTTGACCCAAGGAGAGAAAAGAGGTGTGGAGAGTGAGAAAGACCAAAAGAAGGAGGAAGAGCAAGGGAAAGGTAAGCAAGTTTCTCTCATTTCTCCTTAGAATTCTGATCTCCTCTCTTTGCCCTCTCTTTCTACGATTTTGTTTATGAAATTGGTTGGATTTTGGGCATGGGTCAGAAGAGGGAAAGTGGAAAACACCCTTAAATCTCCTTGTTTTCTTTGAAAATGTTGTTTTCCACTATCATGGGAACTTGAGAGAGAGGAAGAGTTGATGGCATTCTAGTGAGAGAGAGAGAACCTTTAGGTTCTGGTATGTTAAGAGAGTTTACTCTAAAGATTACATTCTAAGAGAGTAATTCCATATTCTTGATTGTGCCTAGGCTCAAGTGAAGCACCTCCATCAAGGTGTGAGTGTGAACCTAAGAAGAGAGAAGAGAAATTGAAAGGGAAGGCTTGTGTTGGCTGAGAAGGTAGCTCTCTTTTCACTCTTTCTTGTTGCATTCTTGGATGTAATAGTCCTTGTATATTTATGTATATGCTTATTGTGTGGAATATGCCATATGCTATTGCTTTGATGCATTGATGCCAATATGATTGTGTGTTGGATTGTGAGACTTGCTCAGGTGAGATAGTGCCGAAAGTCCCTTGAAATGGGTGAGGTAAAGCCGAAAGTCCCTTGAGATGGGTGAGACAAGGCCAAAAGTCTCATAACCAAGTGAGGCCAAGTCAAAAGTCCCTAAACTCGGGTGAGGCCATCCACAAGTCCCTAAACTCGGGTGAGGCTAGACCAAAAGTCCCTAGAGCCCATTTTTGGTATTGTTGTGATTTCCATAGCATGTACAACATGAATTATGTGATTGAGAATGATTGGATGCCAAATTACATGCTTTGACTTATTATATGCCTTGATTGTTTACTTGAATGAGTGCATGAGCTACTGAGATTCCCTGAATCTCACCCCTTCCCCTTCCAACTTAACTTGCTAGGTGGAGCTCAAGGAGAAGCAAGTGCACACCAAGGAGTCTAGATGCATGTGTAACTAGATGATAGACTATTTTGGTTATTTTGTTGTAAAGTGGTGCCAAATGAATATGCACCCACTATTTTTAAGTTGTAAATATTATAGCAAGTGTAAATGTATAAATATATGATGTACAAACTATGCATAGAGCCAAATTAATGGAAATGTGAGTTTTGCCCCTTTTGTTGAATATATGTGGCAGTGTATATTTGGCCATAGCATAGTAAATTTGGAATGTATGATGATTTGGACCACTTGGACTTGTTATATATACTAGATTTATGCTTTCAAACTTGTCCATGTGGAGTGAGAATATGTGAGAGGCCATTTGGACCCATTTTGGACCTCTTGGGTGCCAAAACCAGTAATTTTGTGAGCTCCGTCAAAGTATGACCGGATGAGCTCCTCTTGCCATGAAATTTAGCATGCCTCTAGAGTTTGTAGAGAGCTTCTTAAGAAGCTAAAGTGGATAATATTCGGAGGTCTAAGGGTTACTGAACTGATCTGGATTTATTTTTCTCCTCTAGTAGACATCTGTAGCTTTTCAAATTGGTACAGTTTGCCTAGATTGGATTGTTGTGGATTTAATTATGGATTTTCGAAAGTCATGACAGTAAGCTGCACCAGAAACAATGACAGCCGGACCTCCTTCCCATTTTCGATGTCAAACATAGTCCAAACCCAGAGATTACGATTGGAAATTATTTTTAGTGTAAAGTTAACCCTTGGAGCTTTCCAGAAAGCTAAAGTTTGCTACATTCCCATTTTTCTATAATTAGTTATGATTTTCCAAACTTGGAGCCAAAAATATGATTTTTGGGCCCAAGTGAGAAATTGCATTTTTCTGGTTATTGGCTCCATAGCCATGGCCTATGGCTTGTTTTATGCTATGTATGAGTTGTATAAATGGAGTGTGAGTAGAGAATGCGATTGAAGGGTTCACAAGACCCACGGGGCAGAAGATGAGTGTATGAAACCCCGTTTTCATAGCATGAAAATGCCACGGATTGGTATTGGTTCTTTGGAAATCATATGGAACCGAGCCCAGAGAGAGGCTAGATAGTGGTAGTAGATTAAGGTGTTACATTTTTGGTATTAAAGCAATGGTTCAGGCACTTTTGCTCAATGTTAGGCTCTTGAATGATGAGATTTGCTTGTGTTTGGTGTGAATAGTCATGGAAGTTATAGCCTCCTTATGCATATGTGTTTGTGATATCATTGTGAATTGAGGGTTGCTACTTCTTTTCAGACATGGTTGAGACTAGACGGGGTAGGGGTAGAGGCAGATCGCCCAAGGCTCAGAGAGCTGAGCCAGAGGTTCCTGTTGGGACTGAGGATCCTCTGCGGGCCATCATGGAGAGACTTGATCGGTATGAGGCCATGATGGGCCAGCACCAAGAGATGCTGGAACAACAGAGGTATATTGCCCAGCAGCAGCATGATATGATCATACATTTACAAGATACCCTGACTAGGCAAAAAGAAGCCAGAAGGGATGCCCCTGTACCTCAACCATCTACATCTAGTATTCCACCTGTACTTCCCCAGGAGCCTGCTGCTCCTCAGACCCAGACGCCTATCCAGAAGGTGTTGAAGCAGTTTAGGCAGAATAATCCACCCTCATTTGACAGGGAGTTGGATGCAGATAAGGCGGAGGCTTGGGTGATACAACTTAAGAAGATATTCTCGGTGATGGATTGTACCATTGAGCAGAAAGCCCAGCTAGCCACTTTTATATTAGAAAAAGAAGCTGATAGATGGTGGTGTAGCATGAAACCTCTTATGGAGACTAAGAATATACAGATAACTTGGGAGACCTTCTTGGTCGAGTTTTATAAGAAGTATGTCCCAAGTTCGGTGAGGAAGAAGAAAGAGATGGAGTTCATGGGCTTGAGACAGACGGATGAGATGACTGTGGATCAGTATGTGGCCAAGTTCATAGAGTTGTCTCGGTTTTCCTCTTACCTCCAGAGGTATGATGATGAACCCTGGAGATGTAAGCAGTTTGAGACTGGTTTGAGGCCCCTGATTAGCGATATAGTCACTCCATAGCGGATCAGAAAGTTTAATACTCTTGTGGAGGTCAGCAGGGTGATTGAGACTAACTTGCAAGTTATCATGCCTGCTGCGACTACGGCTAGTCAGAAGAGGGTTCCGGATTTGAAAAAGCTGAAACTAGAAGAGGGTTCTAGTTTGACACCTAACCCTAAGAGGAGAGGCAAGAGGCCATGGAATAGAAGGCCGCAGCGAGGTGTGCCACCTCCTTGGGGCCAGTCATCCTTCCAGCAGTCTCCGCTGACATGTTTCAAGTGTGGGAAGCCGGGACACATTGCTATACACTGTCCTCAGATGGAAACAGCGCCTCCTCCTAGACCACAGACCCAGGGCCGAGTGTTCGCCCTTACTCAGCAGGAAGCCAGCGCATCTCCCAATTTGATCCGAGGTACGCTGATAGTAAATGGCTTTCCTGTAGTTACTATGTTTGATTCGGGTGCTAGTCACTCGTTTATATCTTATGATTGTGTGAGGAAATTGGGTCTGGTCATCAGTGTCTTGCCATTTGACTTGTCTGTCACTACACCCACTGGAGGCCACGTGGTTACTTCCCATACTTGCTTAAATGTCACTGTTCAATTTAACCATTGTTATACCACTATTGATTTAGTTTGTATGCTATTCCATGATATTGATTTGATTATTGGTATGAACTGGTTGGCCGCAAATAATGCCATACTTGATTGTGAACACCGAACCATTTCCCTACCTGCTTGTGGGACCATACCTAGCGTAGGAGTTGAGTTATCCTTTATGACTACTACCTAAGCTGAGAGATACTTAGAGTGTGGATGTCAAGAGTTTCTAGTCTTTTTCTCTATTCAAGCTGAGGTAGAAGAAGGGATAGAGGAGATCCCAGTTGTCAGGGAATTCCCGGAGGTTTTCCCTAGAGAGTTTGACTTTAGTGGCCTACCCTCTGAGAGAGAATTAGAGTTCCCTATAGACATAGTGCCTGGGGCTGGACCGGTGTCCAAAGCTCCTTACAAGATGGCTCCCGCCGAGCTTGCTGAGTTGAAAGAGCAGATAGAGGAATTATTAGAGAAAGGGTTTATCTGCCCTAGTGTTTCACCTTGGGGAGCTCCGGTGTTATTTGTGAAAAAGAAGGATGGTAGCTTGCGTTTATGTATAGATTACAGAGAGTTGAATAAAGTTACCATCAAGAATAAATATCCTCTCCCTAGAATTGATGATCTGTTAGATCAGTTGGCTAGGGCATCTGTGTTTTCTAAGATAGATCTTAGATCTGGTTACCACCAGTTGAGAGTGAGAACTGAAGACATCTCTAAAACGGCTTTCAGAACGAGATATAGGCATTATGAGTTCCTTGTGATGCCATTCGGATTGATGAATGCGCCTGTTGTGTTTATGGATTATATGAACAGGGTATTTAGACCGTATCTAGATCAGTTTGTGGTGGTCTTTATTGATGATATTTTAGTGTACTCCCGATCTTTTGAGAAGCACGAGAGGCATTTGAGATTAGTCTTAGACACCTTGAGAGAGAAAAGGTTGTATGCCAAACTTAGTAAATGTGAGTTTTGGCTGACCGAGGTGCGATTCTTAGGTCATGTGATCTCATGAGACGGGGTTGCTGTAGATCCCTATAAAGTTGAGGCTGTGTTACAGTGGGATAGACCTAGAACAATCACTGAGGTTAGGAGTTTCCTAGGTTTGGCAGGGTATTATAGATGATTTATTCAGGACTTTTCTCGGATGGCCTTACCACTGATGAGGCTAACTAGGAAAGATACACCTTTTGTGTGGGATGAGAGATATGAGAAGAGTTTCCAAGAGTTGAAACTCTGTTTGACCACTGCCCCTGTACTAATTATCCTTGACCCTAGTGAACCATTTGTGGTTTATTGTGATGCTTCGGGCAAAGGGTTAGGATGTGTGTTGATGCAGCAGGGTCGAGTAGTAGCATATGCCTCAAGGCAGTTGAGGCCTCATGAGGAGAATTACCCCACACATGACCTGGAGTTAGCTGCCATAGTGTTTGCTCTTAAAATTTGGAGACACTATCTGTATGGTGCGACCATAGAGATTTATAGTGACCACAAGAGTCTGAAATACCTGTTTGATCAGAAAGAACTCAATATGAGACAGAGGAGATGGATGGAATTCTTGAAAGATTATAATTATGTGTTGAAATATCATCTAGGCAAGGCCAATGTGGTGGCAGATGCCCTGAGTAGAAAAACCATCCATGTAGCCCATATGATGATTAGGGAGCAGGAGCTCCTAGAGAAGTTCAGAGATTTGAACCTCTCTTGTCAGGTGGTATCAGGTAGATTGTATCTGAGTGAAACCCGAGTTGAGAATATCTTGAGAACCCAGATCTTAGATGCCCAGAGGGAGGATGAGTTTCTGAAGCGGATCAGGAATGAGATTACCCAAGGTAAGACCTCAGATTTTAAGGTGTCTGAGGATGGCATGATAGTATATCAGATAGAATCTGTGTGCCTAGTCAAAATGAGTTGAGAGAAAGCATTTTAGAAGAGGTACATAAGAGTAAGTATACTATCCACCTAGGTGCCATCAAGATGTATCAGGATTTGAAAAGAGTTTTCTGGTGGCTAGGGATGAAGAGCCATGTGACGGAGTATGTGGCTAGATGCCTAGTGTGTCAGAGGGTAAAGATAGAACATCAGAAACCGGCTGGGTTGTTGCAACCTCTAGATATCCCTGAGTGGAAGTGGGATAGTATAGCCATGGACTTTGTTATGGGGTTACCCAGGACATCCTTTGGACACGATGCTATTTGGGTAGTTGTGGATAGACTGACGAAGTCTGCACACTTTTTAGCTATCAGGGCTACTCATACACTGGATAGATTAGCCCAGTTGTACATCAGAGAGATAGTGCGACTTCATGGAGTACCCAATAGCATAGTTTCGGATAGAGACCCCAGGTTCACATCGAACTTTTGGAGGTCATTGCAGCATGCCTTAGGGACCAGGTTGCGGTTTAGTACTGCATATCACCCCCAGACAGATGGTCAGACTGAAAGGACCATCCAGACATTGGAAGATATGTTGAGGGCATGTGTTCTAGAAATGAGGGGTAACTGGGATGCGTATTTACCGTTAGCAGAGTTTGCGTATAACAACAGTTACCATTCCAGTATTTAGATGGCCCCTTGTGAGGCTTTGTATGGGAGAAAGTGCAGATCCCCTCTGTGTTGGGTTGAGCTAGATGAGAGGAGTATGATAGGACTTAAGATTATGGACTAGACCACTAAACAAATAAAGGTGATTAGAAAGAGACTCCTTACGGCCCAGAGTAGATAGAAAAACTATGCTGATAAGTCTAGGAGGCCGTTAGAGTATGAGATTGGAGACCACGTGTTCATTCGAGTATCTCCAATGACGGGAGTAGGTCGGTCAATGAGGGTAAGGAAGCTCAGTCTTAGGTATATTGATCCATTTGAAATCCGTGAGAAAATTAGACCCGTGGCTTACCGAATAGCCTTACCTCCTAACCTAGCCCAAATCCACAGTGTTTTTCATGTCTCCCAGTTGAAAAAGTATTTGCCAGACCCCTCACATGTCATAGAATATGAGCATGTGCAATTGCAGGAAGATCTTTCCTATGTAGTAAGACCGGAGAGAATTATGGATGCTAAACTGAAACAGCTGAGAAGCAAGAACATTCCTCTGGTGAAAGTGATCTGGAGAGGTCTGACATCTGAGGAAGCAACCTGGGAATTGGCAGATGAAATGAGGTAAAAATATCCAGAGTTATTCCCTTGAGGTAAGTCTTTAAATTTTGAGGACGAAATTTCTTTTAAGAGGGGTAGAAATGTAACAACCGGAAAAGGGAAAAAGAAGAGAGAGAAAAACAAAGAAAGAAGAAAGCTGGAAATTTTTGAAATCCAAAAACTCTGCTAAGTCTTCTCGCAATAGTGAGAAATGGCCTTGTTATAGCGAGAGTGCCTGCTCGCAATAGCGAAAGAGATTCTAGCTATAGCGAGTACGGGCAGTAGTCCATATAGAAACCAGAGAGTTACTTGCCGTAGCGTGCGCCATAGCGAGAGTGGAGGTTTGAAACTAACGCGAGTTCGCCATAGCGAAGGTTAAACCTTGCCATAGCGAAGGGAACTGATGCGTGCTCGCCGTAGTGAAGGTTAAGCCTCGCCATAGCGAAGCTAGATAACACGAGCTCGCTATAGCGAAGGTTAATTTTTGCCGTAGCGAGGGTCAGTCCGGAAGGGAGTAAAAGGCGAGAATTAGACACCTTTAAACGACCCAACTCATTCATTCTCTCATATTTGCCCTAAACTTCGACCCAAGGAGAGAAAAGAGGCGTGGAGAGTGAGAAAGACCAAGAGAAGGAAGAAGAGCAAGGGAAAGGTAAGCAAGTTTCTCTCATTTCTCCTTAGAATTCTGATCTCCTCTCTTTGCCCTCTCTTTCTACGGTTTTGTTTATGAAATTAGTTAGATTTTGGGCATAGGTCAGAAGAGGGAAAGTGGAAAACACCCTTGAATCTCCTTGTTTTCTTTGAAAATGTTATTTTCCATTATCATGGGAACTTGAGAGAGAGGAAGAGTTGATGGCATTCTAGTAAGAGAGAGAGAACTTTTAGGTTCTGGTATGTTAGGAGAGTTTACTCTAAAGATTACATTCTAAGAGAGTAATTCCATGTTCTTGATTGTGCCTAAGCTCAAGTGAAGCACCTCCATCAAGGTGTGAGTGTGAACCTAAGAAGGGATAAGAGAAATTGAAAGGGAAGGCTTGTGTTGGCTGAGAAGGTAGCTCTCTTTCCACTCTTTCTTGTTGCATTCTTGGATGTAATAGTCCTTGTATGTTTATGTATATGCTTATTGTGTGGAATATGCCATATGATATTGCTTTGATGCATTGATGCCAATATGCTTATGTGTTGGATTGTGAGACTTGCTCAGGTGAGATAGTGCCGAAAGTCCCTTGAGATGGGTGAGGTAAAGCCAAAAGTCCCTTGAGATGGGTGAGACAAGGCCAAAAGTCTCATAACCAAGTGAGGCCAAGTCAAAAGTCCCTAAACTCGGGTGAGGCCATCCACAAGTCCCTAAACTCGGGTGAGGCTAGACCAAAAGTCCCTAAAGCCCATTTTTGGTATTGTTGTGATTTCCATAGCATGTACAACATGAATTATGTGATTAAGAATGATTGGATGCCAACTTACATGCTTTGACTTATTATATGCCTTGATTGTTTACTTGAATAAGTGCATGAGCTACTGAGATACTGAGATTCCCTGAATCTCACCCCTTCCCCTCCCAACTTAACTTGCTAGGTGGAGCTCAAGGAGAAACAAGTGCACACCAAGGAGTCTAGATGCATGTGTAACTAGATGATAGACTATTTTGGTTATTTTGTTGTAAAGTGATGCCAAATGAATATGCACCAACTATTTTTGAGTTGTAAATATTGTAGCAAGTGTAAATGTATGAATATATGATGTACAAACTATGCATAGAGCCAAATTAATGGAAATGTGGGTTTTGCCCCTTTTGTTGAATGTATGTGGTAGTGTATATTTGGCCATAGCATAGTAAATTTGGAATCTATGATGATTTGGACCACCTGGACTTGTTATATATACTAAATTTATGCTTTTAAACTTGTCCATATGGAGTGAGAATATGTGAGAGGCCATTTGGACCCATTTTAGACCTCTTGAGTGCCAAAACCGGTAATTTTGTGAGCTCCGTCAAAGTATGACTGGATGAGCTCCTCTTGCCATGAAATTTGGCATGCCTCTAGAGTTTGTAGAGAGCTTCTTGAGAAGCTAAAGTGGGTAATATTCGGAGGTCTAGGGGTTACTGAACTGATCTGGACTTATTTTTCTCCTCTAGTAGACATTTGTAGCTTTTCAAATTGGTACAGTTTGCCCAGATTGGATTTTTGTGGATTTAAGTATGGATTTTCGAAAGTCATGACAGTAAGCTGCACCAGAAATAGTGACAGCCGGACCTCCTTCCCATTTTTGATGTCAAACATGGTCTAAACCCAGAGATTACGATTGGGAATTATTTTTAGTGTAAAGTTACCCTTGGAGCTTTCCAGAAAGCTAAAGTTTGTTACATTCCCTTTTTTCTATAATTAGTTATGATTTTCCAAACTTAGAGCCAAAAATATGATTTTTGGGCCCAAGTGAGAAATTGCATTTTTCTGGTTATTGGCTCTATACCCGTGGCCTATAGCTTGTTTTATGCTATGTATGAGTTGTATAAATGGAGTGTGAGTAGAGAATGTGATTGAGGGGTTCACAGGACCCACGAGGCAGAAGATGAGTGTATGAAACCCCGTTTTCATAGCATGAAAATGCCACAGATTGGTATTAGTTCTTTGGAAATCATATGGAACCGAGCCCAGAGAGAGGCTAGATAGTGGTAGTAGATTAAGGTGTTACACATGGCCATGCTCAGATGGAAAGGGTTTCATCTTATATCAGTCTGCTCCGAGATCGAGAAAGTTACAATCGAGTAAGTTGAGGATGACATTTCCATGCCTCATACTCGATCTAGATGTCGTGTGACAAAAGGAATATGATAGAGTTGTAAGATAGGTTACATCGGATCACTGATCCTGTATGATTTGGGTAGTCATAATGTCTTGCTAGAGGCCGCTTGTGACTTGTGGGTCAAACAGTGTAGTTGGCCCACTGCCAACATCATATGGGCTTGCAAGGTCGCACATAAAAATGGACCAACTAAAGCTAAGATGTCCATATTCATTGAATCAGAAATGTGTTTAGATTCAATGAAATTTAATTTTTAAATTTAGGATGGAAGAATTATTTATATATATAAATAATTAAATTTGAAATATATATATTATATATATATATATATTATATTTGATATTATATATATGTATATATATATATTAGTTTAAATTTGATTCTATTAGATATATTTAAATTTAAACTAATCAGATAATTTAAATTTAAATTAAGCTCTAGATATTGTTAGTTTAAATTTAAACTATAGGATAGATTTGGATTTAAACTAATGATATATTTAATTAATTTTGATTAATTAAATATATTTGAAACCCTAGTCTATAAATAGGTTTTCCATATTAGAAAAGTTATTCTAGAACTGCCTCCAAAAACCCCAGAGAGAGGGACAGTGTACGGATGTTGTACGGAGATGTACGGACATCATATGGACAGGTGCTAGCACACCATTCGAGTTGCTAAACCCTGTTCGTGTGGATACTAGTAGAGAGAGCCAATCTGCAGTTAGTTCCTGTGATCTAGACGAAGAGTAAACAGCAAACTCAATCGATAAAAAAGGTAATTCTCTGAACCTATTCAGTTTAAGCGATTTTGATAGATCCTTGGTGGGCATCAGGATAAAAAAAAATTTTAAATTCTGCTGTGTACCTCCCATGATTCCCAATAGTGGTATCAGAGCCACGTCAATAATTGCTTAAATTGAGTACCTGTGTGTTCTAAGAATTTTATCTTGTACTCAAATTTTCGCATGTATTGATATGAGATATGTATGCGATGTTTTGATCAAATTATTTTAAAGCATGAAATCTAAGCGTAGAGATCCTTTTAATAAATCCGTTCATATATATGATATATGTATAGGGTAATAGTTGTTGAAATCGATATATATATGAGATATATGTATGTGCGTTCATGTTTTGGATACTGAAATAGATTATGAATCTGTACATATATATGCGTTTAGGTTCGGATACTAAAATAGATTATTGAAATAGTTTCGGTTTAAATCAGTCTTTCAGTATGCTAATCATACATGTATAAAATTGATTATGAATTTATACATGTATGTTTATCTAAATCTTTTTTGAATCTGAATCTGGATATGCATATGTATCGGCCTTGAATTTGGAAATTTAATTCGAACATGAATCTATTTTCAATGTGATTGGGAACATGATTATTAATCTATTACAAATGTATACATTTGATATATTTTGTACAGATTATATTCTGTTTCAATATGTAGCGGGACCGCTGTTGCTATCTAATCTTAACGTAACACAATCTAATTTAAAATAAATTCACTAAATTTACAGCCTTTCATATGAGATGAGATGGTTGTAACATGTGTGTTTGTGTTGTGATTTGATTGGATGGGTATGGTGCATGATATGGCCCTAGGATGCTTATGGTTTGTAATTTTTAAAATACGGCCTGCGTGTCGTGCCTCTCTCTATTCATTTTGAATGTACATTCTTTTCTCATCTCACACTCCCCTCGAATGTTCAAGCGAGGTTTCTCTTTGTATATATAGATTTTATCGTAGAGGAATCCTCTCATTGGCTTAGGAGGAGATAAGATAGATGGACCATATTATGTCACATTTATTTTAAGACTTATGATGAGATCATATGCATGTATGTTTGTATGCTATCATAGTATATAATTATGTGATGACTAGTTTTATGAAATAATGAAATAAAATCCCTCGTGTAAAATTTAAAGTTACAATGCCGCCCACTAATGAACATCTATCAAGACTTTGATCGCCTGACTGTAGGTTCCACCAAAGTGGGATACACTTAGGTTATCTTAGTAAGGCAGCTTGGGTAATAGTGATACTCATAAGCTTCATAGAAGTTTGACTTAATTGAGATTATCAAAATGATTTTGGGTCTCAAGGCATTAGATGAGATTAAACATACGGGGTCACATGATGACAAGAATCCCATAAAGAACTAAGAGTCATATGTGATGTAATTGGTAAATGAGTTACCTACCTAAATAACTTAATTTTAAGCGTCTTGCTAAAGCGGACTTATAATTGAGTGAAATATGGTTCTTAGCCTGCTAAACTAAATTGAGGGTTATTTTAGTGGGGAATTATTTAACTTTGCATATTTTTGTTGTAGAAAATGTTAACAAATAACTCTGCTGCACTATCATTGCGATCCATCCTTGAAAAAGACAAACTTAATGGAACAAATTTTCTTGATTGGTTCAGGAACTTGAGAATTGTTCTCAAGCAGGAAAGAAAGCTATATGTTCTAGATGAGCCCATTCCTAAGGAGCCTGCAGCCAATGTTCCAAGAGCACAGAAGGATACCCATACCAAACATCTCAATGATTCTGTGGATGTGGGATGCCTGATGTTAGCCACTATGGTCCTAGAACTTCAGAGAGATCTAGAACATATGGAGGCTTATGAGATGATTGTGCATCTTAAGGAAATGTTCCAACAACAGGCAAGGCAGAAAAGGTTTGAAACCACCAAGGCCTTGCATTCTTATAAAATGGCTGAAGGTGCCTTAGTTAGCACTCATGTTTTAAAGATGAAAGACTACCTTGATCACCTTGAGAGGCTTGGATTTCCCATGAGTTAGAAGTTAGCTATAGATTTGATCTTAAACTTACTCCTGGAAAGTTATGACTAGTTTGTTATGAATTACAATATGAACAATATGGAGAAATCCGAATCTGAATTGCATAGGATGCTTAAAACTGCTGAGCAAAATATTAAGAAAAATCCAAGCTCTGTTTTAATGGTTTAGAAAGGTAAAGGAATGAAAAAGAAAGGCAAAGGCAAGGGAAAGGGCCTGAACAATAAGTTCAAGAACCAAAACAAGTCCAAACCCAAGCCTGAAGCCAAGAAGGTAAAGCCTCCTAAGGAAGGAGTTTGCTTCTTTTGCAATGAGCCTGGTCATTGGAAGAGAAACTACAAGCTCTACCTAGATAATCTAAAGAGAAAGAAGAATAGCGGGGCTATTACTTCAGGTATTTATGTTATAGATATTAATCTTTCTACTTCTTCTACGTGGGTATTAGATACTGCATGTGAAACTCACATTTGTACAAATGTGCAGGGTTTAAAAAGGAGTAGGAAGTTGAAAAAGGGCAAAATAGACTTACGAGTTAGAAACAGAACAAGAGTTGCTGCTTTAGTTGTAGGCGCTGATGGACTCGTCGTATAACCCTCAAAATAAAACTAGGTTGAACTAAATATATAGCTAATGGCACAACCTAAGTCATCTCCTTTGGAAATAGAGTTCAATGTTCAATTGGGTTTTCTAAATGTTAAAAGTCCTAAAAACTATCTAAATTTGGGGGGGTTTTGATCTAATTGAACTTACTAGAATTAAAATTGAATTAAAATGACTTACTACCTAATTAGATGAATTAATGGGTGAATAATGGTCTTGTGACTAGCTTTGGAATCATCCCTTGGTATCCACTATCCTTATCCTAATCCAATTGTGATTAATTTTGGCCTAAGAGTCTCTAATTATGTTTATAACAAGTGTATCTTGAGTTACCACGCAAGAATCAATAAATTAACAATTTAACGTTGAATTGAAACCTCAATCCCGCATTAAATCATCAACTCTTGTCTTTAAGATCAATAAACATCTAATTTGATTGATTAATTGATTAATTAGCCTTTAAACTATCACCCTAAAATGTTTAATTAACTAAATAAATACTAAGGAATTCTCAAATCAAACAATCAAGCACATAATCTCACTCATGCATTTCATCGAACACCTTCGTGGCATACATGGGAGATTAGACGAAATTGAACAATTCAGAACTGAAATTAATCAATTAAAATAACAATTGCTTTCTTAATTAGTACCTAACCAGCTACTAATCAATTACACAAATTTTCAATCCAATACTACTTAACCAAGTAAATATAAGAAAGAGAAAGGGTGTAGGAAAATAGAAATCCTTAGCCAAAATTCTGAGTTCTTCCAAGGATTCAAGCTCCAACTCAAGAGCTTCTTCTAAGCTAGCCACAAGATGGAGATTTAGAGCTTCATGGAAGTGGAAGAATGGAAGATGGAATGGAGGAGAGGCTGCTGGACGTGGTGTCATTTGGACGAAGTGGATGGGGGTGAATGGCTCTCGACGAAGTAATGAAATGAAGGTGGGACGACGTGAATGGAATAAAAGGGGGTGAAGGATGGAGAATAAGTGAATGACGTTGGATGAATTAAAAATGGACGATCTGGATGAATGGAATGAATGACGGAGTGAAACGTGGAATGAATGACGATGGATGGGGGTGCATGAATGGTGTTATTCACATGCTACCTTTTTCTTATTTCAATTGTCTGAAGCTCCTTCATATGTGTATAAGTGTGGGTCCCACTTCATTTTCTTTATTATAATATTCCATGTGAAATCCAGACGTAGCTCTAGTGTTTCCTTAGCTCCCATTCCACGTAACTTCTGCATGTAACTTCTTTGTGTTTTTGACATCTTTTCTCTCATTCATTTGCTCGACGTCTTCATCTTCTTCTCTTCCACATTAGCTTGCTTGTGTTTGGAGCCTTCATCACGTAAATCCCACGCTCTTTCAGCTCGTTTCCCTCATTATGGTTTCATTGCACCAGCTCTCAGCTCAGTGTCTTCTTCTTGATGTTCTCTATGACTCGAGCTGCCTCTGTGTGTTTTTTCTTAAACCCATTACTTCTTTCTTTAACACAGGTGCTGCCTTAATGTTCCACCTCTTTTTCGTGTAGTTTTCTTCTTGTTTCTGCTTTTCTTCATTCTACTTATATTGCTTCATTCCTTTTACATCAGACCCATAGCTTCCTTCTCTATTTTGTGTCTTCTTTTCATACGAGTATATGGAAGAGTGGCTGCATGTATGTTTGTTTATGGCCTGGACTTCTCCCAGCTCATTCTTCACATGTTCTGCACTTCTAACATGTAACTTTTCTAGCTGAGCTTCTTTTCGAAAGCTTCTTCTTCTAACGTAGAACCCATGGAACCATTAACTCAAGCCTTCAAAATCACGTTCATGAGTGTGTTTCTCCATCGTGCAGCTCATTTAAAATCTGCTCATCATATCACTTCTTCTCAAAAGCATCTCATGCTTCTTCTCGTAGGTTCTTCTTTTCAACTCGAAGCTTCTTCTACTCCACGTATGAGTGTGTGATTGCTATAAATGGAGCCACATGTGGAAGTCCATCCCATGTATAAAACTAAGAAAACCCAATGATCTACACAGCAACAAAGGAAAGAAAAATTAAGTAGGAAAAGCTTCAAATTTATCTATAGAAATTTATGCATTAAAAATCCAAGATTTTGTGACTTATTTTCTAAAATGCAAAGAATGGCTATTAGAATCAAATTCCAATTAATTAAACCTTTAAAGCCATATTCTATAATCAACATATCTAAGTTAAGAGGATTAAAATGTATAAAAATTGTGCTTATTAGGCACTTATGAAATAAATTTGCCCAGTGGGCTTTTGTTAATTTTGAACAATTGCTATTATGTTTCTGCTTTGAGTAATAACATTGTTTCACTTTCTTATTTGGATAAGGAAGGTTTTATTTCAATTATTGGGAATAATAAATGTTTTATTTATTGTAATGACATTTTTTATGTGGATGGTGATTTGCATGGTGGTCATTATTATTTAAATCTTGATGCTCCCAATAATCAAGATATCTATAACATAACAACCAAGAGGATCAAGACTAATAACTTGAATCTGATCTATCTCTAGCACTGTCGTCTAGGCTACATAAATAAGAAATGCATTTCAAAACTCCATCAAGATAGACTTCTGAAATCATTTAATTTTGAATCATTTGACACATGTGAATCTTGTATATTGGGAAACATGACTAAGGCTTCTTTCATTAGGCACAGTGAGCAGGCCACTGACTTATTAGGCCTAGTACATACTGATGTATGTGGTCCACTAAGTACAACTACTAAAGGAGGCCACTTGTACTTTATTACTTTTATAGATGACTATAGTAGATATGGTTACATCTATTTAATGAGACACAAATCTGAAACTTTTGAAATGTTCAAAATATTCCAAAATGAGGTACAGAATCAGCTTGCCAAATCTATTAAAGCATTTTAATTTGATCGAGGTAGTGAATATTTGAGCCAAGAGTTAATTGACAATCTAAGAAATTGTGGAATTGTCTCGCAATTGACCCTACCAGGAACTCCATAATGGAATGGTGTTTCTGAATGGAGGAATCGAACCTTATTAGATATGGTTCGATCCATGATAAGTCAAACAGATCTTCCACCATCATTTTGGGGCTATGCATTAGAAACAGCTACGTTTACACTAAACCGTGTTCCATCTAAGGCAGTTGAAAAGACACGATATGAGATATGGACTGGGAAGAAGCCCAGTTTATCTTTTCTTAAGATTTGGGGATACGAGGCATATGTTAAGCAACAGGCCTCAGATAAGCTAGCACCCAAATTTATAAAATGCCTTTTTGTAGATTATCCTAAAGAAACTAAAGGATACTACTTCTACAACCCCACTGAGAACAAATTGTTTGTTGCTTGGAATGGTATTGTTTTAGAAATAGAATTCATTTCTAAAAGAACCAGTGGGAGTAAGATACATCTCGAAGAAGTTCAAGAGCCACAAAATTGCATTGAACCGGAGATGGAAAATTGAAAAGACTCACAACAAGTTGTTGAGCCTACTTAAGTAACAAAAGGCCCACGAAGGTCTGATAGGATACGACATCAGCTTCAAAGATATGGATTTCTTTTAACTTAAAATTGTGATGTGTTGCTCATTGATCAAGATGAGCCAACCACCTATCAAGAGGCTATAATGGGATTAGACTCTGAGAAATGGCTAGAAGCCATGAAATCTAAGATGCAATGCATGTATGACAATTAGGTATGAACCTTGATTGACTCACCTGAAGGTATAAAAGCCATAGGGTGCAAGTGGGTTTTCAAGAAGAAAACTGACATGGATGGCCAAGTGCATACCTTCAAGGTATGATTGGTTGCAAAAGGATTTAAACAAACACATGGTATAGACTATAATGAAACCTTTTCATCAGTCGCTATAATCAAATCAATTAAGATCCTTCTCGCCATTGTTGCATACTATGATTATAAGATTTGGCAAATGGACATGAAAACAGCATTCCTTAATGGAAAGCTACTTGAGGATGTGTATATGACATAACTTGAAGGTTTTCTGCGTCCAGAGGATTCTGGGAAGGTTTGCAAGCTTCAAAGATCCATTTATGGATTAAAGCAAGCATCTCGGAGTTGGAATCATCGCTTTGACGAAATAGTCAAAGATTTTAGTTTTATCCAAAATGTTGATGAACCCTGTGTTTACAAGAAGGTTAGTGGGAGCATAATTATATTTCTAGTGCTTTATATTGATGACATCCTACTCATTGGAAATGACATTCCTACCTTGCAGATTGTCAAGTCTTGGTTAGGAAAGTGTTTCTCAATGAAAGACTTAGGCGAGGCCAATTACATCCTTGGGATTAGGATCTATAGAGATAGATCCAAGAGGCTAATTAGTCTAAGTCAATGCACCTACATAGACAAGGTATTGCATAGATTTAGTATGCAAGATTCAAAAAGGAGTTTTATACCTATGTCTCATGGCATCAATCTCAACAAGACTCAGTGTCCTAGTACACGTGATGAGCGAGAACGCATGAGTAAGATTCCATACGCCTTGGCTATTAGATCTATCATGTATGCCATGTTGTGCACTCGACCAGATGTTTCATATGCCTTAAGTATGACTAGTAGATTTCAATCAGATTCAGGTGAGAATCACTGGACTGCCGTTAAAAAATATCTTAAAGTACTTGAGAAGAACTAAAGATGTATTCTTGGTGTATGGAGGATTGGATGACGAGCTTGTTATAAACGGTTACACAGATGCAAGTTTCCAATTTGACAAAGATGATTCTAGATCGTAATCAGGATTTGTATTCTATTTGAATGGTAGAGTAATAAGTTGGAAGAGCTCCAAGCAAAGTACTGTGGCTGATTCTACAACAGAAGCTGAGTACCTAGCAGCATCAGATGCATCTAAGGAAGCTATTTGGATTAAAAAGTTCTTTACTGAGCTAGGGGTGGTACCTACCATCTTAAATCCAATAGATTTATTCTGTGACAACAATGGTGCAATAACACAAGCTAAAGAGCTTAGATCACATCAAAGGACCAAACACATACTCAGGCGATATCACCTTATCAGAGAAATCATTGATAGAGGTGATATAAAGATATGCAAAGTACCAAATAATAATAATGTTGCTGATCCTCTTACTAAGCCACTTGCACAGGCTAAGCATGATCGTCATGTTAGGTCAATGGGTATTAGAAACATTAATGATTGAACTTAGTGCAAGTGGGAGTTGTTAGAGATTGTACCCTAAGCCAATCATTGTATTGCGATCATTGTTTTTATTAAGAAATAAGAGTTTTCTTTTATTACATTATTATATTATTTACGTGTTTATATATAATAATATCCATAGATAAATCATTTTTTAGATTATCTAAAATATCCCTAGTCAATTATCCTTATGGGAACAACGATGAATTAAGATTAGTATGATTTTGATTGATTAAGTGTTAATCATGTATGATGATATGAATCAAAATCATAGGCATGTGTTAGAGAATAGGACGCTGGATAGACCTATCATGAGATAAGCTACATAGATTAGGTCATAAGTTTATCTCATATATAACCGGGTCATTGATCCCTTAGACCGGAGTTCACCATAGATTCCTACATGAAGGACACTGTACTTTGGCATAGTCTAATGTCACCTTTAACCGGGTGATTATAAAGGCCATGATCAGGTATAGTGGAATCCATACAGAGGAAGATGATTGGTCAAGATAGAATTTGTCCCTCTGATTAATAGAGAGATATCTCTGGGCCCCTCGATGAGTGTGACTGAGAAATGCATGGACATGCTCAGATAAAAAGGGTTCCATCTTATATCAGTCTGCTCAGAGATCGAGAAAGTTACGATTGAGCAAGTTGAGGATGACATTTCCATGCCTCATACTCAATCTAGATGTCGTGTGACAAAAGGGATATGATAAGGTTATAAGATAGATTGCATCAGATCACAGATCCCATATGATTTGGGTAGTCATAATGTTTTACTAAAGGCCACTTGTGACTTATGGGTCAAACAGTGCAGTTGGCCCACTGCCAACATCATATAAGCCTGCAGGGTCACACATAAAAATGGACCAACTCAAGCTAAAATGTCCATATTCATTAAATCAGAAATGTATCTAGATTCAATGAATTTAATTTTTAAATCTAGGATGGAGGAATTATTTATATATATAAATAATTAAATTCGAAATATATATATCATATATATATATATATCTTTATTTGATATTATATATATATATATGTGTGTATATATATATTAGTTTAAATTTGATTCTATTAGATAGATTTAAATTTAAACTAATCAGATAATTTAAATTTAAATTAAGTTCTAGATATTGTTAGTTTAAATTTAAACTATAGGATAGATTTGAATTTAAACTAATGATATATCTAAAACCCTAGTCTATAAATAGGGTTTCCATATCAGAAAAGTTATTCTAGAGTTGCCTCCAAAAACTCTAGAGAGAGGGACAGTGTACGGACATTGTATGGAGCTATACGAAAACGTCGTACAAAACTATATGGATAGGTGCTAGCACATCGTTCGAGTTGCTGAACCCCATTCGTGTAGATACCAATAGAAGGAGCCGATCTGTGATCAGTTCCTGTGATCCAAACAAAGAGTAAACAGCAAACTCAATTGATAAAAAAGGTAATTCTCTGAACCTATTCGGTTTAAGCGATTTTGATGGATCTTTGGTGGGAATTGGGATAAAAAAAATTTTAAATTCCGCTGTGTACCTCCCATGATTCCCAACACTTAGTATGACTTTTCACCCCAAGATGATGGTCAATTGGAGAAGACGATACAAATCTTGGAAGATATGTTAAGATAGTGTGTTTTAGAGTTTGGTGGAAGTTAAGATAGCCATTTTCCTTTAGTAGGATTTGCATACAATAATAGTTATCAAGCTAGCATTTAAATGGCACCCTTTGAGGCTTTATATAGGAGATGATGTAGTTCCTCAATTGAGTGGCTTAAAGTGGGTGAAGTGAAGATGATAGGTTTAAACTTGGTGCATGATGCCTTACAAAAGGTTAAATTAATCAAGGAAAGGTTATTGGCAGTTCAAAGTAGATAGAAAGCATATGTGGATAATAGATGCCAAAGTGTGCAGTTTATAGTGGGTGATCAAGTATTCCTTAAAGTGTCTTTAATGAAGGGAGTGTTAAGATTTATAAAAAAAGGTAAATTAAGCCCGAGATACATAGGGCCATTTGAAGTCTTAGAGAGAATTGACATTATAGCATATCGTTTAGCCTTACTACCTAAGCTAGCCAGTATACATCCTATGTTCCATGTGTTAATGTTCAAGAAATGTATTCAAGATCCTTCCTAAGTAATTAAGGATCAAGATCTTCAATTAGATGTAAGATTGTCCTTTGAAGAGGTTCCGATAGCAATACTAAAGAAGTAAGTTAAGAAGCTTTGTTCAAAAGAGATTGCTTTTGTAAAAGTGTCTTACTAAAATCATTCCGAGGAAGAGGCCATGTGGGAGGTTGAAAGTGAAATGCGTATTAAATACCTTCAATTATTTGAACAAAGAGGTTAGTGCATAAATTCAAATTCGAGACAGATTTTTTATAGGGGCAGAATGTAACACCTTAAAAATTTTCTTTCATTTGGATCCCTATTAGCTTAAGAATTTAGAGTATAATTAACGTAAATTATAAAATAAAATAACATAAGCTACTTTAAGAAGCAAAGAAGTAGTACAATGAGTTGTGGCAAGTTTAAGAGTTTTAAATTCCTTTAAGAAGTTAATGGGAGTGTCTTAAAGACTATATTAAACTATTTTGATCTTGTAGTGGGACCAAAATCTATTTTAACAAATGTATATTAAAATAATATAAAACAACTTACTTTTTCCACTTTCCTTTTTATTTGACATAATGGTATGCTTAGCCATGGTCTCTCTTCTTTTCTCCCATCTCTTCCATTCTTCCTCCTCTCAAATGTCTCTGTTCTCTTGCATTATTTCTCTCCTCCCTTCCTTTTCATTCATATTCCCTCTAGCTACCTTGTCTATTGCAAACTAGGCCCTTGAGCAACTATAACATGTAGCCTGTTCTCTGTCATGGCAATAGCATGAGAACAGATATAGTGGGGTTTTAAGCTTCAAGTGGATTAGTTCTATTTTGCTTCATTTCTCCCTTGATTTCTAGGTAAAGAAACATTTCTTTCTCTCATTTTTTTTTAACTAAAGTTAGATTATGCTTTAAGGGATTTCATTTATGAAACTTTTTTTTTTTTATTTTCATGTCTAAACTAGAAGAAGAAAGTCCAAAAGCGAGATATTTCTTTCCTCTTCCATTTTGGTCCGATTCTTTTCTTCCCCACTTGCTCTTCCTTTGGTTTCTTTTCATTTTCCAGTTGCTACTCAAGTTTTCAACTCCAACTTCCTACCATTTTTGCTAAATTAGTAACAATGTGCATTTGTAACTCTAATTCATTATTCCCTTAGTTGGTAAGTTGTTCTATTCATTTTTATAGCTCCTTTGGTTTAGGTATTATTTACTTCTTCAACTTTGAAATTTCAATAGCTCTGCCATCCAATGTTTCATCATTTTCCCTCTTTAATGCAAAATTACGATCTTGCTTTAAAGCTAAGAATTTTACCTTTTAGTAACACCTTTGATTTTGGTTTTAAGTGTTGGTTTTCTATTTGACTTAGTCTTCATTTTATGCCATAAGATTAGGTGCTTGGGTGATGCGTTTGCTTTAAGAGTTATGGTAAAAAAGTAAAAATAAGATATTGGCTTCTTTTCTTAGCTAGCTCTTCATATTCGGAACTTAAGAAATTCCATGTTTACTATTTGATCAATCAAATTTTGTGGTAAACTTTATTGGGGGGTTTTGTGACTATAGGGAAGTTGATTCAATTAGACACTAGGTAGAGGGACCACTTGTTGAAATTCCTAAATTAGACTCTCCAAAGAAGGTTCCAAAGATATTCCACATTAAGTGCTTAGTCAAATCAAGGCCCAAAGGAATTATAGTGTCATCTTATACTATGAGGATAATACTTGCTATGGCAAATTTTTACTACTTGTTCATCGTAAGCTAATGGAATGGTAAACTTGATTTCATTACATTGTATCTAAAAAGGAAATATTAATTGATGTTATTGGAATATCTTAATGTTTGATTAATTAGATAAATATACTTGGATAATTATTTAATTAATTATTTTAGCCATCTTTGATTAGTGTATGGTAATCTTAAAGCTAGAATGTGGTCTAATATAGAACCTTGTAGCTAATAGCAGTAGTTGTTAGCCTTGGTACACCTCGATTTGAACCCCAGCTAATAGAGGTATTGCTAGCCCTGCGTGTTAGCTATCACACGTGGATCTATTTGAACTATTAAGTGTAAGCTACCCCTTTGCATAATTACTCTTGTGAGTGATATGCTATATGTCTATTTTACTTAATTTTATTTAGATGCATTGGTTACATTTCTATGGATGATTTTATAAAGGTTGGTATATGCACATTATTGAATTTATTTCTTATAAATAAGGAAAATAAATTTAACGAATATTATGTTATTGCATATGTTTTCAATGCAAATTTTAATCTTGATGGCAGACTATTATTTATGATTTATGTTTCTATCATAGTTAGTATTACATACTTGTTGAGACTCAAACACATTCCTTTAAATTTTTCTTTTCATTTCAAATAATAGTGTGGGTTTAAAACCAGCCTTGGCAGCATAGGGATGACTGCTCCTTGTTATTGAACATTGCGTGGCTTTTGCTGAGGTTTTCTATTGTGGAGTACTCTTGGAATTGTATTAGGTATATTGTTTCCTCTTAGGTAAAGCTCCATTGATGCATAGGCAAGGTTTCGCCACCCCCCATTAGTTACTATTTGTTGCACTAGGCTGAGAGCGGAGCTCTCTTGATTATTTTTTGTTGGAATTTGACTTTTGATAGAAATTTAGAATCTTCTTGTAGTATCATGTAAATCTTTTAGTAAAGAAAAGTATCCTTAAATTTCTAAAAATTTGTTTTACTTTACCGTCATGCCTTCTATGCATATGATTCTAGTTGATAGAAAACTTATGGGTGCGAGTTTTAAACTTGTAGACCATGCCAGTTATGCTTGTGCGGGGGGTGTAACAAGAGCTGTCTATTCAAATCAAGGTACTACATTAAGATAAGGTATCCCTCTAACTTGAGTGTATAATTACAAAAGAATAATGGCTAGAATTATTTCTATTTCATAGCTGAAACTAATGCCTTTAATAGAATAGCACATGCATATATGTAGTTACAAATTCTTAAAATTCTTTTTCACCTGCTTCCAAGTGAAAGAGAGAAAGATGGTAATAATGTTGGGCTTTATGGCTACACATGGAAATATCAAGCCATTGAAATGAGACCTGTAACACCATAACTTCTATCTCATTTTATGCCATTTATAAGCTTTGTATTGTCAATCCCACAAGAGTATTGAAAAAGGGCATGAAAATAATAGACTTTTTCACATTGCGCTATATCTAAAAATTCAATTCGGTGTCACATGGACTGTGTGAGCTCATACTATACTTCCTCATATTTAATTTCATTATTACAACTCCTTTGCATCACAAAAACATGCTTACAACCCATGGAAACTGATATGGGGCATGAAAATTTAAAGATCATTCTCGATCAGAATTGGTCCTTTTTCTAGGCAAACTTTGGAAAATCATAACTAAATCTAGAAAAATCAAAACAATTCAATCTTGGTCATTTTGGAAAGCTTGGGATGTCTACTTCATACTAAAAATATTCCTAGGTTATAATATTTATCACCTAGGACGATTGACATCCAAAAAGCTACAGAGGTCCAACTGAAATCTGGAACTGTCACAGAATTCTTCAGAAATTCATATCTCCCTCTCTAGACCTCCAGACTCCAGAATTCAATAGAACAGTACTTCTGGTCGGGCAATTTCACTGATACTGGACAGAAACTTCAAAAATTCATATCTCCTTCTCTAGACCTCCAAATGAGGTGCTTCTAGTTGCCACAAGTCACTGTGATTGTCTAGTTTCTATGTATAAAATTTTGTGGTAATTGGACATCCTTTGGGCCTCGTGTGACAGAAAACAATTTCAGAACAAATAAATAGTGCAGCAGACTAAATCCATAAAATTTGCCAATTTCAAAAAATCATCAAATATTCTGTAGACCTCCAAAAATTATGATCCTTAGCTTCCCAAAAAACTCTTAATGAGATCTAATTGCATGCCAAATTTTAGATTAAGACTAGCCCATTTGGCTAAAAAGTGATATAGGGTTCCATTATGGTCAAATGTGGCTCCATATGAAGTACCAAATTTGCCAAATAGTCTTCCATTGGTATTGGCACCTTTTGGGCAAGTCTAAAAGTACATTTAAGACTTGTGTGAGCTGCCCAAACGGTACCAAATCTCATACATCTCATTTTGGCCATTCAACCCACATTTATACATATATTCATCAAACTTTAAACTTGCATACTATGGTATTACATACTCAAAACATGTGCTAGTGGTCATATATTATTTCTATACATCTAAACATCACATAATAGTATCTTTACATATGTCTCAGCGTTGATAGTACATATACAACATCACATACATGATAAACTATCATTATGGTTCCAAAATGGCTAAAACCAAGGCATAAGTTTGTCAATCTCCTTCCTTTAAGGTTGTTGGCTCCCATTAGCATATCCACTTAGTTCACCTATCATGTTAGATCATCATGTTAGATCATTGGAGAGGAGGGGATGAGATTCAAAGAATCTTAATAGCTCATCTCCCATTCAATCATACATAATATGTGCAAAGCAAGCTTTTCAAATGCATGCATGATAAAAATGTAAGACATGCATATTTTAAAAATAATCTTGACATGTGAATCAATCATACAAGACATCCAAGAGCTCACCAAGTGCTTTGATTGGCCTCACACTTCTCATGGATTTTGGACTTGCCTCACCCATTCTTTAAGAGCTTTGGACTCGACCATACTCTTGGGAGCCCACTTTGCTTTTAGGAGACTCTTTACTTTGTCTCAACCAAGCTCAAGGGTTCTTGGCTCATCCTCACCAAAGGGAAGAGTTCTTGGCCTTTCCACACTCAAGCAAACTCATACAAACATCATGTAACCAATTGAAAACATAACATGGCATCAAGCATCATGGCATATAAAGGCATGCTAGCATACTTTTCAAAGCTTGAAAATACACATACACACATCCTAAAACAAGCTAAACACACATCCATGCATGAGAGAAGGTGGAGAGAGCTACCTTGCACACAATTACACACTTTTTCCTTTGGACTCAAGCCTCCTCTTTCGGCCACACACCCAAAAATTGGTGGAGATGGTTTCTCTTGGCCTAAATACAATATGTGGGAGCCAATTAGGTTCATGAAAAAATCTCTAAGACCATACAACTTGCTTAAGTACTAGATTGCTCTATAACCTCCATTATGGTCCATATTGGCACCTAATGAAGCAACACCTCTCAAATGACTTCTAGGCCTCATTCTTTTCTTTCAAATATGATTCTTGACTCATTTTAAGCCTCTTGGAGTCATCACACCATTAAAACAAAAGGCCTAGCACCATGTTGCTTCTTTAGGTCATAATATAGAACCTAAGACAACAAATTACTTTCTATGAGTTCTAAATTTTTTCCAAGGCCTCCCCTCACTTTCATTTATCAAATATGACTCAATAATGGCCTTAGAAAAATTTAAAACTCCCCCTAGCTATGAGAACCCATCTAGGCCGAGGCTATAAAGCATATTAGGTTCTATAGAGCTTTTTTTGTTTTCTCAAAGGAAGAAGCATATGGGGAGCCTCTTGGGGATCTTGGGAGCTCATTTAAACTCTTACTTAGGCCTAGGAATCATCATACAAAGTCAGATTTTACAAGGTGCAATTGAAACTCTAAAACTTGCATCTGGAAATCTAATGGTTTTTTTAATTCCCTTTGCATATTCTTAATCTCCACACCCATTTTCCTTAGATTCATGCTTGGTTCTGCCTAAAAATCATCTCCTCCTAGGGTTTTCTCAAGTGGGGTGAAATGGTGGAGAAAGGGACCAAAAATGACAACCATAGGAAGAGAAATTACCTTGTTTTCTTGCTTTTTCTCACTTGAATCTTGTGTTCTTTGAGCTCCTCTCTTCAAATCCGAACTTTCCCTTGAATATCTCCCTTGAATCAGATTTATAAACCTCATTTTAATTATAGGAAACAAAGGAGAATAGAGGAGAAGAGGTTTGGAAGAGAAAGAGCATGAAAAATTACTAATTTCCATACCTTAAGCCTTTGATTTCTCCTCCTTTTCTTCCCCTTCTTGTGAGCCTCATCCCCTAGGGTTTTCTTCTGGTTTTAGGCAGAACATGGTCATGCATAATGAAGGGAGGAGAAGGGTGCATCATATATATAGGTGGGAATAAGTTACACTTTTCAAAAATTCCCATTTTACCCTTCATACTTTGCATTTATGTTTCTCCTTCATTTTAGCTCCTTTTTGAGAACCGTCTTCTCCATTATAAAATTTAAGTTCCCAATTAAGAAAAATGCCTTTGGAATCACTCAAATTCGAGCTAAAACCTTCCCGAATGAATCCGTCAAAGTTCGGGCACACCGACATTGGAAAACATCCACCGGAGAGGCTTTAACTGTCTCGGGGCTTTCCATGGTTTTTAGGGCCTCTGAGAACCCCAAAGAACTCAAAAATTTCATTTAAAAAGCCCTCCTGTATGTTTTTCAAAAAGTGCCCATATTTACGAAAATGCCACTAGCCTTTTGGCAAATTTTTTGAATTACTCTGGCCTTGATTTCTAAGTAACTCAAGGCTTAAATCCTCATTTTCTAATATTTAAAATTTTATCATAATTTTAGTTGGCCCCAATTCCTTATATTTCAGGGGCTTCCTTTTGTATCTAGCCCATTTCTGCCATTTACGGAGAAACCGAACATTGCATTTCTCACGTTTACGGAAGGACTGGATGTTACAAGACCAATTCAAATAGTTATATATTTAGAACCCACTTGAAGTTTTGAAGCTTTCCAAGAAGTTGGAGGAGATAACCATAATCATAAATTAATTTGATTTCTCCATAGTTATTACAACTTACATGAAAGTTTCTTCATACATCAGACTGCCACTCCTACACGAATACCAAAGATACTTTCTTATAGATTATGAATATACATTACCAAATAATATGTCACTTTGCTTTTAGATACATGGGAAAAAGTAGTAGACAGTTTAGTTTCCAAAAACTTGTGAAACCTCAATTACAGTACTTCACTCTTATTGCATAATTCAAACTTGTGTGTTAGCTAACTTTAAATGTCTCCTTTTTTTTCATAAAAAATTTTTAGGTCTACATACACAATTTGTTAAAAGATAAATAAGTTAAATTGATCATTGATAAATATTAAAAAAAAAGTTAAACATATTTTTTCAAGAAAATTAATATTTGACATAGTTCCATCAAAATTATATAATTAGATCTATTTATTTTTCATAGAGTAAATTTATTTTAAAATATTTTCTTTATCATTTCTTCATATCAGTGTCGCTTATTACAAATTTGCTGTAGATCATCATCCACAATTAGCTAATTAATTTACAAATGATAATATTAGAAAGCAAAAATTTAATTTAGTGCAGATATGAACCAATTGTGATATAAACATGAAAGTTTCAGCAATTTTTTTTTTGTAAGTGTTAGAGCATATTGGAGCTAGGAAAATAGAATTTCCTTCTATATCTATAGAAGAATTAAACTATACACTTGCACTTAAATCCTAATCTACTACACCCCTTAAATTTAGTTTATAGAATTAAATATATATATCAAATAGGCTTTTTGAAAATTTTTCATTTTCTGTGTAAGTTTCAAAAGAATTATAAACTTTAGATTCTTTTCAAGATTTCCTTTTGAATATTTATATCTGTTAGAGAATGATTGCCAAAAAGGATAGGGCAAAATTTTCTAACAAATTTGAGATAATTAAAAAAGGGTGGTCACAAGGCTCGTAAACTATTCAACGATAGTCTGACCTTTGCATCATTAGATTTAAAATACTACAAAGTTGGTAATATTCAATGTTTAATTTTTTTTAACAATGCAATCAACATATAATCTAAGAATGCATGCTTGTATCCCTTTATCTTCAAGCTGGAGACTAATATAACTATTTGATGTTATTTAACTTGGATCAAACATTGATCCGTCTGGAGTTGTTTGCTGAATTATTATTTCAAAATAGTAAAATATCATAATTAATTTGTAGCGTTAACGACGGGCAGATCCAACATGAAATTTAACCTAATTAGTTAATTTAATTAATTAATTAAATTAATTATAAATTGGGATAGTTAATTATCAGTTAATAATTAATATTAAATCTAGAATTTTGAAATTCAAGAGGACTTAATGATATCCTATCTCATCTCTTCTTAAGAAATATAACAAAGAACTAAGGCAATATTTTAAATTTAGCAGAAACATAAGAGAAAAACATAAAGTGTACAAAAAACTATTTCTTTAGGGGTTTTGGGTATACTTGTTGTGAAAATAATGCAAAGTCTAAAAAGGGTGATTTTGCATAAATCAAGAAGGCAATGATTAGAGTGGAGTTTGAATAGAAGCAAGAAGAGTATTGGGTACAAATTCTAACAAGTACAAAGTTCTTTTGCTTAAATTTTCTTAATATGAAATTTTTCGTAGTATTTTTTTATCATTAGTATCAGAGTTAGATTTAGATGCACTCTCTCTAAAATTTGAACATGAATGACATAAATTCTTCAAATTTTGAGTTTAGGGCAAACTAGATTGTTAATGGTTGGAATAACATAAAGACCATGTTTGGCTTTGGTTTTATAACATCCCATTTTTTGTAAAATGCCCCAATGAATCAGTTTTCAAAACAAGTCCCCTGAGATGAGTGATCAAGGACAAATAAAATTTGGATAAAATTTTAAATAATAGAAAATGAGGATTTGAGCCTTGAGTTGCCTAAAAACCGAGGTCGGGGTGATTCAAAATTTCTTGAAAGGCCAGTGGCATTTTTATAAATAAGTGTAATTTTGGAAAAGCACCTAGGAGAGCTTTTTAAATGAAAATTTTGAGTTGCCTAGGGTTCTCAGAGGCCCCAAAAATCATGGGAATCCTCAACACCGATAAAGCCCCTCCGGTGCACTCTTTCCGATGTCGGTTGACCTGAAATTTGACTAATTCGTTCGGAAAGATTTTAGCTCTAATTTGAGTGATTCCAAAGCCATTTTTCTTAATTAAGAACCTAAGTTTTACAATGGAAAAGACGATTCAAAGAAAAGAGCTAAAACAAAGCTAAAATGAAAATGCCAAGATGAAAGGGCAAAATAGGAATTTTTGTAATTGTTTGGTTCTTGAAGCTCCTTATAAAATCGTCCCCATCTACCCTCCCTCTTCACTAACTTTATTTTAAACAAAAAATAGAGAGAAGACCAGAACATTTGGGTGCACAAGGGAGGAGAAAGAAGAAGAAGAAAAAAGCCAAGATAAAGGTATGAAATCAATGGACTTTCTTAGCCTTTCCTTTAGCAAAGTTATTCTCCTCCTTCTCCTCTTTCTTTCCATGCTTTCATTGAAGTTTTGGGTCTATTTTGGGGCCAGAAAAGAAAGGGAAATTTCGAAATTGGAAAGAGCAAGCCAAACAAAGAGAGAAACATCCAAGAAAGACAAGGAAATCAAGGTAAATTGTTAAATCCCAAGCTTGTTCTTTCATTGCCCTCCTTTTGAATGTTGTGTCCCACTTCTGGCCAGCCAAGAGGGGTTTGTTTTTTGATAGAATCAAGAGTGAATCCTAGAAAAAAGAGTGTAGGAATTAAGACTATGCAAAGAAGACAAAGTAAAGATCATAAAATTGGAAGATTGAATTGTTAGGAATTCACTCTTGGTTTTGGCCAAGTAGGGATGGCATAGTTAGGTAGAGTTTTAAATTTTTTTCAAACCCATTTTTGAGGCATATGTGATGAACGAATGTGAAGGGAAACCTTGGGAAAAAATTAGGAAGCTTAGAGAATGAGTTGGTGCTTTAGGTTTCATATTGTGACCTAAAGAAGCAACATAATGTTAGGCCCTTTGTTTTAATGATGCGATGACTTCAAGAGGCTTAAAAGGAGTCAAGAATCATATTTGAGAGTAAAGAATGAGGCCTAGAAATCATTTGAGGGGTGTTGCTTCATTAGGTGCTAATATAGACCATAATGGAGGTTGTAGAGTAATATAGGGTTTAAGCAAGTTGCATGGCCTTAGAAATTGTTTCATAAACTTAATTAGCTCTCATAATTTGTGTCTAGGCCAAGAGAAACTATCTCCACCAACTTGTGGGTGTGTGGCTAAAAGAGGAGGCTTGAAAGCTAAGGAAAAAATGTGTGTTTGTATACAAGGTAGCTCTTTCCACCTTCCCTCATGCATGTATGTGTGTTTAGCTTGTTTTAGAATGTGTGTATGTGTATTTTCAAGCTTTGAAAAGTATGCTAGCATACCTTTATATGCCATGATACTTGATGCCATTTTATGTTTTCAAATGATTACATGATGTTTGTGTGAGTTTGCTTGAGTATGGAGAGGTCAAGAACTCTTTCCTTTAGTGAGGATGAGCCAAGAACCCTTGAGCATGGTTGAGATAAAGTAAAAAGTCTCCTAAAAGTAAAGTGGGCTCCCAAGAGTATGGTTAAGTCCAAAGCTCTTAAAGAATCGGTGAGGCAAGTCTAAAATCCATGAGGAGAAGTGTAAGGCCAATCTAAGCACTTGGTGAGCTCTTGGATGTCTTGTATGATTGATTCACATGCCAAGATTGTTTTTAAAATATGCATGTCTTCCATTTTTACCATGCATGCATTTGAAAAGCTTGCTTTGTACATATTATGCATGATTGAATGGGAGATGAGCTATTGTGATTCTTTGAATCTCATTCCCTCCTCTCCAATGATCTAACATGCTAGGTGGACCAAGCAATTATGGTAAAGGGAGCTAACAACTATGAAGAGGGTTAATTGACCAGCTTATGTGTTATTTTGCTCCTTTTGGAACCTTAATGATGGTTCATCATGTATATGATGTTGTATATGTACTATGAATGTTGAGACATATGTAAACCTACTAATATGTGATGTTGAGATGTATGATCCTCATATATGACCACTAGCCCATGTTTTGAGTATGTAATGCCATAGTATGAAAGTTTAAAGTTTGATAGAAATATGTATAAGTGTGGGTTGAATGGCCAAAATGAGATGCATGAGGTTTAGGACTATTTGGGCAATTCACACAACTCTTAATTAAGCTTTTAAACTTGCCCAAAAGGTGCCAAGACCAAGAGAAATCTATTTGGCAATTTTTGTATCCAATATAGAGCCAAAATTGACCATAATGGAACCCTATGTCACTTTTTCGCCAAATGAGCTAGTCTTGATCTAAAATTTGACATGCAATTAGGACTCATTAAGAGCTTTCTAGAAAGCTAAAGATCATAATTTTCGGAGGTCTAAGGAATATTTGATGAATTTTCAAAGTTGAAATTTTTTATAGATTCTGGTATAGGTACTGTTCATACCAACAGTTTTTTGTTTTGTATCACCTGATGGCCAAATGGTATCCAATACTTGTGAAATGTTATATTCATAAATTAGAGGCCATAAACTTTCTGTGGCTACTGAGATTACCTCATTTGGAGGTCTGAGCAGAGAGTTATGTATTTTTGAAGTTGACTATCAGTAGTAATGGTGCCCCAGGAGTTCAGTTACTGTTCCATAGGTTCCTGATGGCTAAATGTATCTGTTTCATTCTAAAATTATTTTTAACATAAATTTAATATTTGTAACTTTCTAGAATGACCGAATGTGTGTGATTTCGATTTTTATAGAATTAGTAAACTGAACAGCAGCCCAGGCAGCCAGCGACCTCTGTAGCTTTTTGGATGTCCAACGTCCTGTGTGATGAATGTTGTGACCTGGGCATATTTTTAGTGTGAATTAGACATCCTAAGCTTTCCATAATGACCAATATTGTATGATTTCGAATTTTCTAGATTTAGTTGTGATTTTCCAAATTTGGGTCAGAAAATGGAGCAAATCTAACCGAAAATATACTTGCTTATTTTGAACTCTATTTCAGTTTCCATGAATTGTAGGTATGTTTTTATGATGTAAATGACTTATAATGATAGAATTAAATATTATAATGTGAGCTCACATCGTTCATGTGACACCAATTGCAAATTTTTTAGTATAGTGCAACGCAAATAAACCCCTTATTTTCATTCCCCTTTTTATATGCTCTTATGGAAATAATGAGGTGAAGCTTATAAATGTCATGAAATGAGCTAGAAGTTATGGTGTTATAGGTTTTCACACTAAATGATGCATATAAGTTGCAAAAGATATGGTTAAATTTAGGTGTTAAATAGGTAACCCACTAGAGGAAAAATTGGACTTTTAAGTTTGTGAAAAATGTGATCGTTAACCCAAATTTTATTACCGAGCATATATGGTTGAAAAGTTCATTGTACAAGCTTTCTAGTACTATATGTTATGTGCAATTTGGATGAGAAATGAAGCAGGTATAAGCCTCAAATTTGGCTATTCGATCACAAGTATTCTAAAAATTTTTAGAAAACATTTCAAGGTTGGAAGTTGAAGATGTTGTAAGGCCACACATAGGGGAGTTGCATGTAGCTTACCTCAGCCCTATGCATTGGCCAATTAAGCATCTTGACGAAAAGAGCAAGTCAATAAAAGTCTAGTGGTTCAAACCCCATTTCTAAAAAATGCTTTAAAGTTGACTTGTGCGGTTCATATGCCACTCAAGGAGTATTAGATTTTATTTTCTTTTTCCTTTTATGGAAATTTTTGAGGTAGAGGACTTTAAAGCTGTGTGCCAAGCCCAATTTGGATGATTATGGTCTAAAAGAACTCACTAAAATCATGTTCTACATGTTAATATATGATATGGCCAATAATTCATAATATTCAAACACACATTAAGACATACAAGAGATCTAATAATTGAAAACTTATGTTTAAACTTATAATTATATGTAACTATATTATTGAAATTAATTGAGTAAGTAGTAATGTTGCTAGGAAAGAGGAAAAAAAATAATTTTTAATACTTAAAGTGTAACACCATGAATTTCTAGCCTTGTCTCATGTTACTTCTAAGTCTCATGCAATGAATTACACAAGAAAGTAAGAAAAGGGCATTAAAATATTGCATTTCTTTGCGTTGCGTAGTGTACAAATTTTTCATTCAGTGTCCCGTGAATCATATGAGCTCATGTATTACATTATCATATTTAATTACATAGATGAACTCAATTCTATCACCAAAAGTGGCCTATAACTCGTGCAAGTGCAAGAATTACATAAAATTCATAGTTGCAGCCTCAGTTAGAATTTTCCCTTTTTTGTCACAAATTTTGAAAAATCATAACTAATTCTAAAAATATTAAAATCATTCATTTGTTACAATTATGGAAAGATATGGATGTCTAATTTATGCTAAAAATATGTACAAGTCATGAAACACCAAGTAGAAGACGTTTGATATTCGAAAAGCACTCAAGGTCGTAGCTGCTTGGGCTACTGTTGTAGCTTACTATCAGAAAATTTGAAAATTCATAACTAATTCTAAAAAAATCTAAATCATTAAAATTTGGTTAATATAAGAATTACAGATGTTAAATTTAAGGTAAAAATAACTCTAGATCACGCTAAGTCCATTTAGGAACTGAATTATGATGGAACAAGACTGGAGGTCCAGTGGCATTACTAGTACTGATATGAAACTTCAAAAATTCATAACTCTTTGCTCATACCTCCAAATGAGGTGATCTTTATGGCCACAAAAATCTTATAACCTCTAGTTTATTCTTGTAAAATTTAATAAGTCTTGGACACTATTTGGCTATCGGATGACATAGAACACAAAACTGACTATATGAACAATGTACTAAGCCAAAACTAGAAAATTTCCCAACTTTGAAAATTCCTAATTAATTCTGTAGAGCTTTGATTTTTTTGCACTTTATCTTTCCAAAAATCTCTCAATGAGCCCTACATTTCTATAAAATTTTATGGAAAGATTCATCCATTTGGTTAATTTGTGCCATATGGTTCCAGTTTGGTCATTTTCATGGTTTTTACAAGAACCAAAGTGTCCAAATTTACTTTCCAAGCTTGTGCCACCAATTGAGCACATGGGATTGCACCAAAATGACATTTTAAACTTGTCTCAAAGGTTCACAACTAGAATCTACGAACTCACTCTCTCACCCCATCCTATATACATTTCCATAATGCTAGTCTTGCCACTACATGTGCAAAATGCGCATTCCGTACATATAACCTTAAATCTCATTTGTACATGATACATTAGCAAAATTATATATATTCATAACATCATAGGATATATATAACAATAGATTATAACATTTACCATTCATATGGCTTTAAAGAAACAAAATCCATGCACTTTGATGTCATACTCTCATCTTTCAAGTGGTTGGCTCCTATTACCTTGTCCACTTGGTCCACCTAGGATGTATCACCCATTTCTTTAAGCAGTTTTTGACTTAACCTTACTCTTGGGAATCAACCTCACTCTTGGAAGACTCTTTACTTTGTCTCAATGAATTTTAAGGGTTTTTGGCTCATCCTTACCATGGCTAAGGGTTTTTGACTTCTCCACACTCAAGCAAATCCAAGCAAACATCATAAACATCATTTGGAAATATAATGCATCATCATGGAACCATGGAGTAAGAGATCATACTAGAATATTTTTCATGGCTTAAAATAGATATACACACATTCAAAGACAAGCCAAGCATACATTCATGCATGAGAGAAGGAGGAGTGAGCTACCTTGGATATAATCACACACCTTTTCTCTTGAATTTTCTCTCCCTTCCTCGGCCTTACACACACAAAGGTGTGGGATTGGTTTTTCTGAGTCTAAACACAATTTATAGAAGCCAATTAGGGTCGTGGAATTAATTATAAGGCCATACATCTTCCTTAAATACTAACTTGGCTGTTAACCCTATTATGGTTCCAAGAATGTATCTAATGAAGCAACACCCATCAAATAAATTCTAGGCTCTATTCTTTCCTTTCATATATGATTATTGACTTCTTTTAAGTCTCTTGGAGTCATCACACAATTAAAAAAAATGCCTAACTATATATTGCTTCTTTAGGTCATATTATTGAACATAAGTTACTAATTCATTCTTTAGGCCTTCTAAATTTTTTCCAAGGCTTCCCTTCATTTTCATTCATCATACATGACTCAAAAATGGACTTTAAAAAAATTTAAAACTCTCTCTAGATATCCTAAGCCTTTTAGGCCAAGACTAGGTAGCATTTAGGCATCTAAGGTTTTTAACTGTCTTGGGGCTTCTTATGGTTTTTAGGCTCTCTAAAAATCATAGAGAACTTAAAATTTTCATTTAAAAAGCCCTCCTATGTGAATTCCAAAATTTTCTCAAAATTACGATACCATTATATTTTGTAAGTCTTTCATCAAATTTTGTTTCTTCATTCTAGCTCCATTTTTCTTTCTATCTGAGCCTAGGATTCTCATTTTTAGGAGTCTAAAATGCTACTTAAATTTTTTGAGACCTTAACTAATTCATTTCTAGGGACTTGCTTTGAAAATATACTCATTTCCGTCATTTAACGAAAACCTGATATTACATAAAGAGGTCTGTAAGAGGGTAAATTGCAAACCTATGCACATTATTGATTACCTAGTTGGACTTAAGTTTTGAGTGCTAAAAGTAAACTCTCTTGTAGATATTAGGTTTGAAAAAGGAGTTGAAATGATAAGATTTTTTTATGGAATAGGCAAAAAACAACAATTGTCTAGTAAATTGATTGCCATACCATTTGAAGGTTTTGTTGTATGAGAGAACTTAACTGAGCATGGTCTAACATGCCTTAAAGAAATGCATCTTTCTAAAGTGGTTATATTGAGAAGATATCAATTTAAGAGATATAAAGGAATTCCAACAATATTTAAAGTATAGGCTCTACAGAAAAAAAAAAAAAAAAAAGGTGCTTCCAATTTTTCAAAATGCTAACAAGCTAAAGTAACCATAAGAAATTGCTAAGAAGTTAAAACAAGAGTATAAAACTTCAAGGTCAAATCCTACTAATTATTCCAAGTAGTAAACTAGTGCACTTAAGGCCAAATCCCACAACAAAAGTGTTTTCTATCACAATGGAATACACGTCACAAGGTAAAGTTGAGTCTAATGTGAAGTTTCTTTACTTTAATGACACAACTAATCCAGTCACTAGACACTGAAATATCAAGATTGAACTTAACCTAACCTAGGAATGAAAATCCTATAAGTGGAGAGCAAAATAAAAAGAGATTATTAAGTTATTTGACTGTTGTTGCTTTTGTTTAATTAGCAGCCTATAATGTTGATGCTACTTTTGGATTTGATTACCTACCTAGTAACTAGTTTAGACATGTACACTCATTATGAACTTGCATTGCCCTTACTACTCACTAAGTGAAGTATGACATTGACTATAGGAATTTTAAATGTCAGCTTCTCTCAAATGCATCTCCCTAATATCTTATATTACAACTAACTTTGGCTAAGTGTGATGTTCTATCTACACCATGTTGCTTCGTTGAATTAGCTTATTTCTGGAGCATCTCCCCCAACTTCCTTAAGCTACATTTATAGGTTAGCCTATATAGGTTACTGTCATACCATCATATATTTTTTATATATCTTACATTATATTTATTTTTTGGTGGCAATTTATAGTGCCCATACTTTTAACAATAGAATTTCTTATTACTAAAAGCCTCAAATGACACAATGATGCACAAACATGAATTCTTACCATTTCACACCACAAATTCACTCATAACCAATTTGTTACAATCAATATAACATATAAACAATATCTAAATCCATGGAATAAACTATTTGTGCATTTTGACCCAAGAACACCTAATTGGATTCAAATTTTAAAAATTTATAACTTGAGTTACACAACTTTGATTAATGCAAATTAGGTGTCCTTGGACATCTTATGATATGAAATTTCTACTATAAAAATTTTAAGTCAAAATAAATCCATTCAGTCTATCAACAAGTATGAAAATCTTTGCTATGATAGTATGAATAGTACTACATAATTTCTACTTTTTTAGACTAGATTAAAAAATTCAACAAATATTCTATAGAGCTCCAAAAAATGCAAACTTTAGCTTCTTGAAAAGCTCTATATGTGGTCTAATTACCTGCTAAATCTTAGCCCCAAACTAGATCATTTGTGCTATCGATGGTAGAGGGATATTTTATAGATCAAATGGTCTAAAATTTGGTTCCAAATGGTACCAAATGAGCTCTAAAATGCTATTTCTCATTTTGAGCAAATTTCAATCCACAAATACCTCATGTATAACTGATTCATCATGTGAAATCACCTTGGAACTAAAAATAACCATCTCACGTGCAAAAATACACATATACATATAGGAACTCAAGGTACCAATTTACATTATATTATATATTACAAACCTTAAATGATCTTCATGACATAGTCTTTAAATGCGTTTGCATAATCATACATCAAAATATAAGAGTCCATATTAACGTATGTAATATCATTCTTTGAACTAAAGTCCATTGTCAACAATACTCTGCCTAGGTTTTTTGCTCATAATTTTTTCTTGAGTTTTACTTGGCCATGGTTAGTGAAGATAGGGGAGAGTGAGATTTAGAGAATCTCCATAACTAAACTAACATTTAAACACATATGTATATGGTTCACTTAAACTCATGGAAACAACTATGCATGTCACACAATCATAAACAAATCATAATTTACGCTCTAGGAATCCAATGATTCATTCAAGAGTGATTTCATGCTCTAAGGACTTTTGACCTAGTCTCACCTAACATCTAAGGACTTTTAGTTTAGCCTTATGCACTTTTAAGGGCTTTTAACTTAGCCTCTCACCAACAAATAAGGCTTTTGACCTAGTCTCACCTATATTTGGGAACTTTTAACCTCACCTCACCTATTATCAATATCAAAAGACTTTTGGCATAGCTTTACCTATTCAATAGCCAATCCTATCTAATAGACAAATAAGTGTCATGCAATGGCATAATATGCTCAAACAATTAATAAGATAAATAATTATAAAACAATGCACATAAGCAACCAAGAAACTCAAGCAAACCAATCACACATTTATAAGAAAGAAGGAAAAGCTACCTTATCAAGCTAAAACAATCAATTCCCCTGGTCTTCTCTTGTTGTTTCCATGGCCTTACACTCTTACTTGGGTATAAATTCACTTGTATAGCCTAGACACACCAAATGAAGTACAAAATCAACAATGAAATGATACTTACACTTACATTAGCCTTATGTATGCAAGCTAGGGTTTTAAGTGTACATATGGCCTATTTGAATGCCTTAAGAAGCAACTATTATAATTCAACTACTTAGCTCCAAAATCTCACATGATATGAGCCTTATGACTCTAATAGAACTCAATAGAGCCATCATATGCATGGTTAAATAAGCCTAATACTAAGTTACTTGTTTAGGTCTATTGAATCCTAAAATTTCACCTTTCAAAATAAGGCTCTTAAATTCATTCCAATAGTTTCTTTAGTATTTATAGTTTATATTTGGACCTCTCATAACCTTAGAATCATTGAAACAACTTCTTAGGTACCAAAACTCCACCATGGCTGAGACACCCTCCTTGGTTCCATTTCTTGGAGTTTTGTTTGTAACTTAAATAATTTAATAGTTTTAGGATTTCTACGATTCATTCCTCATTTAATTATGATATTAGAGACCTTAATTAACTTTTCTAAGGTTTTGAATCTCTCACAAGCCAATCTAACTCCTAAGTGAGCCATAAGCCATTCTTTAGGTTCTTTATTAATTCTAATTGCATATTCTTAATTTTCACCCTTTAAAACCCCTAATTCTATGGTGGATTCATCAAGCTCCATCTCCATCTCCTTTCCCTTGTCTTGGTAAAAAATGAAGATGGTTAGGGTTCCACACATACCAAATTTTCCTAGCCTAAATCATATATCATTTAAAAGTGTTTTAAATGGGTATTATCTTGATGTAATTGGTTTCCTTAAAGAAGCTTCTCCATCCATGAGTTCAGCGACAAAACTCACTCTTTTAATAAAACAAAACCACTAAGAGAAAGAGGAGAAAGAGCAAGAAATAGTTCATGATAGCATCATAGGCAAATTTGTCATGTAAGCTTACCTTACATAGGCTTCTTCCTCCTTCTTTCCTTTCTCCTTAGTCATGCCTCTAGGTCTAGTTTTATGGATGAAAATGGTGGCTAAAATGAAGAAAAAAGGGTGAGGGGTGGTATTTATATAAGGAAGCTAGGGTTTTATAATTTTTAAAATTTTTAATCTTGCCCTTACACTTCAATTCCATTGTTTAGGCTCATTTCTTCCTATTTTTGGAAATCAACAACTTCACAATAAAATTAGGTTCTCCTCTTCATTAAAAACATCTATTTTAAGGTTATAAGGACTTAAAACACTTAAAAGAAGTCGAGTCAAAATTATAGTCAACCAAAGCCCTAACTGAACACCATCAGGGATTTAACCATTCTGATAGTTTATATGGATTTCAAGATGTTTAAAAATATTAGTGAGCTTAATTTTGGCATTTAAAACTCTCTTATTTAATTTTTAAAATTTTTCTCAAATTTATGATTTTGTTACTACTACATTAGTTTAATTTATTTAGCCACTTTAGTTCTAGTTTTAGCCCATTAGTAATTTCATAACTTTATTTTTTGTTGTTATAATTAATATTCTACCCTTATTTGTCCTCAAATCATTTTACTTTGGAGTCCCTTTTCATTAACATACCAATTTCTAATTTAGTTTAAAAATTGATTGATTTGTAAAACAAAGAATATTATTGATAGCCTATCTCTGGAGTACTTCTATGAACATAACTTTCGACCTTTTATCAAACACCTAATCTTCTCGTTAACTGTGACTTTGATCAATATGTGCTTGATGATTTTGCCTAACATAATAGGTCTAAATGAATTACCAGCCTATTTAATCTATGTTAATTGGTTCACTTAATAAAGGTAATCAACATACTACTCATCAAAAGGCATAAGAATCAAGAAATTATCTATATTCCAAAATATAAAATTAATTGAATAAAAGTGTAAGATACAAATTGCAAAAAAAAAAAAATCCAAAAAAGAGAAGAGAACTAGTATGGAATTCAATACAAATATTAAATGCAAACCAATAAAGATCCATACTAACTATTGTGAATGATTTCATAAGTATATAGATCGTACAAGTGATAAACTAATGAGCATTGTGACACCATAAATTTTAGCTCATTTCATGACATTCTAAGCTTCACCTCATTATTTCCATAAGAGCATATAAAGAGGGGAATGAAAATAATGGGTTTATTTGCATTGCGCTATGCTTAAAAATTTGCAATCGGTGTCACGTGAACCGTGTGAGCTCATGTTATACATTCTCATATTTAATTCCATCATTATAACTCATTTACATCACAAAAACATACCTACAATTCATGAAAACCGAAATGGAGCTCAAAATAAACAAGCATATTTTTGGTCAGATTTGTTCCATTTTTTTACCCAACTTTGAAAAATCAAAACTAAATCTAGAAAATTCAAAATCATGAAATCTTGATCATTTTGAAAATCTTAGGATATCTACTTCACACTAAAAATATGTCCAGACCACTACATTCATCATGGAGGACGTTTGACATTCAAAAAGCTACTGAGGTCGCTAGCTACCTGGGCTGCTGTTCAGATTACTGTACAAATTTCTAAAATTCATAAATAATTCTATCAAGATCGAAATCATACACATTCAGTCATTCTAGAAAGCTACAAATGTTAACTTGATGTAAAAATAATTCCAGAATGAAACAGATACATTTAGCCATTGGAATCCTATGGAACAATAACTGAACTCTTTAGGCACCACTACTATTGACAGCCAACTTCAAAAATGCATAACTCCTCGCTCAGACCTCCAAATGAGGTGATCTTGGTGGCCACAAAAAGCTTATGACCTCTAGTTTATGAATATGAAATTTCACAAGCATTGGACACCATATGGCCCTCAAGTGACACAAAACACAAAACTTCCTGTATGAACAGTGCACATACTAGAATCCATAAAAAATCTCAATTTTGAAAATTCATCAAATATTCTCTAGACCTCTGAAAATTATATTCTTTAGCTTCCTAAAAAGCTCTAAATGAGGCCTAATTGCATGCCAAATTTTAGATCAAGACTAGCTCATTTAGCTAAAAAGTGACATAGGGTTCCATTATGGTCAATTTTGGCTCCATATTGGGTACCAAAATTGCCAAATGGATTCTCCTTGGTCTTGGCACCTTTTGGGCAAGTTTAAAAGCTTATTTGAGACTTGTGTGAGCTGCCCAAATGGTCCCAAATCTCATGCATTTTATTTTGGCTATTCAACCTACACTTATGCATATTTCTATCAAATTTCCACATTGCACACTTTGGCATTTTATACTCAAATTGTATTCTAAAGCTCATACATCATATTCATAGTGATAAACATTACATAATAGTATCTTTATATACGTCTCAAGGTCCATAATATATTTACAACATCATAGATATTAAGATACATAAGTATGGTTCCAAAATGGCTAAAACTAAGGCATAAGTTTGTCAATCTCCTTCCTTTATGGTTGTTGGCTCCCTTCACCATAACTACTTGGTCCACCTAGCATGTTAGAGTATTGGAGAGGAGGGAGTGAGATTCAAAGAATCCCAATAGCTTATCTCCCATTCAATCATACATAATATGTGTAAAGCAAGCTTTTCAAATGCATGCATGGTGAAGGTGGAAGACATGCATATTTTAAAACAATCTTGGCATGTGAATCAATCATACAAAACATCCAAGAGCTCACCAAGTGCTTGGATTGGCCTCACACTTATCCTCATGGATTTTAGACTTGCCTCGCCTATTCTTTAAGAGCTTTGGACTCAACCATACTCTTGGGAGCTCACTTTGCTTTTGGAAAACTCTTTACTTTGTCTCAACCAAACTCAAGGGTTCTTGGCTGATCCTCACCAAAGGGAAGAGTTCTTGGCCTCTCCACACTCAAGCAAACTCATACAAACATTATGCACTCATTAGAAAACATAACATGGTATCAAGAATCATAGCATATAAAGGCATGCTATCATACTTTTCATAACTTGAAAATACACATACACACATTATAAAACAAGCTAAATACATATCCATGCATGAGAGAAGGTGGAGAGAGCTACCTTACACCAATTCACACACTTTTCCCTTTGAATTTAAGCTCCTCTTTTCGGCTACACAATCACAAAAGTGTGGGAAAGGTTCCTCTTGGCGTAAATACAATTTATGGGAGCCAATTAGGTTCATGAAACATATTCTAAGACTACATAACTTAGTGAAATACTAGATTGCTCTATAAGTTCCATTATGGTCCATAATGGCACTTAATGAAGCAACATCCCTCAAATAATTTCTAAGCCTCATTCTTTACTCTCAAATATGATTCTTGACTCCTTTTAAGCCTCTTGGAGTTATCACATCTTTAAAACAAAGGGCCTAACATCATGTTACTTTTTTAGGTCACAATATAGAACTTAAAGCACTAACTCATTCTCTAAGCTTCCTAAATTTTTTTTAAGGTTACCCCTCACATTCATTCATCATATATGACTCAAAAATGGGTTTGAAAAAATTTAAAACTCTCCCTAACTATGCCATCCCTACTTGGTCGAAACCTAGAGCATAAATGGGATTTCATGGCTTCTTGATTTTTCCTTGATGGGGGAACCATTTAGGGAGGTTGTTAAGAGTTGTAGGAGGTCAAGGAAACACTTAAATAGCCAAGGAAACTTATGGATTAAATCAGTTTTTACAATCCCCTTAAATGCTTTACACTTTTCTAACTTTTAGATTCATGACTTTCCATGGGGTTTTGTTCATTTTCATGGAGGAAGAGGCATATGGAGAACCTCTTAGGGATCTTAGGAGCACATTTAAATATTCATTTAAGCCTAAGAACATTCATGTTAAATCAGATTTGCAAGAGAGCATTTGGATCCCTAATGGTTCCATCTTGTTTCCTAATACTCCTTTCTTGATTCTATTGGTTCCTTTTTACTCTTTGCCATCTAAAACCTCTAATCCCTCCATGAATTGGGCAGAAAATAGCCCCTACGAATTGGGATCATGGTGGCCAAATTCATGCAAGAGGAAGGGGGAGGAAGAAACTACTAAAGAATGGAAGTTTTACCTTGTTTTCTTGCTTCTTTTGGCTTATTCTTCACTTTGGTTGGACACTCCTCCACAAACACGAAAATTTCCTCCCTGGTCTGGCCCAAAAACAGCATAAAAAACTTAAAGAAAACTATGGAAAGAAAGAAGGAAAGAAGGAGAAGAGAGTTAGTGAAAGGAAAGGCTTGAAAAACTAAGAATTCCTTACTAAAATCTTGGCTTTTTCTTCTTCTTTTCCCTTGCTATTGGTGTGCCTAAGAGGGCTGGAAAATTTCTCTAAAAATAGGCAAAAGAGAGTCAGTTAGGGAGGAGAGTGGGGACGTGTCTTTAAAGAAGAGTGTGGAAGCTTCACTTTTCCCATTTAATTCCACTTTTGCCCTTCTATAATAGTATTTCTATTTCTCCTTCGTTTTAGTTTCTTTTTTAGAACCGTCTTTTTTATTATAAAATTTAGGTTCCTAATTTAGTAAAATATCTTTGGAATCACTCAAATCGGAGCTAAAACCTTTTTGAACGAATCGGTTAAAGTTTGAGTTGACCAACATTGGAAAAATTACACCGGAGGGTCTTTACTGGTCTCGGGGCTTTCCATGATTTTCAGGGCCCCTGAGAACCCTGAAAAACTCAAAAATTTTATTTAAAAAGCCCTTCTGTATGTTTTCCAAAAAGTCCACTTATTTACGAAAATGCCACTAGCCTTTTGGCAAAATTTTTTAATCATCCTAACCCCAATTTTTGGGCAACTCAAGACTCAAATCTTCATTTTTTATTATTTAAAATTTTATCCAAATTTTATTTGGCCTTGAATCACTCATCTCAGGAGACTGGCTTTGAAAACTGACTCATTACGGTATTTTACGAAAAATGGGATATTACATTTCTACCCCCCTTAAATAAAATTTTGTCCTTGAAATTTAAACGACATACCTTAGGGGAAGAGTTTTGGATATTTCTTCCTCATATCATCCTCTAGTTCCCAGGTGGCTTCCTTGGGAGATAACCCCTTCCAAACCACTTTTACCAACGGTATTGTCTTATTCCGTAATTGCTTGAGTCTAATGTCCATGATCTGATCTGGTGATATTATGTATAATAAATCATCCTGTAACTACACATTCTCATATTCTATGACATGTAAGGGGTCGGGCTGGTACTTTTTTAGCTATAAAACATGGAATACATCATGGACTTGGCTTAGGTTTGGAGGAAGGGCTAGTCTGTATGCCATAGGTCCTACTTTTGTCAAGAATCTGGAAAGGACCTATGTACTTTAGACTGAGCTTTCTACTTTTGATGGACCAACCTATCCCTGTGACTGGAGACACTCTAATGAAGACATGGTCTCTAATCTCAAACTCTAACAACTGCCTACGTTTATCTGCATAACTTTTCTGTCTACTCTGGGCCGTCAGAAGTTTCTTTCTGATGGTTTCTATCTATCTAGAGGTTTGGTCCACTAATTCTGGGCCTATGAGGCTCTACTTTCCTAGCTCAACCCAACACATTGGGACCTATACTTCCTCCCATACAATACCCTATATGGTGCCATCTATATACTGGTATGATAACTGTTATTGTAGGCAAACTCTGCTAGAGGCAAGTATGTATCCTAGCTCCCTTTCATTTCTAGCACACATGTCCTTAACATGTCTTTTAGGGTTTGAATGGTTTTCTCCGTCTATCCATCCATCTGAGGGTGATAGGCCGTGCTAAATCTAAGTCTAGTGCCTAGAGCATCCTGTAATGATCTCCAGAAATTCAATATGAATCTGGGATCTCGGTCTAATATTATACTCCTAGGCACACCATGTAGTCTAACTATCTCCCTGATGTACAGCTGGGCTAACTTATCTAGGGTATAAGTGACTTTCACAGGTAAGAAGTGCACTGACTTTGTTAACCTATCCACTATTACCCATATTGCATCATATCCTGATAACGTCTTGGGTAAACCTATGATAAATTCCATAGTTATGCTAGCCTATTTCCACTCGAAGATATCTAGGGGCTGAAGTAACCCAGCTGGTTTCTGATGTTTTATTTTTACTCTTTGGCATACTAGACACCAGGTGATGTACTCTGCTATATCTATTTTCATCTCGGGCCACCAGAACATTTTCTTCAAATCCTGATTATTACTGCCCGTATGAATGGTGTACTTACTTTTATGTGCTTCATCTAATATCTTTTCTCTAATTTCCATGTTTCTAAGCATATACAGCCTATCCCTGTATCTTACTATATCATCCTCAGATAGATTGAACTCTTGGACACTACCCTAGGCTATCTAAGCTTTAATCTTATTTACATGATCATCTGTCTGCTGGGCCTCTCTTATCTAATCCCTCAGGTCATTTTCTATTCGGGTCTCACTCATTAATAGCTTCCCTGAATACACCTCGTAGGAGAGACTCATGTCTTTGAATTTCTCAATCAATTCTTGTTCTCGGATTATCATACAGGCCATGTGTATGGATTTTCTACTCAAGGCATTAGCTACCACATTAGCCTTACCGGGATGGTACTTTAATGTGAAATCATAATCTTCCAGAAATTCTAACCATCTCCGTTGCCTCATATTTAGCTCTTTCTGTTTAAATAAATATTTGAGGCTTTTATAGTCACTGTAAATTTCTATTACTGCCCTATACAAGTAGTGTCTCTATATTTTCAAAGTAAACACCACTGCGGCTAACTTTAAGTCATGTGTGGGGTAGTTTTCTTCATGAGGTTTCAACTGTCTAGAAGCATAAGCTACCACTCGGCCTTTCTGCATAAGCACACATCTTAACCCTTTCTTAGAGGCATCACTGTACACTATAAAAGTTTTTTTAGGGTTAGGGAGTACTAAAACTAGGGCTGTCGTCAACTTGTGCTTCAACTCTTGAACACTACTCTTGCATTTCTCATTCCACACAAACAGTACATTCTTTCTAGTAAGCCGAGTCAGTGGCATCACTATCTGAGAAAAGCCTTGAATGAATCTCCTATAATAGCTTGCTAAACCTAGGAAGCTTCTGATCTCTGTCACTGTCCTAGGTCTCTCCCACTGCAACACTGCCTCTACCTTATGGGGATCTACTGCGACCCCTACCTAGGAGATGACATGACCTAGAAACTGAACCTCAGTGAGCTAGAACTCACATTTACTAAGTTTAGCGTACAACTATCTCTTTCTCAGGGTCTCTAAGGTTAATCTCAGGTGCTGCTTATGTTCCTCTCTACTTTTTGAGTAGATAAGGATGTCATCTATGAAGACTACTACAAATCTGTCTAAGTATGGCTTGAAGACTCTGTTCATATAATCCATAAAGACTGTGGGTGCATTCGTCAACTTAAAGGGCATAACTAGGAATTCATAGTGCCCATATTTGGTTCTAAAAGCTGTCTTGGGAATGTCCTCAGCCTTTATTCTAAGCTGATAGTATCCTGACCTGAAGTCTATCTTTGAAAACACTAATGCTCCTACCAACTGATTTAAAAGGTTATCTATGCGATGGAGAGGGTACTTATTCTTAATGGTTATCTTATTGAGTTCCCAATAATCTATATATAATCTAAGGCTCCCGTCTTTCTTCTTTACAAATAGGACTGGAGCGCCCTACAGCGAGACACTGGGTCTGATAAAACCCTTCTCTAAAAGTTCTTCTATTTGTTTTTTAAGCTCAGCTAGCTCGGTGGGAGCCATCCTATACGGGGCCTTAGACACTGGACTTGCCCCAGGTACAATGTCTATGGGAAACTCTATCTCTCTCTCTAGGGGTAGTCCACTAATTTCCTTGGGAAATACCTCTGAGAACTCCCTCACTATGGGAATCTCTTCTATACCCTCTTCTACCTCAGCCTGAACTGAAAAGAAGACTAGATCCCCTGACAACCATGCCCTAGACATCTCTCAGCCTGGGAGGTGATCATGACAGATAACTCAGCCTTAGTACTAGGCATAGTCCCACACTCAGACAAAGTGATACACCTGTGGCTACAATCTAGTGTAGCATTATTTACAGACATCCAGTTCATGCCAATAATCACATCAATATCAACAAGGGGCATACAAATTAAATCAAAAGTGGTCAAGCAATGGTTAAACTGGATCACACAATTCAAACAAGCATGGGAGGTAATGGCTTGGTTCCCTGTGGGGGTGGATACATGTAACTCATATGGCAATATATGCATACTCAGACCCAACCTCTTAGCACAGTCATATAATATGAAAGAGTGGCTAGCACCTGAATCAAATAAAGCAGTTACAAAAAAATCATTTATTTTAATAGTACCTTGGATCAGACTTGGGGACCAGCTAGCCTCCTACTGGGATAGGGCGAAGACTCTACCCTGGGTCTGTGGTCTGGGAGGAGGAGCCATCTCCCTCAGCTGTGCAATCTGTAAAGGGGCCTGTGGAGGAGCCTGAGTGTAATCTTTAACTATATGCCTTGGCCTGCCACATCTAAAGCACACATTCTGCCCTGCATAGCACAGTCTAGTACCGTGATTCCTGCCACACTGAAGACATGTAGTAGGTGTACTGCCCTTACTAGACTGAGTCCTTCGTCTCTTACCCTTCCAGTTCTACTGACCTTTTCCACCTCTCCGGCTAGTCAGTGCAGGTTGGGAACCCTCTTTAGGTCTCTTGGGCTCAAGGAGGGGAAAAAGTGGTCTAGCACTGGAACTGGGCTGCATCATCCTAAGGTTCGTCTCTATTACTTTGCATACTTCAACTAGGGTATTAAAGTGCCTGATTCTCTGGGGCACTACCTTATCTCTGATCTCAGGGAGCAAGCCTTTCTCTAATCTATCTACCCTCTATCTCTCATCATCATGTCACTGCAAGGAGGAGGAATACTTAGAGAGCTTAACAAACTTCACCACATATTGGTCCATGGACATCCCAGGAGTCTGCTTAAATAAAATGAATTCTGATTCTTTCTCATCTTTGATAGGATCAGGGAAATAATTCTTGTGGAATATCTCGAGGAATACCTCCTAAGTGATCAGGGTGTTCCTTGCTCTCAAAATAGGCTCAGTGCCCTTCCACCAGTAGATTGCTTCTTTTTGTAATTGGAATACAGCCATCTTGGCTTTCTGCTCAGACGTGCACTCCATCACCTTGAAGATTTGCTCTAGCTTTATAATCCAGGCCTCAGCTTTATCTGCATTCATCTCACCATCAAAGGTGGGAGATCCAAACTTCCTAAACTGGGTAATGACTTTCCTGGTCGAGGGTTTTTGTACAAGAGGCGTTTGAGTGTGGAATTGGGGCAACAACTTGCATGTGTGGCTGTGGATCTGAAAGAGTCGCCTTTGAATGCTTGGGATGATCTAAGTGTGGAAGTGGCTGACGAGGAGTAGGTGTAGGGCCCTGGCTGTTTCTCTTAGCAAGCCGTTCCTGTAACTACATGATAACGGCTTGCTGCTGATCCAAGCGAGCTATGATAGACTGTAAGGCTCCAACTACTGGATCACTCGGCTCAGTTCTATCATATGCACGAGCTGCTCTGAGAGGCCTACCTCTTCCTTTACCTCTACTTTGGCACGTGTCTACCATCTTTCTGAAACATATAAAAATGCTTTAGTATATAATAAGGACACACACCACTGCCATGCACTCAATCATCCATAAACAAGCTCGTATACATCTTGGCAACTCACAAACACAAGCCACAACCCACAATGAGAGCCTAAACCTTTGCCCTGATACCAATAAATGTAACACCATAAAGTTTAGCTCATTTCATGACATTCTAAGCTTCACCTCATTATTTCCATAAGAGCATATAAAGAGGGGAATGAAAATAATGGGTTTATTTGCATTGCGCTATACTTAAAAAATTTGCAATTGGTGTCACGTGGATCGTGTGAGCTCATGTTATGCATTCTCATATTTAATTCCATCATTATAACTCATTTACATCATAAAAACATGCCTATAATTCATGGAAACCGAAATGGAGCTCAAAATAAGCAAGCATATTTTCAGTTAGATTTGCTCCATTTTCCGACCCAAATTTGAAAAATCATAACTAAATCTAGAAATTTTGAAATCATACAATCTTAGTCATTATAGAAATCTTAGGATGTCTACTTCACACTAAAAATATGCCCAGACCACTACATTCATCATGGAGGACGTTTGACATTCGAAAAGCAACTGAGGTTGCTGGCTGCCTGGGTTGCTGTTCAGATTACTGATACAAACTTCTAAAATTCATAACTAATTTTATAAAAATCAAAATCACACACATTTAGTCATTATGGAAAGCTAAAAATGTTAATTTGATGTTAAAAACTAGAATGAAACAGATACAATTATCCATTGGAATCCTATGGAACAGTAACTGAACTCTTGGGGCGCCACTACTACTGACAGCCAACTTAAAAAATGCATAACTCTTTGCTCATATCTCCAAATGAGGTGATCTCCATGGCCACAGAAAGCCTATGACCTCTAGTTTATGAATATAAAATTTCATACCCATTGGACACCATATGGCCCCTGGGTGACACAAAATACAAAACTGCCAGTATAAACAGTGCACATACCAGAATCCATAAAAAATTCCAACTTTGAAAATTCATCAAATATTCTCTAGACCTCCAAAAATTATGTTCTTTAGCTTCCCAAAAATATGAGGCCTAATTTCATGCCAAATTTCAGATCAAAACTAGCTCATTTGGATCAAAAGTGACATAGGGTTCCATTATGGTCAATTTTGTCTCCATATTGGGTACCAAAATTGCCAAATGAATTTCCCTTGGTCTTGGCACCTTTTGGGCAAGTTTAAAAGCTTATTTGAGACTTGTGTGAGCTGCCCAAATGGTCCCAAATCTCATGTATTTCATTTTGGCTATTCAACCCACACTTATGCATATTTCTATCAAATTTCCACATTGCACACTTTGGCATTTCATACTCAAATTGTATTCTAAAGCTCATACATCATATTCATAGTGATAAACATTACATAATAGTATCTTTATACATGTCTCAAGGTCCATAATATATTTACAACATCATAGACATTAAGATACATAAGTATGGTTCCAAAATGGCTAAAACCAAGGCATAAGTTTGTCAATCTCCTTCCTTTATAGTTGTTGGCTCCCTTCACCATAACTACTTAGTCCACCTAACATGTTAGAGCATTGGAGAGGAGGGAGTGAGATTCAAAGAATCCCAATAGCTCATCTCCCATTCAATCATACATAATATGTACAAAGCAAGCTTTTCAAATGCATGCATAGTGAAGGTGGAAGACATGCATATTTTAAAACAATCTTGGCATATGAATCAATCATACAAAACATTCAAGAGCTCACTAAGTGCTTGGATTGGCCTCACACTTCTCCTTACGGATTTTGGACTTACCTTGCCCATTCTTTAAGAGCTTTAGACTCAATCATACTCTTAGGAGCCCACTTTGCTTTTGGGAGACTCTTTACTTTGTCTTAACCAAGGTCAAGGGTTCTTGGCTCATCCTCACAAAAGGGAAGAATTTTTTGCCTTTCCACACTCAAGCAAACTCATACAAATATCATGCACTCATTAGAAAACATAACATGGCATCAAGGATCATAGCATATAAAGGCATGCTATTATACTTTTCATAACTTGAAAATACACATACACACATTATAAAACAAGCTAAACACACATCTATACATAAGAGCAGGTGGAGAGAGCTACCTTGCACCAATTCACACACTTTTCCCTTTGAATTTAAGCTCCTCTTTTCGGCTACACAATCATAAAAGTGTAGGGAAGGTTCCTCTTGGCCTAGATACAATTTTTGGGAGCCAATTACGTTCATGAAACATATTCTAAGACTATATAACTTAGTGAAACACTAAATTGTTCTATAGGTTCCATTATGGTCTATAATGGTACCTAATGAAGTAATATCCCTCAAATAATTTCTAGGCCTCATTCTTTACTCTCAAATATGAGTCTTGACTCCTTTTAAGCCTGTTGGAGTCATCATATCTTTAAAACAAAGGGCCTAACATTATGTTACTTCTTTAAGTCACAATATGGAATCTAAAGCACCAACTCATTCTCTAAGCTTCCTGAATTTTTTCCAAGGTTTCCCCTCACATTCATTCATCATATATGACTCAAAAATGGGCTTGAAAAAATTTAAAACTCTCCCTAACTATGCCATCCCTACTAGATAAATCACTATACTCATACCAAGTTTATATCTACTCTCGTGATCATAAATTTAGTATAAGCATATTGTGTAGAAAGGATTTATGCAAAATAATATTCATACCAAGTTGCTCAAAATGTAATATATATTTATAAGATCACTATTTAAGTCTACTACTTTAATGATCTACCCTATAATTGACTTATCAATCCTCTCACAATGCATCAAGTGAATAGTGGCTAGCCATTCATAGATAATATACAATAGTAGTAGATTAATTCAACAAAAATTGTTGTAAAAGTGTTCTAAAATCAACTCAATTAGTAAATAAGTTTATTTGAACTCCAAATCTATAATCTAGTTACTCATCGTTAGAATCAACAAATAAACAATAATAGAATTAAATATATCCATGACTCAGAAGCTAAAGAAAAGGGTATAGATGAAACTAATGGTGTATTTGAGTAATTCTTTAGTACAAGCTTTAGATATTAGTAAATCCCCACCATGTTCCTCTGAATCTCTTCTCCTCTTCTATGTCTCTATGTCTCTGGTCCTTTCTTCACTTTTTCTTTTAGAAATTCGATCCTACCTCATAAAAAGCCCTAATTTTAGTTAAGCAAAGGTAGCCCATGCCAAAATCACCCATTTATATAGCTTGCCTGTGTAGGTTTATGTGGCCACATAAATTTACATAGCTAGCCTATGTAGGCCTATGGTTTACTCAGAACCTCCCTTTTTCACATGCTTTTGCTTTTGATAAGAAGTTCTTATTTAGTTTGATCAATAATTCATTGCCTTAGCATTAGTTCCCCTAATTGATTGGCTTGATTGTACTTCCCTTGCTGTCAATTCACTTGCTCCAATTAACTTGTTGTTTGCTCCCTTTGAAGCTTCAAGAATATTTTGGCCTACACTTGCAAAATAACTTCTTACTTCACTAGAAGCATGAACCTTGATCTCCTACTAATTCTCTTATGCTTTTCACTTTCCCTTATACTTACTTAGATTATACAAAAAGCATATATAAATTACATAATCTGGATTTAATTACTCAATTTTATCTTAAGAAAAGAATGCAAATTTAACACTCGTCACCAACCTTGAGATTACAAGATTAACCTTCAATGTTTAAGGTTCTCCTTCACTCTCGACACAAAATTTAAGCTTTCCTCTTAGAACTATCGTAAAATAACTAAGAAAATGAAAGACCATCTAAAAGCTTGTTAAAATTGCACTATAGGAGGGAATTTACATAAACTGTGTAACTGCTACTCGTCACAACCAACTAGATCTAGGTTATAAGGAGTAGTGCTAGTGCATCTTTAAAGCTTCGAACCCATCATGACCAACAACACCAAATGCCCCTTTTAATGAATATTTGCATTTAAGTCCTTAGGCTTTAGTCTTTTTACTCCTAGAGTTTAATTCCTTTATTTATCTACATTTAGTCCTACAAAACAAAGCCAAATAACAGAATAAGAAATTGACTAAAGAAAAATACAATTAAAATAATAAATAATAAATCTTAATTGCAAAATAACATTATGGCGTCCTAATTTCACACATTAACCATAAACTTAATGGATTTTTAGGTAAAAAACAAATTGTGCAAAACTTTGCAATTTAGTTTTAAATTTAGGAGATAAATTGAGATTAAGCTCTAATTACATCATATCACCATGAAATCTAAAATAAGCAATTTATAATGCAATTAAGCCAAAAAATAGTGAAAAACCTTAATATATTCTATGAAAAACACTAAGAAAAACATAACAAGATAGGACTTATCAACCTCCTAAGTCAATTTTCATTTTTGAAACCCCTCTCAAGGACAAATACTAGGAACCTTTGAGAGGAAACCTAAGAGTTAAGAGAAGGCTTGATGTTCTTAAATGCATAACCAAGATAAAGCTCATAAAAGAGCATCGTAAGAGAATGAATGTAAAGTGGACTATCTTGCTATCCCAAATTCTAAATGTGAGAAGTACAAGGCATTTCGACTACAGTTCATTCAAGAAAGTGATTCTTGTGAAAGGTCCTTATAAGTGGATCGACTATAAAATGACTAAGAACTATTAATTTGTAGTGGTAGATCATTTAGACAAGGAATCTAAATCATTTAGAAGGCTTCGAGAAATGTAGTGCATTAAGAACTAAATCCTTAGTTACACAAAATAGGATATAGTTTATTTAAGAAATATGATATATGCATAATGAGTGATGCTTATTCGAATGGGTGTTCTTGAGCTAACAAATAAAAGGGCTCATTTCAAGACAAAAAATAAAAGTTAAATTTTCTGCAAATAATTAAATTAGAAGAGTAATCATATACTTGGTGATATGTGATGAAAGTAAGACAAATGAAAACATTCAATTTTGCACTTGATTATATACAATTGTTAGTCTAATTTCATTATGCATCAAATATAAGTATTGTGTATGTGTCCATTAGTGTTATGTATATGTCATACCATGTACTTTCCATTATCATACATTCTCATTCATGGGAATTGCCCAAGTTTTTAGGAAATGCATAAGAAAAATCTATTATTTAATACACTTTTTTGCGTTACGTCGAGATACAAAATTTTAATTCGCATTTCATGGGTCTTGTGGATTTTCAAACATCATTCCATAGTCATTTGCCACTCATGCAATTCACAAGTAATCCAAAACAACATATAATCCATGGATTTCATGGAGAAAGCCTCGAATTTTTCACTCATTTCCTCAAACAGCATATGGCAGATTTCAGAGGTAACTTTGAAAAATCATAATTAAATGTAAAAAAATCGAAATCTACCATACCATAGCTTTTTGAAAAGCTCTAATGTTAAACTTACACTACAAATAATTCCCAACTATGAAAATCTCATCTGGACCATGCTTAACATCAGAAAAGGTAGGAAGGTCGAGCTGTCCAGAAATCTGATACAACTTAGTGACATAAACTTTGGAAATTCATAATTAATTCCAAAAAAATTCAATCTATGCAATCTATACCAATTTTGAAAGCTACATATGTTAATTAAAGGGAAAAAAAAAAGGCTTCAAATCAATCCCAGAGCATTCAAACCTAAAAATCAATCAAACACCAACATGGATTTGGAGGTGCACCTAGAACAAAACAGTAACTTCAAAAATTCATACCTCCCTCTCTAGATATCTAATTGAGGTGCTTCCAAGCAGATCACTAGAAAGGTCTAGTTTCTCCTTGTAAAATTTTATAATAATTAGACTTCGTTTGCCTTATGAATGACACAGATCCATTTTTGGACTAATTGTACAATACATTAACCAAAAACCATAAAATTTTTCAACTTCAAAAATTCATAAAAAATCTATAGGCTTCCAAATATTCTGTACTTTAGCTTCCCAAAAAGCTCTTAACAAGCTCTAGACGCATGCCAAATTTTAGATTAAGGAGAGCTCATTTGGATAAAAACACAACCTACTAATATGGTCATTTTTGCTTCTTATGATGCAACTCTTTGGTCCAAATGGTTCCTTTTAGTGTTTAACACCTCTTAGGTAAGTTTAAAAGCATAAATGTGACTTGTGTGAACTGCCTAATACCATGTTTGGATGGGCATTTGCAGGAAGCAAACCACATTTTGTAAGAAGCAAAGAATTGGTGCTTATATACAAACGTGGTTTCATAAAGCATATCCAAACATGCACTAAGTGGTCCCAAACCCCATGCATCTTAAATTGGCTATCTCACACTCAATAATGCATGCATCCAAGTAGGCATCCAAGTGTTCAAAATTCATATTCTTATTGTCTTGGTACCATACAATGTTCTTACACCATTTACATATGATATTACAATTGTTCAATGATTCATCATGCAAAAATAATATTTACATAACCATTTTAACTATTAGATACAAAAGGGACTACATGATAAACAAATTATGGTCTCTTTAAGATGCTTGGCTTGCATCCTTTGGTTTGTGAAAGCCACTTAAAGCCATAAAGATAAAGGAAGGAAGGGAAGTGAGATTCCTATAATCCCAATAGCTCACACACCCATTCACACATACATTCAAGGCATACATACATCAAAGGCACATATTTGAAATATGTCTCAACATAAACATGCATGAACAAATACTTTCAAGCCACCAATTCATTTTCAATTCAAGAACATGCTCTAGGGACTTTTAGTTTTGCCTCACCCTAATTCTAGGACTTTTAGATTTGCCTCATCCTTGGCCTAGAGACTTTTAACTTGGCCTCACCTATTCAAAAGACTTTTGGCCTAGTCTCACCCACGCCTTGAAACTTTTGGCATTTTCTCACCTTTTCTAAGGGACTTTTGACATCCCCTCACCCTTATGAGCCATTTTCAAAAGACTTTTAGCCTAATCTCACCCATGCCATGAAATTTTTGGCATTTCCTCACCTTCTCTAAGGGACTTTTGGCATCACCTCACCCTTATGAGCCATTTTCACAATCAAAGTCATTCAAGAAAACACATTGGTACCAATACAATCTCAAGACATCAAGTGACATGCTCTCAAGTCATAACAGCACACACAAGTGTATAATGACATGTATATGCACATAAAAATGCAAGGAGAATGAGGTGGAGAGCTACTTTGAATTTATGTAAGCTTTCCTTTATCTTATCCCTCCCTCTTTTTGGCCTCACAAGTGCACGTAAGTGGTTAGATGTTTTGTTGGCCTAAACATCAAAAGTAGCACACAATTCATACTTGAAGCAAGCCAAGACACCAATTGCACTCTTAAACCCACACTTAATCCTACAAGTGGCATAATGATTCCATAATTGGCTTCTTGAAGCAACCTTCACAATTCAAGTTTTAGGCTCAATTCTCTTCCCATTTCTAGGCTTCTTGACCTCATTCAAGGTCCTTAAAGCTATTACACATTTATTTACACAAGCTAAAAACCAAGTTGCTTCACAAGGCACCATTATCCCATCTTCCAATCCATGGCTCCTAAATTTTTTCCAATGGTTTCTCCCATCTTCTAACATCATATGAAGTCTTAAACCAAGGCTAGAACAAATTAAAACACTCCCTAACCTAATACTCTTGCCTTGGTCGAACCATGTATCATAATAGAGGTTTATGGAGTTCTTGATTTTTCTTTGATGGGAGAGCCACTTGGGGAGGTTTCTAAGAGTCTTAGGAGCTCAAGGGAACATTTAAATAGCCAAGGAAACATACATATAAAATTAGATTTCATAAAACCCTAAAGAACACCACACTTTCCTATCTTAGTTTCCTTTAGTTTTTCTTGCAATTTCTTGCCATATACCTCTTCTCTATGGTCTAAAACCCTAGTTCCTCTCTTGTTTTTGGGTAGAACTCCCTCCCCTCTTATAGTTCTGTATGAAGCCAAAACATACACAACCAAGGAGAAAGGGAAAGAAGCAACAAGAACAAGAAAATACCTTGGATTTTTAGCTCCCTTTTGATGCTTCTTCCTTGGCTTGAGTCCTCTTCTCAATTTTTGAAAATTTACACTTGGTTTTGGTCTAAAAAATAGAACCAATCATCTCAAGGAAACCATAGAAAGAGAGCTAAGAAGGAGAGGAACAAGATTGGAAGAAGGAGAAGCATGAAATTCCATGAAATTTCTCACCTTTTCCTTGGTTTCTTCCTCCCTTTCTCTCTTCCTCTTGTGTGCCTAAGAGAGACCTTATTTTTCTGTATTTTGGGTAGAAGAAGGTCGAGCTATATGAGAGGAGGAAGAGTCAAGAAGCTTATGGAACATTCAAGAAACTCACTTTTTCAAAAAATTTAATTTCATCTTTCTATAATGGCAATTTTGTTTTAGCTTCTTTTTAGCTTCTTTTTTAGAACCTACTTTTCCATTATAAAATTTATGTTCCCAATTTAAGAAAATGCCTTTGGAATCATTCAAATTGGAGCTAAAACCTTATCGAATGAATCCGTCAAAATTTGGGTTCATCGTTATTGGAAAAAGTACACTGGAGGGGCTTTACCAGTCCTAGGGCTTCTTATGGTTTTTAGAGCCTCTAAGAACCTTAGGCAACTTAAATTTTTCATTTAAAAATTCCTCCTATATGTTTTTTCAAAAGTTGCACTTATTTACGGAAATACCATTACGTTTCGTCAAATTTCATAACAATTTCGTTTCTCTATCCTAGCTCCATTTTTCTTTCCATCTGAATCTGGAATTATCATTTTTAAGAGTATAAGACTCTACATAAATTTCCTTGGACATTTTCTAGCTCATTCTAATAGACTTGCTTTTATATAGCTCATTTCATCATTTTACGGGAATTACGTTCGTTCCATTTTCCACCCCCTTAAAATAAATTTTGTCCTCGAAATATAAATACCTACCTTAGGGAAATAACTCTAGATATTTCTATCTCATCTCATCTTTTAGCTCCCAGGTTCTCTCTTCAGATGTTAGACCATTCCAGACCATTTTCACCAGGGGGATGCTCTTGTTTCTCAGCTGTTTCAGCTTAGCGTCCACAATCCTTTTTGGTTTCACTACATAGGAAAGATTTTCCTGCAATTGAATATGATCATATTTTATGACATGGGAGGGGTCTGATAAGTACTTTTTCAATTAGGAGACATGAAAAATATTATGGATTTGGGCTAGATTTAGAGGTAGGGCTATTCGATAAGTTACGGGTCTTATTTTCTCAAGGATTTCAAATGGACCAATATACCTAGAATTGGGCTTCTTCATCCTCATAGACTAACCTACCCCAGTCATTGCAGACACTCGAATGAATACATAGTCTTCAATCTTAAACTCTAATAGCCTTCTTCTCTTATTGGCATAACTTTTCTACCTACACTAGGCCATAAGGAGTTTCTTTCTGATCATTTCTATCTGGTGGGTGGTCTGGTCAACTATCTCAGCCTCTATTACACTCCTCTTACCTAGCTCAACCTAACACAATAGAGATCTACACTTTCTCCCTTACAAAGTCTCATAAGGGGCTATCTGGATGATAGAATGGTAACTGTCATTATACGCAAACTCTGCTAACGGTAGATATGTGACCCAGTTACCCGTCATTTCTAACACACACACCTTCAACATATCCTTTAAGGTCTGGATGGTCCTTTAGGTTTGATCATCGATCTGGGGGTAGTAAGCAATGCTAAAATGCAATTTGGTCCCTAAGGCATACTATAATGACCTCTAGAAGTTCGATGTGAACTTGGGGTCTCTTTCAAATACTATACTACTGGGTAATCCATGAAGTTGTACTATATCATGTATATACAATTGGGCTAATCTATCTAATGTGTAAGTAGCCATGATCGTTAAAAAGTGTGCAGACTTTGTCAATCTATCCACAACTACCCAGATAGCATTATATCTAGAGGATGTTCTGGGTAACCCCATAATAAAATCTATAGTTATACTATCTCATTTCTATACAGGGATATCTAGGGGTTGCAATCACCCAACTAGTTTCTAGTGCTCTATCTTAACCCTCTAGTACACTAAACATCTAGCCACATAATCTGTGATGTCATTTTTCATTCTTAGCCACTAGAAAATTTTTTTCAAATCTTGATACATCTTGGTGGCTTCTAGATGGATAATATATTTACTCTTATGTGCCTTATCCAAAATTTTCTCTTTTAATTATTATTACTAGGCATACAAATTCTATTCTGGTATACTATCACACCATCCAAAATCTGCAATCCTACCTTAGGAAATCTCACTCCTAATTTGCCTAAAAAACTCATCCTCTCTCTGGGCATCTAAAAGTTAGGTTCTCAATCCAGGTCTCACTTAAATATAATCTATTCGGTACCAGCTGGCAAGATAGGTTTAGATTTCTAAATTTCTCTATGAGCTTTTAGTCCCTAACCATCATATGGGCTACATCGATGGACTTTCTACTTAGGGCATCGGCCACCACATTGGCCTTACCAGGATGATATTTCAACATATAGTCATAACCTTTCAGGATTTCCATCCATCTCCTCTATCTCATATTGAATTCCTTTTAGTCAAACAGGTATTTCAAACTCTTACGGTCACTATAAATTTCTATACTCGCTCTATACAAATAGTGCCTCCAAATCTTAAGGGCAAAAACTATTATAACTAACTCTAGGTCATGTGTAGGATAGTTCTCCTCATGAGGGCTCAGCTACCTAGAAGCATATGCCACTACCCTACCTTACTACATTAGCACACATCTTAACCCTCTCCCTGAGGCATTATTATAAACCACAAATGATAAACTAACGTTAGGAATAACTAGCATAAGGGCAGTGGTCAATCGAAGTTTCAACTCCTGGAAACTCCTCTTACATCTATCATCCCACACAAAAGTTGTACCCTTCTGAATCAGCCTAGTAAGTGGTAAGGCCATCTGAGAAAAGCCCTAACTAAATTGTCTATAATATCCTACCAAACCAAGGAAACTCCTAACCTCGGTGATAGTCCTAGGTCCATCCCACTGTACAAGCCTAAACTTTGTGAAGATCTACTGCGACCCCGTCTCGTGAGATCAAATGACTTAAGAATTTCACTTCAGTTAGCCAAAACTCATATTTACTCAATTTGGCATATAATCTCTTACTTTTCAGAGTCTCTAGGACTAATCTCAGATGCCTCTCATGCTCCTCAAAAGATCTGGAGTAACACTAAGATGTCATCAATAAAGACCATAACAAACTTATCTGAATATAGTCTGAATACCCAGTTTATATAATCTATAAATACTGTGGGCGCATTCGTCAGCCTGAATGGCATTATAAGGAACTCATAGTACCCATATCTAGTTCTAAAGGCCATCTTTTATAGTGCCCATATCTAGTTTTGAAGGCCATCTTTAGGACGTCTTCAGCTCTTACTCTCAGCTGGTGGTACCCAGATCTAAGATTTATCTTAGAGAATACAGATGCCCCAGCTAACTGATCTAACGGGTTATCTATTCTAGGAAAAGGATACTTATTCTTGATGGTAATCTTATTTAATTTCCTATAATCTATACATAATCTCAAGCTACCATCTTTCTTTTTTACAAATAGCACTGGAGCTCCCCAAGGTGAGACACTAAGGCATATAAACTCTTTTTCTAATAATTCCTCTATTTGTTTCTTCAATTCAACAAGCTCGGTGAGAGCTATCCTATGGGGAGCCTTGGACACTGGTCCAGCCCCAGGTACTATATTTATAGGGAATTTTATTTCTCTCTTAGAGGGTAGGCCACTAAAGTTAAAATCCTTAGGGAAAACCTTCAGAATTTTCCTAACTATTGAGATTTCCTTTATCCCTTCCTCTACCTTAGCATGAATAAAGAAAAAGACTAGAAACCCCTGGCATCCATGCTCTAGGTGTCTCTTAGCCTAGGTAATAGTCATAAAGGATAACTCGGCTCCCATCTTAGGTATGATCCCATAAGTAGGTATAGATATAGTGTGATGCTCACAATCAAGGATAGCATTATTAGCAATCATCCAGTTCATACCCACAATTAAATCAATGTCATGGAAAGGCATATAAATAAAATCAATAGTGGTATAACAATAGTTAAACTATATAGTAACATTCAAGCAAGCATAGGAAGTAACAACGTGACCTCCAATGGGTGCAGTGATAGATAGGTTAAATGGTAAAGTACTAATGGCTAGACCTAAACAACTCACACAATCATAGGACATAAATGATTGACTAGCACCTGAATCAAATATAACAATCATAAGAAAATCATTCACTATGAGCATACCTCGAATAAAACTGGGTGACGCACTCGCTTCCTACTAAGAAAGGGTAAACACCCTGCCCTAGGTCTATGGCCTAAGAGGTGCTGCATCTATTTGGGGGCAATTCCTAGCTATGTGCCTTGGCTTCCCACACTTGTAACAAGTCACTGTGGATTGCTATGTGGATGACTAAATCTGTAGGGGTTGCACTTTCTTCTCCTTTTATGGCCTCCTGCTCCACTGCACCTTGCTTTTCTTCTTATTGGTAGGTGTTGAACTAGCTTTCTCTTTTGGTCTTGGTCTCTTCGATTATGGAGCCCCTATCTGACCAAATACTATGGCAATAGGCATAACATCTCTCAAATTATTCTCAATCATCTGCTAATCCCCACGAGGGCATTGAAATTTCTAATTCACTGAGGAATGACTCTATCTCTGATAAAGGGCTTCAACTCGATCTCAAACTGCTCACACGTCCAGGGTTCATCATCATATCTCTGGGGTAAGAAGAATATTGAGACAACTCAATGAATTTGGCCATGTATTGATCTACTATCATGTCATTTATCTATTTCAACCCTATGAACTACATCTCCTTCTGTTTTCTAACAAAACTGGGGAATTATTTCTCATAAAATTTTACTAAGAAATTTTCCCAGGTAATTAGTAAATTTTTAGTCTCCATTAGAGACTTTTTGCTTCGTTACCATCTGTCTACCTTTTTCTATAACATGAAGGTGGCTAACTGAGCTTTCTACTCAGAGGTGTAGTCCATTACTATAAAAGTCTTCTCAATCTCTATCACCCAAGCCTCCGCCTAGTCCACATATAATTCCCTGTCAAATAATGGCAAGTTGTTCTTTCTGAATTGGTTCAATTGTTTTTGGATGAATGGCGAAGTCTGAGCTAGCTCTTGGGGAGGTGGGGATGAAACATCTAAAGTGGAAGGTTGAGGCTTTGGGACTTCTCTCCTGGCTTCTTCCTGCCTAGCTAAGGCATCCTGTAGCCACACAATCATCTCATGCTACTGTTGTATAATGTACTGCTACTGGGCTATCACATTCTCAAATCTATCAATCCGTGCTATGATAGCCAGCAAGGGGTCTTCAGACTCAACCTCTGATTCTCTAAGTGGTCTACCCCTACCTCTGCGTGCTCAAGTTTGAACCATCTTTACTAAAAAAGAATCAAAACTTAGCTCACAAATACAATTCAAACACAAATACACAGATATTCCACCTGAAAACAAACCAAATACACCACTCAAGAGCCAAATATCGAGCAAAAGTGCCTAAACCTTTGCTTTGATACCAAAAAATGCCATACCATGTACTTTCCATTATCATACATTCTCATTCATGGGGAATTGCACAAGTTCTTAGGAAATGCACAAGAAAAATCTATTATTTAATACTTTTTCGTGTTACATCGAGGTTCAAAATTTTAATTCATGTTACATAGGTCCCATGGATTTTCCAACATCATTCCATAGTCATTTACCACTCATACAATTCACAAATAATCTAAAACAACACATAATCCATGGATTTCATAGAGAAAGCCTTGAATTTTTCACTCATTTCCTCGGATAGCATATGGCTGATTTTGGGGGTAACTTTGAAAAATCATAATTAAATGTAGAAAGATAGAAATCTATCATACCATAGCTTCCTAAAAAGCTTTGAGTGTTAATATTACGCTAAAAATAATTTCTAACACAAAAATCTTATCTAGACCATGCTTGACATAAAAAAAGGCAGGAAGGTCGAACTGTCTAGAAATCTGATATAATTTACTGATATAAATTTTGGAAATTCATAATTAATTCTACAAAAATCCAATTCATACAATCTATGTCAATTTCAAAAGCTACAGATATTAATAGAGGGAAAAAATATTCCAGACTGATCCAAGAGCATTCAGACTTAAAAAATCAATCAAACAATAACATAGGTCTAGAGGTGCACCTAAAACAAAATAGCAAATTCAAAAATTTATATCTCCATCTCTAGATATCCAATTGAGATGCTTTTAATTAGCACAAGTCACTGGGAAGGTCTAGTTTTTTTGTTGTGAAATTTTGTGACAATTGGACATCGTTTGTCCTATGAATGATATAGATCTATTTTTGGACCAATTTTACAGTACACTGACTAAAAACAAAAAAAAATTTCAACTTCAAAAATTCATCAAAAATTCCACAGACCTCTAAATGTTCTATACTTTATCTTCTCAAAAATTTCTAGATGCATGCTAAATTTTAGTTCAAGGAGAACTCATTTGGGCAAAAAGTGACACGGCCCACCAATATGGTCATTTTTGCTTCTCATAATGCAACTCTTTGGTCCAAATGGCTCTTTTTAGTGTTTGGCACCTCTTTGGTAAGTTTAATAGCATAAATATGACTTGTATGAATTGCCCAAGTGGTCCCAAATCCTATGCATCTTAAATTGGCTATCCCACACTCAATAATGCATGCATCCAAGTAGGCATCCAAGTGTTCAAAATTCATATTCTCATTGTCTTGGTACCATACAATGTTCATACATCATTTACATATGATATTATAATTCTTCAATGATTCATAATGCAAAAATAATATTTACATAACCATTTTAACTATTAGATACAAAAGGGACTACATGATAAACAAATTATGGTCTTTTTAAGATGATTGGCTTGCATTCCTTAGTTCTTGAAAGCCACCTAAAGCCATAAGGATAAATGAGGGAAAAGGAGTGAGATTCCTAGAATCCCAATAGCTTACACACCCATTAACACACACATTCAAGGCATACTGTAACACCATGATTCTATGACTCATCTCATACCATTTGTAGGTTCAATTCCATGAAGCACATGAATTCTCAAGGAAAAATGCATTAAATTATTCAATTATCTTGCGTTGCATAGCAGATAAATTTTTCATTTGGTGTCTCATGGACCATATGGACTCATCCATCTCATTCTTATATTTAATTACACACATAAAACTCATAACCATCCAAAGAAGTCCTAGAACTTGTGCAAATGGATGGAGCACATGAAACTCAAGAGTGCAACCTTGGATTGATTTTCCAAATTACTATCACAAATTTTGGAAAATCATAACTAATTCTAGAAAAATCAAAATCAAGCATACTTTAGCATTCTAAAAAGATAAGGATGTCTACTTTATGTAAAAATATATTCAGATCACAACAGGGGTTGCTAGACATCGAAAATTGATGGAACAATACCAGAGGTCGACTATGGTTATTGGTACTGTCCTCCAACTTCAAAAATTTATATCTCCCTGCTCAGATGTCCAATTAGGGTGATCTTAGTGGCCATAAAAATCATTTCATGTACATTTTATGTATGTAAAATTTCATGTGCATTGGACATCATTTGGCCCTCGAATGACATAGCCCAAATTTTTGATTATATGAATAATGTCTGCATCAGTTCAGTAGAAAAATGCCAACTTTGAAAAATCATAATTAATTCCACAGAGCTCCAAATAACCTAATCTTTATCTTTTCAAAAGGATCTCAATAAGATCTATATGTGTGTCAAATTTCATGAGAAAATTCGTTCATTTGGTCAGATCTTGACGTTGGGTTGAAAAATGACTCATTTTGTGTTGTATAAGGGGTCCAAATGGTCCATTTTAAGTTATAAGGTAACCATGACCACTTAAGCATGTGGAAATACACCAAAATGACATTCTAAACTTGTCTCAAAGGTGCATAAACCTATAAATTAAAAACTCACTCTCTCACCCTAAGCCATACACAAGAATATACAAGTTTAGTCTTGCTCCTCAATGTCCAAAATGTACTATATCATACATATAACATTAAATCTCATTTGTACATGATACATTTGCATAATTACATATGTACATAAGGTCATAAGACATATGCAATAATGGATTACAACATTTGCCACTCATGTGGGCATAAAGAAGCAAAATCTAGGCACTTTATTATCATACTTTCATCTTCTAACTTAATGGCTTCCATTACCTTGCTCATGTGGTTCACCTAGCATGTTAGAACATTGGAGAGGAGGAAATGAGATTCAAAGAATTCCAATAGCTCATCTCCCTTTCAATGACACATAAGAGATGCAAAAAAAGTCTTGAAAATACAGGCATGGGCATAATGGAATGTATGGTCATTCAAGAAGCATTCTTGGCATTTGAACAAGTCATATAAAACATATATAGACTTGCCAAGTAAGTGGATTAGCCTCACCCATTCCCTTATGGATTTTGGATTTGTGTCACCTTTTTTCTCTAAGAGGTTTGACTTAACCTCACTCTTGGAAGACTTCTTACTTTGTCTCAACTATTTTGAAGGGTTCTTAGCTTATCCTTACCATGACTAAGGGTTCTTGTTTCACCATACTCAAGCAAACTGAAGCACACATATTAGGCATCATTGAAAACATATTACAACATCATGGTACCATGGAACAAAGGCATATGCAAGAACACTTTTCATGACTTAAAACACACATACACATATTCAAAGACAAGGTAAGCACAGATTTATGTATGAGAGAAAGTGGAGAAAGCTACCTTTGCTACATAAGTACATTTTTTTTCTCTTGGAATTATGCTCCCTTCCTTAGCCTTACACACATAAGCATGTGGGATTTGTTTCTCTTGGCCTAAACATAATATGTGGAAGCCAATTAGGTTCTTGGAATCATTTTTAAAGACATACATCTTCCTTAAACACTAACTTAGTCTAATGACCCCTTTTATGGTTCCAAAATGCACCTAATGAAGCAACATCCATCAATTGAGTTCTATCTCTATTCTTTCCTTTCATTTATAATGCTTGACTCTTTTTAAGCCTCTTGGAGTCATCACACAATTAAAACAAGGATCCTAACTAGGTGTTACTTCTTTAGGTCATATTATGGAACCTATGACACCAATTCATTCCTTAGGCCTCCTAAATTTTTTCCAAGGTTTCCCCTCATCTTCATTCATCATATATGACTAAAAAATGGGTTTAAAAAATTGTAAAACTATCGCTAAGTACATGGAACCCTTTTGGCCGAGCCATGCTCCCTTTTTGGTATCCATGGAATTTGCTTTGTTTTCTTAGTAGAAGATGCATATAGAGAGCCTTATAGGGATCTTAGGAATTCATCTAAACACTTATTTAAGGCTAGAAATTATTGTATCAAATCAAATTTTACAAGGGACACTTGAAACCCTAGGTTTTCTATCTTGTAATCTAATGGTTCTTTTGTTATTTTCTTTACATATCCTTTTTCTCGTCCCTTAAATTCCTAAGATTCACCCTTGGTTCTACCCAAAATCCATGCCTTCTTGAAGATCCCTATGTTAGATTAACCAAGGAGAGAAGGGGAGAAGAAGTAGCTACCATAGGAATGAAGATTTACCTTATTTCCTTGGCTTTTCTTGCTTATTTCTCACTTTGCTTGGCCTCTTCTCTTCAAATCCAAATTTTTTCCTCTGTTCTGCCCTCAAAATAGATCCAATAACTTAAATAAAAACATAGGAAAGAAGGGGAAATGGAGGAAAAGAGGTTTAGTAAAGAGAAAGCATGAAAAAGACCAAGAAAATCCATACCTCTTCCTTGTTTTTCTCCTTCTTTTCTTCTCCTTCTTGTACGCCTTATCCTTAGGGTTCTTCCTCTGATTTAGGATAGAAACAATTGTGTTTAAATAAATGAGGAGGTGGGGCACCTCATATATATATATATAGGTAGGTTTAAGAAACACTTTTCAAAAATTCTAATTTTGCTCCTTCATCTTGGCATTTTCATTTTTGGTTTGTTTTAGTTCCTTTCTTAGAACCATCTTTTCTTTCATGAAATTTATGTTCCCAATATAATAAAACACCTTTAAAATCACTCAAATCAGAGTTAAAACCTTGCCCAATGAATCCATCAAAGTTCGGGTCAACCGACATTAGAAAACATTCGCAGTAGGGGTTTTAACTATTGTGGGGCTTCCCATGATTTTTAGGACCTTTGAAAATCTTGGAGGACTCAAAAATTTCATTTAAAAAGTCTTCTTATGAGAATTCTAAAATTTGCTCAAAATTACAAAAATGTTATTACGTTTCATCAACCTTTCGTTCAAATTCATTTCTTTATTATAGCTCAGTTTTTCTTTTCGTCTGAGTCTGGGATTCTCATTTTTAGGAGTCTAGAATGCTACTTAAATTTTTTAGGATCTTAACTAATTTATTTTAAGGGGCTTGCTTTGAAAACACATCAGTTTCTATCGTTTAACGAAAATCAGACATTACACATACATACCTCAAAGGCACATTTTTGGAACATGTCTTAACATAAACATGCAATAACACATACTTTCAAGCCACCAATTCATTTTCAATTCAAGAACATGGTCTAGGGACTTTTGGTTTTGTCTCACCCTAATTCTAGGACTTTTGGATTTGCCTCACCCTTGGCCTAAGGACTTTTGACTTAGCTTCATCCATTCAAGAGACTTTTGGCCTAGTCTCACCCACGCCTTGAGACTTTTGGCATCACCTCACCCTTATGAGCTATTTCCATAATCAAAGTCATTCAAGAAAACATATTGGTACCAATGCAATCTCAAAATATCAAGTGGCATGTTCTCAAGTCATAAGAGCACACACAAACACACAATGGCATATATATGCACACAAAGAATGTAAAAAGAATAAGGTGGAGAGCTACCTTAAATTTATACAAGCTTTCCTTAATCTTATCCCTCCCTCTTTTCAGCCTCACAAGTACACCTAGGTGGTTGGATGTTCTCTTGGCCTAAACATCATAAGTAGCACACAATCACATACTTGAAGCAAGCTAAGACACCAATTGTACTCTTAAACCCACACTTAATCCTACAAGTGATATAATGATTCCATAATTGGCCCCTTGAAGCAACCTTCACAATTCAAGTTTTAGGCTCTGTTCTTTTCCCATTTCTAGGCTTCTTGACCTCATTCAAGGTCCTTAGAGCTATCACACATTCATTTACACAAGCTAAAAACTAAGTTACTTCACAAGCACCATTATAGACACCATAGTCCCATCTTCTAATCTATAGCTCCTAAATTTTTTCCAATGGCTTCTCCCATCTTCTAACATCATATGAAGTCCTAAACTAAGGCTAGAACAAATTAAAACACTCCCTAACCTAATGCTCTTGCCTTGGCTAAACCATGTACCATAATGGAGGTTTATGGAGTTCTTGATTTTTTTCTTGATGGGAGAGCCACTTGGGGAGGTTTCTAAGAGTCTTAGGAGCTCAAGGGAACACTTAAATAGCTAAGGAAATACACACACAAAATCAAATTTTATAAAACCCTAAAGAACACTACATTTTCCTATGTTAGTTTCCTCAATTTCTTGCCATATACCTCTTTTCCATGGTTTAAAACCCTAGTTCCTCTCTTTTTTTAGGGGTAGAACTCCCTCCCCTCTTATGGTTTTGTATGAGGCTGAGACACACACAACCAAGGAGCAAGGGGAAAAGCAACAAGAAGAAGAAAATACCTTGGATTTGTAGCCCCCTTTTGATGCTCCTTCCTTGGCTTGAGTCCTCTTCTCAATTTTCAAAATTTTCCCCTTAATTTTGGTCTAAAAATAGAACCAATCATCTCAAGAAAACCATAGAAAGAGAGCTAAGAAGGAGAGGCACAAGATTAGAAAAAAGGAGAAGCATGAAATTTCTTACCTTTTCCTTGGTTTCTTCTTCACTTTCTCTCCTCCTCTTGTATGCCTAAGAGAGACCTTATTTTTCTATATTTTGAGCAAAAGAAGGTCGAGCTATATGAGGGGAGGAAGAGTCAAGAAGCTTATTGAACATTCAAGAAATTCACTTTTTCAAAAATTCCAATTTTGTCCTTTTGTAATGGCAATTTAGTTTAAGCTTTGTTTTAGATCCTTTTTTAGCGTCTTTTCCATTATAAAATTTAGGTTCCTAATTTAATAAAATACCTTTGGAATCACTCAAATTGGAGCTAAAACATTTTTAAACAAATCTGTCAAAGTTTAGGCTCACCACTATTAGAAAACATACACTGAAGGGGCTTTACTAGTCCCAAGACTTCTCATGGTTTTTAAGGCCCCTAAGAATCTTGGACAACTCAAATTTTTCATTTAAAAAGCCATCCTATGTGTTTTTCCAAAAGTTACACTTATTTACGAAAATGCCATTATGTTTTGTCAAATTTTATAATAATTTTGTGTCTCCATCCTTGCTCTATTTTTCTTTCTATCTGAGGCTAGAATTATTATTTTTAGAAGCATAGGACTCTACCCTTATTTTCTTGGACATTTTTTAACTCATTCCAATAGACTTCCTTTTATATATCTCATTTCATCATTTTTTGGGAATTACGTTCGTTACCATATGTGTGTAGATAAGTCTTGACAGGAAATGGCTTTTAAGACCATCATTGCTAACCTAAACAAGAGTGATAAATTGAAGGGTGACAATTATTATATTTGGCATTATATCATGATTAAGTTAGAGCAAGGAGACATGCAATAGCACAAGAGAGATCTTAAGACTTTTCAAGCGTTGAAGAAAAAGAATATCATAACTCACATAACAATATTAGGTAGTATAACTAATGATCTCATGTGTGACTTTAAGGCACATTCATTAGATTAAACCATGTGCATCACACTAAGAGATAAGTTTGGGGGCTACCAAACTTGGAAGGTTGACTATTAAGTTTGACAACTACATATTACGCCTTAACACCACAATGAGGCAACATCTAAAGGAAATATCAAGCATGATAAGAAAGCCAAAGTTAATAGATCACAACCTTTAAGATTAATAATAACTACTAGTTATCATCAGATCCCTACCAACAGGTAAAGAATTCATGAAGGGTAATATGACTTATAATGAAAGCATCAAGTTTAAGGATAGTAAGAACTTAGGACATTTTAAAGGGCCTATATGGCTAAGACTATTGAAACTTTTATACTTGAGCATAAAGATGAAGGTAAGAAAACTTAGAACATGAAAGCATAGACACAAGAAGGGATCAAGTAATGTGATGCATTTCTTACATATGAATTAAACTTTAATCCTAGTAATCAAGTTATCAAGGTTTATTGTGCTAATTTTATATATTTATTAGCATGAATTTGTTAGGTACTAATGAGAGAAGAAAAATGCAAGAATTACCAAGCTTGTGCATATAATTGGAGGCTTAATTCATCTTGTATATGTTGCATAAATCTAGCTTGGAAAGGAAGAAATCAAAATAAGAAAGTTTTTGCCAAAAAAAGAAAAGAAAAGAAGTTTCCTAAGGCTAAAAGGAAAGTAGAATAAAAAAGTCCTTGCATATCAAGGACTATAGTAGAAATAAGAAACCTTAACAAGAAAGCATAAATAAGGAAACAAAAGGATTTAAGGGGTTACCCTTTAATTGAAAGAAAGGCTTTAAAAGTCGCTAACACTATAAGAGACTTAAAGGATTCTTCATGAAGTCATTGCCATCAATTTGTCTTTTTTTTTTTTTTTATGAATTGTTTTAGGGTTAGTTTTAAGATTTCTTTTTTAATTATGAATAGCTAAAAGCTTTTTTGAGGTTTGGATGGACTTGTTTATAGATTGTGTTTGATTTTAGAATATTCACATAATTCTTTTTCTTTTGATTAATTTATTATTCAATTTATAAATTGTTGGCTACTCTTTGTGAATTCAAAACTATAGTGAGAAAGAATGAGAAGTGAACTGTTATATGGAATCACTTGATTAATAAACTTAGATTTATATCCTACAATCTATAGATCTTACCAAATTAGGATTATAACCCACATGCATCCTAAGCCATTACATGTAAGTGTACATTAAGGCCTATAAAACTTAATGGGTTTGTGTTAGAGTCCATAACCATGAAAATAAGTGTAGGACTAACATAGATAAACATTTTTCATATAAGAGGGAATTACACTTACATTAAGGAATTAGCCATTAATTTGGATAAAGATTAATTACATGTATTATTCTTATTTATTCATAAGAAATAAACATTGAAATCTAAACTCTAGAATTTTTCATTAAAAAAACTAGTTATTTATTTTTGAATTGCATTATTTCCCTAATTATTTTCTATTTTTTTAGATAATTTTTTAGATAATAAGGATAATTAGAAAATTAGTACTTGATTAACCTTCCTCGTAGGAATGATACTCGACCTATTCTTATACTATTATACGACTTGTACACTTATGAAAAATCACTAACAAGTTTTTAGTGTTGTTGTCAAGGAAGACACAATCAATGTCAATTTGATAATTATTCTTATTATTTTAGAAGTTTTTCTTTTTTCTTTTTCTTTTTCTTTTTAACTTGTTTTTTTTATTTTTTTTATTTGATTTTTAATCTTGTTTTCCTTTTTTATTTTTATTTTTATTTATTTTCCTTATTCCCAATATTGCATTGTGAAATTTTGTTGTTGATATTTAAGTGTTGTGTGCTATATTACAAAAATTACGAGAAATTTTTAAGATGGAATATTGTTCCAAATTTTTTTTCATGCATGATTTTATATGTCTAGTATCTAGGATAAAACTTTTAGAGCAATTTGAGTTGATTTGTTCACCCAATTAATTTCATTTCTACTCAGCACTTTGTTCTATTTTTGAAAGCCTATAACATGACTTTGGTAATTTTTTAGATATTTAGTTCTGTTTAGCACTTTGTTTTATTTCTGGAAATTTAGCATTTTGTTTGTTTAAACTCTTGAGGTGAAATCCTAGGTTTCACATGATTTTGAGAAATGGTTTAGGCTTTTCTTTTTGTTTTTTGAGTCTAGCCCTTTCAAGCTTTACATGGTTTATAATTTGTGATTTGCACCCATTTTAAGCTTCTTATAAACAATTGCCTAGCAATTGAATATTGTTTGTTTTTTTCCTACATTAACCTTACCCCTTCTTAGCTTGAAAAACAAAAGACTAACCCTTTTCAGCATATTATGCTTTTATGTTTGAAAGGAGTTGGTGGTTATTAAAGGCATTGTGTGAATTGCCTGTGTGGTGAAAATTGACAAATAAATGGTTTTTCTTTTTCCTAAGGCTATATGAGTTTTGAAATAAGGTTGGTAAGAAAAAAAAAAGAGGAATAAATTTGCTCAAACAAGCTAAGAGTAAGCAAAAGTTAAAAAAAAAAAAAAGAGTTGAAGAAGAAAGCTAAATAGGTGTGTTGAGGGAGAGTGTTTTCTTGTATTCATGTGCTTCCATGTGAATTCTCTTGAAGTTTTTTGCAATCTCCCATACCAATTTTTGCGAATACTATAATACTAAGCCATGTTACAAGCCTTAAAGACCTGTTGACTAAGAGATTATGTGATGCCTACATTAGTAAAAAGAGATTGAACATATGGGTATATGAAGTTCTTGTGTTTGAGCTTGTGTTATACATCTTGAAGTGCATTCCCTTTTTTCTCCTAACCTTTGTGTGGTAATTACTATTTGGTTGCACACAACACTTTAAAATTATTAGAAAAAGCCTTTCTTAACTTCTTAAACTTTGTGCTTGGATATAACTTTTTAAATTCTTATCAATACTACTTGAGGTAACATGTGAGGTTTTCAATAGGCTTGCTAACCAAGTTACACTTAGCAGCTTAATTATTAAATTTTTCTTAGTGTTCAATTTATTTTATCAATGACAAGTAAAAGCTCAAGTCGGAGGATGTTTTAACTACTAATTTTATGAGGTTTTGTGTATATCATCTTAGGTATAATTTCATAGAGTTTTGATTTGAAGGCTTAAAGTAGTTAGTTTTGTGTTAGTTTCCAATTATGTGTAATTAAGTTAGTCTAATTTCAATTTTAGTGGTTTATATGGCAAATTATGATTTATTTATCATTGAGCTGATTAAGGGAACTCTGTTGTCTTTCCATAAGGCTTGAAAAACTTAGGAAATCAAGTTTTGGGGTTTGCAAACATCCAAGCCATGAACAATGGGAATCACAATGTCAAAATTGCATACAACAGACTTAAAGAAGTCTAAGCCACAACCTTGAAAGTTGAAGCCATAACCATGCTATCAAAGAAAGAAGATATAGAATTAAAGAAGTTGACACTGTAGCCATGAAAGCTAGGGCCATGGCCCCACCATCCTGACAACAAAAGTACAAAACTTTAATAATTAAGGCCATAGCCTCATGTCATAAAAGTGGTGTACGTGACCTAGTTTCTAACTTGATTTAGAAAGGAACAAAAGGGGAATGTAGGGGTGATGGCAAAAGGAGTTTTCTTAGGCAAAAATCAAAGAGTTTGAGGCATTCTACACTATCGAAAAGCATGGGAAAGCATTGGATTGAAGACAAGACAAGGATCTTCACTATTTTCCTTTCTATTTCATCTTTCTTATGTATTTTTAGTGATGTCACTATTATTGCCTTTGCACTTAGTGATGTTTTGCTTAATGATGTGTAGCTAAAAACCTTTGGCTAGCAATATTATGAACCCTAGTATAGATTAGGTCTTATTTATATTCTTGATCTATCGGTTAATTGTATTTATTAATTTATTCATTTTCATTCTTCATTATCCTTGAATTGTTCTAGTTTTTTTTTATTGAACTTTGGAAAAGAGATATTGGCAATATACTTTGAATTTGACAATGTGGGTACATGAGATTTGCTTGATTAGATTGATTATTTTCCTGATAGGATGGGATATGCTTATTGGTCTCATATAGCTCAATAGGGTTTGTGCAAATTTTTGTGGTTAGGTTCAAATTCATAAGGAATTTGGGATATAGCCTAACTAACACCTACAAGTAACTTTGGAAACTTCTTATAGGTAATGGAGAACCTAAAGTTAGTAGACATATCTATTAATGACACGTTTAAAGAAGATAAATTAAGCTCCTAAGAAGTATTGAGGGATTGATATTCTTAGGCTTTTCACCTATTACATTTTACTTAGATGACTTTAGTTAATTAGTCTTTTTTTATTGCAATTTTTTATTAATCATCTTCATACAATTAGTTCACTTGATTTAGTTAAGGTGTTAATTTTAGTAATCAGTGCATTCTCTTTTGAAAAGTCAATATGTATACTTGCATGTGAGTTATTGTATTTGTTAGTAACAAGTTTTTCACATCATTGCCAAGGACTTGCATAATTGACTTATGCCAATATTAACACCAAGCATACTCAATTTAAATGTAAGCTTTGTTTTCCTTTTTCACTTATTTTTTCATCACTCAATTTGCATATGCACAGGTCTAAAAGCTTTGAGTTAAAGCTTATTGATCTAGAGATTGAACAAAGCTTCAGGAAACTTCTTAAAGAAAAATCCAAAGTATTTAAAGCAAAAACAACTATAGTAGAAAAAGATATTTGAAGAAGAACAGTTAATGATTTTACCACTCTTGTTCTATAAGGGTCTTAATCAAGCATAAGAAGGCTAGCAATCCAAGCAAACAATTTTAAGTTAAACTAGTTGTCTTATAATGGCTCCAAATGGCAAGGCAATGTGGAGGCTTGCCTTTTGAAGATCTAACAGTCTCCTCTTCTTCTTGGATGTGAGTGACATTATTTCCATCCTTGTCTTGCATTGATATTGCTTTAAGCTTGCATTTCATCCACTAAATTACTTTTATTTGCTTTATTTTGGTTTGATTTCATTAAACATCATGCTATTTCCTATCTCTTTCTATAGGTGTTCTCTAATGGCTCCAAAGAAAAGAAGCCAACAAAAAGGGTCAACAAGCAACGTCTTTAGCTCCTTCAAAGCCCAAGAATGGTATATGCAGTTAGTCATGCACAAGCACCCTATTCCGGAGTGTGGCTTCAACCTTATACCTAATGCCGATAATTATTATATCAATATGATCAACTTCAAATGCTAAGCCACATTATGTAAACCCCTTGAGCTGATAATGCTTCCCTTAGTGCATGAATTCTATGCCAACACTTTACACCTTCAGCAAGGTATCTATCTTTTGCAAGAAGTAAGTCTTGTTCACCCTAGAGACCATTAATAAGTTCTATCAAATACCCCCACCTTAAGATGACAAATATAACCTACACTTTTAGGTTAGATGCCAAACTTGGATGATATTGTTTGTACACTGTGTCATCACAACTTGATGGTATGAAAGATGCCCCAGAATGTGTATATGTCATTTAAAAAAATTTGATGATTTGAGTAGCTAAAGTCTAGTACTTGTTTGTCACTACTAATCTACTGCCTACACGTATGTTAGTGACATCACCCTTAAGTAAGCTATACTGCTCTATTACATCTTGTCTAAAAAAAGCATTAAGGTAGGGAAGCTTTATCATGCCAAAATTCTCCTTGCTATTCAAAATGTTAAAGAGGGCCTACAATACCCCTCCCTTGTCACCAAGTAGTGTACAAGAGCTAGATTGCACTAAGACGCAAGTGAGGAAACATTCAAGACCAAGGACTTAATATTTGATGAATATGTAATTACATAAGTGACCTCAGGGAATGAGAACATTAAGCCTACTATTGTAAGCCCCTTCACTCTCCCTCATGCTATCTCTGATGCAGGTCCTTCCAATGCTCATTGCCCACACCACCTAAGCTAGCCATCTTGTTCTACTAAGAGATGCTTGTGTAATTAGTTAACTATCAGCATGCCTACAATCGAGTAGTGCATCACCTATTAATGCTTTAGGCCTAAGCCAATAGATGTAATTTGAGCACATTCCTTGCCCTTCCACTAGCACCACCATTCTTAGCATTCCTTGTGGTGCCATATAGTAAGGAACCACCTTCTAATAAAGTAGATGATAATACTTAAGGTTGTTTTTGTTTTTTATCTTTTCTTTTCTTTTTCTTTTATTATTCTTTTACTTTCCAAATATTAAGGGTAATGTTATATTCATGTTAGGGAGGGCTATATTTTGTTTGAGTTTATTATGACTTGCAAAGTGGCTTAAGTTTATATGATGTCTGTTTAACTTTACTTTTTGTCAAACACTATTTATTTTGCAAACTGCCAAGCTATTTACTTAGTTCAGTCTATTCCCTATGATGATAATTATGCTCTCAAGGTATAGTTGGCGTGACGTTCTTTATAATACACTAGCACTTACTTTAATCTATTAATGGTGGATTCTTTTTTTTCAAATATATGTCTAAAACATTTGCATACTAATTAGTTAGATATAATTTGAATGCACGTTAATGAGAGATAATTTTTTTGTGCAAATTAATTTGTATGACCAACCTTAAACTTAGGGCTTTAGAACTTGTTTGTTTAAACTCTTGAGGTGAAATCTTAGGTGTCACATGATTTTGAGGAATGATTCAAGCATTTCTTTTCGAGTTTAGGGCTTTCAAGCTTTACTTGGTTTATAATTTGTTATTTGCACCCCTTTTGAGGTTCCTATTAACAATTGCCAAGTGAATATTAGTTATTTTTTTACCACATTGACCTTACCTTTCTCGGCTTGAAAAACAAAAGACTAACCCTTTCCAAGAGAGTTCTTAGCACATTATGTTCTTATGTTGGAAAGGAGTTAGTGGTTGTTAAAGTTATTAGGTAGATTGCATATATGTGGTAAAAATTTTGTTTTCTCCCAAGACTATATGAGTTATGAAAGAAGGTTGGCAATTTAAAAAAAAAAAAAAAAGAGGACTAAAGTCGCTCAAACAAGTTGAGTTTGAGGAAAAGTTAAAAAAAAAAAAAGAAGAAAGAGTTAAAGACAAAAGCTAAATAGGATACATTGAGGGAGTGTTTTCTAGTATTCATATGCGTCCATATGAATTCTATTAAAGTTTTTTGTAATCTCCTTGAACAATTTTCATGAAAGCTATAACCCTTAGTTATGCTACAAGTCTTAAAGACCTATTAATTAAGAGATTGTGTAATGCCTAGATTAGTGGAAAAAGAGTGAATAGATAGGCAAATGAAGCTCTTGTGTTTGAGGTTGTGTTATATATTAGAAGTGCATTCCCTTTTTTCTCCTAGCCCTTGTATGATCTGATTCCACATACACACTTTTAAATTATTAGAAAAAGCCTTCCTTAAATTCTTAAACATTGTTCTTGGATAAAATTTTTGAATTTCTCATCAATTGTATTGCTTGAGGTGGTGTGTGAGGGCTTCAGCAAGCTTGCCAACCAACTTGCACTTGGTAGCATAGTTGTTAAATTTTTCTTAATGTTTTAATTTATTTTACTCAAGGACAAGAAAAGGTCAAGTCTAAAGGTGTGTTAACTACTAATTTTATGGGGTTTTATGCATATTTTCCTACACATATTTTTATAGAGTTTTGATTTTAAAGGCTTAAAGTAGTTAGTTTTGTGTTGGTATCCAATTAGGTGTAGTTAACTTAGTTTAATTTCAATTTTAGTGGTATGATTTATTTATCATCAAGCTAATTAAGGGAATCCTAGTGTCTTTTTATAAGGCTTGAATAAATTTAGAAATCAAGTTTTGGGGTCAACAATCATCCGAGCTAAAAAGAATGGGAATCCTAGTATTAAAATTACATAAAAATGGACTTAAGGAAGTCCAAGCTATAGCCTTGAAAGCTAGAGCCATGACCATGCTATCAAAGAAAGAAGATATAGAATTAAAGAAGTTGAGGCAACAGCCACAAGCCATGGCCATAGCCTTACCACCCTAATAGCAAAAGAATAAAACTTTAATAATCAAGGCTGCAACCTCAAATTCTAGGATTACTACCTTACGATACTAAAATGGTACATGTGTTTTTAACCTAATTTGGAGAGCAATAAAAAGGGAATGCAAGGGGACAAAAAAAGGAGTTTTTGGGCTAAAAATTTAAAGGCTTGAAGCATTCTACACCATTAAAGAGCATGGGAGAGCATTGGGTTGAAAAAAAGACAAGGATCTATACTAGCTTTCTTTTTATTTCATCTTTCCATTGTATTTTCTATGATGTTCTTATTATTGCCTCTAATTTTGGTGATTTTTGTTTGATAATGAGTAGCTAAACACCTTTGGCTATGGATATTATGAACCTAGTATAAATTGGGGCTTGCTTCTCTTTTTAATCTATCATTTAATGGTATTTATCTATTTATTCAATTCCATTCTTCATGCTTCTTAGTTGGTTAGCTACTAATTGAGTTATACTAGTTTTCTAATTAAACTTGGAAAAGGGATATTGGGAATAGACTTTGAATAAGATAGTATGGTTATATGAGATTTGCTTAGTCAGATTGATTGTTTTATTGATAGAATAGGGATATACCTATTGGTCTTACATAACTCAATAGGGTTTGCACAGATGGTTGCGATTAGGTTTTAATTCATAAGGAATTAAGGGTTTGGCCTAACACTTGCAAGTAATTTAGGAAAATTCTTATAGGTAATAAAGAATACAAAGTTAGCAGATATATCCATTAATGATAAGTTTAAGAAAGATAAATTGAGTTCTTAAGAAGTAATAAGGTGATTAATATTCATAGGCTCTTCACCCATTGAATTTTACTTAGATAACTTTAGTTAATTAGTATATGTATAGTGCAATTTTCATTAATCATCTTTATACAATTAGCTTACTTGATTTAGTTGAGGTGTTAATTTTAGTAATTGGTCCATTCTCCTCTAACAAGTTATCAAGGGAATGATATCTTACTCACTTCTATATTACTTAAAATGATACATACACTTGTGTGCAAGTTGTCACATTTGTTGGCAACAATATTATATTATAATAGCCAATCAACTATAGCCTACATTAAGGAACCTAAATGTCATGGCAAAACTATACATATTAGTAGAAAGTATAACTTTGTTTAAGATATCATATCACAAAAGGAAATTGCTCTACTATGTAGATTGCAAAGCTGTGTTTTCCTTTATTTGAATGTTTTTTTAATATAAGGTATTGATGTAACACTCAGCTTTCCATAAAGGCTAGAAACTAGGGATTTTCAAAGGAAGTCCCGTAAATCATATGAATAGTGGCCAAATAAAATTAGAAGGATAAACTAGACCTCTAAAAATGAGAATATAAAGCTTGAGATACTTGAAAACCCGAGCCAAAAAAGCTACAAAAAATTGTGAAAATATACAGTGACATTTTCGTAAATTCGGGTCACTTTTAGAAAATTCAAAGGAAGAATTTTTAAATAAAAAAATTAAGTTTTTTGGGGTTCTTAAAGGCCCTAAAAATCATAAGAACCCTTAGAATAGTTAAAACTTCTTTAGTTTATGTTTTAGAGTGTTTGTTGACTAAAACTTTGACCGATTCATTAAAGAAGGTTTTTAAACCAATTTGGGTGAAACCAAAGGCATTTTATAAGTTAGAGACCTATATTTTATGATGGAAAAGACAAATCTCAAAAAAGAGATAGAATGGACTCAAATGGAAGAAACCAAGAAGAGGAACCAAATTACAATTTTGAAAAGTCGTAAAATGAGTTCTTAGCCCCCTAAAACACATCCCATTTCTACCTCTTCTTCATAACTAACTTTCTCTAGTCTAAAATAGAACCTAGGGTAGTAGGAGGTGGCACACAAGAAGAAGAGAAGAAGAAGGAAGAAAACCAAGCAAAAAGGTAAGAAAATCTATAGTTTTTCATGATTCTTCCTTCACCAATCTTATTCTCCTCTTTCTCTTCTTTTTTCCTATGGTTTCAATGATTGATTTGAAGATAATTCATAGCTGGTTTAAGAAAAGGAGGACAGAAATTAAAGGAGAGACAAGAAGCAAGTAAAAAAACTCTTAGAAAAGCTTGAAATTAAGGTAACTTCCATGGACTTTATTGCTTCTTCTTGTCACACCATACTTTATTAGACCCCATATTCCCATATTCTAGCTAGCTTTTCATGAAGAAGTGGAGAAAATCATAAAAGGGAATGAAATAATGCCTTTTAATTACGTTACATCAAGATTAAAAATTCAAATTTTGATCTGTGGACCTCGAAAACTTACCAACAACATTCTCTAATTATTTTTCACTTATACAAGTCATAAACATCTCAAAACTTCACATAAACCACAAACCAAGAGCCAAAAATCATAAATTCTCATGTTTTGCCTTGGGTTCCATGGTGGTAGAATTCTAAGGTAACTTTGAAAAATCATAACTAAATCTATAAAAAATAAAATCAAGCAAACCATAGCTTTTTGGAAAGCTCTGGATGCTAACTTCACACTAAAGATGATTCTCAGTCATGAAAATCTCATCTAGGCCATGTTTGACAATAGAAAAGGCACAAAAGTCAGACTACCCAGAATTACTGATACAGCTTACTAATATAAACTTTGAAAATTCACAATTAATTCTAAAAAAATCAAATTTGTGCAAAATTTACTAATTTGGAAATTTGTAGATGTTAGCTAGAGGGTAAAAATAGTTCTTGATCAATCCAAAAGCATTTAGATCCCAAAAATCGATGGAACAGGGTTGGAGGTCTGACTATGCACCTAGAGCAGAACAAAAACTTCAAAAATTCATATATATCTCTCTGGACATTCAAATGAGGTGCTTTTAGTTGGCACAAGTCATTGGGGAGGTCTAGTTTCTTTTTGAAAAATTTTATAGAAATTGGACATCATTTGCTATATGAATGATAGAGATCAAATTTTGAACTATATGAACAGTACCAGTAGCAAATTCAAAAATTTCAGCCAACTTCAAAAATTCAACAAAAATTTCATAGATCTCTTAGCTTCCCAAAAAAATCTTAACAAGACCTAGATGCATGCCAAATTTTAGACCAAGAAGAGTTCATTTGGACCATTTATGTCATAGCTCACCATTATAGTCATTTTTGCACCATATAAGGTGTTAACTTAGTCCATATGGCTCTCCATGGTGTTTGGCTCCTCTTGGGCAAGTTTAAAAGCATGAATATGACTCATATAAACTACCCAAGTGGTCCCAAACTTCATGCATCTCATTTGGTCATTCCACATCTAAGAATACAATAATGCATACATGCCATCAAATGTCAAGATTCCTCATTTGCATTGATTTTGTGCTAGATATGGTCCATACATTATTCATATATAATATTACATTTGCTCAATGATTTACAACTCAACAATAATATATACAAGTTCACTTTGACATTCCATTACAAATAAGACTACATATTAGTCAAAGCATAGCTTTTCAAGACCCTTAGCTTACATTTCTTGGCTCTTGAACACCACCAGATATATTAAGATGAAAGAGAGGAGGGGAGTGAGATTCTTAGAATCTCAATAGCTCACACACCCATTCACACACACATTCATGGCATATACATATCAAGGCACAAGTATGGAAAGTAAGGTAACCACAAGGCAAGCAAAATCGCAATTTTCATGCCACTAATTCAACTAAGCTCAAGAACATGCTCTAGGGACTTTTGATTTTGTCTCACCCTATTTCTAAGACTTTTAGATTTGCCTCACCTTGGCCTAGGGACTTTTAACTTAGCCTCATCCTTCCAAGAGACTTTTGGCCTTGTCTCACCCATGCCATGAGACTTTTAGTGTAACATCCGATCCCTTCGTAAACATGAGAAACACAATGTTCAATTTCTCCATAAACATCTGAAATGATCTGGATATAAAAAGAAGTCCTCAAAAGAAAAGAATATAGGGCCAACTAAAATTAGAATAAAATTTTAAATAATGGAAAATGAGGATTTAAGCCCTGAGTTGCCCAGAAACCAGGGCCGCAATGATTTTAAAAAAATACCGAAAGGCCAGTGGCATTTTTATAAATAAGTGTAATGTTGTAAAAACACATAGGAGGGATTTTTAAATGAAAATTTTGAGTTCTCTAGGGTTCTCAGAGGCCTTAAATACCATGGGAACCCTTGGAACAATTGAAACCCCTCCAGTGAGCGCTTTCGGCTGTCAGTTGACCAAAACTTGGACCAAATAGTTTGGAATGATTTTAAATCCAAATTGAGTGATTCTAAAGGAATTTTATAAATTAGAGAACCTAAATTTTATTATGGAAATGATGATTCTCAAAAAGGAGCTAAAATGAGCCCAAACAAAGGAACGGAATTTGAGGGACATAATCAGTTTTTCGAGAATTATTATAAAAGTCATCCCCCACCTTTCTAAATAACTAGGCAGCTTCTCCACCTTTCCAAGAACGTCTTGTAACATCTGATTCTTTGAAAATCAGAGAAAATGTGAGAAATATAATGTACGATTTCTCCATAAACGAATAAAATTCACTAAATACAAAAGGAAGTCCCCTGAAATGAGATAGTTAAGGTCCTAAAAAATTTGGAAAGCATTCTAGACTCCTAAAAATGAGAATCTTAGGATCAGACGAAAAGAAAATTGGAGCTAGAATGAAGAAAAAAAATTGTGATGAAAATTGACAAAACATAATGGCATTTTCATAAATAAGTGCAACTTTTGAAAAAAAAAATATAAGAGAGCTTTTTAAATGAAAGTTTTAAATTCTCTAGGGTTCTCAAAGGCCTTAAAAACCATAGAAAGTCCCAGGACAATTAAATCCCCCTTGATGGATGTTTTTCAATGTCAGTGTGCCCAAATTTTGACGAATTCGTTCAAAAAGGTTTTAGCTCCGATTTGAATGATTCCAAAGGCATTTTACTAAGTTGAGAATCTAAATTTTATAATAGAAAAGATGGTTCTAGAAAAAGAGCTAAAATAAAGTTAAAATTATATTACCATTACGAAAAGACAAAATTGAAATTTTTGAAAAAGTGTGTTTCTAGAAGCTCCTACATACTTCTCCTTTCTTCTCCCATCTTCTTAAGCATGAAATTTCTACCCAAAATATAGAATATGACTTCTTTCTTAGACTTACAAGAAAGGGAGAAAAGAAAGAGAAAAATCAAGGAAAAGGTATAGATTCTTAGTAGTTCTCTATGCTTTGTTCCATCCAAACCTTCTCTCCTCCATTCTCCTTTGTTTCCTTTGATTAAAATGAAGTTTTCAAATCTATTTTAAGGGAGATATTAAGGGAAAATTTTGGATTTGAAGAGAGGAGTTTGAAGAAAGCAAGATTCAAGTGAGAAAAAGCAAGAAAACTAGGTAATTTTTCTTCCTATGGTTGCTACCTTTGGTTCCTCTTCTCCTCCATTTTGCCTAACATGAGAAACCCTAGGAGTAATTGATTTTTAGGTAACACCAAGGATTTCTTAGATTTCAAGATGCAATTTTCTAGGGTTTCAATTACACCTTGTAAAATCTGATTTTGTATGATCATTTCTAGGCCTGAATAAGAGTTTAAATGAGCTCCCAAGATCCCTAAGAAGCTCTCCATATGCATCCTCCCTTGAGAAAATAAAGCAAACTCCAAGAAACCTTATTTCCTCCATAGCCTCGACCTAAAGGGGTTTGTATAGTTAGAGAGAGTTTTAAATTTTTCTAAACCCATTCTTGAGTTATATGTGATGAATGAAAATGAGGGGAGGCCTTGGGAAAAATTTAGAACCTATAGAAAGTGAGTTAGTGTTTTAGGTTCTATATTATGACCTAAAGAAGCAACATATAGTTAGGCTCTTGGTTTTAATTGTGTGATGACTTCAAGAGGCTTAAAAGGAATCAAGAATCATATTTGAAAGAAAAGAATGGAGTTTAAAATTTATTTGAGGGGTGTTGTTTCATTAGGTATAATTATAGAACCGTAATGAGGTTTATAAAGAAAGTTATTGTCTAAGTGAGTTGTGTGGCCTTAGAATTAATTTCATAAATCTAATTGGCTTCCATAAATTGTGTTTAGGCCAAGAGAAACCATCCCCACACTTTTATGTATGTGTAGTCGAAAAGAGGAGCTTGGATTTAAGAGAAAAAGTGTGTAATTGTGTACAAGGTAACTCTTTCCACCTTCTCTCATGCATGGATGTGTGCTTAGCTTGTCTTGAATGTATGTATGTGTATTTTTAAGCCATGAAAAGTGTTCTAGCATGACTTTAATTCCATGGTGCCATGATGTTACAATATGCTCTTATATGATGTTTTTGATGTGTGCTGGGGTTTGTTTGAGTGTGGTGAAGCCAAGAACCCTTAGTCATGGTGAGGATGAGCCAAGAACCCTTGAGATTAGTTAAGATAAAGCAAAGAGTCTCCTAAAAGCAAGATGGGCTCCCAAGAGTATGGTTAAGTCCAAGAATCTCTTAAAGAATGGGTGAGGCAAGTCCAATATCCACAAGAAATTGGGTGAGGCTAATCCACTTGCTTGGCAAGCCTTTGTATACTATGTATGACTTTCTCAAATGATGAAAATGCTTCTTCAATGTGTACACATGTCAACATGACCATACATGCATTTATGAGACTTGTTTGCATCTATTATGTATGATTGAATGGGAGATGAGCTATTGGGATTCTTTGAATCTCATTCCCTCCTCTCCAATATTCTAAAATGCTAGGTGGACTAAGAGAGCAAGGTAATGGAAGCTAACTCCTTGGGATAAGAGAGTATGACATTAAAGTGCATGGATTTGGCTACTTTAAAGCTATGTGAATGGCAAAATTTGTAATCCATGGTTGTACATGTTCTATAAGGTTATGAACATGTATAAATATGTTGATATATCATATATAAATAAGAGATTATGACATATGAATACTAGAATATAAAATGAGTATGAAATGGTCATTTTTGGCTTCTTGAAAGTTTGAAACACTAGTGTATATGTGGAAGTGGCATGGCCAAATTAAGATGCATGAGGTTTGAAACTACTTGAGAAGTTCAAACAAGTCATATTCATGCTTTTATACTTGCCCAAGAGGTGCCAAATATCAAGAGAAGCCATTTGGATATTTTGGTACCCTATAAGGGGCATAAATTTGCTATTTTAGAACCCTATGTCACTTTTTATCCAAATGAACTATTCTTGATCTAAGATTTTGTATGAAATTAGAGTTTTTTGAGAGCTTTTTGAGAAGCTAAAATATGAAATTTTTGGAGGTCTATAGAATATTTGAGGAATTTCCAAAGTTGGCAAAAATTTTGGTTTTGGTAATGGTACTGTTCACTCTAGTCCAAAAATGAAATCTATCACACAGGACCCAAATGATGTCGAATTGTGACAAAATTTTATAGAAAGAAATTAGATATCCCCAGTGACTTGTGCCAACTAGAAGCACCTCATTTGGATGTCTAGAAAGGGAGATATGAATTTTTGAAAATACTGCCTAATATCAGACCCTCAAGCTAACCTCAGGTACTGTTTGATTAATTTTTTAGGAATGGGCATGCTTGAGCTGGTCTAGAGTTATTTTTTCCCTTTAGCTAACATCCACATCTTTTCAAATTGGTATCATTTAGATGGATTAGATTTTTGTGAAATTTATTGAATATTTTTGAATTTTTCTGCAAATATCTATGCAGTACCAGAGGGCAGCTAAACCTCTGGATCATTTCAAATGTCCAACATCTTCTTTATTGTGTTTCATGGTGTAGAAATATTTTTACCATAAATGATACATGTATATATTTCTAGAATAGCTAAGAATGCATTATTTTAATTTTTCTTGAATTAGTTATAATTTTCCAAAATTTGCAACAAAAATGAGGAAATTCTGACTGAAAATGCATATGTGTATTTTATGCTTCTCTTTGGTTTCCACAAGATGTAGGCTACTTTTAAGGATAGAAATGAGTTGTATTCATGTTATTAAATGGGAGAATATGATTCATGAGCTCACATGGTCCACATGACACTAAATGAAATTTTCATATGTAGTGCAACGCAAATTTAATCTATTATTTATATTCCATTTTCTTGCAATTCCTAAGAAATGCATGTTATGAAGCATGTGAATTGCATGAGGAAGGCTAGAAAGATATGGTATTACATGTCTCCTAAACTTAGAATTAAACTAAATTTTCTCCTCTTTTCATTCTCCTTCTCTTGATGGTTTTAGATTCTTAAAAGGAGGAATTTAGTGGTTGACCTTATGAGAAAAAGTGGAGGTTTTGAGCAACCAAATAGAGCAAAAGAATTACCATTTAGCAAGTTTTCAAATAAGGCATGATGTGCAATAGGAAAACATGTTTTTCTTTGAATTCCATAGCTTCCATATTAGGTCTAGAGAGAGAAACTAGAGAGGGGAAGGAATTCAAGCCAAAACAAGGTAGAGACAAGAATATTCAAGCATGAGAAACAAGAATATGCAAAGAGAACAAAGAAAGAATCATGAATTTATAAGATAGAAAAGCTAGGGTTTTGTGAACATAATTAAAAATCTAATTTTATCTAGGAGTTCCCAAGCCTATGTGAATGTTTGTATGAGTTCCTAAGACTCCTAAAGAGCTTCCCACATAAACCTCCCATCCAAGAAAGCAAAGAAACTCCATGGACTCCTTAAGGAAGCCTTGCCTCAACCTAGGACAGAAGTAATACTTAGGGAGTGTTTAAGTTGCTTCCAAGCTTAGTTTTGTATCATATATGATAGGAGAATATGAAAGGTAGCCTTGGAAAAATTTTAGAAGCCATAGATAGTGAGATGGAGGTGTAAGCTCCATAATGTAGCATAATGAAGTAACTCCTAGCTAGGCTCCTTAAAATAATTATGTGATGACTCTAAGGGGTTTAAATAGAGCCAAGAATTATAGATTAAAGGAGAGAAGGGAGCCAAGATCATGAGTTTTTGTAGTTGCTTCATTAGGTGCCTTATGGAAGCATAATCGAGCATAAACCAAAGTAGCATCATGTGAAGTGTGTATAATGCCAAGTGTAACGTCCCACATCGGCTGGAAGGGGCCTGTGCTGAGCGCTTATAAAGGGGTACGAAGTGCTCTCTTCCAGACGCATGTTTTGGGCTGAAATTAGAGTAAGCCCAAGGCGACAAAACCCCTCCCTTCCCGGGTGAAATGAGAGTAGCCTGACGGGGGACGTATAGGACAATACGTCTGGCGGCTCTGTAAGTTGTTATTGTAACATCCCACATCGGCTGGAAGGGGCCTGTGCTGAGCGCTTATAAAGGGGTGCGAAGCGCTCTCTTCCAGACGCGCGTTTTGGGCTGAAATTAGAGTAAGCCTAAGGCGACAAAACCCCTCCCTTCCCGGGTGAAATGAGAGTAGCCTGACGAGAGACGTAGGGGACAATACATCTGGCGGCTCTGTAAGTTGTTTGGTATCAGAGCAATCTTGGCCCATGTGCGACCCGAGGACGGGTCGGCCCCAAGGGGGGTGGATTGTAACGTCCCACATCGGCTGGAAGGGGCCTGTGCTGAGCGCTTATAAAGGGGTGCGAAGCGCTTTCTTCCAGACGCGCGCTTTGGGCTGAAATTAGAGTAAGCCCAAGGCGACAAAACCCCTCCCTTTCCGGGTGAAATGAGAGTAGCCTGACGGGGGACGTAGGGGACAATACGTTTGGCGACTCTGTAAGTTGTTAAAGGCCTCGCTGGTGGGGAGAGCTTCGCTCCCACTTATATAGGCTGTTCCCAGGACCACTCCATCCGATGTGGGACTTTACATTCCACCCCCCTTGGGGCCAACCCATCCTCGGGTTGTACATTCGAACGGCCGGCTCTGATACCAACACCACACAGAGCCTCCAGCAATATTGTCCCCGTTGCGGCACCCGGCACACTGCCTGGTGGGGTTTTGTTCTTGAGGCGATCCGCCATTCAGGGATCCACCCTCAAAAGACCTCACTGGTGGGGAGAGCTTCGCTCCCACTTATATGGGCCATTCCCAGGACCACTCCATCTGATGTGGGACTTTTACATTCCACCCCCCTCGGGGCCAACCCGTCCTCGGGTTGCACATTCAAACGGCCGGCTCTGATACTAACACCACACAGAGCCTCCAGTAATATTGTCCCCGTCACGGCACCCGGCACACTGCCTGGTGGGGTTTTGTTCTTGAGGCGATCCACCATTCAGAGATCCACCCTCAAAAGGCCTCGCTGGTGGGGAGAGCTTCGCTCCCACTTATATGGGCCGTTCCCAGGACCACTCCATCCGATGTGGGACTTTACACCAAGGCTTGTTCCCATGAGTAATTCATGTTTCTTTTGGTGTGTCTAGGCTAAGAGAAATGATCTCCACCTTCTTAGGTGTATGAGGTCAAGGGAGAGGACTCAAGGCTTAATGAAAAAGTGTGTAAATGCAAGCAAGATAGCTCTCTCTCTTTTCTCCCATGCATGAATGAATGTCTATATTGTCTTTGAATATGTGTATGTATATTTTAAGCTATGAATTATTTTTTAGTATGATATCTATGTTCCATGGAACCATAGTATTGCATTAGGTATTCAAATGATGCCTAGAATGTTTGCATTGGTTTTCTTGAATATGGAGAGGCCAAGAACCTTCTATCTTCGGTGAGGATAAGCCAAGAGCCCTTAAAAGTGGTTAAGACCAAGAGAAAGTCTCCCAAGAGCAAGGCTTAGTTTAAAGCCTTTGAGAAAAAGGGTGAGGCAAGTCCAAGAACCTTGAATAAAGTGGGTGACGCTAATCTATTCATTTGGTAAACCTAAATATACTATGTATGCTTTGTGTAAATGCCAAGAATGCATCTTTAACCATTTCAAGTGTTAGTATGCCATGCATGCATTTTAAGGCTTGTATTACATTCTTTATGCATGATTGAATGGGACATGAGCTATTGAGATTCTTTGAATCTCACTTCCTTCTCTCCAACATCTTAATATGCTAGGTGGAGCCAATGAACAAGGAAATGGAAGTTACCAAAGTGGAAGATAAAGCTTTGGCTCTAAAGTGCTTGCTTTTGCTTATGTTGTAATCAAAGAAGTGGCAAATGATGTAAACTTTTGATAGAATGGATGTATAATGAATGGAACATATGTAAATATCCCAATAGATGATATATGTATGACAATTAATGATAAATGAGTAGTATTGCAATTTTTGGGTATTGGATCACTATTTCCCACAAGTATCTCTTTACATATGGCTTAGGGATGGAGGATGAGATTTTGTGTTTTGAGTTTCTACACCTTTAAAACAAGTTTAGGGAGTCTTTTTGGGCCATTCCTACATGCCCAAGTGGTCACAAGAACCTTAGGAGCCATTTTGCATACTTTTGCACCATTAAAATACATCAAAATGACCCAAATGGTACATTCTGACCAAATGAAGGAATTTCTCCATGAAATTTGGAAAACATGTAAAGCTCATTGAGAGATTTTTGGGAAGCTAAAGTGCAGCAAAAATTGATCTCTACAAAATTAGTTATGAATTTTCAAAGTTGGGATTTTCAATTGGTTCTGGTATGTGCACTGTTCACACTGTCAAATTTGTGTTCTATGTCATCTGATAGGAAAACAGTGTCCAATACTTGTAAAATTTTACAAGAATAAACTCAAGGTCATAAGCTTTCTATGGCTATAAGATCACCTCATTTGGAGGTCTGAGCAAAGAGTTATGTAATTTTGAAGTTTTTTGTCAGTAGTAGTAGCATCCCCTGAGTCCAATTACTGTTTTATAGATTTCCAATGACTAAAGCATTTGTTTCATTTTAAAATTATTTTTTCATAAAGTTAACATCTGTAGCTTTCCAGAATAATCAAATATTTATGATTTCAATTTTTATAGAATTAGTTATTAATTTTGAAAGTTTATACTAATAATCTGAACCAGTGGCCCAGGTAGTAGAAACCTCAGTGGCTTTTTGGATGTCAAAAATTTTCCCTTTAATGTTTGACGAGATGAAATTATTTTTACCATAGGATAGACATTTATAGCTTTCTAGAATGGTAAAGTTTGTTAGATTTCTATTTTTCTAGATTTAGTTATAAATTTTTTGACATTGTGACAAAAAAACTGAAAATCTAACCGTGGCTAATTCGTGGAAATTGGTGTGTTTCATCCACTTGTTTGAGTTCCAAGCCACTTTCTTGGATGGTTTTGAATTATATTAGTGTAATTAAATATGAGAATGAGTTTAATAAGTTCCCTTGGTCCATGGAATGCTGGATGAAAATTTTACCCACTACGCAACACATGAAAATGTAATATTTTAATGTATTTTTCTTGGAAACTCATATGCTTCATGGAATAGAACCTAGAAATGGCATAAAATGAGTTATAGTATGATGGTGTTACATTTGGCATCTTCTTACCTTCATTAAGGGACTTTTGGCATCACCTCACCCTTATGAGCCATTTTCCATAATCAATGACATTTAAGACAACACACTAGTACCAATGCAATCTTAAGACATCAAGTGGCATGTTCTCAAATCACAAGAGCCCATACAAGCACACAATGGCATATATACAACCAAGAATCCAAAGAGAATGAGGTAGAGAGATACCTTGAACTTACGCAAGCTTTTCTTTAATCTTTTTCCTTCCCATTTTTAGGTCTACAAGCACACCTAGGTGGGTTAGTGTTCTCTTGGCCTAAACATCATAAATAGCACACAATTATACTCTTGAAGTAAGCCAAGACATTAAGCTCTTTCTTGAAAACATAAATGGTTTCATAAGTGACCTATTGAAGTAACCCTTATAATTCAAACTCTAGGCTCCATTATCTTCTCATTTCTAGGCCTCTTGACCTTATTCAAGGTCCTTGAAGCAATCATCTACTCACTTACACAAGCCTAGATATATGTTGCTTCATAAGACTCTATTATGGACACCATTATCTCATCTCTCAAACCATGGCTCCAAAATTTTTCCTAAGGGTTCCTCCAATCTTGTACTATCATATGAAGCCTTAAACCAAGGATAGAACAAACTAAAACACTCCCTAACCTATTTATCTAGCCTAGGTCATGACAACCCTTCAAGAAAGGGTTCATGGAGCTTTTGATTTTTACTTAATAGAAGAACTATTTGGGAAGCTTCCTAGAGGTCTTAGGAGATCAATTATACACTTACATAGACTAGGAAATACATGTACTAAATCAGTTTTTACAAAATCCTAAAGAGCTCTACACTTTTCTAAATCAATTTTCATTGGTTTTCCTTGCAAATTCTTGGCATATTCAAGTTCTCCATGGTCTAAAACCCTAGTTCTTCTCTTGTTATTAGACAGAAAATCCCTCCCCCATATAGTTTTGTTCTTAGCCAAAATTACACAAAAGGGAAGACAAGGAGAAAAAGCAACAAAGATAGGAAACTACCATGGATTCAATCTTGCTTTCAAGTGCCTTTCTCCTTAGTTTGCTTCTCTTCAAGAAATTTGAACTACTCCCCTTAAATCTAGACTCAAAACAGAACCAAAGAGCACAATAAAACCTTAGAAAGAAGGCTTGGAAGGAGAGGAACAAGATTGGAAGAAGTAGGAGCATGAAAATCCTTGAAATTACTTACCTTTTCTTCTCCTTTTTTCTCCTCCTTAGTGCACCTAAGAGAGTAGGTCTTTTTTTATTTTTTGAGCAAAGGGAGTTGACCTAAAGAAGGGAGGAGGAAGGGTTTAAAGTGTGTGGAAAGTTCTATAAGCAACTTTTTCCAAAAATTTCAATTTTGTCCTTTCGTAATAGCAATATCATTTTAGCTCCTTTTTTAGAACTGTCTTTTTCATTATAAAATTTAGGTTTCCAATTTAATAAAATGTCTTTGGAATTACTCAATTTAGAGCCAAAACCTTCCCAAATGAATCCGTCAAAATTTAGGTTCACTGTCGTTAGAAAACTTACACTGGAGGGGATTTACCAATCTCAAAGCCTCCTATAGTTTCTTAGGCCTCTGAAAACCTTGGACAACTTAAATTTTCAATTTAAAAAGCCCTTTCTATGAGTTTTTCCAAAAATTGCGCATATTTACAAAAATGCCACTACATTTCATCAATTTCATAACAATTTTGTTTCACCATCCTAGCTCCATTTTTCCTTATATCTAAGTTTAGGATTATTATTTCTAGGAGTCTAGGACACTATCCAAAATTTTTGGGACATTATCTAACTCATTTTAGGGAACTTGTTTTTATATAACTTATTTCATCATTTTATGGAATTTACCGTTCATTACACTTCTTGCTCCTTCCCCCATGTCTATGTTCGGCCAACCCCACTCAATAGGAAATGAATTCAAGCCAAAACAAGGTAGAGATAAGGCTTTTCAAGCATGAGGAATAAGAATATACAATTAAATTTAAAAGAAAAGCTTTAGAATTCAAGTTATGGAAGCTAGGGTTTTTGTTGCACCTTGATATATATGAGACTTTCTAATGATGATTTAGGTTGTCTAAGAATATGTATGAGTTCTCAAGACACCTAAGAAGCCTCATAAGTGCTAACTTCCTAAAGAAAATGAATGAAACTTAATAGGTCCATTAGCTCCTTCATGTCATATCCTAGAGGAAATTATGCACCTAAGGAGAGTTTTAATTACTTCTAAGGGTAGAAAAGGACTAAATATGATTAAAGAATATCAAAGGAAGCATTGGAATGAATTTAGGAATCATGGTTTATGAGATGGAGGTGTAGGCTCCATTTTAAGACATAAGGAAGCAACTTAAGTCTAAGCTCCTTGAATTAAATTGGTGATAACTCTAATGAGTTCTAATAGATTCATGTGTCCTAGACTGAATGAGAAATTGAAGCCAAGAGCAAAGATTATGAGGGTTACTTCATTATACTTTATATGGGTCCATAATTGAACTATGAGCTAGCATATGAGTGTGTAAAGCTTATGGGATGTTAGAGTTAGTTCCAATGATGTGTTTTATGCCTTGTTGGATATATCTAGGCCAAGTCAATCAAGCTCTCCATCATTGGATATGTTAGGCTGAGAAGGGGAAGGTGTAGCCAAGGGAAAAAGTGTTGAATTCTTGCTTCAAGGTAGCTCTCTAACTTTTCTCGTATGCATTGCTTGGATGTTTACTTATCTTTGAATGCTTGTATATATGTTTGAACCATGATAAATGTTTCTAGCCATTGAATACATGTTATAGTTCCATCATACTTCTTGAAATGTGTTTATGTATGCAAAGTGGCTTGAATGGGTATGGTTATGCCAAAAGTCTCTTAGCATTAGTGAAGATGAGCCAAAAGTCTATAGTAATGGGTGCGACAAAGTCAAAAGTCTCAAGAAGAGTAAAGGTAAGTCAAAATTCTTTTAAAAGTAGGTGAAGCAAATTCAAAAGTCCCAAAGAAATTGGGTGAGGCTAGATAACACCCTTTCAAGCCTATGTTTGACATGTATAAGTTCATATGACAAAAAAAATTATTTATGTATGTTCATTAGTAACTTAAATGCCATGCATGTATTTTTTTAACCTAAAATTACATCCATTATATATGTTTGAAAGGGTAAAGAGTTATTAGGATTATTTGAATCTCACTCTTCATCCATAAATATCTAACCATGTCTAGGTGAACCAAGAAGTGGAGGCTAACGATCTTGAAGCATGGAACTTTGGCAATAAAGTAGAAAATTAGGCATTTTGATGCCATTTTGATGTCAAGAATTGTAACTATATGATGTAGACCTTTGAGCATGTTTATATATATATATATATATGGTGTATGTATCCATTTTGGAACCAAATGCATGATTATGTGAGTTTTTGCCACTCATGAGCCTTTATGTGTATGTATATAAATGTAAGTGGCAAGGTGAGAATGAGCTCTATGATTATTTGAACCATTTAGCATGCTTCCATATGGTACAATTGTGCTTTTGGATGTGCCCAAGTGGTTATGAAATTATAGGAGAGTCAGTTGGTACCTTATGAAACCATTATGGACTTCAAAATTAACTATTCCTTAAGTTGAACCAAAATCTAACCAAATAGATGAATTTTTACAAGAAATCTGGCCAACAAGTAGGCCTTATTGAGATCTTTTCAAAAGCCAAAAAACACTCAATTTAGAGATCTATAGAATTTATTATGATTTTTCAAAGTTAGCCAAATTATGCAAAATTGGTATGGGTGCTGTTCATATTATTAGTTTACTTCTCTGTGTCACTCATAAGTCAAATGAAGTTTAATGCTTATGAATTACAAGCATAAACTAGACATCATAAGCTTTCCATAGCCACCAAGAGCACCTCATTTGGAGCTCTGTAAAAGGAGAAATAAATTTTGGAAGTTTCAGGTCCTATAGCTTTTTGATAATAGACCAAATGTACTATTCTATTATTTTCTATTAGTTAAATACTATTATCTTGTTCTGAAATTATTTTTAATCATTGGTTAACATCCTGAGCTTTCTAGAAACTATCATATGCATGATTTCAATGTTTCTAAAATTTGTTATGAATTTCCAAAGTTCATATCAGAAATCTATGACAGCAAACTCGAGATCAAAAATCTGGTATTGTGTTATGTGGTCCAAAATCCGTGACTTATGAGATGAAATGTGATGTTTCTAATATGATTGAATATGTTATGGGTGGAAAATGATATGGATTAGCTCACATGGTCCTTAAAGCATAAAATGAATTAATTGAACCTTTCGCTACGCAATTAACCATGGATAAAAGTGCCATTTTCTTGCAAATATGTACCAATATGCCAAGTGTGTATTAAGATAGCCTATGTGATATTTGTTTAAGGGTTAGGAAGTTAAGGTATTACAATTGACATATTTTTAGAATAAATGGATGTGGACTTTCTCATTTATTAATTAATTCTATACATCACAATAGACATATTCACAATGTGATAGTGTGTTGTACAGGTTAATAAGGTTAGCTTTCTTACACAAGCAACTGCCTTGGACTCTTATGAAGAGTGTGATAACTCCTATATTTTTATCATTTTTATTCCTCATTCTTAGTGATTTTAACATATGGTTTTCGCTAATTTGGACTTTTTATATAATTTTCATGATTTTGGCCAAATTTTGGATTTGATGGCTTTTTAGGCTAATTCTTTAGGATTGTATTCATATTGTGTATATTGTGTGATTCCATTTATCTTAGGGCTTAATTCTTTCTATCTTGCTTAATCTATGCATTGCACTATGATTTCATACTTAATTATGCTCTACCGAGTGATTAATCATGAAATTCTAGATGTTTTATAGTGAGTTCTTTTAAGGAATGTCCATTGCTTCATCTGTTTAATGATTCCCTCCATCCCATATCATTAGTTTTCATTTTATGTTGAGTCCAAAATTTCACTATCTCTATTATTTTTTCACTTTCCCAAAATATTCCTATATAGAAACCCACTTGGATTTTTCATTAATGAATTTTGATTCGACCATTTCATATGATTATTGAGCAATTAATCTCATGAGATTAATGGTTAAAGTTAGGTCATTTTATCACAAATGTGATTAGTAAAAAGGATTATAGTTGATCCAACTAAGGGTAAAATGGTCATTCATGTAGAAAAAACATTTTTCTTGTGAATTTCTTACGATTTTTGTTTTTTTCTTTCTAATAATTTTAGCCCAATATTCTCTTTATTTGTGTTTAATTTTCATCACTCTATTAGTCTTCAATAGGACTTAATTAGATTAGTTCATTTAATTAATGATTAATGCCACCTAATTATGTGATTAACCATTTTTTTTTTTTACAATGTAATCTATTTTGGTTTCATATTTTTATAGGTTGCATGGCACATTAAAAGGCAATTTGGTCATTTAAATGGAGGACAAACTTGACTTTCATAGAGTGATAATGTGGCAGGCTTATGTGGCACTCATTAATCTATGTCATCAATTTGTTTTAATCTCATTGATCTATCTAAGCCTTTATTGATCCACCTCACCTCCATTTCATGACCATAGCCACCAAAACATCCACTTGGACTTACTAATCCATCTCGCCATTCTCTCAAATTTTTATTAGTCCAAGTGTCTCAAACCTTCTCCTTAGTAGTTCACTTCACACTCACTAAACCACATCACCTCTTAAACCTTAATTTCATTCACCATGAGGCACACACCACCAAGAGGGATGGCATTCTTCTTCTTGGCTGTGAGTGAGACATCTTCTTATGGCTTTTTCCATTTTCCTCCATTAAAACATACACCAAGTGCCACCTCTTATATTTCTACACCACTTTTCTTCATCTATTCCTCTATTCTTCCTTTTTCCCTTTTGGCCATGACCCATTGTAATACCATATACATATAGCATTAAATTTGTAGCACAAATAGCCTAAAGCATCCATTTTCATAAATTCATTACTTTTAGCAGCGAAATTTACCAGCATTATCGGCCAAATTAATTCATTTTTAGTTAAATGAACAATTTCCACTTACCAAACTGATCCTTCATCCTTAACACACTTGTTCATACAGAATCATTGTGAAAGAGGCATGGAATTTGGATTTAGAGCATACACATCAAGACTAGTCAATTTCATAGGCTTTTATGCACTTCCATATTTTGACCCAATCTTTAAAAATTCATAACTTGAGTTAGAAAACTCCAAATATGCATATTAAAACTTGTTGGAAAGCTTAGGATATCATCTAACCACTATAAAAATTTTAGACCAAAACGATATCATTTGACTCATGAAATTCTAATGGAATAGTAGCTGGGTTAGTTTTCATAATTGTGCAGACTTGAATTGTCAAAAATTTATATCTCACTCTACAAAGCTTTAAATTAAGGGATCTTGGTAGCTATGGAAAGCTTATGATGCTAGCTACATGCATATAAAATTTTATGAGTATTAGACTTCATTTGACTCCTCAAAAACATAAAAACCAGGCTTACTAAATGAACAATGCATAGGCAATTTCTGCATAATTTAGCCAATTTTGAAAAATCATAGTAAACTGTCTAAAGCTCAAAAAATTATAATCTTTGATCTTGTGAATATTTCTAGATGATATTGAAATGCCTACCAAATTTCATGCCAAAATTTGTCCATTTGGTCTAGTTTTGGTTCTGCACAAGAATGTGGCTTAAAATGGCATCAATATAGTATTACATGGTCCAAAATGGGTTCTCACATGAACCATGACCATTTAAGCATGTCCAACACCTCAAATACATCATAATAGGTCTAAATCATTATGGAACTCAAAATCACTATCTCACTTATTCATATACACACACATTCCATAGCTCAGGATGTCGAAAATGCAAGATCGCATATATTTGATTCCAAATATGGTTTATATAACATTCTTCCATGCTTCTATACATAAGCAATGGTTTACATCTCATAAATAGCTTATACATACATACTTTGACATTAATTTATATCAAAATCTATTCTATTATCAAAGTAATATAATTTACACTCCTTAGCCTCCACTTTTGGTTCCATGAGTATCACCTAAACAAGATTAGATAAAAAGTGGGGAAGAGTGAGATTTAAAGAATCCTAATAGCTTGTTCACTATTTCAAGTAGGCATATATGGTATGTTATCATGTCAAAGAACACAAGCATACATCAAATGTTTTCAAGAACCAAACATAAACATGTTTTCAAGGTCACATAAACATGTCAAGATCAAAATCAAGTTCTAGAAACTTTTGGTTTGGCCTCACCCTATTATTTGGGACTTTTGGATTAGTCTAACCCACTTTATAGGGACTTTTAACTTAGCCTCACTCATTTTTTAGACTTTTGGCCTTGTCCCACCCATTCTTAGAGACTTTTGGTTTCACCTCACCTAATCCAAAAGACTTTCGACACAACCTTACCCATCAAGAGTAAATTCACATTCCAAATACAATTCAAGAAGCATAATGGTACCAAGACATCAAACCAATAGCTAATGGCATGTTTTATGATTCAAACATACATACAAAATTCAATGACAATCAAACAACCAAAAAATGCACAAGAATAAGGTTCTATAGAATTTTGGCTCTTTCTTTAAGAATTCTAAGTCTCTAACATATCCATGATTCATACCTTATTTAATTATGATATTAGATAGCTTAATTAACTCTCCTAAAGCCTTGAATCTTCTTAAGGTCTATTTAAACCCTAAGTGAGCTATAAGCCATTCTTTAGCCTTTTTGTTAATTCTAATGGCAGAATCTTAATCTTTACCCTTTAAAACCCTTAATTCTATCATTGTTTCATCAAACAAAAGCTTCTTTCTCACACTCTCTCTCTCTAGGCTGAACATGAAGAAGAGAAAAGCTCTAAGGAAAAGTAAGTTTTCTAGCACAAGCCATACCTCATTTGAATCCTTGTTCAATAGAGTTTCTAATGGTGGAATTGGTTGCTTCAAACTCCCTTCTTTCTCTAAGTGTTCAACCCCTAATAAGCTTGTTTCAAGAAACAAAATCAATGGAAAAAGCTCAAAGAGTAGAAGAAATTTCCTAGCTATCTTGTAGCAAAATTATGCATAATTTCTTACCTATCTTGCTTTCTTTCCTTTTTCTCTCCTCCCACTCTTTCATGCCATTGAACGTCTAGTTCAAGCTCAATATGTCAGTTCTAAAGGAGCTAAGGCAGATGGCATGACAATAAAGGGTGGAAGGACGATATTTTAACTTTTCTCCACAATTACATTTTTGCCATTATACTCGGACTGCTCTATTTGAGCTCGTTTTAACTCATTTTAAGAATTATCTTTTCTATCATAAAATTTAGATCCTTTATTTTATAAAATACCTTTGGTTTCACCCCAATTAGATATAAAATCTTATCGAACCATTTGGTCAAAGTTTTAGTCAACGAAGGGGTTTTGACCATTCGAAGGATTCTTATGATTTTCAGAACCTTTGAAAACCTTGAAAAACTCAAATTTTTTATTTAAAAATTCTTCCTTTGAGTTTTCAAAAAGTTATCCAAAATTATGATTTTGCCACTGGCCTCTATAACTCTCTGTTTGACTATTTTTGCTCTGATTTTGGGCTAATCTTAAATTCTAAACTACATTTTGAGATGTTCTAATCAACATTCTAATCTCAATTAGCCTCAATTCACTTTACTTCGAAGTCCTCATTCATTAACCAAACAATTCTAATTTCGATTTCTCATAATTTATACTAGCTTTCACTAGGCTCATGACCCTTCGTAAGTAATTCATTCTACTCTTTATGAATGATTTTGGATTTCTAAATCATAGAATATTACACCCATTCCTCCCTCTTCTACCATAAAGACACCATTTCCAACTTGGATACTATGGACGAAATTTTCTTGAAAATTAAATGAGAGCTTATGACCATTCTACTAAAGAGTTTGATGATGACATAGCAAGCTTAGAAGAGATTCAAGAGGCTATGGATTGCAAGCATTGGATTGGGCTAACTATTTCTTCTCCTTTCACTATTTTCATTTCAATTTCCATGTCAATTTAAGATGGGGTTCTTGAATATTTTGACTTAAAAGTTAGGATTGTAATGTGAATCATTAGATTGGTGGATTGGAATTTATATGAATTGCTATTTTATTATGTAAGATTATGTTTAAATTAGCCTATGCATCTTATGTTCTTATGTTTTAATTCTTGGATTTTAGCTTCTTGATTTAGCATTGTAGGTGTTAATTAAGTGGTTTTATTCTTGATTGGAGCATTGTTATTGTTGGATGGATGTGGTTTTATGGATATAAAGTCTAGGCCAATATTATGGATTAATTGTGCAATTCTTGCAAACTTGATCAATTGTTATATTATCATGCAAGTTAGGTGTTTGATAAAATTCCTAGGAGAGTATTCATTCTAGGTAATTGGTCTTACATCGTACGCTTAGAAAGTTCATGGTTTTAATGTATATGGCAATTTATCATAGTAGTTGTCCTAAGTTCAATTAATCATTAGAACCCACATTTTCTTCCCTTTTCAAGTATTATTAGGTTGTCATCTTTATTTCATTACATTTGAATTTTTCATTCCACCCAAATTTTGCACAATTAGCTCTCTTGAATTTGTTCTAGTTTAATTTTCATTTTAGTTAAATTTTTAATTCAATCATTAAAAAAAATCTCCCTATTTTTGTAATTAGTTTAAATCTTATATAGGTTAGTATCTTTGCATTAGTATCCTTTTTATTTAGCTTTTGCATTTAAAATAAATTACACCACTTGCATTTTTCATGCTTGTTCCATACTCACTTGTTTATACTCTCATACAATTACTTACATACTTGCATACTTTTCTCTGTTCATGAAAATAATTTAATCAGTAAAAAAACTAAAAATATATATATAACAAAAAATAAATAAATATAAAAAATAATATATATATATAACATTTGCATAATTACTTAGTCACTCACCTAAGTTATATTATTTTAGTTGTTCTAGAGTGAAACAACATTGGTTGCACACTTTTACTACATAATTTTTATTTTGCAATCAAGTTTTTTTTTAAATTGCAACCTTATGACAAGGTAAGTCAATTTATTGGTGCCATTGCCAGGGAGCAACTTATTTTCATTTGGCTTAGGTTGGTAATTAAGTAGTTAGGATTAGTTTTACTATTTTTTATTTGGTTTTATTAGGAAACTTAGTTATCTCAGTTGGAATTTTACAAGTGATTACTTGTTGGAATTTATTCTGACTCACCTAGATTTGCATGAAACTTTGTATTCCATGGTTTTTAGGTGCCCTAATCAAAAGTCATACCTCTTAACGTATACCTCTTAAGGTATGAGGTCTTAGCAATTTTGACCAAATTCAACCGTTTTAACCACTTTGGCATTCTTCTTTCATTTTTGTGAATTTTTCCAAAACTTATTTTTCAATTTTTTGTCTTCTTTCCTATGCTTGATTTGTGTGTTTTGTTTGTTCAATTATGTTCATAAGTGTATAGATTAGGATTAATGATTTTTAGTTTGTGATTGGTCCTTTTAATTTCTTAATTTTGGTCATTTTAGCTTAAATTTTGATTAATGCTTAATTTTGGATTGACTATTGATTGTTGACTTTTGACCCTTTTTTTTTCATTTTCTAGTTGTTATTTCATTTGTATGTTTTTGGTTACTTACTACTTGAATTATACTTTGTTGATGTTGCATAACCCAATCTGCTTTTGAAAAATTGTTTGAACTTGATCTTGAAATTGAAAGGACATTTCATCGACAAAGAAGAATTAGAGTTGATAATCTTGTAGGTAATAATCATGCTGTAAATTCTCTTACTTTTTCTTTTAAGTCTTGTTTAGTTGAGTCATATGTTGATTCTCCTAATTTTAAAGCTAAAATGGAAGATAATGAGAGAAATATAAATAATCGAGCACGTTTAGAACTTGCTCATGTCAATGCTGATAATAACGCTCCTGCTAAGACCATTAAAGAGTTAGTTTCACCTTATCTACATTTTAAAAATTGTAATTATCTTGACATTAATATTGATCTTGAGTTGAAGCCTGGATTTATACATTTACTTCCTAAATCTAATGGCCTTGCAGGTGAAGATCCATACAATCACTTGAAGACTTTCCATATGATTTGCATTGCTATGAGACCTAATGGTGTATCTGATGATCAAATTAAAATGCGTGTCTTTCCTTTTTCCTTAGAAGGGCTTGCTAAGAATTTGTTGCTTTGATTACCCCCTAAATTCATCACCACATGAGACTAGCTTAAGAAATTGTTTTTGGAGAAATTTTTCCCAGTACATCGAACTTCCTCTATCAGGAAAGACATTTGTGGCATTTGGTAAATTTCTGGGTAGTCCCTCTATGAGTACTGGGAGAGATTTAAGACACTGCTATCTATTTGCCCCCACCACCAGATCTTGAATGCTTTACTGATACAATATTTTCATGAAGGTTTTCTTTTAGAGAGAGATTTATTAGACTCTGTTGTTGAAGGTGCTCTGCTTGACTTGACTGTTAATGCTGCTTAGGAATTGATTAAGAAGAAGGCATAAAATACCGAGCAGTTTGGTATTAGACAACAAGCTAGAATAAATGAAGTTGAAAGTCTCATCTTAAGAGTAAGATAGATAAGTTAAATCTCTTATGGAGAAAGTGGCTATGCTTTAACTTCAAACTTCTGTCAATGCTGTCAATTTTATGGGATCTTTTACCTCTTTCAACCCACAATCTAGTTTTTCACCTTTGATCAGTCCACTTTCCTCTATTTGCTCATTGCTACTCATACTACTAATGCTTGCCCTTTCTTGAATGATAAAGTTGAGCCTTGTAATGCAGTGTATTCTTCTAAATTGATGAATCAAGATGGCAAAAAATATGATCCATATGCAAATACATACAATCCTAGATGGCGTGATCACCTAAACTTTAGATATGGTGGTATCAAATCTTAGCAGCCACTGTTCAATCAAGGTGCCAGTTCTAGTGGTTAGGTGTTTCAACCAATTAGGCAATCTGTACCTATTCAAAATAAGAGTTCAAAATTAGAGAGTAAGCTGGATACTATGATGAAGCTTTTGGTGGATAGATTAGAGCAGACTGAGAAGGAATAATAATAAAAGGATTTACAGCATAGACAAGAAATACAGACTCTTTAAACTCAAATTAGATAGTTGTCTAATACAATTAGTAACATGCAGAGTCAAGGTTCAAGCAAGTTGCCATCACAAATGGTGGTCAATCTTAGTGTTGGGACCCAACAAAATCCTAATCTTAGTGAAGTTAATGTTATATCTCGCAGAAGTGGCAAGAGAGTTACCTTTGCAAATCTTATTGCCACCTATGCTTCCAAAAACAAGGAAGTTGTCATTAATGATTCTCCTTCCACCTCCATATCACAGTTAAACCCACTTTATCAAAAACACAAGTGAAACCACAGAAAGAATAAGAAAAGGATAAGGAAGAAGAGGAAGTGAGCAAACAAGTTCTACCCTTCCCTGCTAGGGTAGTTAGGACCAAGAAGAGAAAGAAGGAATCAAAGATGTTTAAGGAGATCTATGACATCTTCAGGAAGGTAGTGATCAATAATCCCCTCAATGACCTAGTTGTGTAAGTGACCAAGTATGCAAAGTTTTTAAAGGAGTAATGTACCATAAAAAGAAGCCTTAAGCATAAAGGTTAGGTTGATTTAGGAGCAGTTGTCTTTTCGCTCTATCAATTGCCAATGCCAGTAAAGTGCAAGGATCCTGGTAGTTTCTCCATGCTATGTACCATTGGTGGCATTGAGTTCTCAGATGTTTCAACGAATTTAGGAGTAGCTATCAATGTTATGCCAAAATCAGTCTTTTCTCAGTTTCAAGGAGTGGATCTCAAGCTAACTAGCCTAATTACCTCCCTTGCTGATAGATGTTGTGTGGTTCCAAAAGAAGTTTTAGAGGATGTCTTAGTTAAAGTAAAAGATCTCATATTCCCTATAAATTTTTATGTTCTTGATATAGATGATAGTAGGTTTAGGCAAAAAGGACTTTCATCTTTGATTTTGGGTAGGCCTTTCCTTAAAACTGTTAGGGCTATGATAGATGTACATATTGGTATTTTGACTATGAAATTTGTTGGAAATATCATTAAATTTAATGTCTTTAATTCTATGAGATACACACCTAATGATTATGTTGAGATAGGAGATAGTGTCATTGATGTGCTTATTTATGATGTTGCTGTGAATTTTAAAGATAACATGCTGAGTAGATCATGTGATATTGTTAGTTTAGATGATTCTATCACTTGTCCATGTTCTGAAATATGTGGTTGTAATGCATGTATTGGTATATATCTTATTGACATTAATATTTTCACTGATTTTATTGAGATTGCTAAACATTCTAGAGATGATGTTTCTGTGCTTGTTCATGGCAATGGTGGTTCTGATGATCATTTATCTGCTACTTTTGTTGATTTAGTTGGACTTTCTCAGTTACTTTGTGTGATTGATGCCATGGATAAAGTTAATTTGTCTTCATTACCTAATTTTGAGTTGTTAATTTACATTGATCATGTTTTTGCTGTATATATTGGATCTACTAATGTTGTAAATATTCATGCTAGTGATGGTAGTTCCAAATTTTCACATTTTGATAAGGAATCTAATGGTTTAGATAGTTCTATTTCTGTTTATCATTCTTTTTCTGAAAGACACATTAGTAATATGGATGTAAATGCTTTTATAGCTAATCATGTGAGTTTAGAGATTTCAAATTCTGATATTGTTTCTAATATGAGTGCTACTAATGGCATTACTTCTGTTGATGATTCTATAGACTGTGATGTATTTCTTGATTCTTCTACTATTACTATTTCTATTGATGATTCCCAAGGTAGGAAAGTCTCTTCTTCTATTTGTGAGTCTTCAGTGTAGGTTTCTAGTTTGACTAACTTTGATCTGAAGCCGCTCATACCTTCAATTGAGCAAGCTCTTTCTTTAGAGTTAAAGCCACTTCCTGACTCATTGAAATATGTTTATTTTAGAGGAGGGTGAGAAGTTACCAGTTATAATACTCAATTATTCTAAAAAAGCTTGAAACTAATTAGTTATAAAAGGAAGTCTCCTAAATTGAGTGATTAGAGGCCAAATACAATTAGAGTAATAATCTAGACATCTAAAAATAAGAATAAAATACTAAATATGCCTAAAAACTGTAACCATAATAGCTAAATAAAATTAGAAGAAAGGGTAGCGATATTTTTGAAATTTTAGGCAACTTTTTGAAAACTCAAAAGAAGGATCTTTAAATAGAAATTTTGAGTTTTTTGGAGTTCTCAAAGGCCTTAAAAATCATAGAAAACCCCAAAATGGCAAAATCCCTTCTGGTTTACATTTTTTGTTATCAGTTGACTAAAACTTTGACCCGATCATTCGATAAGATTTTAAATCCAATTTAGGTGAAACCAAAGGCATTTTATGAATTAGAGGACATAAATTCTATTTTGGAAAAGACAGTCCTAAAAAAGGAGTTGAAATTATCCCAAATGGAAAGAATCAAGTTTATAAACTAAATTGGAATTTTGGAAAACTTTATAAATCAACCTTGTTAGCCCCTTAAATCACATCCCTCTCTTCTCCACTCTTCTAATTGACTTCCATCTAGTCTCAAATAGAACCCAAGAAAGTTTCAAGAGGTGCACAAGAAGAGGGAGTGAAAGGAAGGAAACCAAGGCTTGGAAGTGTAATAAATCACCATTTTTTCATACTTTATGCTTCATCAAACTTCATCTCCTCTTTCTCCTCTCTTTTCTCATGGTTTTGATAACTTATTTGGGGCTATTTCATAGCTGGTCAAGTAAGAGGAAGAGAGGAATTAGAGAAAAGCTCAAAAGCTTTAAGAAGTTCTCTTGACAAAGCTTTGAAACAAGGTAAATATCATGGTCTTTCTTGTTTCTTCTTGGTTACTTCTTCCATGAGCATTTCGACTAGACCTAGGCCCATCTAAAAGAGGATGAATTATGGTTATAGCAAGGTAGGAGCAAAGGTTTTAGAGTATGGGGAACAAAAATATGCAATTAAAACTAAAAAGGAAGCTTTATAAATCAAGTTATGGTAAATAGGGTTTTAGTTGCACCTAAAAATTTTTAAAGCTTTCTAATGATAATCTAGCTTATGTATGTATGAGTCCATAAGAGGTCTAGGAAGCTTCATGGATGCTAAAACCCCTAGGAAATTGAATGAAACTCCATGGGTTCTTCATCTAGTGTAAGTCTTAGCCAAGGAAGGAATTATGCACCTAAGGAGAGTTTACTTTGATTCCAAGGATAGAACAAGTATAAACATGATAATAAACACCAAAGAAGCCATTAGTTTGAATTTAGAAACCATGATTTGAAAGATGGAAGCTTAGATTCCTTTTTAGGCATAAAGAAGCAACTTGGTGTTTGGTTCCTTCAATTAAGTTTGAGATGACTTTAATGAGTTTAAATGGAGTCATGAGACTTAGATTGAATGAGAAATTGGACTGAAGATCATGAATTATGTAGGTTGCTTCATTGGGCCTTTGTATGGAACCATAACTATACCATAAGCTAGAATATGTTTGCATAGAGTTTATGTGAGGTTAGAATTAGTTCCAATGATGTAATTATGTCTTATTTGATATGTCTAGGCCAAGTAGATCAAGCTTCTCCTAGGTGTGTGTGTGTGAGGCCGAGAAGGGGAAGTAGAATTCAAGGAAGAAAGCTTGTGTTTCTTGGCTCAAGGTAGCTCTCTATCCTTTCGTGCATGCATTTCTTCATTATTTGAGTGTCATTGGATGCTTGTATGTATGTTTGAATCATAAGACATGCCTATAGCCATTAATTAAATGCTTTGGTACCATTATGCTTCTTGAAATGTGTTTTTGAATGTGTATGGCTCTTAAAAGGTAAGGTTGTGCAAATGTCCCTAAAAATAGATTAGATATAGCCAAAAGTCTCAAGAAGGAGTGAAGCTAAGTCAAAAGTCCCTAAAAGTAGGTGAGGCTATTCTAAAAGTCCTAAAAAAATTAAGTGAGACTAGACCAAAAGTCCCTAAAGCCTACGTTTGATTTGAATAAGTATATATAACTTGAAAATGTGATTATGTATGCCTACTCTAAGCATTTAGTACATGCTTGCATTCTGTAACATGAAAATATGCCATATATGTATGCTTAAAAGGGTAAAAGAGCTATTGAGATCTTTTGAATCTCACCCTTCCCCACTATATGTCTAACCATGTCTAAGTAAGCCTTATGGAGCAAGAGATGGAAGTCAAGGAGCTTGAGTGATGAGACTTTGACAATAGAATAGGATTTTGAGCAATTTAATGTCAAAGTATGGATGTATATAATGTTTGTGAGATGTAAACTTTTGAGCATATGTAAAAGTATGTAATTATGATGTATGAACCAAATTTGGAACCAAATGTATGAGTATGTAAGTTTTTGACATCCTTGAACCTTAGTATGCATGTGTATAAGAATAAGTGGATAAGTGATTTTGAGTTTCATGATGATTTAAGCCTATTGGGATGCTTCTATATGTTATATTTAAGCTTTTAGACATGCTCAAATGGTTATGGTATAGTTAGAAGGTTATTTGGTACCATTTGAAGCCATGTGGATCCTAAAATTGACCATATTTTTGCCCTAAACCAAAGTCTGACCAAATGGACAAATTTTTATATGAAATTTGGCAAGCATATAGGTCTCATCTAAAGCTTTTCATAGAGATAAAGAGAATTATTTTTAAAGCTCTAAAAAATTTGTTATGATTTTTTAAATTTAACTAAATTATGTAGAAACTGTCACTATTACTGTTCATATAGTCAGTATGATTTTCAGTGTCATTTAGGGTTCAAATGAAGTCCAAGCTCACAAAGTTTTACAAGCATATAGTAGACACCATAAGCTTTACATAGCCACTAAAAGCACCCAATTTGGATTTGTACAGAGAGAGATATGAATTTTTGAAGCTCTGGGTTTGCTACTATTTTAACCAATGACCTAGTTACTATTCCATTACCATTTTTTAGAGCTAAACATTATTTTTTTTATCTAAATTTTTTATGGTAGTTAGAGGACATCCTAAGCTTTCTAGAAAGCTATAATTTGTATGATTTGGAATTTTTTAGAACTAGTTATTAATTTTCAAAATTCATATCAGAATATGAAACTTAAGGAAAAATGCAAGTGTGATGTGGAATTATGATGTATACCCTAGACCTGAAATTGTTAGTTCAAATTGTGTTATTTCTAATTGAATAAATGTGTTATGAATGGAAAATAAGTTTGATAAGCCCACATAGACCATGTAGCCAAAGATAAATTATTTTGGCTTTTAATATCGATAATTTCCGCAGCTAAAGATAATTCTTTTGTAAAAACTGATACTTTTAGCTACTTATGACACAAATGAAATGCTAGCTATATATGGTATGACACCAGTGATCATAGCCAATGACATATCCATTGAGAAGGAAATTCACCTCTTAGAGGTGCTTAGGTGAAGGATGAAGGCCATTAGATAGACCTTTGTTGATATCCCTGGAATCAGCCCTTATGTATGTGTGCATCGCAATTTGCTAAAGGATAGTACCAAAGCTATGTGGCAACTACAGAGATGACTCAATCCATTGATCCTTAATGTGGTAAAGAAAAAGGTTTTTAAACTTTTTTCTACAAGTATAATCTATCATATTTTTTATAGTTAATGGATCAATCTGGTTTAAGTAATCCCCAAAAGAATTGGTATTACTGCGATGCGTAATAATAAAGGTGAGTTAGTTTTGACTAAGGTCCAGAATTGTTAAAGGGTATGCATAAACTATAGGAAACTAAATTCTTTGACTATGAAGGATCACTACCCCCTCCCCTTTATAGATCAAATGCTAAAATTGGTAGATCCCATTATTACTTTCTAGATGGGTTTTCTAGATATTTTTAGATTTGTATTGCACCAAAAGATTAAGATAAGACCACATTCACATGTCCATTTAGAACTTTTGCATATAGATGCATGCCATTTGGCCTTTGTAATGCACTAAGTACTTTTTAGCTTTACATGGTCTCTATATTTTCTGATTTTCTTAAGCATTGCATGGAGATATTTATGGATGATTTCATAGTCTATGGTGATTCTTTTGATACATGCTTAGTTGATTTGGGTGGGCTTTTAGAGAGATCCATTAATTATAATCTTGTACTGAATTTTGAGAAATGCCATTTCATAGTTTGGAGAAGAATTGTTTAAGGACATGTTATTTCATATGATGGCATGAGGTAGATAAAGCTAAGGTTGACATCATTTCATCTCTTCCATACCCTTCGTGTGTGAAAGATGTGCATTCTTTTCTTGGGCATGTTGGATTTTATAGGAGATTCATTAAAGATTTCAGTAACATAGCATTGCCATTATCTTGTTTACTATAAAAAATATGAGTTTGGTTTTTGATGATGCTTGCATGTGTGCATGGAATGAGTTGAAGAAGAAACTCACTACGTCCCCCATCATTTAGCCGTCTGATTGGAGCCTTCTGTTTGAGCTCTTGTGTGAAGCTCCAAATTATGTGCTGAGTGCAATCCTTGCCCAGAAAATAGAGAAAAGATAGCATGTTATAGCCTATGCCTTAAGGACATTGGATGCTACTCAGGCCAATTATACCATCACGAAGAAGGAGTTATTTGCAATTGTCTTTAGGCTTGAGAAATTCTTATCTTACATCCTCTATACAATGGTAATCATCTTTATAGATCATTCAACTATCAAGTACTTACTCAAGAAGTCGGACTCTAAATCCTGCCTAATTAGATAGGTAATGTTGATACAAGAGTTTGATGTGGAAGTTCGTGACAAAAGCAGTGTAGAGAATATGGTAGCTGATCACCTGAGTAGGATTGAGACTCCTGTGATAACATCTTCTTTACCCTTAGATGATTTTCCTAATGATAGGCTCTATGTAACTGGTATGTCTGTTCCTTAGTATGTTGATATTGCTAACTATCTAGCTGCATCTATTTTGCATGCTCATATGAATAAGCATTAGTTAGATAAATTTAAGAGAGAGGCTAGGTACTATATTTGAGATGATCCTAATTTATGGAGCATCTGTAGTGATCAAGTAATTAGAAAATGTGTGCTTTAGCATGAGCATGATTCTATATTACATTTTTGTCATACATTAGCTTATGGATGTCACTTTTCATCACAACACACTATTAGGAAGGTTTTAGATTCTAGATTATACTAGCCTACTTTGTTTAAAAATGCATATGAATTCTGTAAAAGTTGTGATAGGTGTCAGTACACTGGTAGCATTTATAGGAGGAATGAGATATCTCAATAGTCCATTCTATTTTATGAAATTTTGTATGTTTGGGGCATTAATTTCATGGGCCATTTCCCTATCTCTTTTAGTTTTTCATATATATTGTTAACTGTGGATTATGTCTCTAAGTAGGTGGAGACGAAAGCCACCTATACTGATAATTCCTCTATGGTTGTGGATTTTGTTAGATCTCACATATTTTGTAGGCTTGGAGTTCCTAGAGCGATCATTAATGACCAGGGTAGTCATTTTTACAACTAGATGATGCAAGCACTTTTGAGGAAATATGGAGTGATTTATAAGATTGCTACTCCTTACCATCCATAAACTAACAAGCAAGCAAAGGTGTCAAATAAAGAAGTAAAGCAAATTCTAAAAAAGACAGTGTAGCCTGATAGAAAAGATTAGAGTGAGAGACTAGATGATACATTATGGGCCTATCGCACTGCTTATAAAACACTGATTAGGTGGTCACTATTCAAACTAGTCTATGGGTAGCCATGCCATCTACCAGTGAAAGTAAAGCATAGAGCCTATTGAGGAATCAAGCAATGTAATATGAACTTGCAAGAAGCTAGAATACATAGAAAGATGCAATTGCAAGAGTTGGAGAAACCCAGAAAGATTCATATGAGAGTTCCAGGATTTGCAAAGAGAAATTCAAAACATTTCATGACTGAGCTATTGTGAGAAAGGAATTTAAGTAAGGTGAAAAGGTGTTATTGTATAAGTCCATAATGAAGTTAATACATGAAAAGCTTCAATCTAGATGGAAAGGTCCTTACATAATCTCTCGAGTCTTTCCATTCAGTGCAGTTGAGCTATATGATGTAGTGAGCAAGACAAAGTTCAAGGTAAATGGACACCAACTCAAGCACTATTTTGACGAGTACCTCGGCATGAACATAAGGAACTCCAATTTCCAAACCCTTCCTGAATAAGTTGATTATATCCTTTCCGCACCCTTTTTATTTTGTATTTATCTTTATTGTTGATTGGTTTATCTAGATTGTTGGTTAGCCTAATGCATTAAGGACAATGCATGATTTTAAGTGTGGGGGAGAAGCTTCTTAAAAAGTAGGTTTTAATCTTGTTTTTAAAAAAATTTAAGTTTTGGATGTGAGAACTTACATGCTAGGGTTGATTAACACAAGATTATCTTGAAATGAAAGATGTTTTAATTATCATTGCATGTATTAAACTAAGTGGCAAAGTGCTTAACCTAGGGACTTTAAGTTGAAGGTCATTCACCCCAGTGAGTTTTTGGGCCTAAATTTTTCTTTTTAGAGTGTATCCTTTTATTCAGTTCTCAATCTAGAATTTGGCTTATGTCATGTTCAAGATCACATGCAATGTTAGTTGCACTTGCTTATATAGGATAAAGGCATTCATTTCTTGCATTTAACCCTTGGTCAAATATGCTATCCTGTATACATTAATATATCTCTTGTTAGCCCCTTTGAGCTTATGGTTTATTCATTTCTTATCCTTAGCCATTTCATGAATTCATATCTCTTCTACCCTTTTGTTGGATGCTTAAAGTTATTAAGAGCATGTATTTCATATCTAGGATGGATAAAGACACATTGTCCATTAGTTATGTTACCAATTGTTAATATTCTTAGCTTACTTGAAAAAAAAAAAAGAGAAAAATATTTTAAAAAGAAAAAAAAGGAGAAAGTTGCAGGTATTTGTATTATATTATTACCTGTTATACTATAATGAGTGAATAAGATTTAGCAGATATGTTTAGTTCATTCTAGTTCCATTAACCAACTCTTGGTGATTCTAGGTGTTTAACATATTATTGGTTTTGCTTTGTTATCCTATTTCATTTCTTACATGATCCATTTTCTTTCTAACCATAACCATCCCAATAAAAGTCCTTTTCATCTATGTGGTGTGATTGACTCTAATAGTGGTAAAGAGTTTAGACATTTGCCAAGCCTATGGAAAGAGAGCTAATATGAAGGAATTGAGGGTAAACATAAGTCACCTAGGTGAAAGAGAGAATTAGACACTATCCTTGGAGAGGACCTTAGACTTTATAAGGACCTTAGCTAAGTTTCTTTGCCATGATATTTGATCTTACAAAGCTTGATTAACTTGTCTTGATTTGAAAGGTATAATTGTGTTAATTAATTGCATGGTTTGTTTGTTTTTCACATTTCTTGTTTTTCTTTATTTTCCTTTTAATTTTCCTATGGCTTTTATTCTATTTCTGCCCTGGAGTGCAAAAGATTAAGTATGGTGGAATTGATAACTCCTATATTTTTATCATTTTTATCCCTCATTCTTAGTGATTTTAACATATGGTTTTGGCTAATTAAGGTTTTTTAGATGATTTCCATGATTTTGGCCAAATTTTGGATTTGATAGCTTTTTAGGCTAATTCTTTAAGATTGTATTCATATTGTGTATATTGTGTGATTCCATTAGTCTTAGGGCTTAATTCTTTCTATCTTACTTAATCTATACATTACACTGTGATTTCATGCCTAATTGTGCTTTACCAAGTGATTAATCATGAAATTCTAGATGTTTTATAGTGAGTTTATTTTGGGAAATGTCCATTCCTTCATTTGTTTGATAATTCCTTCCATCTCATATCATTAGTTTTCATTTCATGTTAAGACCAAAATTTCACTATCTTTACCATTTTTTCACTTTTCCAAAATACCCCTTATATAAGGATCCACTTGAATTTTTCATTAATGAATTTTGATTAGATCATTTCATATGATTATTAGGCAATTAATCTTATGAGATTAATCGTTAAAGTTGGGTCATTTGATCAAGGATGTGATTAGTAAAAGGGATTAGAGTTGATCCAACTAGGGGTAAAATAGTTATATGTATAGAAAAATCATTTTTCTTGTGAATCTCTTAAAGTTTTTGTTTCTTTCTTTCTAATAATTTTAGCCTGATATTCTTTTTATTTGTGTTTAATTTTCATCCCTTCATTAGTCTTTAATAGGGCTTAATTAGATTATTTCATTTAATTAATCATTGATACCACTTAATTACATGATTAATCAATTTTTATTTTTTTTACAACATAATCTATTTTGCTTTCATATTTTTATAGGTTGCATGGCACATTAAAGGACAATTTGGTCATTTAAATGGAGGACAAACTTGACTTTCATGGAATGATAACGTAGCATGCTTATGTGGTACTCATTAATTCATGTTATCTACTTATTTTAATCCCATTGATCCATTTAAGCCTTTACTTGTCCACCTCACCTCCATCTCATAACCATAGCCACCTAAGTGTAATATCTAGTTTTTTTTTAAACGTGAAAAAATGCAAGAAACATGAGGTACAGTTTCTCTGTAAACGTAAAAAATTTACTAGATACAAAAGGAAATCCCCCAAAATGAATTAGTTAAGGTCCCAAAAAATTCATGTAGCATTGTAGACTCCTAAAAATGAGAATCTCAAACTCAAATGGAAAGAAAAATGGAGTTAGAATGAAGAAACAAATTTGAACAAAAGATTGAAGAGACGTAAGAGCATTTTCATCATTTTGAGCAAATTTTGAAATTTTTATAAAAGGGTTTTTTAGATGAAAATTTTGAGTTCTTCAGGATTCTCAAAGACTCTGAAAACCATGGGAAGCCCTGGGATAGTAAAAACCCCTTTTCAGTAGATGTTTTCTAATATTAGTGGACCCAAACTTTGATAGATTTATTCGGGAAGGTTTTAGCTCCAATTTGAGTGATTTCGAAGGAATTTTATTAAATTGGAAACCTAAATTTCATAATGGAAAAAGACAGTTCTAAAAAAGGAGTTAAAACAAGTTAAAAACGAAAATGCTAAAAGCGAAGGGCAAAATTGAAATTTTTTAAAAAGAAGCTTCAAGAAGCCCCTCCATAAATCACGCCCTCTTTCTCTCCCTTTTAGAACTGATCTTATTTCTGCCCAAGAATAGAAGGGAGAGCAAGGGGAATGGCACATAAGAGGAGGCAAGAAGAAGAGGAAAAGCAAGGCAAGAAAGGTATGAAAATCTTGATTTTTCAAGCACTTTCCTTCACCAAACTTCTTCTCCTCCTTTTCCTCTTTCTTTCTATGGTTTTATTAAGGTTTTTAGTGCTGTTTTGAGGTTAGACCAAGGGGAGAAAATTCATATTTGGAGAGGAGAGTTAGAAGAAAAGGGAAAGAATTCAAGGAACTCTATGCTTCACTTCTCTTAGCCTTCTTGTGTGCAATTCGTCCTCCCTATAGTCAGTCAAAGGGAGAGTGTTTTTGGGCAGAACCAAGGATGAATCATATGAATTAAGGTGTAGGAATTTAGAATATGTAAAGAAATTTAAGTAAAAGCTATGGATTTGCAAGATAGAAAGGTTAGGGTTTTGATTGCACCTTGAATTCTACTATGAACCCTAGTCATATTTTATGATGTTTAAGAGTTTATGTAGACTCCTAAGACACCAAGAGAGCTTCTTACATGATTCTCCTATCAAAGGAAGCAAAGAAACTCTATTAGTGCCATAAGGAAGCATAGCTTCAGCCAAGGAGAGTTCATGACCTAAGAAGTGTTTTAATTCCTTCCAAGCTTAGTTTTGCATCAAGTATGATGGGAAAGTATGAGAGAAAACCTTAGAAAAATTTTAGAAGCCATGGATAGTGAGATGCTATCATAGGTTTCATGTTATGGCTTAAAGAAACAACACCTAGCTAGACTCCTTGAATTAATTGTGTGATGACTCCAAGAGATTTAAATAGAGTCAAGAATCATAAATAGATGGAGAGAATAAAGCCAAAATGATATTTTTCAAAGGTTGCTTCATTAAGTGCATTATAGGACCATAAAAGAGCCTTATCAGTCATCTAGCTTTCCTAGTGAATATATGGCCTTAGAATTTGATTTAAAAGTGTAATTAGCTTCCATATGATGTGTCTAGGCCAAGAGAAATGATCTCCACCTCCTTAGGTGTGTAAGGTTAAGGGAGAGGACTCCAGAGGAAAGAAGTATGCTTGTGTAGCAAAGATAGCTCTCTCCACCTTCTCTCATGCATGAATGTGTGTTTACATTGTCTTTAAGTATGTACAAGTATGTTTTAAATTATGAAAAGTATTTTAACATGAGCTCTTATTCTATGGTACTATGATAATATTTTATACATTCAAATGATATTTTATATACTTGCTGTGTTTGCTTAAGTGTGGAGAAGCCAAGAACCCTCTAACCATGGTAAGGATGAGCCAAGAATGCTTAAACTTAGTTGAGACAAGGTAAAGAGTCTCCCAAGAGTGAGGTTGACTCCTAATATTAAGGTTGAGTCAAAACCTCTTAGAGAAAATGGATAAGGCAAGTCCAAAATCTATAAATGAATGGGTGAAGCTAATCTACTTACTTGGCAAGCTTATATATGCCATGTAGGACTTACTTATATGCCAAGAATGTTTCTTGAATGCTCACACATGTCAAGATGCCTATGCATGCATTTTCAAGGCTTGTATTGCATACTTTATGTGTGATTGAAAGGGAGATAAGCTATTAGAATTCTTTGAATCTCATCCCCTCCTCTCCAATGTCTTAACATGCTAAGTGAAGTAATTAAGCAAGGTAATGGAAGCCACCAAGCCTAAAAGAAGGAGATTGACAACCAAGTGTATGAAAATAATAAATTGTAGCCATATGAGTGGCTCATGATGTAATCTATTATTGTATATGTTGTATAGTTTCATGAACATATGTGAATATGTAAATGTATGATGTATAAATGAGATTCATTGCTAAATGTATGAGATAGTATGATTTGGGTGTTAAATGGCAAGAGCTAGCATGTGCAATCTTGTGTATGGCATGGGGCGAGAGAGTGAGTTTTTGATTTATGGGTTTATGTACCTTTGAGACAAGTTTATAGAGCCATTTTGGTGCATTCCCACGTACTCAAGTGGTCATGGTTGCCTTAAAACTTGAAATGGACCATTTGGACTCCTTTGATGATACAAAATGAGCCATTTTGTAACCTAATGTCAAGATCTAACCAAATGAAGGAATTTGCCCATGAAATTTGGTACACATATAGATCTTATCTAGATATTTTTAGGAAGCGAAATATTAGATTATTTTGGGGCTTTATGGAATTAATTAATGAATTTCCAAAATTGGCATTTTTCTACTGAACTAATGCAGACACTATTTATATGGTCAGAAGCTTCAGCTACATCATTCATAGATCACATGATGCCTAATGCCTATGAAATTTTCCAAGAATAAATTAGACATGATGAGATTTCTATAGCCACTGAGATCACCCTAATTGGACCTCTGAGCAGAGAGATATGAATTTTTGAAGTTGGAGATCAGTACCAAGGATGATAGTTGACCTGTGGTACTATTCTACCCGTTTCTAGTAGTTAGCAACCCCTTTTGTGTTTGGATTTATTTTTACCATAAATTAGACATCTTTAGCTTTCTCAAATGGTATAGTATATCTGATTTTGATTTTTTTAGAATTAGTTATTATTTTTTAAATTTCAAGCACAAAATCTGGAAATCCTACCCTAGACTACACACTATGTTTTTGTGTATCTACCCCATTTGCTCGAGGTATAGGCCACTTTTTGAGCTTCTTATGAGTTGTATTTGTATAATTAAATATGAAAATGAGATGGAAGAGTCCATATGGCCCACGAGACTCTAAAAAAATAATTTTATCTGTGACATAATGCAAGTATTTTCATGGTTATAATGCTATCTTTCTTGCTGCATTGTAAAATGCATGGAATAAGACTTAGAAATGGCATGAGGCAAGTTAGATAAATATGCTGTTACACTAAGCATCCACTTGGACTTACTAATCCATCTCACCATTCTCTCAAGCTTTTATTGGTCCAAGTGTCTCAAACCTTGTCCTTATTAGTCCACCTCACACTCACTAATCCACATCACCTCCTAAACCTTAATTTCATTCACCATGAGGCACACACCACCAAGGGAGGCAGCATTCTTCTTCTTGGCCAAGAGTGAGACATCTAGTGGCATCTTTCACTTTCCTCCATTAAAACACACACCAAGCTCCACCTCTTGGATTTCTACATCACTTTCTTCATTTCTTCACCATTTTTCTTCATTCCACATTTATTCTTCCACTTTTCTTCATCTATTCCTCCATTCTTCCTTTTTTCCTTTTGGCCATGACCCATTCCTCCCTCTTCCACCATAAAGATGTAGTTTCCAACTTGAATGTTGTGGATGAAATTTTCTTGAAGATTGAAGGAGAGTTTATGACCATGAGGAGCTAAGGACTTTGATGATGACCTAGCAAGCTTGGAAGGGATTCAAGAGGCTATGGATTGTAAGCATTGGATTAAGCTAACTATTTCTTCTCCTTTCACTATTTCCATTTCAATTTATGTGTCAATTTAGGATAGGGTTCTTGAATATTTTGACTTGAAAGTTAGGATTGTAATGTGAACCATTGGATTGGTGGATTGAAATTTGTATGAATTGATATTTTATTAATGTAAGATTATGTTTAAATTAGCCTTTGCATCTTGTGTTCTTATGTTTCAATTCTTAGATTTTAGCTTCTTGATTTAGCATTGTAGGTGTTAATTAAGTAGTTTTATTCTTGATTGGAGCATTGGCATTGTTGGATGGATGTGGCTTTATGGATATAAAGTCTAGGCCAATATTATGGTTTAATTGTGCAATTCTTGCAAACTTGATCAATTGTCATATTATCATACAAGTTAGGTGTTTGATAAAATGCCTAGGAGAGTTCATGGTTTTAATGTATCTGGCAATTTATCATAATAGTTGTCCCAAGTTCAATTAATCATTAAAGCCCACATTTTCTTCCCTTTTCAAGTATTATTAGGTTGTCATCTCCATTTCATTACATTTGAATTTTTCATTCCATCCAAATTTTGCACAAATAGCTCTTTTAAATTTGTTCTGGTTTAATTTTCATTTTAATTACATTTTCAATTCAATCATTAAAAAAGAATCTCCCAATTTTTGTAATTAGTTTAAATTTTATATAGGTTAGTATCTTTGTATTAATATCCTTTTATTTAACTTTTGCATTTAAAATAAATTACACTACTTACATTTTTCATACTTGTTCCACACCTATATACACTTGTTTATACTCCCATACAATTACCTACATACTTGCATACTTTGCTATGTTCATGAAAACAATTTAATAAGTAAAAATATATATAATGAAAAAAATATATAAAAATAAATAAATAAATATATATATATATATAATGTTTGCTTATTTACTTAGTCACTTACCTAAGTTATATTTTGCAATCAAGGTGTTTTTTTAAATTGCAACCTTATGACAAGGTTAGTCAGAGTGATCCAAGATAAGGCATTTATGTTCCTTAGGATAGGAAAGGTTGTTAAAGGGTGCTGAGCAACAATGTAAAGACATAACATAATTAATAATGTTAGCCTGATAAGAATCCATGATGAAATCTAGAGAAAGATGTCACATGAAGATTGAATTATAGATTCCTACCACTAATAATATCTATATCCAAATGCAAGACCTCCTTTAAGTGCCATGAGAGGCGAGTGAGATTGTAGGACTTGAATTAGGTACAAGGTGTGCCTACACTTAGGTCTATACATGCAAAATGAAGAAAATTGACGTACTGTAACACCTCGAAATTTATTAAATGTATTAGTTGCGAATTTGGGCTAATTAAGGAAGATTATGAGGAGATAGAAGTCTTAAGGAGAAAGACAATTTGAGTATCTTAACATAACAATTATTAATTGGATAATTTTGAGGGAAGTAAAATAATGATTTTAGGATTTAAGCATGATTTGGCCATGAATAATTCATGTATGATAAGAACATTATTAGAATGCCAATTTTATTTTGATGGAGGTCTAGCTTCATTTCATGCAAGCCCAACACTAGTCTCCTTACAAGCCCAACTTACATTTAACCCATTTAACACTTAAACCATGGCCCAACTAATACCAACCTTTAAACCCATTAGAATTTGGGCCTTAAGGTCAGCATATTTCATCTTAATTCAAAGTGTTCTGCAACCCACCTCACCAAGTAAAGGCCCAATGACTACAAAAGAGCCCAAATAGATCATGGACTAATGGGTCAGCCCATTTCCCCCTAATAACCTTAAAAGTTCAGCAGTTTCTCCCCCCATTCAGCAGAAAACATAAAAGGCAAGAGAAGAAATTAGCATGTTAGAAGAGGGGCTAGGGTTTCTCAACATTTTGGCTCAGATTTGCACTCTTGGAAGGAGATTTAGCAAATGTTAGTTCTATAAAACTTGACCCTCTTTTCTTCCTCTACATTTTAGTCTGATTGGTTTGTCATTTAGAGAATTTTCATCTCTTTTTAGGATGAAATCTGGTTTTGGATGATTGTTGCAAGATTTTCAGAGTTGAAGGTTAGAGGGATAATTAAGTAAGCATTTTCCTTCCATTTTATATATTATTTTGCTGGAAAACATCCCTAAAGATTGATTTTCATAATCGGTTCTACTATTATGTGAAATTACAAGAAAATGAAGGCAAAACACTAAGGTTTCTAGGCTTGATAACTCAAATTTGAATTTTGGAATATCCTATGGTGTGTTCTTAGTAGTTGAGGCTCATCTCGATCCATTTGACCTCTTGGGTGTATGGGTAAGTGTTCCCTCTTCTCTTGTATGGTGTATGTGCTGAATTCCCATACTTTGGATTGACTTTTGCTGCATGGTTTGTACATATGCGAAAATGGAGTTGTAGGGAGTGAATCACGGTGAGCTTTGATGTATGGACCCTAAATTAGTGCAATAGATCATTAGGAAGCTTAGGTAAGAAGTTTTCAACAATTTCTTGTTAAGATTAATCTATGGATAGGGTGAATTTCCTTACTAGTGATAATTAAATGATGATAATCATGCTTATGCTAGGCTTGGTATGCTTTGGATTATGGTGGTAACTAGAGGAAAAGTAATTGGTTTTATTGAGGTAACCGGACTTATTCTTCCTAATTCTATGTATATGCTCATGTTAATCTGATATTTGTTATACATGCTTAATTTTGAAATGTTAAATGATTGGTTAACTACTTGAATTGTTATTGTGATTAAACCTTGTGAGTTTATGGTGGAGTTGTGGTACTGCTACCACCCCTGCATGTGCTCCAATCAGGTATTGGGTTCTGATCAGACTCTGAATGCACTGAGCCTAGGTTGTACTCATTAAGGAGTTGGTGCTATGGATGGACCACTTCCAATGTTATTCACCATTAACATGTTGTGTGTGATTGCTGGTATGGGACAGTAGTCATTAGAAACTTAACTAGTTCATTTACAAATTAAATTGATGATTCTAGTATTGATGATATGAAATTGCATTGTATTGATTAATCTGTACATATATATAGAATTTGTCTCTTGTTACTGAGATTGTATATCTCACCCCAGTTGTAGGAAAATATTTTCAGGAACTGGATCTCTTAGTGGTAAGGAAAAAATTAATGAAAACTGACTATGTGGTTTAGTAGTAAGTAGGTTTGAAAACCTTGTCAGATTGTATTTGTATAATTAGACTATTAATTTTATGTAATTACCGCATTGCATTATGAATTGCCAAGCATAAGGACGATAATCATTTGATACATCAAATGCAATTTAAACTAGTGATGTGTGGAACTCTACTGGGATTTATGTTTGAATGGAAATGTGAGTAGTTTATCAACTCATTAGTTTATGGTGGCTAGAAGGTTAAAGATCCACATTTGAGTTTTGAATGGGTAATGATAGATGTATTAGGTAGATTAGGTAAAAGAATGATACTAAATCTTCATAAATTAAGTTAAAGTGGCCTAGAGTATTACTAGAGGGAGAATTAGAGAGCATGGGATGAAATCTTGGGAGTTATAGGAACAGAATGGAATTGGCCACTGCCAAAAGTGATGAAGTTGCCCAAGGAAAGAAACAGAGAGGAATTCGTCGCAACAAAAAATGAAGTTAACTACTGCAAAATGCGAGAGACAAGTTTGGTGGTGTTCCATAGGGTAATTCACTATGGCGAAATTTGCGAAATCTATGAAGTTGAACCCGAGAGCAATTGGCCGCGATGAGAAGACATTTGGTTGCGACAAAGGTTCACAATTTCTTATATTAACCTAAAAATCTTGGTTTCCTCTATGGAAATATTAAAGAATGATTTAGGAATACTTGTAGAAGGTTCCTGCGAGTTAGAATTAATGGATGAAAGGATTAAAGGCTTATGATTACAGGTTTGATTCCATCATATGCATAAATAATTATAAGTAATTAGTTAATAATTTTAACAATATCAAGGTTTAAATTTTTTTCTCTTTTTCCTAATATAAGTAATCATAATGACCTCAAACCTTGATTTATAATTATTAATCGTGTCTTTAACCTTAATTACTATGATTAGATGTTAGAGTCGTTACACATACGTCCTTATAAAATAAGAGATACAACACAACATGCATTTGTTATTACATGTGTTTTATGACTGCAACTTGGAAAGTACATGAATAAATCTCTAAGTCATTACTATATAAATCCCAAAAAGGATTAGTAATTCTTTCATTGGATTCCTTATGATTTTGACAATATCATGAGGTGATAGGTTGGTGTATGCTCCTTTAGTATATATCCAAAGATTTTAATCTCAATGACATGTAGATGAAAGAAAGATCAACTTAAACACATATACATTATGCTTATGTTTAATACATATCTCTTATGAAAGCTATTTCAAGAAATATCATATGTGTGGATATAAAGCATATCAGAGACTATAAAGATATGGCTCAAAGTAATTAAAACTCATGATGACAATATGTAAAATGTTTATAGACATTTAAGGCATTCAAGGCACATTTATAACATATGAAATAAATAAATAAATAAATTGTAGACTCTTATACTAGTCCTTAAATGATTGATAGTGTAAAAACTTTCAAACAAAGTGCTCAAACAATCACAACAGGACACTTGAGGAGATATAAAAATTTCTTTAAGGAAAATCTATGTAAATTTATTTCATCACATACAAAGGGGAGAGTTGATTTAGAAATGCGCTGTAATGAGCTGACCCAATACAAAATTGCTTTAGTTTGTTGGAAGATAGCATTTAATAAATTAAAATATCTTAAATATAGATTTGTAATCTATCATGTATACAAAATAATAATAAAATGTTACTAATTGTTAAAAATGATTATAAAATTGCTTTCAAACCTTTAATTTATAATTTAAAATTTTGAATTTATCTAAATCGTCAAAAGTTCAATCATACTCTCAATGTTGGAGAACACAATATTTGAGAATTCGAGACAACAATATAGAAAATTATGGGCCTTCGTTAGTGACAATGGTGGCCGTCAGTAGCAGATTTTCTTAATCACAAGATGGGACATATCCGTAACGACAACACGGATGACATGGCTTTATATGATACTACTTTTCTTCTTCAAAAATTTGTGGATAACAAACCTTCAATTTCTATTATTGGACTCATGAAAATTTAAAGATCGGCATGCTTCAACTTTGGAAGGCACAGATTAAAGATTAAAGAATAAGCAACCTTTTATGACTGGAAGAGATGGATACAATATAAAAGATCATTTGGTGGGGTAAATAGGTAGAAAAAGCAAGACAGATTTCGAGGAGAAAAGAAAAATAGACAGGTACATCGTATATTAGTTTTCAGTGAAAGCATGAAAATTGAGAAAAATATGACACAATCGTGGATATAATCAAATGCGGCTCCAATACTAGTGAAAACTTCTTCACTTTTTAAAAGATAAATAAAAATAATTATAAACATATACTTAAGTATGTCAGATATGCGTTTTTTTTAAGTGATATCCACCTTTTATTTGTGCTTTAATTACATAACAATGTTTTAAAGCTCAGCCCAGCATTGATCGGAAGAAATTGTAATAGATCAACTGATTTAATTAATTTTATCATTGATCAAGTCGATAATGTTATAATTATATTTAAGTTAATTAATTTTAATACATATTATATGATATTTAGTATAAAAAAAATTTATCTCAACTTATGATGACTAAAATAATTATTAAAAATTTATAATAATTAAGACGAATCAAACAAAGTTAAAATAACTAAATAATTCAACTCGAGTCAAATGTTGTAATGGCACAAACGTAATGCCATTAATGTATATTTGAGTTTTAAATTCTAATCATATCACAATTCACATATAAAAGAAATCCCAAAACAGAATAAAGTTACTAAACAAAATACAAACTTGCCTAGTCTAATTCAAAACTTAAAAGCTAAACATTGCAGTTGAACTACTTAATTTGATGAAAACAAAAATAGGCTTGATGGACTTATAGTTTTCTTTTTATTGAAAACATAGCCCCAATCGATTTTGTAAAATCTAGACCGCGTTCTAGGCTTTATCGATCTTGATCATACCAAATGCGTATTTATACAGCAATTCGACTACTAGCCTTTGATTCTCAATTCAACTAGCGTTGTGAATATAAGCCAACTCCGTCTCACAAAGGAAGCCCACGTGTAACTATATTTAATTTATTTGGATTTCTTTTTTGTTTTTTTCAACACCGAGTAGTCTCCCCTAGCTCTAACATCAGAGGCGGTGGTGACAGGACATTTAGTGCACGATCTTCTTACCTTTCGTCCTTTTCTAAGAACGCGCTAATGTTTCATAGGATTTTTTTTTTTATTAGTTAGCTATAAGTTCGTTTCACGAATATTATTCGTAAAAGTCTTGCCAAAGGCGACTAATGAATGAGAAAGGTAGCCAAACTGCTAACTTGAGTCACGCTTACCCAGTTGCTTCCAACCTCAGAGATCAAAACAAAAAAGAAAAAAAAATATCAAGGACATGTTGTTGGTTTGATTGTACTATTGCGGTTGATAATTATTGTTGACTTAGATCCTAAACAAATTGCCCTTGGCTACCCTTGTCTCCTTTCTGAGTCAGTTCCCAAATTTCATGCCATACCCGTCAATTGTGGGATTGATAACTACAGTCTACAGGGCAAACATAAAGAGAGTTCAGTTCGCGTGCTTCTGAATTAAGCTTTATGAAGTTAACCTCGATAATATATATATATATATATAAAAGAAACTTAAATTATTTAAGAAGTACAGATTGGAGGCACAATTTTTTGTAACAAAATATGGATTCAGGAAATTTTAGTCTAATACTATCTATTTCAATATATTATATCATATGCTGCTCCGAAAGGTTGAGTCAAGGAACTAAAATGTGTAGTTTTTAGGCCAATGATATAGTTACGGCACTTCAGAAATAAGTACTCAATGTAACAGCTATGTACTTGCCAAAGTAAACCAGTGGTGTATAAATGATGCGAAATATTTAAAGTCATTTGGTATGTTGTACAATATAATGATAGATAAGATAAAATTTTATAAAATTTTTTTTATAATATATATTGTGATATTATATAAGATAATATATTATATAAGGTAATATTATCTTATATTTAGAAATACATTGTATAATACTTGATAAAATAAAAATAATTATTTTGACAAAAATATCATTTACTTAAAAATATACTATATTTATCTAAATTTATTCATTCTACTAATTTTTAGAAAATGTGTTTGTGAGTGAGAGAGAGAGAGAGACAGAGAGAGAAAATAAAGGTCAATAGAGTTGCACATAATATTCAACTGGCCCAATCCTACCCAGTCATATTAGGTATTGTTGGGTTAGCCCAAAAAAATTGAATATTATTAAGCTAGGCGGGGCATTAGGCCAACTATATTGGGCAATTTGGCCTAGGGTAACTTAGTTTTATAAGGATTTATATGAAATTTTTTAAGGGTCATTTTATAATTATTACCAAAACTTTTTAGGGGAAAAAAAAGATGGCCAATTAGCCCAACCTAACCTAATACTAAACTAAACTAGGCCAAACACTAAGATAGATCAAAGCCCGACTTGACCCAATCCATAAACACCCTTATGGACGAAGGTTGGAATGGAAAAGTATTGATAATTATTATCAAGCTAGGCCGGGCATTAGGCCAACCATATTGGCCAATTTGGCTTGGGGTAGCCTAGTTTTATAAAAGACTTATATGAAATTTTTTAAGGGTCATTTTATAATTATTATCAAAACTTTCTAGGAGAAAAAAAAAGGTGGCCAACTAGCCTAACCTAACCTAGTACTAAACTGAACTAGGCCAAACACTAAGGTAGGTCAAAACCCGACTCGACCCAATTCATAAACACCCCTTTGGATGAAGGTTAGAATGGGAAAGTATTGATAATGTCTTATACATCAAAATTTAATTAGGCTTAATTCCACCTTTAAGATTTAATTAGATTGTACATCATTTTGATGTATAAGATAGGTTTGATATATAAGTTTATACAATGCATTACTTGTACTAAACAAGTAATAAATTCATAATACAATATATTAGCTTATGTTATCAAACTTAATACAATCTACCAAACAAGCTTTTATTTTTTTTTCCTAGCTAACTTATAATGTTGGCCAATGTTAATGATAAAGGAATAAAGATTTACAAGATATAAATTTGCCTAAACTAGACCCACTACTAAATACCATAACATAATGGAATCTTATGAGTCAGTTAATACTTGATTATTCTATTCACTTGGAGTATAATGACACTCATAAAAGGTAACTTACAATCTAATTCCTTTTAATTGATCAAAAATTAGTTTATTTTCCTTGTAAATTAAAGTAACATCATCTAACTTCTTATGCTTTATTTTGTTTTCACTATTCATCTTGTTGCATTTTTCATTTAAATTTTAACAAAAACAATTATGTAAATGCTAAAATATTAAAAAATTTTATTGTTAATGTTTGTTTTACTAATATCTTCAACAATTTTTATAGTACTCCAAGGCTATGATTGGATAAAGTTGACAGTTTTAATTTTCAAATAACAACTAAATCAATCCTTGTAATAAAAATAAAATAAAAAATTATGTAAAATATAAATGAAACAATACTCTTGATAATGAAACTACTCATTGTTCACGTATATACACAACAAGGAAATAAGGTTTTAGTGAGGGATAAATCCTTGCTGATCCCTCATTAAACAAGTTTGGTGAGGGACTAGTGAAGCATTGGCAATAGCAGTATCCCTTACCTTTGAAGGTTGTAACTTAGCAAGGGTTGTTTCCCTCATTAAATGAATTAGTAAGGCATTGACCCTTGTAACGACTTTAACTTTTCATCATCATAATTAAGATTAAAGACATAATTAATAATCATAAATCAAGATCAAAAGTTATTACAACTAATTATATTAAAAAATATAAGGAAATTTGAACCTTGATGTTATTAGGATCATTGATTAGACAACCACAATTATTCGAATGTGCAATGAATTTAGTCATCAATAAGGAGCCTTTGATTCTTCCATCCATTAATTCCAACTCATAAAAACCTCCTACAAGTGTTTTTAAATCATTCCTTAGTATTACCATAAAAGAAACTAAGGTTTCTAAGTGAATATGAGAAATTAAGTACCTTCGCCGGGGCTAAATTTTCTCGCGCCACGGCCAATTACTCTCGGGTTCAGCTCTTTACACCTTCACAAATTTTGCACATTTCACCGCAGCCAAATGCCCCTTTTGCCACAGCTAAATACCCTCTGGAACACCCCCAAACCTTCCTATCAAACTTAGTCGTAGCCAACGTCACTGTTCACCGCAGCCAATTGCTCTGTGTTTTCTTCCCTGGTAACTTCGCCACATTTGGCCGAGGCCAATTAAATGTTGGCGGTGGCTAATTCCTCTCTGTTACCATTTGGCCGAGGCCAATTAAATGTTGGCTGCGGCCAATTCCCTTCTGTTCCTATAACTCCCAAGATTTCATCTCATGCTCTCCAATTCCCCCTTTAGCAATACTCTAAGCCACTTTAACTTAGTTTGTGAAGATTTAGTGTCTTTCTTTTACCTAATCTACTTAACATATCTATCATTACCCATTCAAAACTCAAATGTGAATCCTTAACCCTCTAGCCACCACAAACCAGTGAGTTCATAGATCATAACAGCAAAGAGTTCATATACTATTCACATTTCCATTCAAACATAAGTCCTATTAGAAATTCCATACATCCCTAGTTTAAGTTGACATATGATGTATCAAATGATTATAGTTCCTATGCTTGGCAATTCATGATGCAATGCGGCAATTACATAAAGTTAGTAGTCTAGTTATACAAATACAATCTGACAAGGTTTCCAAACCTACCTACTACTAATCTATATAATAAGCTTCCATTAATTTTCTCCTTGTCACTAAAAGGTTCGATCCTTGAAAATGTTAGCCCACAATCAGGGTGAGATATACAATCTCAGTAACAAGAGGCAAATTCCATATATATATATATACAGATTAATCAATACAATGCAATTTCATATCATCGATACTCGAATCATCAATTCAACTTGCAAATGAATTAGTTGAGCTACCAATGACTACTGTCCCATACCAGCAATCATACACAACATGTTAATGGCCAATATCACCAGGAGAGGCCCGTCTACGGCACCTACTCCTTAATGAGCACAACCAGGGCTCAGTGCATCTGGGGTCTGGTCACAACTGGTGCTTGATCGAAGCACATGCATAGGTGGCCGCACCACAGCTCCACCATAAACTCACAAGGTCCAATCACAATAACAATTCAAGTAGTTAACTAATTATTTAGCATTTCAAAATCAAGCATGTGTAATAAAGATTAGATTAACATTGGCATATACATAGAATTAGGAAAATAACCCCGTTTACCTCAATGAAGCCAATTACTCTTCCTCTAGCTACCATAAGAATCCAAATGCATATCAAACCTATAACAAGTATAGTTATCATCATTTCTAACAATAATTCAGATACCTAAAGAGTTGAACTGCTAATGATTACCTAGAGGTTACTCACCTAACTACCAATAGATTTTAATTACGGGTTCTAACTTTCCCACACCAGAAACCACCATAGTTTACTCCATTTTTTAGGTAATTTCATATGAAACTAAAGCCCATATCATAAGTCAACTATAAAGGTCTCAAACTAACAGAAAATGTATCAAAATGGGAAGAAGATACTCACTTAACAACACCCATAACCTCAACCTCCTAAAATCCACCATGGAAGCACCAAACAAGTTTCAGTTTTAGGTGGAAGATAAAAATGCTCCAAATAAAAGACCAATCGGGCCAAATCGAAGAGAAAGAAGAGAGGATGAAGTTATATGAAGGTTACCTTAGCTGAATCTTGCTCTAAGTGGGAGAAATGGAGCCAAAATAGTGATGAAAACCCTAGTCTCTCCTCAAGGTGCGAAAATAGGTTTTTCCCTTCTACAGAACCAAGTGTTTTACTTTTCTAAATGGGTGTGGCTGCTAAACCTTTAGGGTTTTTAATGAGAAATAGGTTGACCCATCAACTTAAGGTCCAATTGGGCTCATTTCAAGTGGTTGGGCTATGGTTTAATGAATGGGTTGCAGAACATTTAGAGCTAAGAGTGGAATATGCTAACCCAAAGGCCCAATTCCTTGTAGGTTCAGATTTTTTATGCTTGTTAAGCCTTATTTTATGAGTTGGGCTTCAAAGTTGTAGTTGGGTCAGGCCAAATTTCAAGAGTCAATTCAATTTGGGTCTGCATAATGTGTATTGGGCTAACTATAAGGGCTTATGTGAATTGGGTTATGGGCCTCTATTTCACTAAATCAAATTGGGTCATTGCTTGGTGATCTCTTTTGGCCCAAGTCTCAAGGTAAGGAGTTGGGCTTACACCTAAGATCATTGGGCTTCCATAAATCCTTATCCATGGCTTACTTAAATTAATTTTTGGGTTTAAATTAAGCTTTAATCTAATGGAAATCTTAAACCCATATTAATAACCTATTTCTCTATAAATTTCCATTCATATAGCTTATTCCATAATAATTATTCTTAATTAGTCCAAATCTATTATTATCACCTTAATTAACTTTGGGGTGTTACAACCCTCATTGATCCCTTACAGAGTGGTCCCATAAAACTTAGAAAGTTCCCTTACTGATGGGTCAACAATCCTACATAATGCCTCATTATTTCTCTGAACCATGTTAGGCCTCTCTTGAATGTCCCTTGTTAATCCCTCATCCTTATTAAAAATGGAGAAAAAATTTTAATATATAATTTTGATCCTCATGCTCTACCTCTCCCCCTATTTATATGCCTAGGATGAAGTAACATTAAGTGGAACTTATGTTCGTTGTTGTTCTAGTCAACTTGTAACACAAGATCACGTTAAAAGCCAGAAAGGTTGATAAATAAAATTGGGAACAAGCTTTCATGCATGAACTAGTTCAACATGTCTTACATCTCACCTTTAACTTTGTTGTACTAATTGGCTTTAAAGGACCTCCCTATGATTATGAAGTGACCAAATTAATGGTCAAGTAGGCACCACATGTAACATCCGATTTTCTGAAAAGTGAGAGAAAACGTGAGAAATGTAACGTATAGTTTCTCCATAAACGAATAAAATTCACCGAATATAAAAGGAAGTCCCCTAAGATGATGTAGTTAAAGTTCCAAAAAATTTGAAAAGCATTCTAGACTCCTAAAAAGAGAATCCCAGGCTTAGACGGAAAGAAAAACAAAGCTAGAATGAAGAAACAATTTCCTACAAAAAGCTTACGAAACGTAATGGCATTTTTGTAATTTTGAGTAAATTTTGGAATTCACACAAGAAGGCTCTTTAAATAAAAGTTTTGAGTTCTCTAGATTCTTAGAGGCCCTGAAAACCATGAAAAGCCCTGAGACAGTTAGAATCCCTCCAATGGACGTTTTCCAATATCGGTATACCCAAACTTTGATAGATTTGTTTGGAAATATTTTATCTTTAATTTTAGTGATTCCAAAGACATTTTACTAAATTGAGAACCTAAATTTCATAATGAAAAAGACAGTTCTAAAAAAGGAGCTAAAATAAAGGAGAAACAGAAATGCCAAGAACGAAGGGCAAAATAAGAATTTTTGAAAAGTGTAACCTCCTTCCACCTATATATATGATGTACCCTTCTTCTCCCTTCATTATGCATGACCAAGTTCTACCCAAAACTAGAGGAAAACCCTAAGGAGAGTGGCACATAAGAGGGAGGGAAAGAGGAGGAGAAATTCAAGGTAGAAAAGTATAGATTTTCATAGTTTTTCGTGCTCTTTCTCTTCCAAACCTCTTCTCCTTCATCCCCCTTTGTTTCCTTTGATTAAAATGAAATTTAAAAATCTATTTTAAGGGAGAAATTGAGGAAAAAATTTGGATTTGAAGAGAGGAGCTCAAAGAACACAAGATTCAAGTGAGAAAAGCCATGAAAACAAGGTCATGCTCTTTCTCATCCAAACCTCTTCTCTTTCATCCCCCTTTGTTTCCTTTGATTAAAATGAAGTTTACAAATCTATTTTAAGGGAGAAATTGAGGAAAATTTCGGATTTGAAGAGAGGAGCTCAAAGAACACAAGATTCAAGTGAGAAAAGCCATGAAAATAAGGTATTTTCTTCTTCCATGGTTGCTACCCTTTGCCCCCCCTTCTCCACCATTTCGCCCTACTTGAGAAGACTTAAGAGGAGTTGATTTTTAGGCAGAACCAAGGGTGATTCTAAGGAAAAAGGGTATGGAGATTAAGAATATGCAAAGAGAATTAATAAATAACCATAGAAATTCAATATGCAAAGTCCAGGGTTTCATATGTTGTCTAAATGAATATTTAAATGAGTTCCTAAGATCCCTAAGAGGCTTCCAATATGCTTCCTCCCTCAAGAAAACAAAGCAAAGTTCATGAAGCCATTATTCCTCCATAGCCTTGGCCTAAAGGGGTTCTTATAGCTAGGGAAAGTTTTAAATTTTTCTAAACCCATTCTTGAGTCATATATGATGAATGAAAATGAAGGGAGGCCTTGGGAAAAATTTAGAACCCATGGAAAGTGAATTGGTGCTTTAGGTTCCATATTATGACCTAAAGAAGTAACATATTGTTAGGCTCTTTGTTTTAATTGTGTGATGACTCCAAGAGGCTTAAAAGGAGTCAAGAATCATATTTGAAAGGAAAGAATGGAGCCTAGAAATTATTTGAGGGGTATTGCTTCATTAGGTGCATTTATGGACTATAATGGAGTTTATAAAATAACCTAGTGTCTAAGTAAGTTATGTGGCCTTAGAATTTATTTCATGAACTTAATTGGCTTCCATAAATTGTGTTTAGGCCAAGAGAAACCTTCCCCACACTTTTTTGTGTGTGTGTGTGTAGCCGTAAAGAGGAGCTTGAATTCAAAGGGAAAAGTATGTGATAGTGTGCAAGGTAGCTCTCTCCACCTTCTCTCATTCATGGATGTATGCTTAGCTTGTCTTAGAATGTGTGTATGTGGATTTTCAAGCCATGAAAAGTATGATAGCATGATTTCATATACCATAGTTTTATGATAACATATTATGTTTCATATGATGTTTTGATGTGTGCTTGGGTTTGCTTGAGTGTGGTAAAGCAAAGAGCCCTTCATTATAGTGAGGATGAGCCAAGAACCCTTAAGATTGGTTGAGACAAGCAAAGAGTCTCCCAAAAGTAAAGTAGGCTCCCAAGAACATAGTTGAGTCCAAGAATGCATAAAAGAATAGGTGAGGCAAGTCCAATATCTACAAAAAATTGGGTGAGGCCAATCCACTTGCTTGGCAAGCCTTTGTATGCTATGTATGACTTTCTCAAATGATGAAAATGTATCTTGAATATTTGTACATGTCCATATGACTATATATGCATTTATGAGACTTGCTTGCATCTATTATGTATGATTGAATGGGAGATGAGCTATTGAGATTCTTTAAATCTCATTCCCTCCTCTCCAATGATCTCACATGCTAAGTGGACTAAGTGAACAAGGTGATGGAAGCCAATTACCTTGAAGGAAAGAGTTTGGCAATTAAATGCAAAATTTTTAGTTCTTTAAAACCATAATTGTGTCAAATGTTGTAACCCCTTGATGTATATGGTCTATGACCTCTTAGACATGTGTAATTATGATATTATGCCATGTATAAATGAGAGAATATGTTATGTAGCCACTAGAATATGAATTGAGTATATGGCAGCACATTAGCTTCATGAATGGCTTTCTGGAAATATACATATGTGTGGATGAAATGGCCAAAATGAGATGCATGGAGTTTGGGACCATTTGGGCAGCTTACACAAGTCTTAATTATACTTTTAGATTTGCCAAAAGGTGCCAACACCCAAGGAAAGCCTTTTGGTCACTTTGGTATCTCATATGGAGCCAAAATTGACCATAATGGAACCCTATATTAATTTTTAGCCAAACAAACTCTTCTTGATATGAGATTTGGTATGAAATTAGAGCTTGTTGAGAGCTTTTTGGAAAGGTAAAGAACATAATTTTTGGAGGTTTACAGAATACTTGATAAATTTTAAAAGTTGGCATTTTTTCTAATTTTGGTCTGCTGCACTATTCATTTGGTCCAAAAATGAAATTTGTCACACATGACTCAAATGATGTCCAATTGCCACGAAATTTTATACAGAGAAACTAGACATTCATAGTAACTCATGCTAACTAGAAGAACTTCATTTAGAGGTCCAAAGAGGGAGATATAAATTTTTGAACATTCTATCCAGTATCAGGGATTTCAACTAACTTCTATTACTATTCCATCAAATTCTGAGGTCTAGGCTACCTGAATTGATCTAGAGTTATTTTTTTTCTCTAGCCAACATTCACAAATTTCCAAATTGGTATCATTGCATGGATTGGAGTTTTTTGAAATTAATTGGACATTTTTGAATTTTGCTGCAGAAATCTATAACAGCATCAGAAGGCAATTTGACCTTTAGAAGCTTTTAGATGTCAAACATCCTCTGTGATGGAAATATTTTTAGTGTAAAGTAGATATCCATAGCTTTCCAAAATGGCTAAGAATGCATGATTTTAATTTTTATAAAATTAGTTATGAATTTTCAAAATTTGGTCAGAAAAGGGGCAAATTCTGGCCAAATTTTAATATGCATATTTAAGTTTCCCTTCATGATTCTTGAGATGTGGACCATATTTTATGATACAAATGAGTATTATTCATGTAATTAAATATGGGGATGTGATGTTTGAGCTCATATGATCCACGTGACACTGAATGAAATTTTTATACATGATGTAACACTAAGAAATGCATTAAAACAATGTCATTTTCTTGACTCTTGTATGAATTGTTTGATGTGAGGCATAGATACAGTGTGAGATGAGCTAGAAATATATGGTGTTACACCACAACTGGATGTGTCTTTTCTTGTTCTCTTCTACACTTGCCTCCATATGCCTAGGTTGATCATTAGATATACAAAAGGGCCTTCCTTGTATTTCTCTTCCATATAAGTGTCCACTCTCTACTAAACAAACAAGAAAATAAAATAACTCAGCACAAACAAAAGTCAATCAAATGGATCATAATTTTTTTGTAGAAATCCTTACATAAATTTGTTTGGATTGATCATGTACAAATTGACCAATCTTCTTATACTTGTGTCTCTTCTCATAAACCACTTACTATGCAACTTCCTAGTTAACCTCATTTTCTTGCAAATCAATTTCTATTTTATCTATAGAAAAATACAATAAAAATATTATAACCTAAAAAGTAAGGAAAAAATACCATTATTTGCCTATGTTAAGTCAAACTAATGGGCCTTCCAATGTAAAGGCATTCTCCAAGCATGGATGCCTGGTTTTGCTTCAAAACAATAGACATCTTTTGCCAATTAGAAATTAACTAGATGTTGAAGTAACCATCTTAAACATATGTATGCATTCCTAGTATACCATAACTTCTTATGTCTATGACCTAGTTAGTGTTCACCACCTCCATGGTTTCTTTTCTTGCATTTAGTAGCATGTCTGAGTATCCCTACGCACAAGTCCTCTTTTAAATACTCCTAGTCATCACCCTTTCTCATTTCATTACAAAGTGAAATGCAGCTTGCTTACATCAAATTAAAGTAAGTACATAATACTATGAAATGAAGTATTTAATCTTAAACATTATTGATCATAAAGTTAGCAAAAATTGTATAGTCCATGTAAGAGCCAAAATTAGCATGCATATGAGAAACTCATGAATGATATCTATAGTGATCTTGGAGGGGTGTCGTCGCTTCTTACAAGCAAATAAATTCATGTTAAAAAGTGAAATCAAAATAATGTCCTACCTCAGAATAATACTTACAGAGAATTCTTGACCACAAATTAGTTGAACTACTTGTTATCTTCTACCTAATAGTAGTCTAACTAGCTTGACTAAGGTCAAATGGCCTAGCAAATGACTAACTATAAGGAGATGGTCCAGTTGGCAGATGGGCAAATAATAGACCATTACTAGATGGCCTTACAAGCAAACAAGTATAAGGAAAAGGCCATACTAAAGGACAAGCATACAAGGAGGTACTTATCAAGATAAGAAGGAAAACCAATTACTAATATTATAGTTCTATCATATATGATTAAATAACACATTGAATTGTATAAAAAGAAATTACCCTATGTTTTTTAAGGATAGCCTCCTACTAGGATAACTAAAGAAGATGGCAAAAATGTGGATAGTAGATCTAAGTTGGTAGTGGAACCATGACCTCTCCCCTACCCATGTCCACCTCTACCTCCTAATGTCATAATGAATAACTATAAAATGATTACAAATATGATATTTCTATAGCTAATACTAAGACTTAAGCTTAAGTAACCAATTCTAATAAATAAGCATAACCAAATTTCCTCTATATATAGATATATCAACTATTATTAACCCTGTTGTCCTTATTTTGTAAATTTTGATGATAACAAACAATTTGGGTAATCTTATTAGAGAATTTACTAAATCAAGGTTTAGAGTGCTGATCATTGGAAGACCTCGTTAGCCTTAAGACTTAGAATCATTTTTATAAAAAGTTTAGAGGTATTTAAAGCTTATGTTTTACTTTCCTAGATTTTTTTTTCTTTCAAAGAATACCTTGATTACCTAAGTTTAAATGAGTAAAATTCCATGAGACTTTTGGAGGGTCTCCAATTGATTGGTCTCTTCGAACCAATTGATCAACCCATTTTATGAAGGTAAAAATGCATTTTAGACTGGACCAGTTGACTATGAACTAAGGAGCAATCGACTAGGTTGTTAATGGTTTAGACCATCATCCTACTAATGACTAACCAACTAGTCCTCAAAGACTAGTCTGCTAGTCATGCCTCAATAATTGACTGGTCCTCAAGGAATAATCAATTACTTGTCCCTAAACTTATATTTCTAACTTATAAGACTACCAATCAACTATTAGGGTCTGACCAATCAATTGTAACAATATGGAAAAGGTTACAACTTTTAAATAGTTCTTTTTTTTCAAGTTGACTACTATTTTATCTCTAACAACTCTATTGGGATTTGTGCTATAAATTAGACCTCATATAAGTTTAGAATCACTAAGAAACTTACTAAAAGCATGAGTGATCTTATTTGAGCTCTAAATCATTATCTTCTCTTTTTAAATTTAGTTTCAATTATAATTCTATCCTTTTGAGAGAGTTTGTCTTATATACATCCTTTTCTTCCCTATAGAGAGTTTGAAATCTCAAGGATAAGCATTTCTTAAGTGGGTATTATGTGAATACCTTGTGTAAAGGGAGAGACACCTATTAAAGTTAGTTATTTGAGCTTTCTTTGTTATAGTAGCTTACAAGTGCCTACTTAAATCTTACTGATATAATGAAAAAAATTTAAAATTACTCCTAAAGGCTAAATATGGACTTATGGTAAAGTAGAACAAGGATAAATCTCTTCTTTGATCTTTCTTCCCTATCTTAAATTTATTTTACCATACTTTACTTGTTGGTTTTAGTTTGCACGACATTTTATTCATCTTGCACTTATGTTAATCTTGCTTTTACCATTTAAATTTGTCCTTCAGTTGTAATTCTTTTTAAAACAACCAATTCACCCCCTCTTGTGTATCTAGCCATTCCTAACAAGTGATATTGAAGCTAGGGCTCTTTTATGAAGACTTAACTGTATAAAAAGTCACATGGCTGGTCTTAGGGATAGTGTTTTGCCTAAAAGACTTGCAATTAACAACTTTCCTAGTTTTAAAGGTGAAATTTATACTTATTAAAAGTTTGTAATGAAACTTTTCTTTGAAATTGTTGATGTTGGCATTTGGTAAGTTATTGAAGATAGTGCATACATTCCTATCAAAATTGAGGAAAGCAAAGCATTACCTTAACCTAAAAGTTAATAGAACAAAAATGATAAAAAGAGACGCTTTCTTCATGCGAAAGCTAAATTGACTCTCATTAGTGCACTAAGACAAGATGAAATTATACATGAAAGGACTAGTTGTGTCAAAGAGAATAATACTCTCATATTAATATAAAATGTTCAAAGTGAAACAAGGTGAGTTTAGTGAAGAAATGCAAATGAGATTTCTCACATTGTTAATCATTTGACAAATTTAGGAAAAACATACCCTCAAAACAATCAAGTGTACAAGATTCTAAGAAATCTTCCTCTTGAGTGGCAACCTAAAGTGATAGCAATCAAAGAACCCAAAAGTGCTTTTGTCCAATTTGTTGTTACACTTTTTGGAAATCTTTAAAAATATGAAGTCAAGCTAGCCAAACTTCTTGAAGATCAAGAGAAGCCTCTCTCTCCGGGTCAACTCTTCGTATTAAGTTGGAGAAGAAGATTATAATGATAGCACTTCTCTTGAGGACACAAAAATCAATGAATAGCATTTCTCATTACTTAATCATGTTTTCAAATTAAGAAAAGCTTTATATGGTTTAAAATAAGTTCCTAAAGCTTGGCATGAAAGATTAAGCTCATTTCTGATTGAAAATAGTTTCTCTAAGGCAAAGTGGATATAACCTTGTTCTTTAGAAAGAAAAATTATGATATTTTCATTCTACAAATTTATATTGATGACATTATATTTGGTGTTATTAATGAATCTTTGTGTAAATAGTTTGCCAAGATTATGCAAAGTGAATGTGAAATGTCTATGATGGATGAACTTAACTTCTTTCTTAGTCTTCAAATCAAACAACAAAAGGATGTCATCCTTGTTAGCTAAACCAAGTATGCCAAGGAGCTATTCAAGAAATTTAGAATGAAGAAAGCAAAACCAATTAGCAGTCTTAAAAGTTCTTCAGCAAAAATAGACAAAGTTGAAGATGTAAAACCCTTTGATATTATAAAATATAAAGTTATGATTAGCTCACTCTTATATTTGATAGCAAGTAGATTGGTATCATCATATATTATGTATCCTACCTTTCTATGATTAAGACCTTATTAACAAGATTTTGGTGGAATTGCCTAGATCTTAGGTTTCTCTAAGTTTTCTCAATTAAAGAATAATTGTTATAAGGTAAATGATCTTGTCGAAAATGTCCTAAATTTTTCATTGTTGGATCTAAGATTTGTTAACAAGATTTTCAATCTTGTCAACAACATTTTATACCTTATCAACAACATAGTTTGTCTTGCTAAGAACATTTTATTTCTAGCTTTGGTAAAGGAATACTCATTCCTTAGAGTTCTCTTCATATCATCTACTTGCAAAACATCAAAATGCAACTGTATCAATGATTTTAGTAGTGATTTTATAGGCTTTCCATAGGTGAGATGGAACTATAAGAGTCAAAATTAGAATTTCCTTCCACTTTAATCCATAAACTACATAGATACATTTAGTTTAACTCAATTGAACAAAAGATATCCTTTATTTGCATGAGAAAGTCATATAACTATTTTTAACCTCCTTTGACATAATATGGGTCAAATTTTAAAAATTTATAACTTTGGATATATAACTCTGATTTATGCAAACTCAATGGTTACTGAAAACTTATAATGAGAGCTATTTACTGTAAAAATTTAGATCAAAGTAACTTTATTTGGTCCCTTAAGTATCCAAAAATCCAAAACTATATTATGTGAAAAGTGTACTGTATAATTTAGTCAGATTCAAAAATTCATAAGACATTCTATAGAATTTCAAAAATTATGATCTTTAGTTTTGTGAAAAGCTCTTAATTCCCTCTAATTGTCTACCAAATTTTGGCTCAAAACTCACTCTTTGAGACCATTAAGGGTGCATGGATATATTATGGCTTAAAAGGAAGAAATTTTCATTCAAAAGTCTATCAAATGAGTCATAATATGTCATTTCTCCTCTTGGACATGTTTCAAATGACAAATACATCATGTATGGCTGGTTCAACATGTCCCAAACACCATGCAACTCAAAATCACATTTTTACTTGCAAATATACACACATTCATTTGAGAACTAAAGATGTCAAATTCCATAATATTACATATTACAATCCATAATTTGTTTCTATATCATAATCTAGTACTTTTAAATATGTTTGCATTATCATACATCAAAATACACTATTATATTATTATACATTCAAGAATATGCTTTAAAAAAATTATATTATCAAATTAGCCGTTCTTATGCCTTTTATTCTTTATTTTTGCTTCCTTAAAAGCCACCTAGCCATGGTTAGTGGAAATAGAGAAAAAATGAGATTTAAAGAATTCCAATAGCTAATCCAACATTCAAACATACATATATGGTTCACTTATGTTCTTAGATGTAAGTACGCATGTCATACAATCAAATATAAATTATATTCATGCATTAGGGATCCCATGACTCCATCAAGAGTAATATCAAGCTCTAGGGACTTTTGGTTTAATCTCACTCTTTTTAGAGACTTTTGGCTTCACCTTACCTATTTTAAGGGATTTTTGGCATAACATCACCCATTAAGAGCCAAATCAATTCCAAATGCAACTAAATGCCATGCAATAGCATATAATCATCAAATAATCAATAATATACATAATTTGCAACCAACACATACAACCAATCTAAGACACTTAAGCAAATAAAGCATACATACACAAGAATAAAGGAAAAGCTACCTTGCCACAAGAATTCCAATTAGTTCCTTTTTGTTTCTTTTTCCCCCTCTACTGCTCTACAACCACACTTGAATGGAGTTTTACTTGTTTGGCCAAGACATGGCAAATGAAACATAAAATCATTAATGGAACCATACTTATACTCATATCAGTCATATGTGTGCAAGCTAAGGTTTTAGTTGCACATATAGCCTATTTGAATACTTAATGAAGCAACTCCCACAATTCAACTTCTTGGATCCAAATTCTCACTTGATATGAATTATATGACTCTAATAGAACTCATTAGACTATCACATGCATGATTTAAGGAACCTAATACTAAGTTGCTTTTTTAGACCTAATTGAACCGTAAAAATTCATCTTTCAAAATAAGGCTTTTAAATTCATTCTAATAGTTCTATTAGTGTTTGCGATTCATATTTAGATCACTTATAACTTTAAAATTAATAAAACAACTCCTTAGGTACCATAATCATCTCTTGGCTAAACCTATGTCCATGGTGAGAGCTAAGGAAGTTTTGCTATTCTTCTTAAAGAATTTGATGCATAATGTAACACCATGCATTTCTAGCCTTGCCTCATGTCACCTCTAAGTCTCATACCATGACTTACACTAGAAAGTGAGAAAATAGCATTAAAATATTACATTTCTTTGTGTTACACTATACAAAAATTTTTCTCTCGAAGTCCCGTGTGCCATATGGACTCATACATTATATTCTCATATTTAATCACATGAATACAACTCATTTATACCATCAAAAGTGACCTACATCTAGTGGAAACCAAAGGGGAGCATAAAATACTTGTCCATATTTTCGGCCAGATTTGTCAATTTTTCTATCACAATTTCGAAAATTTATAACTAAATCCACAAAAATTAAAAACCAACAAACTTTACCATTCCAAAAAGCTCTAGATGTCTACCCTATGGTAAAATAGTTTCAAGTCATGAATCATTAAGGGGAAGACATTTGACATTCGAAAAACTATGAGATTGCTGCTGCCTAGACTGCTGTTTCAGATTATTGATATAAAATTTTAAAATTCATAACTAATTCTATAAAAATTGAAATCACACAAATTCAGTCATTTTGGAAATCTACAAATGTTAGCTTTATGCTAACAATAATTCTAGAATGAAACAGATACTTTTATCTATTGGAAACCTATGAAACAGTGACTGAACTCCTAGGGCACCACTACTACTGACAGCCAACTTCAAAAATGCATAACTCTTTTCTCATACCTCCAAATGAGATGATATCAATGGCCATAGAAAGCTTATAACCTCTAGTTTATGCTTGTAAAATTTCACAAGTATTGGACACCATTTGTCTATCGGATGACACAAAACACAAATCTGCCAGTGTGAACAGTGCACATACCAGAATCAATAGAAAATCCTAACTTTGAAAATTCATCAAATATTCTGTAGAATTTCAAAAATTATGATCTTTAGCTTCTCAGAAATCTCTTAATGAAACCTAATTGTATGCCAAATATCATATCAAGACTAGCTCATTTGGCCAAAAAGTGATATAGGGTTCCATTATGGTCAATTTTGGCTCCATATGAGGTACCAAAATTGCCAAATGGCTTTCCCTTAGTTGTGGAACCTTTTGGGCAAGTTTAAAAGTACATTTTCAGACATGTGTGAGCTGCCCAAATGGTCCCAAATCTTATACATCTCATTTTGGCCTTTTAACCCACATTTACACATATTTCCATAAACTCATTCATGAAGCTATCTTTGTCATACATGCTCAACTCACATTCTATCATTCACATATCACATACTCTCATATTTACATCATATAATAGCATAATTATATATGTCTCCAGGGTTATATGCCATTTACAATAATCATATACATCATTGAACATCATTATGGTTCCAAAATGGCAAAACTAAACATAGGATTGTCAATCTTCTTCCTTTAGTGTTGTTGGCTCCCATTAGCATGTCCACTTGGTCCACCTAGCATGTGAGATCATTGAAGAAAAGGGAATGAGATTCAAAGAATCCCAATAGCTCATCCCCCATTCAATCATACATAATATATGCAAAGTAAGCTTTAAAAATGCATGTATGGATAAAATACAATTCATGAGCATTCAATAAGCAAGCTTAGCATGTGAACAAGTCATACAAATCATTCAAGAGCTCACCAAGTATTTGAATTGGCCTCACACTTCTCCTCATGGATTTTGGACTTGCCTCACTCATTCTTTGAAAGCTTTAGACTCAACCATGCTCTTGGGAGCCTACTTTGCTTTTGGGAGACTCTTTACTTTGTCTCAACCAAATTCAATGGTTCTTAACTCATCCTCACCATGATGAAGAGTTCTTGGCCTTTCTACACTCAAGCAAACTCAAACAAATATCATATATTCATTTGAAAACATAACATGACATCATAAAATCATGGCATATAAAATTATGCTAGCATACTTTTCATGACTTGAAAATACTCATACACATATTTTAAGACAAGCTAAACACATATCTATGCATGAGAGAAGGTAGAGAAAGCTACCTTGGAAGTAATTACACACTTTTTTCTTAAGCCTTGAGTCCTCTCCCTTGATCTCACACACCCAAGAAGGTGGAGATCATTTCTCTTGACCTAGGCACACCAAAAGAAACATGAATTACTCATGGGAACAAACCTTGACATTATACACACTTTACATGATGCTACTTTGGTTTATGGCTCCATTATGCTTTCATAAGACACTTAATGAAGCAACTACAAAAATTTATGATCTTGCTCCCTTCTCTCCTTTAATCTATGATTCTTGACTCTATTTAGACCCTTTGGAGTCATCATATAATTATTTTAAGGAACCTAGCTAGGAGTTGCTTCATTATGCTACATTATGGAGCCTACACCTCCATCTCACTATCTATGGTTTCTAAATTTTTCCTAAGGGTTCCTCCCACTTTCTACCATCATATGAAGTTCTAAACCAAGGCTAGAATAAATTAAAACACTCTCTAATCATTCCATCTGTCTTAGGGCGACATTATGGAAGCATTTGGGGTTCAAAGGGTTTTCAATTTTTCCTTGATGGGAGAGCCACTTAGGAGGCTTCCTAGGCATCTTAGGAACTCAAACAAACACTCACATATGCTAGGGAATGCATGAATCAAATCAGTTTTTACAATGTATTTAAGACTTGTTCACTTTCCTAACTTGAAATTCAAAGGCTTTTACTTGCTTCCAATGATAGATTCTTAATCCTTGCATTCCAAAACCTCTAATATCCTCTTGATTTGGATAGAAAATAGCCTCTAAGAAATGGGCTCATGGTGGCCAAATTGTGCAAGAGGAAGGGGGAGGAGGAAACTACTAAAGAATGGAAGTTTTACTTTGTTTTCTTGCTTTCTCTTGGTTGCTTTTCCCTTTCCTTGGTTGCCTCCCTTCAAACACGAATTTTTTATCTTTATTCTGCCCCCAAAACAGATTTAAAAACACCATCAAACCATAGAAATAAGGAGGAGAAGTAACTTGTTAAGGAGAAAGTTAGATTTTTCATAGAATTTCCTACCTTTTCTTGGTTTTTTTCTCCCTCCAAGAGTGCTCCTTCTTGTGAGCCTAAGAGAACTAATTCTCCTCTCTATTCTGGGCAGAAGAAAGATGGTGGAAAATGAGGGCAAGGGAGGGCGTGAGAAAGAGAGAGTATTAAAAGCAAAAGAATTCCAAAAATTCCCATTTCGTCCCTTATTTTTGGCATTTTCGTTTCTAATTTTTTTTCCTCTTTTTTGAGAACCACCTTCTCCATTATGAAATTAGGTTCCCAATTTAGTAAAATGCCTTTAGAATCAGTCAAATCGGAGCTAAAACCTTCCCAAACAATCCAGCCAAAGTTCAGACTCACCGCCATTGGAAAACGTATACCAGAAGGGCTTTAACTGTCCTAGGGCTTCCCATGATTTTCAGGGCCTCTGAGAACCTCGGAGAATTCAAAATTTTCATTTAAAAAACCCTCCTGTGAGTTTTTCAAAAAGTACCCATATTTACAAAATTGCCACTGCTTTTCAGTAAATTTTTTGAATCACTCCAGCCATAATTTATGGGTAAATCAAGGCTTAAATTCTCATTTTCCATTATTTAGAATTTTATCATAATTTTATTTAACCCTAATTCCTTTTATTTCAGGGACTTCCTTTTATATTTGGCCCATTTCTGACGTTTACAAAAGGACCGAATGTTACACATAAAGAGTAGCCTTGACTCTTTTCTAGTTTGAATATGATCTTAGATGGTTTAAAACATCTTCCTAAGGTTCTAAAACTTTCAAAGTGTAAGTGAAACCCTAGGTAGCCTACTTTGCATTTTAAAGCCTCTTAATTGATTTCTTTTGCATCATCTAAATCTCCATGCTTCAACTTTCCTTTAAGAGTTCCTTATTTTAGCTTAATTAGACCTAAGCTAGAGCTCCATCCATACCAAATTTTTCTAGTCTAAGTTATATACCATTTGAAAGTGCTTTGAATAAAAATTATTATGATGCAATTGGTTCCCCTAAAAAAGCTTCTTCCTCCATAAGCTCAACCACAAAACTCCTTCTTTTAGAAAAGCAAAACTACCAAAAGAAATAGTAGAAGGAGTAGAGAAAGATTTATATTAATATCATAGGCAAATTTAGCACATAAGCTTACCTAGATGAAGAATTTTCCTCACTCCTTCCTTACTTCTTCTCATGCCTCCTTTGTTCTGTTTCTGAGTGCTGTAAGTCAGTTTTGAGGTGTTGGTGGCGGGCTAACCTAAAATAAGGGAGAAATAATGGTTTTTAAAACAATTACAAAATTCCTGTTATATCTCTTAAATTTAATTCCTTCATTAAAACTCATTTTGAAACCTTTTTAAGAATTATCTTTTTCATCATAAAATAGAGGCTCTCTAGTTTATTAAATCCATTTGCTTTTAAATTTTTGGGGTTTAGAACTCTCCCGAATAGCTTAGCCAAAGTTTAGGTCAATTGATAGTTTAAATTATATATTGGAAAGGTTTTAGCCATTCTAATGATTCCTATAGTTTTCAAGACCTCTGAAAATCATAATAAGCTCAATTTTAGCATTTAAAACTCTTTTTTTTAGGTTTCTAAAATTTTACTCAAAATTATGATTTTGCTACTAGTTTTCGCTTCATTTTGGCTCCGCTTTCGGGTCATTTTTAGTTTTTTAACCTTATTTACTCAATTTATTTCACTCTTTAGGGACCATTTTAGTTATCAAATTATAGGATATTACATTTTCAAATATGTCTTAAAGAATCTCATTTCATTGCTATAAAAAGAAAATTTAGCTATCTCATTAGCACAACTCAGATGGGACTATGGTGTCCTAAAGGTTTTGCCAGTAACTTAGTTGGCTATTTCGATGTTGACTTTTCTAAAAGCAAAATTGATAAGAAAGCATTAGTGGAAAATGCCAACTATTTGGGAATTCACTTGCTTCTTGGTTTAGTCAAAAGCAAAATAGTGTGGCATTGTTTTATTGCTAAAGTAGAGTATATTGCAGCTGGGAGTTGTTATGCTCAAATACTATGGATAAAGCTGCAAATTAAGGATGTTAGGGTGTACTTAAACATATCCCAATTAGGTGTGATAAATCTAATGCTATTAACCTTACCAAGAATCCCATTATGCATTCACATTCTAAACACATTGAAATTAGGCATAATTTCATTAGGTACCATGTTCAAAAGAAAGATTTCATTCTTGAGTTTATTCCCATTGATTTGTGTAACACCATATCATATTCCAATTATCTTATGCCATTAGTTGTCCATTTAGAATAAAAACAACCACAACCAAACCTTTAGTATTGGAACTTTTAGTTACTAAATATTTCAAAAATGAACTCATAAAACTTAAAAATGGATTTTCACCATTCCATCTCATAAAATCATGTTTAACCTTTTTGTTTCATCCAAGTTAACATATATGTAAGATAAAACCATTAAAAATAGTCATTTACTTAACAAGGCTATAGAACACATAATATAGTTTAAATTTCAAAAATTTATAATTTGAGTTACACAACTCCAATTAATGCAAATTAAATGTCTTTGAAAATTTTAGGATGTAAACTTTCTACTGTAAAAATTTTAAATCAAAATGAATCCATTTACTATCTCAAAAAATACAAAATTCATGGCTATATTAGGATGAACAGTAATAGTGCATGACAACTTGTTAAGGCCAATTTTGATAATTCATCAAATATTCTATAAAGTTTTGAAAATTATAATCTTTAACTCTATAGAAAGCTCTAAATGTCCTCTAAATACTAACAAAATTTCAACTTTAAACTCAATCATTGAAGCTATCAAGGATAAAGGGACATTTTAAGGCTCAAATGATAAAAAAATTTGGTTCCAATTGGCACCAAATGAGCTTTAAAATAACATTTCTTGTCATGAGCAAATTTTAATCCATATATGCGTCATATAGTAATGAATATATGTATGTAAATCCTACTTGATAAATCATGTTCTAATATTATATTCATGCATCTAATAGTCATACATTTATGGTCTAACACTTTTATACATGTTGCCATTACTTTACATGGAACTATAAGTTTATAAAACCATATATATAATATCATATCCTAGGCTACACACTTATGGAATTTAGTCTTTCTAGGTCCTTGCATCTTGATTTTCCTTTTTTTGAGTTTCAACTTGTCATGGTTAGTGGAAATAGGGAAATATAAAATTTAAAGAATCCCAGTAGCTAAACGAACATTTAAATACATATATGATCCACTCTAACACATGGAAGCATGTATGCATGTTATGCAATCATAGCCAAATCATACACAAGAGAGCAAATATATGCTCTAGGGGCCTCTTTGGCTTAAGCAAAAGCAAATCCATGCTCACTTCCCTAGCCTCACCTATCAAAGAGCCACCCCTCTTACAATGCAAGTAAGTTTCATGCACTAATAACACATGTAAGAATGAAGAAAAAGTTACCTTAACAAACAAATTCAATCAATTCCCTTGCACTCTTTTTCTTGATCCCACAACCTCACACACACACTTTGGTATGGTCTTACTTGCTTGCCTTAGGCACATCCATTAAAGCATAATATGATTAATTAAGATACATTTAACCTTATTTTAGCAATACATATACAAATTACATCTTGAAGTATGGATTTGGTTAGTTTAAGTATTTCAAAATATCTCATTCCATTTGCCACATTTTATGTAGCAATTCCATCATTTATCTATCTCAATTTACTTACTTTTTTTGGTTAAAACAAGTCTAAAAGTTTAGCTATATCACTTAATCCATTCCTTGGGCTAGTTAGGGTTTTTCATGATACTAAATTTGGACATTATCAAATCTCATTCTTTTTCTTAAACTAATGATTCATCCAACCTTTATATTACTCACTTAGGCCTCTTAAACCATAAAACTAAATTAAAAACTTCTCTAGGTGTCTCATCCCTTTCTTGGCCAAGAGCTTTCCCATAATGCCCTAACTTACAATTTTGTTTGTTCCACAAGGAATTTGGTGGCTTTAGGATCTCTATAGTTCATTTCTAGTTCAATTATGGTATTGTTGGGATTAACCAACTCTCCTAGGGTTTTGAATTTCTCAAGGCCAAATCTAAACCTTAGGTAAAACGATATGCATTTTTCTTGGTTCTTAATTTAATCTCTTTACATATTTTTACTTGTCATCTTTCTAAACCCTTGGTTTCACCAAGTTTTCATCAAATATATATTCCCTTACCCTTTCTTGGCCGAAACTATAGTGGGCTAGGGTTCCAAGAATATAAATTTTTCCTAACATAAATCATACCTTGTTTTGATGTGCTCTCTGTAAATATTCTTTTGGTACAATTGATTTCCTCAAAGAAACTTTCTCACGCAAGATACCAGCCACAAAATTTACCCTTTTGAGAAACCAAAACCACTATGCTTGTAACACCATAAATTCTAGCTCATTTCATACTGTTCATAAGCTTCACATCATTATTTCCATGAAAGCATATGAAAACGGATCGAAAATAATGGGTTTATTTGCGTTGCGACATACTTAAAATTTCTAATCAGTGTCACGTGGACCATGTGAGCTCGTGCTATATATTCTTATATTTAAATACATCAATACAACTTATTTGTATCACAAAATTATGCTTACAACTTATGGAAACTAAAATGGAGCTCAAAATCACTAAGTGTAATTTCGGCCAAATTTGCTTCTTTCTCCGACCAAATTTTGAAAAATTATAACTAAATCTAGAAAAATCAAAATCATGTAATCTTAGTCATTCTGGAAAGCTAAGGATGTCTACTTCACACTAAAAATTGCCCAAGTCATAAAATTCATCACAAAGGGTGTTTGACATCCAAAATGGTCCAAAGGTCAATTGAATTCTAGTACTGTCACAAAATTCTGCAGAAAACTTTGAAAATGTCCAATTAATTTCATAAAAGTCTAATACATACAAATGATACCAATCTGGAAAGCTATGGAAAAATATTTCCAGATCAGTTCATTAAGCCTAGACTTCAGAACTCAATGGAACAGTACTTCTAGTCGGGCAAAATTATTGATACTAGACATAAACTTCAAAAATTTATATCTCCCTCTTTAGACTCCAAATAAGGTGCTTCTAGTTGACACGAGTCACTGTGATTTCCTAGTTTCTCTATATAAAATTTCATAGCAATTGGACATCATTTAAGCCTTGTGTAACATAATGCAATTTTAGACCAAATGAAAAGTGTAGCAAACCAGAAACATAAATTTTTTCAACTTTAAAAAATCATCAAATATTCTATAGACCTCCAAAAATTTTGATTTTTAGCTTCTCGAAAAGCTCTCAATTAGACCTAATTGCATGCCAAATCTCATATCAAGACTAACTTATTTAGCTAAAAAGTGATATAGGGTTCCATTATGGTCAAATTTTGCTCCATATGGGATACCAAACTTGCCAAATGGCTTTCCCTTGGTGTTAGCACCTTTTGAGCAAGTCTAAAAGTACATTTAAGACTTGTTTAAGTTGCCCAAATGGTTCTAAATCTCATGCATCTCATTTTGGCCATTCAACTCATACTTATGCACATTTCCATCAAACTTCCAATTTGCATACTTTGGTATTATATACTCAAAATATATGCTAAAACTCATACATCATATCCATACATATAAACATCATATAATAGCATATTTATACATGTCTCCAAGGTCATAGACCATTTACAACATCATATACATCAAGAAATATAATTATGGTTCCAAAATGGATAAAGCTAGGCATATGCTTGTCAATCTCTCTCCTTTATTGTTGTTGGCTCCCATCACCATAGCTACTTGGTCCACCTAGCATGTTAGATCATTAGAGAAGAGGAGATGAGATTCAAAGAATCCTAATAGCTCATCTCCCATTCAATCATACATAATATGTGCAAAGCAAGCTTTACAAATGCATGCATGAAGAAAATGGAAGTCATGAATATTTTAAAAGCAAACTTCGCATATGAACAAATCATACAAGACATTTAAGAGCTCACCAAGTATTTGGATTGGCCTCACACTTCTCCTCATGGATTTTGGACTTGCCTCACCCATGCTTTAAGAGCTTTAGACTCAACCATACCCTTAAGAGCCCACTTTGCTTTTGGGAGACTCTTTACTTTGTCTCAACCAAGTTTAAGGATTCTTGGAGAGTTCTTAGCCTCTCCACACTCAAGCAATTCATACAAACATCATATGCTCATTTGAAAACATAACATGACATCAAGAATCATGGCATATAAAGGCATGCTAGCATACTTTTCATAACTTGAAAATATACATACACACATTCTAAAACAAGCTAAGCACACATCCATGCATGAGAGAAGGTGGAGAGAGTTACCTTATGTACACTCACACACTTTTTCCTTGAAATTTAAGCCTCCTCTTTCGGTCACACACCCACAAATTAGTGGAGATGGTTTCTCTTGGCCTATATACAATTTATGGGAGCCAATTAGGTTCATGAAATACATTCTAAGGCTACACAATTTACTTAAACCCTAGATTGCTCTGTAAGCTCTATTATAATCCATAATTGCACTTAATGAAGCAACACCCCTCAAATAATTTCTAGGCCTCATTCTTCCCTTTCAAATATGATTCTTGACTCCTTTTAAACCTCTTGGAGTCATCACACCATTAAAATAAAAGGCCTAGCACCATGTTGCTTCTTTAGGTCATAATATGGAACCTAAAGTACCAAATCACTTTCTATGAGTTCTAAATTTTTTCCAAGGCCTTTCCTCACTTTCATTCATCAAATATGACTCAAGAATGGCCTTAAAAAAATTTAAAACTCTCCCTAGCTACATGAACATGCCTAGGCCAAGACATAACATGGTTTAAGGTTCCTTGGAGATTTCTTTAGTTTCTTAAAAGAAGAAGCTTGTGGGGAGCATCTTAAGTATCTCAAGAACTCATTTAAACTCTTAATTAAACCTAAAAATCATCACAAAAAATCAGAATTTGAAATATGCACTAGAAACCCTAAGTTTTGCATCTTGATTTCTAATGGCTATTTCATGGTTTTCTTTACATATTCTTATTCCTCTTCATCAAATACGTAAGATTCATGCTTAGTTGGGCTTGAAAATCAAATCCTCCTAGGGTTATTAATGTAAGTCAAAATGGAAAAGAAAGGAGCATCAACATAACTACCATAGGATGCATTTTTACTTTGTTTCCTTGCTTAGTTTGGCTTGAATCTTACTTTCTCTAAGCTCTTCTTTTCAAATCCGAAAATTCCCCTCTGTTCTTCCTTCAAAACAGCCCTCAAAACTTCAAAAAAATCATGGAGAAGAAGAGGGAAAAAGAGGAGAAGAGATTGGTGGAGAGAAAGCATGAAAAATAAGCAAATTTCCATACCTAAAGGCTTGAATTTTTCCTCCTTCTTCTCTTCTCTTGGTGCGCCATTCTCCTAGGGTTTTGCTTCTATTTTGGGGCTAGAAAATCTGAAGTGAAATGAGGGAGAGTGTGAGGCGCCACCTATATATAGTTAGGGCAAAGTGACTTTTTCAAAAATTTTAATTTTGCCCTTCATACTTTGCATTTTCATTTCTCCTTCGTTTTATCTCCTTTTTTAGAACTATCTTTTCCATTATAAAATTTAGGTTTTTAATTAAGAAAAATGCCTTTGGAATCACTCAAATTGGAGTTAAAACTTTCCCGAACGAATCAGTTAAAGTTCAGGTCAACCGATATTAGAAAATGTCCACCAGAGGAGTTTTAACTGTTCCAGAACTTTCCATGGTTTTCAGGGCCTCTGAAAACCCTAGAGAACTTAAAACTTTCATTTAAAAAGTCCTCCTATGTGAATTTCAAAATTTTCTCAAAATTACAAAAATACCATTATGTTTCATAAGCTTTTCGTAAGAATTTATTTCTTCATTCTAGCTCCATTTTTCTTTCCGTCTGAGCCTGGGATTCTCATTTTTAGGAGTTTAGAATACTTCCCAAATTTTTTGGGACCTTAACTACATCATCTTAGGAAACTTCTTTTTATATTTGGTGAATTTTGTTCATTTACGAAGAAACCATACATTACGTTTCTCACGTTTTCTCTAGTTTTCGAAGAACTGGATATTACAATGAGAAAGAGAAAAAAGAGTAGAAGAAGTTTCATAACTACATTATAATCAAATTTAGCTTGTTTCCTTACCTATATGTAGTCTTCATTCTCCTTCTTCCTTTTTCCTTCTTCCTTTTTCACACCACCATGAGAGGTTTGAAGGCTCCTAAGGTTGGTTATAAGGGAAAGAATGAGTGAGGCATATTATATATATACACACACACTTAAGGTTTTTAGGACTTTTTCAAAAATACCAATTTTACACCTACCTTTTTATTCCCATTTTTTAGTACTTTTAGAAATTGATAGCTTCATAAAAAAATTTTAGACTTCCTCTTCATTAAAAATATCTACTTAGAGGTTACAAAACTTAAAACAATTTATAAAAGTTTGGTTAAAGTTGTTGCTACTGAGGTCCTAAATTGTATACCATTAGGGATTTAGCCAAACCAACCTAATATGCTAACATTATTTCATAATATTATAATGAGGGATATTCATTTCTCAAATCAATTTTCATGTTTTCTAAATCCCTGATTGGTTAGCTCAAATCAGCTCTTTTAGTCCTATTTGGCCTTTTCTCTCCTTGTGACCCTTTTTAATTGTTTCTTTCCATTCTTTAAGGACTATATTAGTTTACAAAATATAGAATATTACAATTTGCAACTTACTAACATCTTTACAAAGCCTTTTCCTCAAGAAAGGTTATGTTTCATAAGAAAGGAACTTGGCATGGTTGATTCTAATAAATTGTAAGAATTTATTGTTTCCTTTATTGCATATTTATACCAAAATCACATTTACTAATTTAAGCATCAAATCTCTTTAGAACTTGTTTTACAGGTATTCACTAAGTCCTCATTATCCCATACTCCAAAAACACTTGCCTAAGGGTTAAATTTTTGTAAAAACTATTGAAAAAGTGTGATAGATTGGTTTGAAAAGTAATTTCTATGTTTTAGGATATGTTCAGAATATTTCATAAGCTTAAAAGGTTGTTAGAAGACTTTAAAAGGTTAAGAAAGCCAATTTTTTTTAGAAAAATAGAAGTGTGCAACTTCAAAAAGTCAAAAGGTTGACTACCACAAGGAGAAAAGTTGATTGATATAGATTTGGTACGAAGAGTTGCTATCGGGTTGGAACTAGTCAATCAAACACCCTCAACAATCAACTGGTTAATGTATTTCTCATAGCATAATTCTGTAGCCTGACAATTGATTGATGAAAGGTTACCAATTGACTAACTAAATGTCAAAAGGCCCAATAAATGAATAAATCCTATTTTTTTCCTTCCATTTTCTTCTCCACTCTTATGCTGGTTGCATTCCTCTCCTCCACCCACTCCATTTTCAACCTATCCTTCACTTTTCCTACCCACTATTAGCCAACTCCACCTTCTTCATTAGTTTTCTTCAATTTCAAGTGCAAAATTTCCCCTTCAGTTTAATTAAACACATTTTGGTGATTTCTTCTAGCGTGTTGGAATCTGGGGAAAATGGCATCTAAGGCTAAGCTTGCGAGGATGAAAAATGGTTCTAGAAGTGCTCCATCTGAAAGTGCATCATCATCTAACATTTTACCTCTCTTTCTAATGTAGATCAAGAACAATAGTACAAGGACCAATTTCAAAAGAAAGGTATCCTTTCTTGTAGGTATGTGAATTTTAAGTTCTTTGAAGAAGAGGGATTCGATTTTATTGACCATTTTGAGGCTCTAGATCTAGAATATATAATCTATCTAAGAGACAAATAGAGTCCTAAAGTAGTAAAAGCCTTTTATACTAACCTCCCTTTTGATGGTAATAAAAGTGTTCTTAAAACATATTTTAGGGGTAAAAGAATTATTTTAGACATAAGCATACTTGCCAAATTTTGAAACTTCCTATTCCCTTGAGGCCCCACTTTAACCAAAACCAAAATTCCCTAAAAATAGTTCTAGGTTATAGTAAAAGGATGTGTGTCAATAGGGTGTCTTATGAAGAAGCTCTTAATGAAAGACCATGTTAGGTTCATCTGGGCTTTTTATAGAGGATAGGCTATTACATTATATAATGGCACATTGAACTTTTAACATGTTTAGGATTTTGAATTATGTAAGTGAGTCTAAACTATATGCCATGTATTGCATATTAGAGCCTAAGCCTTTTTAAGGTATCCAATCTTCTCCTACATAAGACGGCAAATGTTAAAAAAAAAAAAAATCCTTTCCTCTACCCTATGGTTCTATAATTTCTGCCATTTTGTTACATTTTGGTATTGATCTCATTAAAGAAAATGTTATTGCTCCACAAGAAATTAGGATGAATAATATTCTACATTTGAACGACATCAAGCAAAGGCATTAATGGGTTAAAAAGGAAGGTATAACTGAGCCTCTGAGGCATGCACCAACCATCCATCTAGTACTCATGTTAAGGATCCATCTACTTCTACTTTGCCTTCCTCTCTATCAATTGGAGTGATAATCACTAGTCTAATCATTGTTGCTAAACTTTGTTGCAACAGCTCACATTTAACTCGAATGGAAGATTATATGTAAACTAGATTCACCTACATCAACTATACACTACAAGACATCCTAATGCTATTCACACTCTTGAAGTGGGATGATGATTAGGACCTAGCATCTTAGCACTTTCATTTACTTCCTTTTATCTATTTTTATTAGTTCACTAACTCTAGCATTTTCTAATTTTTCCCAATTACCCCTTTCCTTTTTGAGATGACAAAAGGGGAGAATTTATGGCTTTCATTTGGTTATTTTGGCATAACTAAGTCTCTAGTAGTTAACTATGAAATAATGCTTCATTACTTTTAAAAATTTATTGACACTTTGATTATTGAATTGCTATTGGAAATTGTCAGTTATTTTTGGGAAAATATTGATATTCTTTTGCTACATGTGAATTAGGAAAAAGTGCTAGATATATTAATATCTTCTTATATGTGTATTAGGAAAAAATTCTAGATATATTAATATCTTATTACGTGTGTATTAGGAAAAGAACTTAATACAATAGATTGCTAATAAAACTCAATCCCTAGTACTATTTGAAGGAGAGCATTGGTGAAGTTTATGTTATATTTTTTCAAGGATGCTCTTTACCTCAACAAAGTGTTTGTCATGATCAAAAAGAAGGAGATTGTTGACCCCATTACCCTTATTTTGGAAATTTTGATTATAACAAACAATTTAGGTAATCACACTGGAGAATTTACTAAGTTAAGGCTTGGAGAGTTGATCATTGGAAGACCTTATTAGTCGTAGAGCTCATGCTTTACTTTCTTAAATTTTTTTCTTTAAATACCTTGATTGCCTAAGTTTAAATAAGTAGAAATTCCATACGAGACTTCTGGAGGGTCTCCAGTAGACTAGTCTCTTAGAACTACTTAATTGACCCTATTTAGAAATGTAAAAATGCATTCCAAATTAGACCAATTAACCATTCGTTAAGGAGTAATCAACTAGGCTATTAATGTTCCAGATTAGTCATTTTACCAGTGACCAAAGAACTAGTCCTTAAAGACCAGTCAACTATTGAGGCATGACCAATTGATTGGTCCTAAGGGAATAGTTAACCACTCATCCCTAGACTTGCAGTTTATGGCTTATACGACCACCAACCAATTGTTGAGGTTTAACTAGTCGACTGGAACAATATGAAAAAGTTTATAATAGCTTTTAAATAGTCATTTTTGGTATACGTTAACTTTCCTCTTATCTTTAAGGACTCTATCAGGATTTTTGCTATGAATCAGACCTCATATGAATTTATAATTACTAAGAAAACTTGCTAAAATACTAAGTGAGCTTATTTGAGCTCTAAATCATTCTCTTCTCCTTCTAAGCTCAACTTCAATTGTAATTCTACTTTTTTGAGATAATTTTTATAATATACATCCATTTTTTCCTTATGGAGAGTTTGAAATCTCAAAGATAAGGATTCATTAAGTGGGTATTGGGTGAATACAAGAAAGACACTTGTTTGAAGTTGCTCATTTAAGCTTTCTTTGCTGTAGTGGCATGCAAGCACCTACTTAAATCTTGTTGATATGGTGAAGAATCTCAAGATTACTCTTGGAGACTAGATGTAGGCTTGTGGTAAAGTTAAACCAAGATAAATCTCTTTTGTATGATCTTTATTTCTTTCCTTTAATTTATTTTATTGCACTTTACGTGATGGTTTTAGTTTGTGCTACATATTGTTCATCTTGCACTTATCTTAATCTTACTTTTATGATTTAAAATCTGTATTTTGGCTGTAATTTTTTTAAAACACTTACGTAAATCTTGTTGATATAGTGAAGAATCTCAAGATTACTCTTGGAGACTTAATGTAGGCTTATGATAAAGTTAAACCAAGATAAATATCTTATATATGATCTTTCTTTCCTTCCTTTAATTTTATTTTACTACACTTTACTTGATAGTTTTAGTTTGTGCTACATATTATTCATCTTGCATTTATCTTAATCACACTTTTGTGATTTAAAAACTATCTTTTAGTTATAAATTTTTTAAAACATCTAATTCACCCCTCTCTTAGGTATCTAATCATTCCTAACAACTCCCACCAAACATATAATCCAACAAAAAGTAAGCAATCAAAAATAATCCATATGTAAATAGATTTTGATTTTGTAATGTAAAATCCAAGAAGGCATATATGTTATTTTTTATTAGCCAAAATCCATCAACAATAAAATTATAACAAAGCAAGGTTTTCATTAACTAAATTTCAAATATTAAATCCAAGTTAATTTCATTGAATCCCTATTTGCATCAATAACCAATGAAGGTTGGCCATGGGCAAGATTTTAACCATCAAAGGTTAATATAAAGGTATGAAATATTAAATCCAAACTAATTTCATGTGACTCTAAATATATATCAAAGTAGCTTTTATAGAATATAGCTAGTAATAGGATCTTAATAATGCAATAAATTAATGCAAAATTTTTTCCTACTATGGCAATTGTTCACCTAAATTAAACAATTACATCTAGCCAAAAACCACTCTCATTTACTTCTAAGATAAAAAATAATCTAGCAAGAAAACTCATTACATAATTAGTAGTCCTAAAAGTCAAAATTGCATCCATAAGCATATTCAACAAGATAAAGCATGAATTTTGAGCAACACTAGCAAATTCAAGCCCAAAATGGACTTATGAACATAAGCATAACCATTTCTCAAGAACAACATTTGGAAGCATAAAGTAAACTTTTCTCTCAACAATCTAAGCATAACTTCCAACCAAAACCACTCTCATGTACTTATAATATCAAAATCAATCTAATAAAAAACTCATTACCATTTATAAGCAAATTCAACAAAGGTGAAGCATAAATTTAGAACACTACCATCAATATTCAAGCCTGAAATAGACCTAACAATAATAGCATTACCATATCTCAAGAACACCATAACAACTTGGAAGTATAAATTATCTGAGAAACAAAAAAACAAGGAAGGATGAAAAGGAGACCATTATTGTTGATAGAGGCTTCAAAGGATGGCAAAGCAATAATGGGCTAATGACAGTAATGCGAGAGGACAATGGTGATGGAAACTGCATGATGGGATCGTAGGGGAATAACGAGGCAAGCAACTAGTGACTAAGAGAGAGAGAAAAAAGTATTATATACTAAAATGATAAATTTGGCCAAACAATGGCAGAGTAGCAAGGGTGGTAAGTTTATACAATGACGATGACAGTGATTGAGTGATAACACTACAACGATAGTGGGCAAATGCAAGAGAGAATGAGAGATTGAGAGAAAAGCATGAGAATGTGCAATTTGGAGTTTTAGCGATTTCATTTTGAAATCACTCAGCGAGGAATTAGAGAGAGACACTCCTTCTAAGGTTGTAATTCTGCGTGTCTTGCAACCACTTTGTAGCTTTCCTAATAAAAGGCAGCAGAAGCCAGAAACTGAGGGATGATACATGCTTTCCAGTCCTTGTCTCTTGTTTCTACCTTCTAGTCTTATTCTCATAATAACCCCACCGGACAAAGATGCACTCTCCATGTTGATTTTCCAAACCCAATTAAAAGATGTAGGTTTTTATTAAGATAATACTTTGGTCTCAACAATATTATTAAAATATCATTTAAAAAGTTTTAATTTAGTCTTTGCTATAAAAATTTTTGTGTGTCATTAAATTTTATTAACTTTTGATAGACTATATATGGGCCATCTTGATATTAATAAAAAGGTTTAAAAATAGAGAATTGAGTGAAATTAATTCATATGTATGGCATATGATACAACTTATGTAAATTGACTAAGGTGTTTTAACTAAAATTATATATATTCAAAGAGCCAAGATGATACATAATTGATGTTATCAACAAAATTTAACAATGCACTTATAAGAGTTTAATGGTAAAAACTAAAATAAAAATTTTTAAAATTATTAGTATCTAATTACAAATTTTTAAACTATAAAAGCTAAATTAAAAATTGAGTGAAATTGTGGCAACAACAAGAATAATTTAACTTTTATTTTAAATTTCCCAGAATGCATCATGAGCTATTTCCTATTTGTGATGGGAGATAGAAAGAAAAATCCTAAAGAACAATTAAGGGAATTAGCAATTTCTTTGTGGAGCAAGCAATGACTACCAATATAATGAAGGATTAGACTTAGATCTAATTCTTTATATCTTTATTATCAAATTCTTTAATTAAAATATAATAAGTATATATTTTTTAAATTAAAATATAACAAATATAGAATTTATTTAGAAAACTATACGTTTGTCAACAAAAATCAAATACTTATAATGTTATTATTGAAAAATTATATATTTGTTATATTTAAAAATTTTGATAATAAAAATATAAATAATTAGCATTTAAATATTTTCCAAAAATGAATAGGGTGTATATAAAAACCATGGAAAATGTCAATGAAGGAGGCTTCTAGGTTTAAGAATATTCGTTACCGGGCCATTGTTTGGATGAATTTGTCTTATTTGTTGGAAGGCTATTTCTTTCCTAACGCTGGGTCCCTAAGAGCCCAGAACTGAGACATTGCTTTATTTATAGGGTGATCTGTTGCTTCCCACATATTGACTTCCTGAAATCTCTTTTTTTTTTTTTTTTTCTCCTTTCTAAATGATAAACTATACCCAAGATTAGTATTTTTTTAATTTAGGTCATTATTTTAATTTTTTTATGTACTTAAAAATTTATTGATAAAAAATTTAAGCTTGAGATTTATAATAAATTAACATTTTTAAATTATTAAAGACATCTACAACAAATATACTGATAAATTTTTTATATTGTTATACTCAAATATATTGTATTTAAAATTTTATGTGCTTAGGAGATTTTTTTTTTCAGACTAATCACCAGTGTTAAACCTTAGGAATTAAATTTATTAGCTGTGTGGTAACAAGAATTTAAAACCAAAAATTGTTTAAAAAAAAGTTAGATTTAGATATAATTTTTTATGTTTTTATTATCAATTTTTTTAATTAAAATATTACAAATGTATTGTTTTTTTAATTAAAACATGACAGATATATTATTTACTTAGATAACTATATATTTATACATAAAAATTATACACTTATTATATTATTATTAAAAAATTAAAAAATTGTTATATTTCTCACACAATCAACACCAATGAAAAAAGGTACTGTAAAACCTTGTAACTGCAAACATCAACGCCTCTCTTATAGTAATCTCTCTGGAGGGTTATAATTGGACTCAGATGCTACAAAGAAACTTAGAATCGTCATCAGAAACAGAATGAAGTTGTCTACTCCAATGGAAGAAATGTTATTATTGCTAACCAGAATCGGAACACAATCAATGGAACTGCAAAATGTATGTTATGTATGGAAATGTCATAAGCAAAGCAGTTCATTGCTAGTCTGCTTTTATATCTTTTATATAAATATCTATAAGACTAAATAATAAATGTGAATAAAAGAGATTAATTCAGTTGGAAATTGATCATCTGCGTCGTTCAAAATACCTTAACTTCTATTTTTGTTGATAATCTATTTTTGGTAAGAGAATCTAATTGCGGTGCATATGTTTTATTTTGAAATTAGAATAATATAATTGTCTCATAAATATTTTTTTTCAAAAAAAATAAAATAGTTACATAAAAGACTATTTGCAGGAAATACTTTGGCTCCACCAATTACCTAAGCAAATTACAATCTCAATCTCCTGCATTTAGAAAATAAATGTTTCACGTTTAGTAGAGAGAGAAAATAAAAAAAGATCAAAAAGTATGAAGCTGAATAACTTCAAACGTTGGAAGTTAAAAAGAAGATTGGTGTTCCTTGTCTCTCTAATTACGTTTTATATAATATCACGGGGCATCTATTTTCAATTAAATCAGTCAAATTCTCTCTTTAGGAAGTTGTTGATGAGTTTGGATCTTTTAAAATTATTATTGACTGTAAATTTTTTTGTAAAGTTATAGAGAAATAGATATAAAATGCGAACTCATATATCTCTATTTTCTCTATCTTTTAATGTTTGGTCACATACTCTGTATTTATTTTTGTTTCGCTTTATGAAAGATTTGGAGGTAAAAACTTTTAAAACATCCATACCCATAGCTGATTGATTTGTTTCATGTGGGATGTATGTGTAGTGCCCCCCGTGTCACTCCCGGTAGTTCATTAATTAAAATAAAAAAGCCTGGTAAAAGTATATGAGTATAGAACAAAACAAAATGCTCTCATATTTAATTAAAAAAACTATGATAATTCCTAATTATTATGAAGGATACATAGGTACACCGCAAGACGTGGGTCACCCCAGTTCAACTGGTCCATGACCAAACCAATCCCCTTATGTGTGCCACGTGTATGACAGCAGGTGAATGATATCAGCATGAAGTGTGATGATGTCCCACACTATCAATTTTTCTTTTTTTTCTTTTTCTGATAATTAATTCCTACATATGAATAAATCTTCACAAGACTCTGCCGTCACTCCACACTATCACACCATTATAATCCCGTTTCTTCACCGTCTTTCTATCCATTTATCACGTTCAGTTATCCGCCGCAATTTTTTCCTTTTTTTTTTTTTCTTTCATTATTATGTTTCGAAGTGTGACTGTATTTTGTTTGAAATTAAATCTTTTTATTATAAGAAGAATAACATCCGATCTGATATATACAATATTTTCTTTTCAGAGTAATTTCGTATAATTAATTTCATAGATGCCTATTGAGCATGTGATCAACACCTACATATAATATATTCCCTCCTTCTTACTCTCCCACTATAAATGCCATTACTTCCAAACCAAAACTTGACCACCATCTTCATCTTCGTCATCATCAGCGTCATCCTCCATTGCTCTCTCTCACCACTTTTCTTCTAGTTCTGTTAATTGCAGCTTCTGGCAGCTCTTCCTAATTGCTTTAATGGGAGATAACAATGTGAACCTTCCACCTGGGTTTAGATTCTGTCCCACAGATGAAGAGCTGGTAGTCCATTTCCTTCACAGAAAGGCTTCACTTTTACCTTGCCACCCTGATGTCATCCCTGATCTTGAGCTCTATCCCTATGACCCATGGGACCTTGATGGTACGTACTATTCTTTCCCCATTCAATCCTCTTCATCATTTTCTTTTTCCTTTTATTACTGTCAAAGAATATCGGGCTAAGTCACTTCCCGGATAATCTTAATTAAAAACACACTCTCTCACAGGAAACGAATCCAAATTAAGAGATATAATAATATCTACTCTCACCGATTGAGTTAACCCCAGTTTGTGTTTGTGTGTAGGCAAAGCTCTGGGTGAGGGAAACCAATGGTACTACTATAGCAGGAGGACACAGAATAGGGAGACAGGCAATGGGTATTGGAAGGCTATGGGAATGGAAGAGGCAGTAATTGCAGCAAGCAATAATAAGAGAGTTGGAATGAAGAAATATTTTGTGTTTTATGTGGGAGAAGCACCTTCTGGTACCAAAACCAATTGGATAATGCAAGAGTATCGTCTATCAGATTCTTCTGCCTCCTCCAGCAGATCATCATCATCATCATCCTCTAGAAGAAAATCACAACCAAAACCAGTTAGTATACACACACATATAGTGATTGAAAGTTTTACGAAACTCTACCACTTTGATTATAATTCTTCCCCCCCCCCCCCCCCCCCCTTCTCTTCTGATTTGATTCACAGGATTATAGTAAATGGGTTATTTGTCGAGTTTATGAACGGGACGATGGTGACGATGATGGAGATAATGGAACAGAGCTCTCTTGTTTGGATGAAGTGTTCTTGTCATTGGATGATCTTGAAGAAATAAGCTTGCCAAATTAGTTAGCAGATGCAAGAGCTCAATCTAGTCACATTAGTTATTCTTCAAATGGGCAATTAAATTAGGTTAATTTTGTTGTTATCTGTTGTCATTAAATTGATTACTGGTTGTAGTTAAATGATCCCAAAAATATATAGCAGTAGCTCCCTGCCGTTGTAGATCAGCGAAATTGCCATAGCTAAATGATCTCAAGAGGCACTCTAAGTGGGGCACTATGTGGGATTCATAGCCAAACAATGTGCCCTCTATGACGTTATGCGTTGAAAATTTTATTCTCCTTATTTTGTACAATAACACATGGATACTTGCATATTGTTAGAAATTTAAAATTATTGTTTATTGTCTTTCACTTTACAATTTAAATTTTTGAATTAAAATAATTTTCGATATAGTATCTGATTTTCGGCAATCAAGTGATTTGACTGTCATTTTATATTAGAATTACAGGCTTTTATTTTTAGAGTTTTCATCTTAGTGCTTCACCAAAGATGCTATATTCCTCAAGCCTTTGAGCTTGTTGATGTCATGTATAATGCAATACTCTGTTGTTCAAAGATAACAAATATCAAGTTATTTAGATTTCTGGCGCTCTGGTTCTCTTAATTAAAGTTCAAACTATTATGGTAAACTGGTATTTTATATATACTTTTAAAGTTCAAATACTTTTTTTTTATTATTCATACAAAAATGTTTAGGTTATGCTGGATATGGATATTTTTTTTAATTTTTTCAAGAAACTAAACTTAGAAAACAAAAAATATCATGTCTAGTGTACATTTTTTAATATAGTTTTCTGGGAATTTTAATTTTCCTTAATTTTTACTTTTCTACAGAATTTGGGCAACTTAATCCCAATTACATGCATCGAAGCTGGGTTTTCCTATTTTATCTTCTTCTCCTAATATTCATTTCAAATTTTTTTCATTGACTATCAAAATATTTAATTTTTAGGATTAAATTGTTTGAGCAAAGAATTCTTTATAATAAATTTAAAATTTTTACACCAAAAGTAGTGATTAACGCATATATCTACTATAAAAGTTCATGAGTCACTATGAGTCTAGATTTTTTTTTATGTCTAGAACTTTTTATATAGGAAAGAGAATGATATAATGGATGTGGGACTCTCGTAAACATGTCTAGTTGAGTTTCACCTATTGTGTTATTTTCATTTTCACTTGAAAGCTTCTTTGACATGAAATAATGTAGACTAAATCTGTTCAATATAAAAAAGATAAGAAGGGTCAATGTCATTTCTTTGAATCTATATATGTTCACATCAGCTGCAGCTAAGTACTGTTGCATGAAAGTTTGGTGCACTTGCGATTCTCGATTCATTAAAAATAGTTTTTGAATTTGATTATAATTTTTTACTTGATTAAAATTTGAATTTGAATTATTAGACTCAGTTTATTTTAAGTGAAGAAATTTAAACATATTTAAATTTGACTTCACTCAGCTTGATATTATAACCTTAGTTAGATTTTTGGGTTCGCTTTCATCGGGTAATTAAAGTAAGAGAAATTGAAAATTTTGTTTGGTATGAAAGGCATGGCTTTCTTTTGGCTTGGGAATGTCACGAGCAGGAATAGTTGAGAGACGGGATATAGAATTAATGATACATTCTGATGTTAACACGTGAAGGTGTATAATAAATTTTTTACAGTATTACACATAATGTAATTAAAAAAAAGAAAAATAGAAAAACTTTTAATTTTAGAAGTTTTCCTCTCTAAATTTTAACATTAAAAATTGCTTAATCTTATACTTCTTGATCTATCTCTTATTAATTATACTGTACAAATTTATCTATGAACTACCAAATATTCAGATTGGTGAAGGATGGAGGGGTTGTGGAGTGGAGCCCATGGAGCACTGTAAGGGAAGCTTTGGAACTGAGCATTTTGGCAATAATTTATAATCCTTTTAGGCTTTTGTAGCTTTTTGTCTACTTTGATGCTATTTGGTAGTAGTTGTCTTGTATCACAATGCAAAACATTTTCTTCCTTTCTTTCTCTCTCTCTCTCTTTCTTTCTTCTTTTTTTTTTCCTTTTTTCTTTATGGGTGACTGCTTAGGAAAGCGTCAAGTCATGTGTGATGCAAGCATGGATTGGCATGCTTCCATTGAAGCACCATCACGAGCACTATATTATATATGCATTAAAAGAGAGATTATCCGAGGAGTGACAAACCAGTCAATGATAAATGCTCTCATCCATGGGGTTATGTTTATCCATATGATATATCAGAGAAGATAATGACGAACTGTTTGATGAGTTGATATAATTTACATAAACTACAATTTAAATTTTTTAAATTACGATGAATTTGATATCGTAAGTTTGATTCTTATTTTTTATTATTAGTATTGTTGTGAAAAATATCTTTGAGCTTTGTATGAATTTAAATCTCATTTTCAGACAATCCTAAAAGTATATTTTTCACATATATTTAAAATTTTATATTTAAAAAGGTTAAATCTAAATTAATTGAAAAATATTATTTTTCTCATACTTCTTTAATTCTTTACTCTTTCTTATTAATCACCTACCTTTTGTTTAGGTGTGTCATATATATATTTTATCGAGATTTGGATAATTTTTCTTTAAAAAATTACTTCTTGAAAGATAAAAATTAAAAAAAAAAAAGATATTTTTCTTCAGCTTATTGTAAAATTTGAAATTTTTAACCTTCCCAAAAGTTCTTTTTTTTTAAAATAAAAAATCTAAACAACTTTTAGTTTTAGTAAGTTTTTTTCGAAAAAAAAAATCATCGAAACATGCGGTTAATTAAGCATTAAAAAAAACATGTTTGTAATTATGTAGACTAGTATAATATTTAAGATGATTTGACACCATTACTCGTGCTTGGAACATTGTTGAGAATACATAATGAAATCAATCGTGTCTACTTTAATTAATAAAATTCGAATGTAGCATTTACATTAAAATCATTACTAAAAGATATTTTAAACTATAAAAGTAAAAGGAAAATATTTAAACCTCGAGTCAGTAATCTGCACAACTTTTTCAGTGCTCTCTAGATCTTTTCTCAACTTCATAAAATGCTCATTTCTTGGTTAATGAATACAATTGTTAAACACTAAAATTTATCGTTTTTTACAAGAAATTAAATTACGTTTTTGACATTGAGAAAGATTCAAAAGGGAAATAACGACGGCAATAAATTTTAGAATATAAAGTGTTTAATAATTTTCTAATAGTTACTTGTTTGGTTGATGAATGAAATGCTATCAAAATCATGAGCATTGCAGTAATCTTTTTCCAATAATACTTGTGGTAAAGGTGCTCTATATGTAGTGAATAGAGAAGAAAGTAAGAGTGACAAAAAGAAAAAATTAACAAAATGCATAGTAATATATATATGTGCTTGTTTAGTTAGAGAATAAATATTAACAAAATGGAAATAAATATCTATGCTTTTACAATATCCATCTTTCTCCATTTTGTGATTTTGCCTAAGCAAGAAAAGAGAGATGAAAAAAGTACAATAATATATGAAGTAATTTTAAATAATTTCATGTTTATCATTCAGTATTGTTCTGCCTTACCTATAAAGCATATTAACAAATTAAGGACACACCTAGAACATTTATTGCAACTAGTTATTCGCCATTACATTGAAATAATAAGGAAATTATAAACCTTTTTTCTTAGTAGCTTTGATAAATCTTTGAGACAGCCTTTCCACGATTTTGTGAAGGTTTCCTTTAGGAATATGCTTTGTAGCCTGATGGTTTAAGATAAATAGATTAAGCCAGTTGTAGAAAAATATAAAAATATTGAAATAAATTTTATTGAAAACGTATTTAGTATATGTATTCATGTATTAATTAATTTTTGTATATCTTATGATAAGCTTATAGAAATACACTTAGGAATTTAATCTAATTTTGATTTGGTTGTCACATATTAGTATACTAATTTAACAAAAAAAAAAACGAGGTGTATAAATTGGTATCACTGAATGTAGAAGGAAAGAATATGAATGACATACACTTGAGATTCTTAATTGACACCAAAAATTAGTGAGTTGAAAATTTGTTATTAACTTGTTTATGGTGTCGACCTTTACTTTTCTGTTTTCCATGGCATTCTCCATTTACTTAGTATAAATTAGATGATATCTTATATAGTTCCTTCAAATTTCTCCTATATGAGAGATTTCTTATGTATTATAGCTGTGCCTCTTTTTTTTTTTTTCTTCTATTTTGAGTTACAAATTTATGTTAGGAGTAGGAAGGCTAAGATTTTTAAGATTGAAACGAGATCATTCTGTATTCTGAGAGGGGGCTGTATTGTGAGAGGGGGCAAGGGAAATCATGAAAACTTGGAAGATAAGATTTTGCTACATTATATTGAAGATTAATCTAACCTTGAGTGTAAGTACTTTTCTAAATTTTGAACAACTGGGAATGTCTGTCAAACAATGCTATGATTCTCATGTAGACCAACTATAACTTAGTGCAAGTTGCAACGATGCCAACAAACTTTACATGCAATCAGCTATATCACTGACTTTTTGACTGATTAATGCGCATATACTTTGATTCATACTTATATTATTTAAACTAATTTTTGACTAATTTTCTTCCCATCGTCTCTGGTCAAACAACCTTCTTTAAATAATTAAACACGGTAATATTAATTCCAACTTTTACCCAAGTGTAATTTGCATGTGTGCACATGCATACACGCCCATATCAACTTAATAGAAAATAACCAAATGCACCTATGCGATGCATGGGGCTTAAAACTATAAATAAATATAAAAAATTGAAATAAATTTTATTGAAAACATATTTATTATATTTATTTATTTATCCATAACCAACATATTTTATTTATATTTGATAGATTAAGTCTTTTTTATCTGAATAAATATAAATCTCCTGTAACAACATATTATCTTTTTGTCTAGTTGGCAAATGGATCCTTTGCAATAGAATGTAGTTTGAGAGACAAAAATTGAGAGTTATCTTCTTGTTGATGTTGAAAGCTACTTTTTAAAATGTTGGTTCTATACTCTCACTATCTTTATCCATTCGGATTGCTCTAATTATAGTTAGGATAATTATTTAAGAAATCATAGAGTGTAAATGAAATAAGACATTAGTTATGCAATATTTAGTTAAAGAAATTGCCTTCCTTTTTAGTATTTTCAAGATAGACATTTTATAAGGATAAAATACATTGGTACTCTATGGTTTGGCCTGATCTACTTTGGCATCTTATGGTATAAAAGTTTTCAATAGAGTTGTCTAAGGTTTAAACCATTAATAGTATTATTTTATTAATTCTTTGACAAAAAATAGCACATGCACATCATTGAGACCCAAAAATTCTCTCAATTTACCTAAATTTCATCTCCATAATGCCCCAGTTTGGTCAATTTTGATCTTTAGATAACCTAATCTCCAAATTCTTTGAACTATCTTAGATATATCGTAAGGAGATTGGATATTTGGACAAAATTAAAGGTAAATTTTGATGAAGATATTGTATTGTGTGTGTTAAATTTAGGATTTTGATTGGCCAAGTAAAATTTCAATCTTCACTGTATAAAAAATTAGAAACTTCATGAAAAAAATTAAAAATTTAGGACAAAATTAGGGATACAGTTAGGCATTCCATTTTATAGGCACAAACTTGAGAGATATTGTGTTGCATATATAGAATTTGAGATTTCAATTAATTAAGAAAGGAATTTTTGTCTTGAATGCTTAAATAAAAAATATTTCATAAGAAAATTAAGAATTTAGAATAACATTGGAAACAAAATTAGAGATTTTATTAAAGGGCAAAATTTTGGATATATTGTGCTATATGTCAAATTTGATATTCTAATTTGTCAAGAAGAAATTGTAAATCTTTAATGTATAGAAAATTCAAAATTTTGTAAAGAAATTAGAAATTTATGATGAATTTTGATAGATTTTATAAAAGAAATTAACGGAATAATAACATAAGGTACTAATATGCTAACAGATTAAAATTCAAATCACTTGATTCCAAACTTTTAAACTACAAGACACCAAAAAGGAATTGGATCAAACCATGTGATACCAAACTACATTTTGCCCTTTTGTTAATCACTAAAGTCAAGTAATAATCAAATTAGCTTAATTATTTTATCTTTTTAATTTAGTTATTGACACTAAAACATTTTTTTTAAAGAAAAGGTATTTATTCCCCTATACTATTGTATACACAAATAAATTTTAATTGCTTATAACTATAATGTCAACAAAATTAAAATTAAATATGATATATGATGACCTCTTGTGGTGTCTAATCAAAAGAGTTTTAAGTCTCACATAAATAAAAAAAATGCATGTGTGAATATTTAAGTAAATATTTACATTGTTTGAGTATTACCCATTTAAGTAATTATTTCATTAGTGTTTAATAAAAATAAAAGTTTACAAGAATTAGTATTATAGTTTATGCTAAATTGCATAGAATTCTTTTGAATTTTAGATCATGTATGAATAATCTTTTTAACCTTTAAAACTTAACAATGAATTCCTCTTACACTTTCAAATGTGTGAAGATAACCTTCTATCGTTAGTTAGCTTATTATTTTATCAATGATGTGTAACATATTTGTGACAATAAACTCTTTCTAAACTTCATATTGTGCACATATAATTGTTAAACTTTGGATTATATATAAATAACTTTTTAAATTTTAGATTATATATAAATAACTCCCTAACATGTCAAGCTCTATTAATGAAATAATGAACCAATAATAAAAAATTTATTTGTATAAAATTAAAATTCTAAAAGGTTTTATTGCTAAATTTTGAAAATCAAACAAATTATTTATACATAACTCAAATTTCATAAGGATTATACGTAAGATAACTTATAATTCATTAGATGATCCCCTACCAAAGGAAAACCTAAGGTAGAAAGCTTAAGATAGAAGAAGATTCTTACTGACAAAATTGTTTAGGGACTTGGTTTAGAATTAAGAGTTTTGTCCTATCTAAGCCTGCTTTTTCTACCTTCGTGACAAATATGAGTAATTCCCTCTGGATATTAATTTTTTATAACAATAATAATAGTAATACTCTTTCATTGCTTAATCAACTCGTAACCACTGAGCCTCCGAATTATCTCACTCGTGCTGTGTTATTAACTTGCCACATGCTTCTTTAGATAAGTATATATATATATATATATTTAGAGAGAGAGAGAGAGAGTTCAGTGGCAACTTCAAAGTGACCAAAGACCATAATTAGACTTTGCGGCTCTCCATCCTACATAAAAAACTGTATGCTCTTCTGGCTTGGACTCACCAAGTTGAAAATTGGGAGCTATAATCATTGCAAAAGTCGTGGAAACTCTCTCCAAATGGACCTATTTTCCAACTTGTTCCCAAAGCTTTGCTTGTTTGCAACATGTTGTTGCACAAATAAAGACTTGGGAAAATGGGAAAGAAGTATATAAATTCGATATACACAAATAAATAATTTAAAATTTTCAATAAAATTTAATTTATCATTTCTATATATTTTTTTCAATTCACTTCGTAGGTAAACTCAGTTGCAAAAAAAAAAAAATAACGTAAATCAATCATAAAAACACAAACATATATATATATATATATATTAAAGAAAAACTCACCTTTTAACATCTTGAATATGTTTTTTTATTATTAACTTGTTCCACTTATATATTTTTTTCTTTTACCTATTAGGTCTATTTAAAAATTTTCCATTAAAAAAAAAAAAAAGAAGCCCTCTCGGCCTTGTCTTGCTTGTTTTCAAGGCATGATGATGGTTTTTGACATTGGCAAAAAGTGGAACCAGCAAGAATGATTGTGAGGCCAATACCTACGTAGCTTTTGAGTGAAGCTAATTCATACTACTCATCCATCCATGCAACAATTAAAGGTCAACAGAAAAGTTCAAAACAAGTCAACCCCACATAAAAGGATTCATCAAAAGGGAAAAAGGCAATCAAACATGAAAATTTAGTTAAGTGTGCCAAAGCAGGTCACAACTTGTGGCACGAGTGATGCATCCTAAACAAATTGAGGAAAAGATTAAGTGCAAAAGCTACCCTTGTGCTCTCCACCATAAGGATTCAAGAGAACACCAACCCAATTGAGGGCCACAAAGGACAGGATTTAAACAAAACTAAAGGCTTAAAGTTCAAGGCATTAACTAAGTAGTGTGACTTTGGGCGTAACAGATTGCTTAAACCACATACTATATCAGAGATTACTATTGTTTTGGGGAAAAAATGGGTCAATTTCAAGTTTTTTTAAGCACAACATGAAGGCTAGTGGATCATGTACCACATAATTTATTTATCTTTGTTGAGAAAGAATATTCAAGAATGCAATTACTTTTATATTAAAACTAAGATATAAGCTCAATAGGTAGCAATAATACATAGACAGAGGAAAAACAAATATAATTCACTTATCTTATGCATATACCAGCCATTGGAAGGTACAAACTCTTGGAAGTAAAAGATCCAAGTTCTAACCTCAAATCCACTTACTCAGAAGGATCTTTTATATGTATTAAACAAAATGATCAACCAAAAAGTAATAGATTTCTATGATCAAGAATGATTCAAACCCAGAGTGAGCCATGCGCAACCAAATACCATAAAACGAGATCTCTGTCAAGAGGATGGATCCCAGTAATTCTATAAACCTGTTTCCTATTAGTCTCCATTTAAGAAGCCTTCACTGGGACATGCTAGAACCATTCGCTTTGTAAATAGAAGAGCCTTTAAACCAACAATAAGCTTGAAGAAATATAAAAGTACTCATTATCAGTTTAGTATTTCCTTTAGTTTCACCAAATTATACGCAGCATGAACAAGGGGCAGTTGGCTGTGAGTACCTGGTCTCGCAAGTCCATGAATCCAACAGGATATATGGCAAGACATCATGAAGAACTAAGTGTATAAACTTTTAGTCTTTTAAATACTCAGTAGTTATCCCTATGCATGCCTTCATAAGTTTGAATAGGGACATCTAGTGAATTCATAAAATCTGTGCATATTTACCACAATTTCAGTGACTAATTACTAATTACACTGATAGTGATACTGAAATCATAAATGCAACCATCAAAGATTTAGATCCTCTCATGCTACAAGAAAAGTCTCAGAGAAAAAGAAACAAAACAGAAAACTTGAAGTTTGATATAAAAAAAATTATTTCCCCAAAAAATCTGGCCATGTAACATGTAAAGATCCAAATTTATGTCAAACGCAATGGTATAAAACAAACTAATCAAACCAACATAATTCTTGTACTCCTCCAGCTTGAAAACTGCCTCCACCTGAAACTGAACTAAATCTTGATACGAAGATTGAAATCTTTCTTTAGATTACAAGTTGAATCCTCCTGTCAAGACACTAGAAACGTCCAAGGGTAATGAAGCTTTATAAATGCTATATTTATCAGTCAGCTACATGCCCTTAGGGCTTACCTAGCAAGTCAATTGTGAATATATTGGCAGGATGCTCAAAAGTTGTATTGAAGGAGGAAAAGTAAGCATCAGACATGACATGACCTTGACCCACTTGGTACTTGGAATGTCTAATGTTGAGAAGTTGACTATATCTCATGCAGCTCAGCTCAAGTGTTGATCAGGTTATTGCATTAAACAAAATTCTTGATTGTTTCTCTTCATTGTGGTTTACAAAAAATGCCAAGCTTCTCGTTTGTTGTAGCAGTTCTACTACGTTAACTGCCCATTGAGTGATATAATAACATGCAAGAATTAGATTCTTGGAATATAAGAAGAAAGAATGTGACTGGAAGTATGCAAAAATATTCCAATGACACTATAAAGTCGGAATAGCCCCATGGAGAAACCACATTTCCCCTATCTCCCTGTCTACATTGCAAACCTTGTAATCACAAGCGCAAAAAACCAAAAAACAAAAAACAAAACAAAACAAAACAGGATTTCAGGATTTAATAGTTGACAAACAAAAAGTTATGGGAGCTGAATTGTCTAAGCTTAACTTTGAAACTCTGTTCAGCTTTAATGGTGGAAATGAAAATAGCAACAAAAGAGCAGTTAGTTTAGTCAATTGTTTACTTTGCATTCTAGGAATCCATCAAGCATTACAGTTAAACTTGATCCCATGATCAAGTCAGAAAACATGGGTGTCAGTTTTGACTCTAAAGCAAAACACATCTACCAGTGAACCAGGCTTAATTTAGTTAATTGAAAACTAAATCCTTTAATCATTTAAGCATTTTGTCCCACTGTCTTCTGTTTGTGCTTTTCTTTATAATATATTGTTGCTGTTATTGTATAGCCCTAGAAGCTCAGCCTTCAGTTCTATATTTCTATTCTGCTTTCTTTTACTGAGGTTTCACTAGGCAGAAATCATCATTAAGCTGCCGAGCAGCAAGTATGGCAGCCTAAAACTAAAAGCTATCTGGACACAGAAGGTTATCAATCTGCCATTTGCTCTTTGGGACTACAGATGGACAGCTCCAGAAATCGCAAACAACATGCTGAGTACAAAGAACATTACTGCCAACTGCCAAAATTATAGACCAAAAAGAATCAAACACAACTTTTTACTGTTTTTGATTTATACTATACACATTGCCACGTCATTTTATGGTAATCATCAATCAAAATAAACACACCCTGATCCACTAAGTTTTCAAGCTTTTAAATAACCATATTCATACTTGTAGCAGTACAGTACATTGCAACCTACTTCTTGTAGCATTAAAACCATGAAAAGCAGCATTGGCAACTGAAGCTGAGAATCCAGCAGCAAGGCTGACATTCAAAGGAGACAATGATCCAATTTCTTGATCTGACCCAACTCAAGGCAAGCTCACTTAAACAACAACATTCAAAAAGGACTAAAAATTAAATTTATTAATCTACACTTTAGTGCATCCAAGTATCAATATCAATGGCAACCACTCCCTCTATTGCAAATTACAAAAATGACAGCAAAAATCAAACAAATGAAGAAACAGAGCAGAGACAAGTAGTTTTTTTTTTTTACGTTTTTGTTTTTGTCTTTTTTTTTGGTTGGGGGGGGGGGGGGGGGGTGCAGATATTTCATGCAAGTATACAAGCCAAGGTATGAAAGCAAGAGAACTTTGAGCACAGGAAATTTCAACTCTAACACTGGATATTTGTATTAGTGAGAACGTAGTTCCGATAACATAGCTCACAGTTTCACACTTTTGCTACCTTATCAACAAGTACCATTTCAGGTTCTGACACAAATTTTTTTAATCAGATTAGCTAATTTCTTTCCAATATTCACATATCTCCAGATACTTTATCAATAACATGTTAAAATCAACCTAACTCATAATAGGAGCTACAGCAATTTGAAATATGAGTCTTTGTGGCCATTCACTAGAATATATTCAATATGTCAAACTCTCAGATTTCTGAATGATATATTAGCAGTAGGTACGGTTGTCTTGAAGGTGTGACTGCTTAAGAAACCATAGTATAATAACCAAGATTCAACGTTAATTCTCACATACACATAATTTGCTGGCTTCCCGAAGCCAAAAAAAGTGAAAATCAAAATAATCATTCTTAGAGAATAAAATAACAGTAAAGTTAACTCCAGATCCTTTTGAGGCAAAGTGTTTGTCTCAAACTGTTAGTTTATTATTATTTTGAACCACGAAAAACCTCAAAAGCAACAAGCCAAGTCCTTACTAATGAAACCCTGCCCATGTAATTCGCACTCAACTTCTTGTTTTCTCGCACCATTCCCACCATTAGGATTAATAGCTCTGTTCTAAAAGAGCAAAGAACTTTTTTAATAAATAGATAACCAAACAAATTAAAACCTGCATTTAAACTGTTTCCTATGAAAATAGAACCAAATAATGTCCAATATTGTGATCAAGCAAACATTCCGCATGATCAACATTCCACACACTACAATATCATGATTCAATTTTTTTTTTCCTCTCAATCTTATAGAAATTTGTACTCTGTAAAAACTAGGCAGCTATCAATTCTCTCCCAAATAGCGGGCACGAGTTTGAAGCAATTTTGTAGGGAAAGAATCAGACGGTTGACAAAAGGGCTGGGGGAAAAAAACTGAGGCAGGATTTTAAGGGTATCGAGGGAATAAGTAAAAAACTACGCTAATGCAGCTCATTCTGCAACAAAGATCTGGTTCTTGGAAAAGCCTATCGAACTGAACATGAATTTGGTCGATAAATCAATAGGAAAAATATAATAGCAGCATCCCCTGAACAATAATTGGTAAGCACTGTTTGCTGCTCCTCAGCTCCCCGAACCTCCAACATACTCCAACGTAAAATCGACCCACAGCTACAAAAACGCAGACAAATACTGAACCGAATATAAAATGCTTACGAGATCCCCTCCTTAAACCTTTCTCGCACTGTTTGAGGTTCCTAAATGTACTTGGCACAAAAATAGTCCCTTTTTTCAGAAAGGAATAGAGGAAATGTACTTAATTTCTTAATTGGCTAAACTATAAATTTTTTTCTTTAACATATTTATTTGTATTAATTTAATCTCTTAATTTTTTAATTTAATTTAATTTTTAATTTTTAATTTTTAATTTATATCATATTCTTTTATATTTAATTTAGTATTTTAAAATTATTCCTTAAATTTGTTTTAGTGTCACATAATTTCTCATTAATTTTTTCTATATTCTTTGATAAAAATTTTTCATTATAGTACGTTGAAATAAATTATACATTATTTACATAAATGTTACGCTATGTAACTTAAGATTCCAGTTGACAAAGATTGTTGTTTCTGATTTTCTATCTTGAGGATGATGAGATTAGGGGTTGAGCTTCCGATATTTTTGTGTTAACAATAATACGATGAGAATGCCAAAGGATTAAGTACAATTTAGAGTTTCAAAACTTTTAATGATTTTTTTAAACTAAATATTTTATAATTTTACTATTAAATTTTAATTAATTTAAAGTTCAATATTTGATAACCTTTTTATTCAAAAATTATAATCGAAAATACAATTAGAATGATAATGAGCCAATAGCTCACATGGTATTAATTTTAGACTTTTTTTAACTAAATTACTCTCATTTCATTGAAAAATGTCTAAATTACACAACAATCCCTTCTATAATAAAAAAAAAAAATCCCAAACCAAGTAAGGATGTTTATGAGTTAAGGCAGGCATTGAACTAATCTTGTACTTGGCCAAATTTTATATCAAATTTCTTTTTTTAAACCTAGTGTCCAAACCTAACCTAGTTCAATTTAGTATTAGGGCAAGTCAAATTGGTTGAATCACTTTTATTTTGGCTTTTTTTAAATTTGGTAAAAATTATAAAATGATATTTGAAAAAAATAAAACTTTCACATAAGTCCCTTAAAATTATATTTGGCCATTAAAAAAATAATATTTTTTTTATAAGTCCCCCATAAATTTAAAAAAATTAATAAAATCATATTGGGTCGGCCCATATTTGCCAACATGACTAGCCTAGTCATTGATTTGCCCTTTTTTTTTTACCATGCCTAAACTAGCCGAATGTGACTAGTGAAATTGAGTTGGCCAAGGCCTGTGTAGTCCTAAAACCAATTATAAAATGATTAAAATATCATTGAAGATAATGATATTTATTTTGTAACTTATCAAAAAATATATTTTTTTAATTTTTACTTCAATGTTATTTTATTCTATGTTGAAAACTATTATAAGAGTCTTACAAGCATATTAATCTCAAGGGCCTAAAATGATTATGTAACACTATAAATTCTAACTCATTTTATGACATTCATAAGTTTCACCTCATTATTTCTAACAAAGCATATAAAGAGGGGGATGAAAATAATGAGTTTATTTGCGTTGCACTATACTTAAAAATTTACAATCAATGTCACGTGGACCGTGTGAGCTCATACTATGTATCATTATATTTAATTACATCATTAAAGTTCATTTATATCCCAAAAACATGCCTACAACCCATGGAAACTAAAATGAGGCATGGAAAATGGGAGTTTATTTTCAACCAAAATTAGCATCTTCCTTGGGCAAAATTTGAAAAATCATAACTAAATCTAAAAAATTTGAAATCATGCAATCTTGGTCACTTTGGAAAGCTTAGGATGTCTACTTTATACTAAAAATATGTCCAAGTCACAAAACTTATCACACAGGACGTTTGACATCCAAAAAGATACAGAGGTTGCTGGCTGCCTGGGTTGTTGTTCAGTTTACTTATACAAACTTCTGATATTCATAACTAATTCTATAAAAATCGAAATCACACACATTCGGCCATTCTGGAAAGCTACAAATATTAACTTGATATTAAAAATAATTCTAGAATGAAACAGATACGTTTATCTAGCGGGAGCTTATGGAACAGTAACTGAACTCCTGGAATGCTACTGATACTGACAGTAAACTTCAAACATGCATAACTCTCTGCTCAGACTTGCAAATGGGATGATATCAATGGCCACAGAAAGATTATGAACTCTAATTTATGCATATAAAATTTCATAAGCATTGGACACCATTGGCCATCAAGTGACACAAAACACAAAACTACCAGTATGAACAATACCCATACCAGAATCTATAAAAAATCTCAACTTTAAAAATTCATCAAATATTCCTTAGACCTCCAAAAATTATGATTTTTAGCTTCTTAGAAAGCTCTCAATAATACCTAATTTCATGCCAAATTTCAGGGCAAGACTAACTCATTTGGCTAAAAAGTGACGTAGAGTTCCATTATGGTCAAATTTGGCTCTATATGAGGTACCAAATTTGCCAAATAGTCTTCCCTTGGTTGTGGCACCTTTTGGGCAAGTCTAAAAGCATATTTAAGACTTGTGTGAGCCACCCAAATGGTCTCAAACCTCATGCATCTCATTTTGGCCATTCAACCCACATTTATACACATATTCATCAAACTTTAAATTCTCATACCATGGCATTTCATACTCAAAACAAGTGCTAGTAGTCATACATTATTTCTATACATCTAAACATCACATAATAGTATATTTATATATGTCTCAAGGTTCATAATACTTATACAACATCATAGACATCTTGAACTATTATTATGGTTCCAAATAGACAAAATAAAGCATAAGCTTGTCAAGCTCCTTCCTTTAGTGTTGTTGGCTCCTATTAGCATATCCACTTAGTTCACCTAGCATGTTAGATCATTGGAGAGGAGGGGATGAGATTCAAATAATCCCAATAGCTCATCTTCTATTCAATCATACATAATATGTGCAAAGCAAGCTTTACAAATGCATGCATGGAGAAAATAAAAGCCATAGACCTTTTAAAAGAAAACTTGGCATGTCAATCAATCATACAAGACATTCAAGAGCTCACCAAGTGCTTAGATTGGCCTCACACTTCTCTTTATGGATTTTGGACTTGCCTCACCCATTCTCTAAGAGCTTTGGACTCAACCATACTCTTAGGAGCCCACTTTGCTTTTGGGAGACTCTTTATTTTGTCTCAACCAAGCTCAAGGGTTTTGGCTCATCCTCACCCAAGAGAAGAGTTCTTGGCCTTTCCACACTCAAGCAAACTCATACAAACATCATGTAATCATTTGAAAATATAACATGGCATCAAGCATTATGGCATATAAAGGCATGCTAGTATACACTTTTCAAAGCTTAAAAATACACATACACACATTCTAAAATGAGCTAAACACACATCCATGCATGAAAGAAGATGGAGAGAGCTACCTTGCACACAATTACACACTTTTTCCTTTGGACTCAAGCCTCCTCTTTCGGCCACACATCCACAAATTAGTAGAGATGGTTTCTCTTGGTCTAGATACAATTTATGGGAGCCAATTAGGTTCATGAAATAATCTCTAAGACCATACAATTTGCTTAGATGTTAGATTGCTCTATAAACTCCATTATAGTCCATAAATGCACCTAATGAAGCAACACCCCTTAAATACTTTCTAGGCTTCATTCTTTACTTTCAAATATGATTCTTGACTCCTTTTAAGCCTCTTGGAGTCATCACATCATCAAAACAAAAGGCCTAGCACCATGTTGCATCTTTAGGTCATAATATGAAACTTAAGACACCAAATTACTTTCTATGAGTTCTAAATTTTTTTCAAGGCCTCCCCTCACTTTCATTCATCAAATATAACTCAAGAATGGCCTTAGAAAAATTTAAAACTCCCCCCACCTACACAATCCCTTCTTGGCCGAGACATAGACACCATTTGGGCCATATAGAGTTTTCTTGGTTTTCTTGAAGGGAGAAGCTTGTGGGGAGCATCTTTGGTGTCTCAAGAACTCATTTATACTCTAACTTAGACCTAAGAAGCATCATACAAATTCAGAAATTAGAAGGTGCACTTAAAATCCTAGGTTTTGCATCTTGATTTCTAATGCCTATTTCTTGGTTTTCTTTGCATATTCTTATTCCTCTCCATCAAATACCTAAGAATCACCTTTGGTTTTGTTAAAAATCTAACTCCTTAGGTCTATCTAGGTCTAGGTCGAAATGCTCAAGGAAGGGAGGAAGAAGACCAAGTGGAAGAATGACAAAATACCTTATTTTCCTTCAATTTCCTTGCTTGTTCTTGCTTTCCTTGGCCTCCTCACTTGAATTTCGAACTTTCCCCTCTGTTCTCCCTTTAAAACAGCCCTCAAAACTTTAGAAAAATTCATGGAGAAGAAGAGGAAAAAAGAGGAGAAGAGATTGGTGGAGAGAAAGCATGAAAACAAGCAAAATTCCATACCTAAAGTCTTGAATCTTTCCTCCTTCTTCCCTTTTCTTTGTGCGCAACTCTCTAAGGGTTTTGCTTCTAATTTGGGGTTGGAAATTCTGAAGTGCAATGAGGGAGAATGTGAGGTGCAACTTATATATAGCTAAGGTAAAGTGACTTTTTCAAAAAATTTCATTTTGCCCTTTATACTTTGTATTTTCGTTTCTCCTTCGTTTTAACTCCTTTTTTAGAACCGTCTTTTCTGTTATAAAATTTGAGTTCCCAATTAAGAAAAATAGCTTTGGGATCACTCAAATCGAAGCTAAAACCTTTCCAAACAAATCGATCAAAGTTTAGGCACACCGACGTTAGAAAACATCCACCGGAGGGGCTTTAACTGTCCCGGGGCTTTCCATGATTTTTAGGGCCTCTGAGAACCCCGAAGAACTCAAAAATTTCATTTAAAAAGCCCTCCTGTGTGTTTTTCAAAAAGCACCCATATTTACAAAAATGCCACTGGCCTTTTGACAAATTTTTCGAATCACTCTGACCTTGATTTCTAGGCAACTCAAGACTTAAATCCTCATTTTTTTAATATTTAAAATTTTATCATAATTTTAGTTAGCCCAATTCCTTCTATTTCAGGGACTTCCTTTTGTATCTAACCCATTTCTGCCGTTTACAGAGAAACTGAACATTACGTTTCTCACGTTTACTGAAGGACCGGATGTTACAGATTCAACCTACATTGCCAAAGCCCACTTAAAAAAAAAGATATCATAAACCCTAGGATCAAGTAATATTTGGCACCAATTCCTAGGTATATAAGGATACAAACTCTAAAAAACAGGGATAAGACTTTTGCAATAGGCTATTATCCTTAGAAAATGGTCACCTTATCCTAAGTGTACACAACATATACTAGTGGTTACAAACAACCCCTGCTTCTCATCTTAGCCAAAAAAGGAAATCCATTGTATCTCATTCTAAGAACTAAGCAATACAAAACATCTTCATTAGGCTAAACTTCCTTATTCTTTCTTTGCCATACCTTCAATGCCAACATTTTGGCACACCAACTAGAGGGCTCCATCCCCTAAAACCTAAACTCATTGGCCATTTAACACTCATGGCATAAACGAGGAAATATCGTTCCAACAACCAAAACAATTATTAGAACACTAGAGTTTAGAGCAAAGCATGCACTAGAGACTATTGCCAAGCTATTTGCTTTCCTTTAAAATGGAAAGAATAAGCATTACAATGTTTAAAGCTACCCAAACATGTAAAACCTAACAAATATACAAATCTGGTTGAAGCTAGACTAGTTGGCAACATCACTACCCCAGCACAAGATGATCATATTCCTGACCATGCTAGAGTAGCTAACACCAATAGCTTGTTGATGAGTAATCCCTTAAATGCAAATTTGCTCAATCCGACCATAGCAAGCACATTAGTTCAACCTCAAGCTGACAACACTAAGATTCTTAAGAGACTTTATTAGTAGTAACAATACGTTATAAAGATGCAAGAACAGCTAGTGATAACTAGAGAGAAAACTTCACAATGACAAAGTTAAGAAAGCTTGGGAAGGCAAAGCAATTGATGACAAACAAGCTACTCTAATGGTAGAAGAGTGCTACCATGCCAGCCAAATTTGAGCAAGTAGGGAAAGAAAACAAGCACAAAGCACTTCCACAAATGAAGATTCTTTTAAAGAGGATGAGGCAAATTGTGGGTCTCTAGAGGGAAAAGAAAGCATAAAAAATGATTTTTATGAAAATCATAGAAACGAGAGCTAAAAACTCTCCATAGCCTATTTATTCAAAGGTAAGTAAAGTTAGAAAGCCCCACCAAAGTAACACTTCCTAAACAACAAGTGAAATAAAAGAATGTGTAGGAGGAAATGACAAAGTCCTATAAGAACTAAGGAAAATAATAAAGGAGTAATAAGTTCAAAAAGAAAAATAAGCCATAAGGGAAGCCCTTATAAGGCAAGAAAGTAGAAAAACCTTTAAGGCAAACTACTTTGGAGGTGCAAGTTTCTTAGGGTTCAACAATTGCCCCTTCATAGATGACATCTAGATGGCATAGCCTTACAGAGTTACAAACTTGTCACAATCGAGTTGTACAATAAGAAAGCTAACTCCATCCACCACCTATAAAACTTCCCTATATAGATGGACTTAGCCTGAGTATCACTAGAATATCAATGTAAGCTTTTTCTAACAACTTTGAAAGATAAAACCAAGATATGATTTAACAACCTACCTCATGACTTGATCAGTAGATTTGGTTAGCTCACTGAGTGATTCCAGGCTCAATTTACTACAAGCAAAACCCAAACCCTAGATGTGTCTACACTCCTAAGGATGTACCAAAGGATGTACCAAAGGGAGGATGAAAGTTTAAAAGAGTTTATGAAGTGTTTCAATAAGAAGATGTATGATATCATAAACCCAGATCCTTAGAAACTAAAGTCTTACTTGGACAAAAATTGCTTAAAAACTATAGTTAAGCTAATGTAGAAAGTCTCACATCACATACATGTGAAAAAATATATGAAAGTTAAGAAGAAGAAAAAAGAAGGAAGGACAAAGGCTCGAAGAACAAAAGAAAACTGAACAACCTCAAAGACTCATGAAAGATAGACTAAAAGGAAGAGTTGACATAAGAAACCTAAATGTATGACAACCACAATATGAATTTTATGCCTTGCTGACTATTTCTTTGATTGAAATTTTAATGAATGTGAAAAAAGAGGAGTTTTAGAAACAACTGCCATTACTAGAAACATGAAGGGAAGATATGACTAGGATAAGTTCTATCTAGTATTTTTAAATCCAAATTAGTTATTGAACTAACGAAAACACTAGTTTACGATTAATTAGTTTAACTACAATTAAACTACATTCACACCAATGATAATTAAATATATACTTTTAAAATTTTATGTACTAAAATTCTAATGTAACGAATAAATACTAATAAATTTTAAATACTTAATTACTAGTTTTATATTTTTTAAGATGTTCAATAAGTTATTTTTAATTTAAAAAAATTACACATAATTAAAATTTAAAAATATTATAATTATATTTAAGGTTAATATACTTTAGTTCAATTAAAAAAATTATTTTCAATTAAAGAGACATGTTTCATCAATTACAATTGCAAGATATAAGGATATATATATTATATTTCATATAAAAAATAAGTAATAGATGTTAGTGGTTTCCAATGCAAAGCATTCGAAATATAATACCATAAATCAACCAAAGTATCAAATGCTATGCAAATGTAAAACCTTATCTCTTTGTGCAAAGTGACTCTTTCTATATCCATCAATCTCTTTCTCATAGCCTTCTTTTCTTTATTTTAGAGTTCTCCATTCACCTTTAAATGCAAACTATCCATTCCATACGAACACCTAAATCCAATACCTTAATCGTCTCATCATAAGCTAAATCTGAATGTAAATCATTAATTACTCAAAACAACTAGGTCATCTTGACTTCGAAATATCATTAGCTGCAAATTAGAATAGTCATGATAAGGCTCGTTGCAATATTAGCTTCAACAACTTCTTAACATCAAATAAGATTTGCATTTTTCTCCTATGTTTTGTTCTTTTATCTTAGTATCTCTTTTACCTCCATCTATAGTTCTATAGATTTCTTTTCTTCTTGCATTTTGGATTTTTTTTAGATTTAAAATAATACAACTATGATAAAATTGGTTCAACAACAAAACTAATTGATTTATATTAATTTTTTCGATTCTTGCCTGATTCAATACAGAATTAACTGGTTCATTTGTTTACTAGTTTTAAGGGTCATCCTAACTGGAATACCAACTAATTTACTAGGTTTCTAGTTAAATTAGCCAATCTAGTCTGACCTAGTTTTAAAAATGATGGTTTTGCCATTATCATCATGGCACTTGCTATGATGTAAAGTAAACCATAAGGATGCCATAAAAGACCTCATCCAAAAAGGTTACTTGCAAAATTACATTACTAGAGATGATAACAGAAGAGGTAATAACACATAGAGACATAATAATTATAAAAGACAAGATGAAATAGGAGAAAGAAGAGGAATGCAAAAACAACTTTAATCAGGTATGAGCTCTTATGCCTACCACATCAATAAGCATTATCCATGTCATCTTAGTCTAACCTCATTATACATAGAGAGATATTGAGCGCCACCTTAGTAAAGTAATGGCTATCAATGACAATCTTAGGGCCTCACCTCTAACATAGTCTAAAGTCTATACATTTTGCAAGGAAAATTTGAACACAGTGATTAACAATAAGGACAACCCCATATTCATAATAGCTATTATTGGCCATTAGATGCTAAAACACATCTTAGTGGATAGACAAGCAAAAGTTAACATCTTGTAGTATAGTGCTCTAAAAGATATAGGTATCTCTAAATTCAACCTTCAGCTAATAGACAAGTCAATATATGAATTTGAAGGACCTCCACTATGAGTCAAAGGAATGATAATTTGCCTCATAACCCTTAAGGAAGAAATCCGTAGAGTTACTAACTTTACCACATTCTACATCATGGAAACACAATTTACTTGCAGCACGATCCTAAGATAAACTAGAATGAACAAGATAAGGTGGCAATATGCTTTTATAGCCTTCTTTGCAATTCAACATGCCTAATGGGTAGGACACCATTTAGGGTGACTAAAAAATAATTAATGCTGCATAATGAACACCATTAAGTCCAAGAGGAAAAAGGAGCATGGTTGCAAAAGCATGAGGCAAAGAAGATGCCTGTTGATCACAAAAAGCGAAAAAAAAAGCTCTAAAGAGATGAGAGGTCAATTGTTTTACATTTGAATTCTCAAAAATTACTAACAATTTTTAAAGAGAAATGACCTTCTAGTAAGCTTGCTAAGAAAAAAAAGAAGGAAAAAAAGAAACTAATTGTGCATAAGTTAGATGTCCGAAGTGAATGGAAAAAGTTGCAACAAAAAATGTAGGGTGACCTTGAGAAATTTTAGATCAGCATAGACCTAGAAAAATACTTACATATTGGTAAAGAGCTAACATTGGGCCAATCCATGAGTTCAAAAGAATTCCTACAAAGGACAAACCTTAAGATAATAGTACATTTTTTAGCATTTAACCTTGTTAAAAAACCTATCAAGTAGAAAAAGAGAATCTTTGGTAAACCTAAGAGGATTGCTATTAAGTAGTGTAACACCCCGAAATTAATTAAGGTGTTAATAATGTATTTGGACTAATTAAGAATAATTATCATGAAATAATTAGGCAAGCTTTATGAATAAAAATTTATAGAGAAATAAGTTCGTAATATAGGTTTAAGATTTCATTTGGATTAAAGCCTAATTGGGACCCAAAATTTAATTTGAATAAATTATGGATAAAGATTTATAGAGGCCTAATAATTTTTGAGTGTAAGCCTAACTCCTTATAATGAGGCTTGGGCTAAGAGAAATTGCCTAGTAATGGCCTAATTTGATTTAGTAGAATAAGGGCTCAAGACCCAATTTATGTGAGTTGGCCCAACACACATTATGTAGACCTAAATTAGATTGGCTCTTGAAATTTAGCCTAACCCAACTACAACTCTGAAGCCCAACTCATGAGATTTAGCCCAACTTATTAGATAAGGCCCAACAAGTATAAAAATCTAAACCTACAAGGAATTGAGCCATTGGGTCAGCATACTTCACTTAAACTTAAAATGTTCTACAGCCCACCTCACCAAACAAAGGCCCAATAAGCACACATCTGAACCTAAGTGGATTTTGGGCCTTAGGGTTGACCCAAACCCATCTAAAACCCTAACTTAATCAGCCCCTTACCCTTTATTCTACAGACCAACTCAATCTTAGGCAAATGAGAACTCTATTTTCGCATAGGAAGAGAGGAGGCTAGGGTTTTATGCATTCCTCCACCATTTCTCACTTCTAGAGGATGATTTAGCCAAGGTGAGTTATATATAACTTGACCCTCTCATCCTCCTCTTCATTTTGGTCTAATTAATTTCTGGTTTTGAGTATTTTCATCTTTTCTTCAAATCTGAAACTTGGTGTTGGGTGATTCCTTGCAAGATTTTCGGAGTTGGAGGTTAGAGGGATGATTAGGTAAGTATTTCCCTTCCATTTTGTGTATTATTTTGCTGGAAAATGCCCCAAAGGATGGATTATCATAATGGGTTCTATTATTATGTGAGATTACAAGGAGATAATGGTGAAAAATTGAATTTTCTAGGCTTGATGATTGAAATGCGAATTTTGATACTTTCATGGTGGATTTTCGGAGGTGAGGCTATGGGTGTTGTTAAGTGAGTATCTCCTTCCCATTTTGATGCATTTTCTGTTAATTTGAGACCCCTATAGTTGACCTATGATATGAGCTTTGGTTTCATGTGAAATTACCCAGAAATTGGAGTGAACTATGGCAATTTCTGGTGTGGGAAAGTTGGAATTCGAAATTAAATCCCTTGGTAATTAGGTGAGTAACCTCTAGTCTATCATTAGTAGTTCAACTCTTTGGCTATTTGATTGTGATTAGAAATGATGATAATTATACTTATTATAGACTTGGTGTGCATTTGGATTATTATGGTAGCTAGGGGAAGAGTAATTGGCTTCATTAAGGTAACTAGGGTTATTTTCCTAATTCCATATATATGCTCATGTTAATCTGCTATTTGTTACACATGCTTGACTTTGAAATGCTAAATGACTGGTTGACTACTTGATTGTTATTGTAATTGGACCTTGTGAGTCTATGGTGGAGCTATGGTGCGGCTGCCACCCGTGCATGTGCTTCGATCGAGCACCGGGTTGTGATCAAACCATAGATGCACTGAGCCCTGGTTGTGCTCATGATGGAGTAGGTGCCGTGGACAGACCTCTCCCGGTGTTATTGGCCATTAACATGTTGTGTATGATTACTGGTATAGGACAGTAGTCATTGGTAGTTCAACTAGTTCATTTGCGAATTGAATTTATGATTCTGGTATTGATGACATGAAATTGCATTAAATTGATTGACTTGTACATACATATGGAAATTTCCCTTTTGTTACTGAGATTGTATATCTCACCCCGTTATGGGCTAATATTTTCAGGGACCGGACCTCTTAGTGGCAAAGAGAAAATTAATGGAAGATCATTAAATGGCTTGGCAGCACATAGGTTTAGGAGCTTTGACAAAATGTATTGTAACTAAATTGCTAGTTTTGTATCATTGCTGCATTGCATCATGAGTTGCCAAGTATAGGGATTGTATATGTAATTTGATTATCATGGAATTGAACATTATGATTGTAATTGGCTAATAATGGATAAGTGATTTGATTTTATATGAACATTAAGCATTGACCCCATGCACCTTGTGACCATAATACATTTGTTGTCATTAATCTATGAACTTACTAGTTTATGGTAGCTAGAGGATTAAGGATCCACATTTGAATTTTGAATAGGTAATGATAGATATTTTAGGTAGATTAGGTAAAAGAAAGATACTAAATCTTCACAAACTAAGTTAAAGTGGCCTATAGTATTGCTAGAGGGGGAATTGGAGAGCATGAGATGAAATTTTGGGAGTTGTAGGAATAGAAGGGAATTGGCCGCGACCAAGATTTAATTGGCCTCGGCCAAATGGTAACAGAGAGGAATTGGCCACGGCCAACATTTAATTGGCCTCGGCCAAATGTGGCGAACCTGCCAGGGAAGAAAACAGAGAGAAATTGGCCGCGGCAAATAGTGATGTTAGCCGCGGCTAAGTCTAGGAAGCAAGTTTAGGGGTGTTCTAGAGGGTATTTGGCCGCGGCAAAATGCGTGAAATTTATGGAGGTGTAAGGACTTGAATCCGAGAGTAATTGGCCGCGGCAGATGGGTATTTAGCCGCGGCAAAGGTGCTCAATTTCTCATATTCACCTAGAAATTTTAATTTCTTTTATGGTAATACTAAGGAATGATTTAGAAGCACTTGTAAGAGGTTTTTATGAGTTTGAATTAATGGATGGGAGAATCAAAGGCTCCTTATTAATGATTAAATTCACTTGCACTTTTGAATAATTGTGGTTGCCTAATTAATGACCCTAATAACATTAAGGTTCAAATTTCCTAACATTTTTTTAATGTAATTAGTTGTAATGACTTTCAACCCTGTTATGAATTGAAATTTTATGGTTAGTAATCACGTACTTAACCTTAATTATGATTATTAGAAGTTAGGGTTGTTACAAGTAGGAGGTGCGAAAACTCTTGAAAGCTAGATTCATAAGAGAAGTCTGGTATCTTGAATGACTACCTAATTTGATCATGGTAAAGAAAGTTAATGGTAAGTGGCACACATGCATTAACTTCACTAATCTTAACAAAACCACGATAAAGGACAGCTATCCTCTCCCCTATATAAACAAACTAGTGGACAGATAATTGGAATATTAACTCCTGAGCTTAATGGAGACCTGTTAAAGGTATAACCAAATTAAAATGGTAGTGGAAGATGTGAAGAAGTAAGTCTTCACAATAGATGAGGAATTTATTATTATGAGGTCATGCCTTTTGGCCTCAAGAGTGTAAGGCCCACCAATTTTGTCTTTGACAAGACAAGGTAAGAAGTCATGAAAGTTAGAGGAATACCTTCAATGGAAAAGCCATTAGCCACTTCTAACAAAAGCTTAAGGGCACAATCTAAGTTAGTCTTTAGGAAGTTGCATAGGTGCTTCATTATAGCCTTGCTAACACATTCCGAAGCACAAAGGAAACCATTATAAGCAGCTAAGTCCTACACAAATAGGATCTAACTTGTCCAATTTGTGCTCATGCAATAATCAATACAAAAAAGTGCATAACTTTGGAGATACCTAAGAGTGAGTAGGCCTCTCACTGTCGACTATAACTTGGTAGCAAAAAAGAAATTAAACAAGGTAAAAAGGTTTGCACCTCCACAAAGCTTACAAAGGGCAACAAAAGTTAAAATCTTTCTCACTACTGATGGAAGAAGCTTACTTAGTGGCACTTGCAAATAAGTAATGAAGTCACAAAAGTTAGAATCTAATGGAAACCACAGGCCCCAAAAAAAAAATCTTTGGAAATAGCAACAATTATAGTGTTATTGCTTGCATGGAAAACGTTATGATCTTTAGAAAGAGCACCCAAATGGAAACTTAAAAGAACTTTGTATTCTTTCCTTAACTAACCCATGTCAAAATCAACAAGCTCGCTCTTGAATTTCCTTAAACATGGAATAGTAAAAGGTCCCATCTTCTTACTTTTAGCCTTAGATTTCATCATGGAGCCATTAACAACAAGGAATTGTGAAAGAAAACAAAGCAGGAAGGCCAACAAAATTAGGGAAAAGGGGGAGACAAATGGTCACCTTAAGTACACATAATGACAACTATCTAAGGCATGGTCAATGAAACATAGACACATGACAAGTGTTCACAAATATAATATCAAGAACAGAGTAGAAAAGGAAAAGAGGAACTACTAAACTTGAGCCCACTTGAGTTCAGACCAGAATTAAGGGAAGATGATAGGGTAGGATCAACCTCAATATCATCAACTCCACTTCTGCTTGCATGATAATAAACTTTAACTAAATTGTCAAGGAACAACTTCATAAAAGCATGCAAACCTCTAATCTAGGAAAATGAGCATCCAAAAAACACCTCCCTAACCCCAATTTAAATAAATTGTAGGAAGCTCAGAGCTTGAATTGAGTTCTATAAAAAAGAACAAAGTGAATTTCCAATCACATAATAAAAGAGAAGCCTTAAAAAAGACATCCACTTGAGGTATGAACTCTTAAAAACCCTTATTTTCACCTTGGCATTGCCTCAAATAGTAAAATGCAACAAAAATTGTGAACCTCAAAGATAGCACAGCTCACCCACACAGAAAAGACAAAATTCATTATCACTACAATAATAAATGGAAGCAATTGTGTCAATAATAGGTTGAACTAAGTCAAAATTGTCCTAAAAAAGTATGAGAAGAGAACTAAAGCCCATAAAACAAATGATCTTCTTATACATAACACACTGCCTTAAAGTTAGTGTCCAAAGAAACAAGGAAACCCTTTTGCAAAAATAATCGAAAGAAAGAAGGAATAATAAATTCCTTTTATAAAAGCTTTAAATCCTTTTCAATCATCTTTGAATGCATAGAATAGGCTATAGGCAAAACACTGTGAGGCCTTGCAAGAAGATTTGCCATCATAGAAAAACCCAAGAAAGACAAACAAATTCCTTTTTTGGGAAGAGATATACAATAATTATTCTTACTGGAAATCCCGATTATTACTAAGATGATATAAGCAATGTAACTACCTAGAATTTTGAAATAAGAAACTTAAAAACATATTACTAAGCTTGCTTAGCTTAAGACTTTGCTAATAGACTTGGGGGCAAGTGTTATAAGAGCCTTATAGATACATTAATCTTATAGGCGTAAAATAACTCAAACAATATTGCCAAGGCTTATTTAATAAGGGAAACATTACAAAACTTTAAGACTAAGCAACAACTTGCATCAATTTTTAAATATATACACAAATCCTAAAACATAGGTATAGGACTCTTACAATTGGCCATTACCCCTAGAAAATGGTTACCTCATTCTAAGTATACATAACACACACTGATGACTATAAATAGCTCCTATTTCTCTTTGTAGCCAAAGCTTCCTCATTCTTTCCCTATCATACTATTGATGCCAACACAAACTATAAATTTAACTTATTCTAAATTTGAAACTTGACTATTTTATATTAATAAAATATATATTCAATATTTGTTATATTATATAAGTAGTAAATATAAAGGTATTTTGGTTAAACTAGGTGTAATCATAACTTATTTTTTTGTCATTAAGAAATTAGTATAGCACATCTTTTGATTTCAAAGAAAAAGTACTTGCTACCTACCCAAAGTAATTATTATCAAACCACTGTCAAGTGACTTCAATTTTAGAGTAGAATGGATATAATGAACATAATATCAAGAATTCTATCCTAACTTTGTTTTTAACTTTAAAGCATTAGTCTCAAGTTTGCCTTAGTTTTATTTAATATATTTTATAATAAATTTTAATAAAATTAAATAAATTAATATTAAATAACAGAAAGTAACTTTTATATAATCCAATTGATTGAGCTAGCCTAACTCAATTTAGGAAATAAGCCTAAGTTTTTGTTCAACAACCATCCTTAACCATAAATAGAAGTTCAAATCTTAATTATATAAAGCTGGGTCTAAAATGTTAAGACATATGGAATATTTGGACAAAAATAGAAAAAAGAAAAAACCATAAAATTAGTTGAAAACATGAAATTCGATCCTTTCATGTGAAGTGCTAATTTTATAGTGTCATATAAGAAGAAAGATAAGTGATTAATATGTAATATTCATTTGAATGATGAATTTCGCATAATATGTGTATTTTATATATTCAATGTCTATCTCTTTTCTTATATGACATTATCATAATAGTTTCTCATGTGAGAGAATCTAAATTCAAAAAGAAAATTAAATTATTAAGTGTGATTTAATAATAAAAAAGTCATATTAGATCAAGCACGAGTGATAACAGTAGTCATTGCATTTTTTATTAAATTAAGCCACAGTGATTTATTAAGAGAACTCCCCCTTCCTCATACCCCAATGGCCGCAACAGGGCGCATGTTTACTTGCAAGCCCAAGTTAAATCCCTAACTTGTTATTGACCAAAAAAAAAAAAAAAGAGAAAAAGCAAAACCTAACCCTAATGTATAAGAGCCTAACGCATCATTCCTTCGTCATTCCTTCGTACTATTCACCCATTTCTGCAATTCGTGGCCGCTAAGCCCTTGGTTAGCTTAGCTCTCCTCTTCCCACCATCATGGTAACCTTCTCCATCTCTATCGAATCTCTAGTCCGTATTATTTACTGCACTCTGTTTCGGTTTACTAATTGAAATGGAAAGTAGGGCTCAGTTCTTAATTCCATATTCGTAATATGTGGGTCATTGTGATCGTGTATCTTGTGATGTCTCGGGGTAGCTGAGGATAGAGGTGTATTGAAAGCTAAGACTTTCAGGTTTCCCATGTTGTTGATTCGTTGTTTAAGAATCTGTTTTATTTCTTTTCCTTTTCCAAACAAAAAAAGAAGAAACTCTGTGTTTCCATTGCATTTGTTTAGAAATAATAGTAGGAAGAGTCAGGAGTTAAGAAAAGAAGGAGGTGGGTGCAAACGTACAAGGTGTCGATTACAAGTAAAAATTATTGTTTTGGGTCCAAAGTTTAGAGGTTCAAATTCAATGCCTAATAATCATTAAATCTATAATCTTAAACTATTAGATAAAGATTCGTAATTGGTTATATTCAACACAATGAAAATCAGTTTTACTAATGCCTTGAAGTCACTATATTCCGTGCTGTTTCATCCATTTTTTTCTTGAAGTTCAATTTGATTACCTGAATAAACTACCAAGAGGTATGAACATTGTCTTTCTCTATTGTGCGTCTTTCTATTTGGTAAGATGGCCTCAAGGCTCAATTTTTTCGATCATTTAATTCCAAAATATTCTATTTTGTGAGAAAAAGGGCTCATTCATGTACCTTTTTATTTTTATTTTTTGCCACATTCTGGTAGTTGGAAATTTATCTGGATTTATTATGTGGTGAACTTTTTTCCTTTTGAATGTGGTCTTAAATTGTTCCGTATCAGACCTTGTTTTGATAGCTTGTCTATTAGTGAACTTTCAGTACCCAAGGCTTAACTTTCGTTGTAATGTTTTATTGGGGCAGATCCTATTCATTTGCTGAAATTAATTGTAAATTAGTGCCATTGTGGCATGTGAAATGTTTTAGTTGTTTATCCTGTTCTTTCAATATCATCACCATAAAGTGTTACATGTGTTTTTTTTTTTAAAAAAGAACCTAGTTCAGATCTGGATTTGAAGTTAAGAAATAAGATCTTTACCCTTTTTTTTCTTTTTTAAATAGTGTAATTGGTCTATGCATATGTAAGAGCATGCAATGAGACATTTTTCCTGCAGGTGAACGTTCCAAAGACCAAAAAGACTTACTGCAAGAGTAAAGAATGCAGGAAGCACACCTTACATAAGGTAACACAATACAAGAAAGGGAAAGATAGCCTTGCAGCTCAGGGCAAGCGCCGATATGACCGTAAGCAGTCCGGATATGGTGGCCAGACAAAACCTGTTTTCCATAAGAAGGTAAAGTCAATATGCTGTTCCATTTTTCCTTGTTTCTGTAACTATTTGTTGAGCACGCTAAATGTCCCTTTTTGGCATATAATTCGCATTCTGCAGTGGGTGGGTGGTTGGTTATTTGAGACTTCTCGCTAATTTACTGTAATTCTCATTGCTCTTCATTAATCAGGCAAAAACCACTAAGAAAATAGTCTTGAGGCTGCAGTGTCAGGGATGTAAACATGTATCCCAACACCCAATCAAGGTTAGCATATGATAGGATGAATATATTACTTTTGTTCTGTTGTCAGAAATTATCTGTGACAGCTAATCTATTATTTTGTTTTGCAGAGATGTAAGCATTTTGAGATTGGTGGTGATAAGAAGGGGAAAGGAACTTCTCTGTTTTAGGTGGAGAAAGGGGATCTGCTGGCTTTTACGATTATGTTTGTTATTTCTACCTGTTCTAATACCGTTCTAAACTGTTGTCTCCCTTGACATTTGTTATCTATATGTTATGTAGTGATTTTACTAGATTTTTTGATGCACTTAACTGATCCTCGGAGGGTTGCTTTTCCAATGCTGCGGTTAATTTTGATACTGCTGTACCTCTGAAAGTTTCAGGTTTTGAATGGAAGATGTTTCTTCTTGGTCTGAAATAAATTGTTCCCTCTCAGTCTATTTCAAACCATTGTCAAAAGAATTAAAATTTAATGTAATACGGGCAAATTATTCTAGGCCAAAACAAGATTAGAGTAATGATAGATGAAGCAGAATTTTTTCTTTTCTTTCGGGGAGGTTAAAGGTTTGCTTGAGAACTGTAAAGAGGGCTGTTGTTTATGTCACTACAAATGACATGTAAGCGCGGTATTCTAGTGTGTATTTATGGATTATTTGATCTATCACTTTCTGGAAGGAAGGGTCATGATGGTCCATTGAATCTGGGAATGGTGTGATGTATTTATAGCTCGCAGAGGTTGTTTGTTTGTCTCCAATTCAAGATGAAGCCTCGGAAGCCATAAAAACCTTGTGAGGGTTTCTGTCACAAAGGAAAACTGATGAAGAAAGAAACGAACACCACTTTAAAATTTTTTGGGAGTGATCATTACTTGGCACTATTAATTACGCTGACATTCTTCGCCTTTAGCCCCACTAGAAAGTTTACATCATCTTAGAAGAAGCAGGAGTGTGGGTATAGACTATAGAAAAATCTTCCTAATTAGCTATAATAATTTCCAATGTTTGTTGGGTACCCTCCCATGTAATTAGTAGGTTGCATCCTTGTGATCCCAACATGTCCCTGCATGCCATCTCTTGCATATTGCTGCCACAATAGCTGTTCCTCCGTTAGCAACCTCTGCTTCTTCTCCATCTCCGACATTTGCACATACGCTGGAGGAGCTACCGCCATTGAAGCTGCAAAGGGGTCAGCACTAATCCATCCTGAGCCACCATTCCTGGAAGCTGGTGGGGCAGGCAGGGCTAGCATGGCGGGCCTTCTGGCCGAGCCCAAAGCCACACTACTAGCACTTCCGGCTCCATAATTATACCCTTGTTTGGCTGCGTTTGTTGCTGCTTGGTTATACATCCCATCCAACAATAGGGTATCAAACCCACCCCCTAATGCTGGCTTCTGGCTAGTCAAGTTGCTAGCTGATTGCACCAATGTCGTTTCCCAATCTGATCCATCCTCAAAAGCATGCCATGGAAGAGCTAGCGTGGCACCAGCGGCACTGGCAGTTGTGGGTCCTGCGCCATCGAACAAAGCCAAGGCCAGTTTATCCTCATGTTCTTCCCTTGTCACCAGGTCATCATCCTCCAAGTTCAACAGGTCACCCTCTGTTTGTTCAACTTTTGGTTCCTCTATTTTTGGCTCTTCTACTGGTTCTTCTTTGATTGTCTCTGGTGGTGGTAGTGCCTTTATTGCATTCATGTCCTCTAGTGGTGGCTCTGGCTTTTGTGGTTCTTCAATCTTCTCTTCTTGGGGTTTAGCAACTCTTTTGGAGTGTGCTATGGCGGATTTGTCTCTGATGAACTCGTCCATCACCTCAAGCTTCTTTGGGGTTATCCTTTCAATTTCCGGAAACTCGGAAGAGCGTGCGATTCCAGTGCTCTTGTTCCACGTATAGAATATCTCTAGCTCGTCGTACTGCTTTCCAACACGGCAGAAGATGTCGTAAACCTTGACGCAATCTGGTACCTCCATGTCCACGAAACGGTCGATAAAGATACCCAGAATTTCTGTTATTTCAAAATATATATGGAAGCTCTCCTTTAATATGGGGTAGAGGGCCACTATCACAATTCGATGGTTCTTTGCTTCTCCTGTGACACGAAGAACAAGAATGTGATTTAGTTTACACTCTTAAAAGATATTTGATTGATTCAGTGGATGATGATAATGGATGACACATTTTAAATGCAAATATTGAAGTTGCGTGCCCTTTGTGGGATGAATTTGTGCAAATGCAATCTCCATTTTTTATATCAAATATAAAGACTCGGCATCTTTTATAGAATCAATCGTTTAAAGTACATTTCATTTGTACCTTTAACATCAGTTTATTGTTTGGATTAAGATTATATTTGAAATTGAAATTTTCATCTTGATCTCATTAATAACATTCTATGTAAATAAAATACACTTTTAATAATTATTATTTCCATCAAAATTTGGATAAAAAATACCATGTATAATTAAACAATAATGATATAACAAACAGCAACAGACTTTATTATGCACTTTAAACCACGTGGAATAAACTGATTGTAGGACAAATAAATGAAGAGTATGCATGCAAGCATGCTTTATTAAAATGCGTGGTTGATTCTCATTTTTTCCTTACTAAGAAGCAAGAATGTGAACAAGATATACTCTGTTGACGTATAATTTGAAGTATAGCATTGTTTTATGACTGTCATAAGCATATCAGATACAATCCAATTCAATTTTTTACATATCACCAATGCTTGACGCTATCCATATTTTTTATAGAACAATAGGATTGTTAGGATGTTCATGCAAATTTGCTGGATCTATTATCAAGTACAAACCTGTGGGGCGACAAGCCAAGAAGCGCTCAAGCAGCAACTGCAAATGCTGCATCTTGGAGAACAAAGTCTCTGTCCTCATGTCACGCACTGGTGTAGACCTTATCATGTTTTCTCTGTCCCTGTCCCTGTCTCTTTCCCTATACATATACATATCCCTATCCCTATCCCTATTCCTTTCTCTTTCCCTTACTTCCTCCTCTTCTTCCTCGTACCCAAACGTGCTTCGCCTTCCTCTCTTATTCTGCATCTTATACTCCAGCCTCTCGTCCAAATACAGCGCGTACGTCCTCACGAACGCCGAGAAGTCCCACGAGTTCGCCGTCGAGCAGTCGCGAAAATCCGACATGTTGAGAAGCCGAGTGCCTCGCCGTGTTGCGAAGAAGATCTCCTGCTCGTAGGCGGGATCTCCCTCTTGCAGGAGCCTCTGAATGAGGACGAGAGTCTTCAAGGCGACGGTCCAGCTTCTGGTCTTGCTGAGGCGCCTGGAGAGGGTGTTAACACATGCGCTGACATTGGCGCGTGAGTAGCATGTCAAGCTGAGGATCTCCTTGATGTGTTTCTCCTCGGCAGGGTTCTCGTTGTGCTTGGTTGCCTTCACAATGGCCACGTCAAGATCCGCGAGTGACGTGCTGCTTCCCACCTTCGCTAGCCCTATGCTTGTTTGATCCTTCACTGCCCCTAGTGCGCCTCTCCAGATCCTGCTTGTCATTTTTCAATCTATTCCAGATCTGGGGGCTATGTCTCCTGAAGTTGATAGAGATATCACCTGGAAAAAAAAAAGATAATTATATATGTACTAAATTGTTGTTATTTAAATTTGAGTTGAAGGCAATGAATTCTCAAGAGCAGCAGGTAGCACCGAAGAAAAGAGAAAGGAAAAAAAAAAAAAAACAAAGATAGCTCCCTTGTTTGAAGGGCATGGACGGTCTAACTCTTCAAGAGCAGCGCGCTTTGTTGCTCTTGAAAAGTAACGAAGAATTTGGATATAAATTGAAGTGATTGATAATTGATAAAATATATTCAATAATCTTCTGAAGGGTCAGGAATATTGGTGCCAAATTTATTGAATTATTAAAATTTAAAATCCTGTCCTCCTTGCACTTTTAGGATTAAATTCGTGTTAATAGCTATGTATTTGTTTATGTTTTGCATTCATGTAAACGTGAAGAAACAGCATATAACATGATAATTTAATCCTTTGAATTGAAGTGATTCTTAAGAATACACTTATGAAGTATCATATTCTTTGTACCACATTTTTTAGGTTATCCAAATTGCAAAATCTTTCCTTCTTGCACATTTGAAATTAATTTCGTGATACTTATCGGTGCATTTGTCTTTGTCCGCCATTCGTGTAAATATGAAGAAATAGAATACAACATGCACAAATTTCAGCAATGCCAAAAGACCATAGGACGGGAGGGTGATAATTTAACAGAATTGAATGCAAAATGCAAAGAGTGGATACCTGTTTGTAAAGCACCAAGGAGGCAGTGGGACTTCTCAAAGGATTATTGTGCCATGAATATCACTCCTTATTATGTTCCTTTTTGCATACAAAGAAAAATTATAAATACAAGTTTTTTTTCTCTTTTTTTCTTTTCAAAAAAAAAAAACCTTGGATACAAGGTGTTTAGAGGAAGGAAAGAAAGAAAATTGTTTCTATCTGCCCCTCTTTCCTTTTCCCTTTCCTCTGTTTTCCCCTATTGGGTCAAGCATTACAACCTCAATTCAAATTAGCCAACTATTACCTCTTTTTTAGCATGAAAATGTGGGGATTATATGAGATGTCATGTAATGACTAATGACATATGCTTTATTCGTTGGAACGTGTTTGATTCCAACGGAGATATCCTTGGCTAGCGCTTCTATATTTAGTAGGAGAATTCTTTTTGTTGGTATCTTCCCAACATTCTCTGACTTGTTCAAACGGCACAATGAGCATATTCAGTTTTCTAATTAATGGTCAATAATGCTGAAATGAAATCTCCCATTGTTCTTTATAATATCTACCAATTTTTAATAATTTAATCAATCTCCATGTTAGACTATCAAATATCAGAACAAATAAATAAGTGTGATGCATTCAAATTTAAGAGTATATTATTTTAAAATACTTTTAAATTTTACTTAATTTTTTTTAAAAAACGACAAATATAAAAATCTTCGCAAAATCTCATATCTTCATGCCAAATTAAAATAGAGAAAATTTACTGCTCATTGAAAAGAATAAGGGTAGAATGAGAACAAGGTAGCAAATGCGAGGAACAAACCATAATCTGTCCTTGCTAGTCCTAGATATGTTAGTAGCATGTCTATAATATTTCTAAAGCTGGAGAAAATCCTACGCACGTGTATCGCGTTATTTATACAACATTTAATATAACAGAGTTAAATCACATTATTGGACCTGCACAACACTAATTTGTTTGATAGTACTATGATGAAGACATCATACAACACTACATTTATGAATAATGTTGTGATATGAAACCCACTTCATTACTATTAAATAAATGAAGTGCGGTATGGGTAATGGAATGTGACTTTGTTTTATTTTATTAGATAATATACAAATTACGTAGTACATCAGGTGTAAGTAAGAATTTTTCATTAAAGTTGTTTTATCTTTCTTAAATTTTGACTAGTGGCGCTCCAAAATACAGGCAAGTGGTGCTCTAAATTTGTTATAAGTGACATTTTGAGAAGCTTTCGCCTACTTTCATTATTAAATTATAATTTTATTTAATATTATTACAAAAAATTAATCATTTGGCTATTATAATTTAGTAAATTGTCAATTTAATTCTTATAATTTTTTTCTTTTTAAAAGTAATTCTTGTAATTTTTAAACATTTAAGATTCAGTCCCTACCAGTATAATTCCATTAACTTTGTGCTGACTAGACTAATAAAGTGTTGACTAAGCAAAGCTGAGATTTCCATGTGTGCACACGGGATGTAATGCAACGCAAAGGAAAAAGAAAAAACGCATGAAGGCAGGAAAAACGTACAATGGCAAGCAACGAGAACAGCAAATGCAACGTTTCAACAATTGCACCTGTGGATACTTCAAGCGGCGCTTCCATGTCCAAGAACGAGCAAGATCTTCGTTTTCTCTTCCCTTCTACCTTCTGCATCTTCCTCTTATTTAGATTGATCTTCCTCAGTAGCCTCCGCTTCTGCTTTAAGCAGAAAGCAAGAACTGAATATGAGAAGACGGAATTGACATGATTTGTGAAGTCTATTAGTTAGTCTTTCAGAGGAATGAAAAAGATTACTGTTGGAAATCTAATTGACACAAAAGAAATCCAAACAAAGAGCATCTAAGTGAATAGAGAAAGAAAGAAAGCGAAGGAGTAAACAGAAAATAAAAGTGTGCTCAGGGCCTACTTTGATTGTCTTAGATTACTTAAATTGACTAAGGAAGAAGAATTAAACTTTGAATTATGTATAAAGAATCCCTTAAGATTCAAAACGTAACACTGAACCTAACTAAAGTTTTAATATTATATAGATAACCTACTTCTGTTAGTGATTCTCTTAAATCACGAATGACAATCGCCACATCAACTTAAAATAAAATTTTTTTAGGTGTAGCTGGAGCATGGTGCACCTAAGAAAATAAATGGATAAGATTAAATTTGTATAAGTGGGGTCCATGTGTAGTACAGGTAGAGTCCATATACAGAGTAAATCTGAACCGTAAAGTGTACAAATGATGTGACGCACCGGATGTATGTAAGAATTGCTCACTTAAAATTGCCTCATTAGATTCCACGTGGCAGATGATATGGATTTAAAAGAAAATTACTTAGGTAAAAAAATAAAGAGAAAATTACCCAAGCAACAAAACGCACAGCATCTCTCAATCCACCCCAGAACATACAATGAGCCATATTCATCGTGTTCCTTTTATTTGACTTCTCTGTTCTCCATCACCAAAATGCCATCTGCCCCCTTCATCTCCGTCCACCATCAATCTCGCTTCACAGAAAGGGGAAAAATGATCTTGCTGTACGAGATGGAATCCGATTCGCCAACACGTCTGCTTCACCTTCAAAACTAAAACCAGCTTCTCAAGACCCTTATAGTTGCATATAGTTGCTGAACAATATTCTAATTTTCTTTTAGTTGAGAGATCTTACAATATATTAGCTTTCTTTGTCCATACCTTTTGTTAAATAATTATGATAAAATTTAGGGTTAACACACATTGTTTTCTTTATAAGATTTGCAAACTAATAAAAAAATAATGAGTAAAAACAGTGAAAGATGATCCAAAACTTATAAATTTATTCATAAAAAAAACTTCAAATTAAATTAGAATGCTAAGGGAGAAGGCAGCAAAAAAAAGTCGGCGTTGCGAAGGGGAAGGGGTTATTGTAGACATCAATGGGCAAGGGAGGCATATTCAATTGAGGAAGCTTGGACCTTTGGTTAGTATATAAGCCAAACAGTGAAAAGCCCCTCTTTTTTTTTTTTTTTTGCCTGGGTAATTTTCTCTTAAATCCATGTCATCTGCCACTTCATCTATCACGTGAAGCCTGGTGAGGCAATTTTGAATTGATATGGCAACTTCTGTTAGTGATATAATAAAATCATTAATACAGTGTGGTTATCTGTATAATATTAAAAATTTAAGGAGGCTGAGTCACTTTTTGAAACTTAAAAAGGGTTCTCCACAATCTTATACGTATATATGTATGTATGTGTATAGATGTATATGTGTGTATAGATGTATATGTGTATATATATATAAATCACTCATAGAGATACCTATACATAAAAAGGGTAACCCCTACTTAATTTTTCAAAAATTATATATATATATATATATATGTGTGTGTGTGTGTGTGTGTGTGTGTGTGTGTAAGTTTCAATATCATGTTCTTTATTTTTTTAAATTTTGAATTCAATGAAGTCAATATATACAAGATTAGATTATATAAATTTTTTCAAATTATTTGACATATTAATTGGAACTTAATAAACCCACACATACCAAGCTCAATTTTGTCACCAAAAAAATAAATACCAAGCTCAATTTTTATCGCCCACACACACACAATTTTCACCAAAAAAAGCCTTTATTATTAATTTTTTCCCAAATTGAAAAAAAAAAGATAAGAAGACACTATATATAGACAAAATTGAGCTTGGTATTTATTTATTTATTTTTGGTGATAAAAATTTAAGAATCAAATGAATTATTTTATATTTGAAAGAAGATGCTCCACACATTTAGCTCAATTTTTCAAAATTTATATGTATACAAGATTGAGTTTTAATGTTATAATCTCATATTTCTTAAAAAATTAAACTACCCACACATGTATTATGTATATTTTTTTATTATTTAAATTTTAACTTGAACCCACTAAACTTATATATGTATTATGTGTATAAGTCTAAAAAAAGCCTTATTGTTGTTGTTGTTGTTATTGTTTTGTCTTTTCCTCTTTTTATTTTTTTCTTCCTTACCTTCTTTTTTTTTTTTTCTCTTTGGGGGTTAGCTTTCAAAGTGTGATAACCACACATCTAATATTCAATTTTTAACTTTTTGAGGTAATTTTCAAACTCAATTTACAACTTGAAAGTTCAATTGTGCCACTTTAATCTTGAATATTAAGTGTATTGGTTGTGTTATGATTTTATTATCCATTGCTAATATAGAAGTAAAAAAGTAAATTTTTTATTTCAATTTCTGACATTTTCTTTAATCAATACACTATAAAAGTTTTTTTTTTTTTATAGGATATGAAATTCCTAAAGAAAAAATTAACATCAAAGCAGTCTTCATCTAGACATCATAAAAATATTTTTAGCAACAATAAATTGAGATTAATTTAAAAGACTTGCTATTAGATCTTAAAAAAAAATAAAGTAAATTTTCATTTTATTATTCTAATGACCAAAATAAAATTTAAAAAGTATATTTACAAAAGGGACTATGGCAACTTTGTCCCTTGGCAAGGGTTCCTAGCTCTACCATTGCTTAGGACATTAAAAGACCAAAAAAAAAAAAAAAAGGAAATGAAGACAAGAGATATAATTAAATCTTAACTAAATTTTACATCTCATCACCTCTTATATGGGTTTTGCATTTAGATGAACCTAAGCCTTGTGATGGTGGTGGTTTAGTAAGAGACAAGGTATTTGTATCATGGAGCTCATTTAAATAAAAAAAAAAAAAGAGCAAATTGTACTAAATCACATTCTACAACACAAAGGATAGCTACTTCATCCATTTACATAGCCCTCAGAAAGGAATGATCAAAGTGTTAGGAAGTGTGTGTTGGAAAAATTTTATATGTGAGTTCACATTAATTGTATTATTTTTGCTTTCTAAATTGGTTCGCTAATGGTCTATTGAAATATTTAGGCCTAAGATTATTTAAAGTGATCATATAGTTATTAGGCTTAACACACATTCGAAATTTAAGTTTAGTTAGCTATTAAAAGTATATGCTATTAGGTTTCACTTTAAACTTGTAATGAAAGGGCTCACTAAGGCACTTTAAAACAAGACCAAGTTCTTTCTCTAACCTTAATTTTGGTGAGCTCCCCCATCAAAGACACTATCACGTTTAAGGTCATAGAGAGAAAGATCTAGCTAGGTCTAACCTTGCAACTATGGAGAAATCAACTGTGTTTTTCAAATAAATCCTTAACAATTCATATGTTTAGTGTTTTAAATATTATGCACTAGATCTATAATTTTAGTATATTGTTTATCCATTTTTTTTAGTATAATATTCTAAAACTAGTCTCAGGCCTTGTGCAGATGCATGGAGGCTTGTGCAAACTTTTTTAAAATTAAAAAAAATTATATTTCAAAAGGAAAAAAGCAATGGCACATAGCCCAAAGTAAAGAGTCACATTGTTTATAACTTATAAACTATGTAACCTACAGTAGAAATATAATATATATTGATTAATATGATATCAAAACTAGGCTGTGCATAATTTTAGAACCTAAATTGTATCTAATTGCACATACTTTGATTTTTATTTTTATTTTTAAATATTGATTGTACAAATCTGTTTAGAGGTTTAAAACCCTTAGATCAAGCTTCAATTCTATATATGATTTGCCCCTTGTATTGATTTAATAAGAACAAATATAAACTTTGAATTTTTATTTTTTATTTTTGTATATTTGAAAATTTTCATCTTGAGATATATGATGTTTTAATTCAATTCTTCGTATGCAAAAATTTTATAGATAATTGTAAACCTATTGAAAATGTTTAATTGTATTGAAATGGCTTGGAAGATTAATAAAAATTGAAGAATAGTATATGGTTCATTCTTGCAAAAAAAAAAAAAACCTACATCTTATATTTGAAAATTCTCTTGTTTTTCTTGCTTTCTTGTTTGATTAATGCCTCTAAGTTGTTAGAAACATGTAAAAACATCAATATTTGGGCTTAGTGGTGTAAAATTGGCCTAAAAACAATGCTAAACATGTTGGGTTTCACACAAGTTAGAAAAAGCAATTTTGGACCTATGTCCAACTCGACTAAAGGTTGAAGACACCCTTCAGCTAGGTCATGATGTGGCTCACGTAAAACCCATCTACTGCCACTCATTGGGGGTGCTTTTTTCACATTATTTTGCTTTTCTTAATTATTAAGATTTTTTTTTGGCTATTTTATTTTATTTGTGACATTTAGAAAATTTAATTATAAATTATTTGCCTTTTCCTATGGAAAAGTTAATTGTTTTATTTTTTTAAGATACTAATTAACATTTGAAAATTATATAAAAATTTAAAGAAGTATCTTCATGCATAATGAACCTAAATTTAGGTTGTGCTCCTATTGGATAGGTGCATGTTTATACACTCTCAAGTTTAAGTCAATATGATAAAATGTTACACAATTTGACAATTATTTCATAATTGGTTTTGTTGCTTTATGAAAAATTGTGACCTGTTACAATATATTTGGTAAAGCTTGTAGCTTATTATAATATATATCATATGAGTAAGTTTCTTTTCCCTTTTCTTTAAGTAGTATGCAACATAAATAATTCCTTTTTTGCCTTTGATCCATTTAACTAAACATGATCTCATTGGTACATTTGGGAGTGAACTCCTATTTTGAAAATTATTTTAGACAATTCAATACATTTTAAGTGTTTGACATGTACTAAGACAATTTGGTAAACTTTTAAATAATTTTTCTAAAAATTATGTCATCATTAGGAATTAAGCTATTATTTGCCAAGTGTTTTTTTATTGATATGTCCTATGCACTATATCTAACCACTTCTTTCATGTTATACTTGATAAAGTGATTTAAAGCTTGTCTCATTTTAAATGAGTTAAGTATTTTGGAAATTTTGAATTTGTATACTCATGAAATTTGTGGGCTTTGATTAAATTTGTCATTGAGCCCAATTGTAAATACCATATTTTGTTTGGGTCACTTTTTAATCTTATTTATTGTTAAAAGGCAATTAAATCATCTTAGACAAAATACGTGTTCTTATTTTTACTTATTCCTTATACAAAAACATTAAAAATTATATTTTCAATCTCTTTGCCTAAGAAATAAGTAAAAAGGGGCAACTGTGAACATCATATTTTGTCCAGGAAAACTTCAAAAATAATAACAAAATCAAATTAGCAAAAAATATGAAAAAACAAAAAATGAAGAGAAGTTACTCAAAAAGTATTAGACTTTTTTCCCACAAATTCCTAAGTCCCAAATTCAAATAAACAAAAAAAAAACTAAAACTAAAGTCTAATTATTTTGTTTGTTAGTCCAAGTTTATCAATCCTATATTAAAAAAAATGAAAACAAATAAAAATCAAAAGAAAAGTAGCCCAAATTCAAAAAGAAGCCTACAGCCTAACCTCCTAAATTAGGCCCATCAACTCCAAGACCCAAAAAAAAAAAAAAAACAAACAAACAAACAAAGCAGAAACAATTAAAAAAAAAATGTAAAGGAGGCAAAACGTAGGACCCCTGCGTTTTGACCCAACCCCTTCTTTCCCATTGCTTCATTCGCTGCCATTCAGCAAAGTGTGAGATCGAGGAAAAGAACAGAGCATGAAAATGGGAGGCAGCGTCCAACATCTCAGGGGTTTAGTGGAGTAGATTTGCAACGAGGGGCTCAAGGATTTGACCTTTCTCTTCCATCCCTTTCACCATCAGAGATTGAGAACCACTAACACTAAAATGGAAGGGAAGAATGGAGACAGCAGCCGAGGAAGGAGGAGGAAGCAAAAAAGGGAGATTTTCGAATTAGAAAAGGAGACAGGGAGAGAGTGAGAAGGGAAAAAGGAGAAATTGAAGGAGAGCAAGAGGTTGAGAGAGAGGGAACCCGAGACTGAGAGATAGAGAGTGAGGGCAAGGGAAAGTGGGAGCATCAAAGGGGAACCGAGAAGAGAAAAGGGTACTAGACGTCTTTTTGTGAGAGTTGTGTGGGATAAAAGAAGAAGGTCCTGAGGCAGACGCTTTCAAGTTTGATTGGGAAGGAACAATGGGCATCTCCCTTTTGGCCGATGAATTAAGCGTGAAGCAAGGGTTTTTTCAGCTGTTCCTACAGGTAAGTGGTGTGCGTTGCTTTCCTTCCCTATTTAGTAACGACATCATACTGTGAAACTCCTTTGTAGCAGCTGATGGTGGTAGATAGGAATAAAGGATGGAGTAACCCTATAACTAAAAGCATAAATATGTATTTGGTATTGCAACGTGATGTTGTGTGCTAAATTGTAGACTCTGCTGGGATTTCTAGCATTCTTACGCTAAGTGGACAGGGATGAAATGTGAAATATCGTATACTGCATAAACCCTAAAGCATGCTTAGCAGATGCTCGATAAAATGCCTAAGAGAAGTCTAAAATGGGCAGAGGCATTTGATTATTATACTTTCATTTATGAGAATTACTATGTTGAGTCTGACAGTCCCATGGGACTTTAGTTTTGATTTTCCCACCGCTGTGATCTGGCAATAGATGGACATATATTTCGAACTGATGTTCACATGAATGTCTCATTTTTTAGGCCAAAAACTATTGGATTGAGTTCTGAGTATTGACATGATTATGCATTCTAAGTTATTAGAACTAGGGATATTGTTAGGGGCTCCACGGCTTAGATGGATGTGATTTGCTATTAATGTTGCATAGGTGACCCACTTTAGTTTGAAGCTGATTCTATTTTATGTTTCCTTTCTACTTAACACGGATGCGATGCGATGTATACTGATGGAGAGGGTGTTTGGAAATTGCCAAACAGAAGTCTCAAGAGAAAGAAGAGACTCCCTCTGATTCATTATTGTATGATGTAATATATACCTGAATAATAAAAGAAACGTACCCAAAGCACACACAAACACAAATATATAGTGCTGTTTGGTCATTTTTCCTTTTATTCTTACCTTTTTTTATTTTTCTTATTTATTTATTTTTTTTTTCTAAAATCGTCGTGTCAGCTTTTTTGTCCCCTCAGACATGTAGAGGTATCCAAGGAGCCATGTGAGACAATAAGTCTCCTTGATGCTTCCTGGATATGTGCAATCCCATTTTCATAAATTTTGGGTTTCAATGACCTACATCAAATTAATCTTGGTTTCAAAGAAATATGTTCAAAAATGGGAAAAAGAGAGAACTTACAAAACAAAACAAAAAAAGTTTTAAAACAAAACAACTAGTTTTTAGAAAGTAAAGTAAAAGTTGTCAAAAATCAAAGATTGGATAAAAAAAATGATCGAAAAAAAAATCAATCAAAATTAAAGAAGAAATATAAGAAACAATATATAAAAAAAACATAAAAAGGGTAAAACTAAAAAAAAAGATAAATAAAAAAAAATCAAAATCAAAGACCAAAAACCTAAAAAAAGGGGAGTAATACAAAAAAAAAAAAAAGAAACCAATTGAATAAAAATGATAAAAGAAAAAAGAAAAAAATAACAAAAATAACAAAACAAAAATAAAAACAAGGAAAACAAAAAAAAAAGGAAGCAAAAAAAAAAAACAAACAAACAAACAAAACAAAAACGATAAATTTAAAAAAAAAGAAGGAAAAAAATGAAAACAATGATAAAAAAAACTAAAAATGCAAGAAAAGGAAAGAAATAAAATTAATTCTACTTTTAGCAAATTAAAACTCATTAACCAATTCTAATTTTGTTTTATTTGTTAAGGGGAAAAGTAATTTTTATTTCTTTTATCTTTTTACTAAAAAAGAAAAAAAGAAGAAAAAGAAAATAACAACGCAAAAAACAAAAAGTAAGTTTAAAAAAAAGAAGAAAAATAGAAACAAAAATAAAAACCAAACACCAACTAAAAGACAGTTTTTAATTATCTGAACTACGTGGATTTTGATCTTTACTGAAGGGTACGTAGGCTCTAAGTTCTTATCCTAGGTTAAATCCGCTCTTGTAAATAATCACTTTCTTTTAATTTTATTTCCTTAATTTCTCTTTATCTTATTTTACTTTTAATTTTATTCCTTCTTATTTTACTTTTTTGAATTTCTTTCCGTTCTATTTTACTCTTAATTTTCTTTCATTTTTTTATTTTTACTTTATATCTTTAAATTCTTTTCTTTTTGGTTTTACATTTGATTTGTTAAAGAGAATTAAATAGATTAAAGGCCATGGTGATTTTGCACAACTAACTTAGGGTAACCGTTCTTAAAAACGGGTGTAGTGGGGTGCCTAACACTTTCCCAATTCACAATCAACTCCTAAACCCATTTTTTGGTTCGTAGACCATTTCTCAAACTAAAAAGATTTTTCTAAAATTTTGCCTTTTCAAAATAAAATTTTGGTGGTAACTCTACTATTTTTAATTTTGATTTCGATTTGGCGCCAGGCGGTCGCATTTTCGAGTGTGACAGTTTGGTGACTCCATGGGGACTCATGAAGAGTCAAGCCTAATTTTGGTTAGTTGCACAAAATGTTATGGCCTTCTTTTTGTTTTGGTTTTCCCTTTTATTTGTTGTTTGCCTCATATGATTAAGGTAGATAACCTGCCATTCACATGCTTGCTTCATCTATTTTATTTCATTAATTATATATATAACATGTGTTAGGGTTAGATAACATATGGAATAAAACCTTAGGGTAGATAACCGCATCTGTATATATTTTTTTATATTTGTACAAATGCTCTTCTCTTCAAATTGTTTTGCCAATCTGCCTAGCAGATAAGGGTTGGGCAGTTCATAGGGTAAGAAGATAAATGCTCTCCTCACACACATCACTAAGACACAAATAACTCACACACATTATGGGCCCTATACCCAGGTCTGAGTGCACCCTAGGTTAGTAGAGGTTTATATTGATTTCCCTGTGGAGCCTTATGCTTCTTGAGGCTATCATGAAGACCTTGCCTAAATTGTACCTTGTTATATGAATTTGACTTATGTAGGATCTTTTTCCTCTCAAGGTCAGATTTATATAATGAGATCCTCATTTTATGGTGGGGGCAATTTAGGGACCAACAATTTTAAAAGTCATAGATCTACCCTGAAAAATGCATTAATAGTCAAGCTTTAGACGCCTCCTGAACAATTAGAGCCAGACCTCTGCAAACCATTGATCTCAACCTAGGGTCTACCCATGTTAGGACAAAGAGGAGCATTTTGATCTTTTTCTTCAATGCACTCATGCATCAAATAAAACCCATAGAGAAAGTGACATATTGTCACTGTTTACTAGAGTAGCTAACGAGGTGTCACTGCACAATTAGACACATGTAACTGTAACGAAGGTATGAACTAATTAAACTAACCCTTACCCAGTGGGTTTCCAACCCCAAGAGGCCATAATCACATTAATGATAGTCCCTTGAAAGGAAAACCTTTTGGCATGCATATGTGCACTAGAAAAGAAGACGAGATTAAAAAATAAATAAATAAATAATGCATAATTCGACTTATAATTTTCCCTAAAATTTCCATCCTCACTAGATAATAAGTTTCTCATAGAAAAAAAGTTACTTTCAAAGTGTTGAGAAATAACAATATCCTTAAGTTTTGCTATATCAATAAATGAGTAAGATGTCTTGGTTAAGATTTAAACCATTGTGTAGGCGTCAATTGTTTAGAAAAGTATATTTCTCTCAGATTGGTTATCAATTACTTTTTCTCTAATGAAGCAATAAGCTCCTTGCGAAAAAGCATAAACTTTTTCTTCTCTTCCTATGTCAAGACGTTGTTCTCAATGATGCATAAATGGGTATTTAATTTTGGATTCATCATACACTAAGGGGCTATTACATTAACTTGTCAATTGAATTCTAAAGCTCATACCTTATGGAGCAATAAGTTCCTTGAGGAAAACAAAATTATTAAGTTAATAGTGACAGTCCCCTAACCAACAATCTTTGGTATGCTAACTGATGAGTTTTGAAGTAATGATTTGTTGTTCAAGTTTATTGGCATAACAGAAGTAATGGAACCTCTGGGTAATAAGCAATATCTGAGTTCAAAGTAAACTAGGCTAATCGCGATAGGTGCCAAAATCAAAGTCAAGGCAAAAATAGAGCCAGTCAAAAGCCTGATTATATTAAGCGAGAAACTGAAGAGAAAGCATATCCAAGATTTTTGAAGGAATTATGGAGATATTCTAGATTTATTGTGAATACCAGTCTAGCCAGAAGTACTTTCTGCCTTAACTCAACATTGGGACAATTCATTAAGATGTTTGCATTCTCTACGTTCCAGATCACACATTCTTTAGAAGAATATGGGAACTTCATAAATACACCCCTAGAAAAAAATACATTGGTTTACTACTACCTGAGATATTTACCATCAATACGTGTAGTGGGCCAGATTTTATGAAAAGATCCTGACAAGATCCAATTACACCGGAGAGGATATATTGAGGGCCTTTTAAGAAAATATGTGGAGGACCGTTTAGAGATCTTAGCTAAAAGGGAAGATCGAGCTACCTTCAAAAGGGTTCTTGCCTTAGCCATATATGGATTAGTGTTGTTTCCATCAGCAGTGGGAATAATTGACTTGGCAGCGGTGAGTGTTTTATGGATGGTGGAAAACCATGGTATAAATCTTGTGCCAGCTGTGCTAGCAGAAATGTTCCTAACATTAAGCTTTTGTCAACAAGATAAAGGTGAAAAGCTAAAATGTTTTCTTCAGCTTCTTATGATTTAGATTTTCAATCACATTTATGGAAGGAAATACTAGTTGGGTCAATGAATGATACCATACATCACTCGATTAGAGACCTCCTTTGTCGTGAGGGTGCTGTCTTGTCATCATCAAATATGAATCTTGATGATTGGGCCCGTTTACTCGATTAGTTAGACGACAACACAATTTGGTGGAAACTTGCTTGGTGGGAAAACGAAGAGATTGTGTGTTGTTGTGGAGAGTTTCTAAATGTACCCTTGATGGGCCCTCAGGGTTGCATCAATTACAATCCATTGGTCGTCCTCTAACAGTTTGCATATAGGCAAGATGTTCCTTCTGAAGAGACAACATGCCTGATTTACTTCTACCACCTTAACCCAAAAGCCAAGGTACTTTGCCAGAGAATAAGAAGCGCATAGAACAAAGTTATATGCAAAGGGAATTTGAATTGGGTAAGCGCATTATAGCCACAACTAAGGAATATCGAGAATGGCTAAAAGAAAGGGCTAAAGGGGCTAATCCTTCCTTCGTGCCACCTAATCCTTTGCATGGCAATGACATGCAAGTGATTAATGAACATTTCGCACGGCAAGTAAAGGACAAGAAGGGAAAATTGAAGCATTTAGAAGAAGAGAGACGAAAGTGCGTGAGGGGCTTGAACTAGATGCAAAGTGAATGTGCAATCCTGTGAGCAGAAGTTGCCAGGGGAATGTCGAGAGTAAGGAAGTGAAGAGGTTGAAGGAGGAAAACACAAAATTAAAGGATGTCGTAGAAGAAGCTCAACGACGGGTAACGAAAAATGAGAAAAGGATGCATATTAACAGGGCCAAGCTAATAAGAGTTGTTAAGGAAAAAGACGTGCTGGAAAGACAAGTCCAAAAACTTGAATCAGGAGAGACTCAACAAGAAATTAATATGCTGGTGGGAGAATTGGAGAAGAAGATGAATGAGCTAGCCACCATCAGGAGTGATAATGCCACAATAATGCAAGGTTTGATAAGACAACTTAATCGGCAAGCCGAAGTGATCGAGGCATGGAAAGCTCTCCACGTCGAAAAGCAATGGAAAAGGAAAGGTTCGTGAGTTCGTTTAAGAAGGCAACCCTCATAGCAAGTGAAATTATCCATAATTTCATAAGAGCGCTTAAGGAAGCTGAGGGCCTGACCAATCCATTACACACGCCAATTGAGATAACAGAATTCTTTGTACTATGTAATGATGTTGTAACAGAATTGAGAAACCTCAATGGTTATTAGTTCCCCAAAGTACTAATGCAATCACGAGACGCTATTATGAAATTTTGGAATTTTCCTGAATTAATTAATGTATGTGTTTCCTTTACATGCAATGAGAGCAAAGAATGACTCAGATAGATGCAAAAACACTGATCATGTAGGGATTCAGATTCCCTCTTGTATCAAATGTTAACACTGATTCTCTATGTGGGTTAATAAAACCCCTTAAAAAATCAAAGGGCCCAATGTTCCTTTGTCATTATACCTAAATAGCTTGCTCAAATCATTGTTTTAATTCAAAATAAAATATTTCCTAACATAACTGAATTGTTTATATTTTACTGTTGAAAAATAAAAGTGCTAAGTGAAAAAAAAAGGAAGGCAATATTGCGCCTTCGAAACGTAATCCATCTAACCAGACCCTTTCTCCTACTAGAGTCTACAACACTCGTTCAAGAAGCAGAATTATGAAGGGACATCAAATAGAAGGAAGCCCAAGGGTTGAAGAGGATACATCCACTTTGAATAGTCGCATCACAACTATGGAAAACCAAATGGCTCAAATGAGCAAAATGATGAAGATGTTGTTAGAGATCTTCAAAGGAAAAAGGGTTGATAACCGACCCAGCCACCCACCTATCACTTCATAGATGGGAACAAGCTCACAAGGAATATTTATAATGGAGGCTCATTCTAGTCAAATGGGGGACCCTATTCAATCGGAGAAGAATGCACAAGAACCTCCTATGAAAGTAGCCGACAAACAAGGTTTCCTAGAAGGAGCAAAAGATATGCAAGATTTCCTCGGCTATGATGCCACGTATGCATTCTAGATCCTGGCTGCGGACAATAAAAGAAAGATTAGTGATGCTAAGAAGGACTGGGAAAGAGAGTTAGGAGAGGTCAAAGACCAGCTCCATAGTTTACAAGGACCAACTTTATGGGGATCATTAGATGTGGAAGAATTGTGCTTGATCCCGGAAGTATCAATTCCCAAAAAGTTTAAAGTTCCAGATTTTGACAAATACGATGGTACTGGAAATCCTGTTTATCACCTCAAATCATACTACACAAAGATGACTGTCTGGTCCAAGGATGAGAAGTTTTTGATAAATTTTTTCCTAAAAAGTTTAACTGGGTCCACCTTATTATGGCACATGCAGTTGGACCTTACAAAAATCCACAAATAGAGAGACCTTATAAATGCTTTTATGAAGCAATATAAATTCAATCTTGATATTGCCCTAACCAGAGAGCAACTAAAAAGAATGAGCAAGATGTCAACTGAGTCATTCAAGGAGTATGCTCAAAGGTGGAGGTTGATGGCCTCCCAAGTCTAACCTACAATGATTGGATCTGAGTTTGCTCATACTTTATTTGGACTCTATCCGATCCATTTTATAAGATCATGCTGGGAATTGATGTTACCAATTTCGCTGATCTAATTGAGGTAGGAGAGAGAATTGATGCAGACATTCATGATGGGAAGCTCGTATCTCCTCAAAGTAAGGGTGGCTTTAGGAAAGGACAAAGCATAAAGAGGAAAGAAGGGGACATAAACTATGTTCAACCTTCAAGGCCATTCCTACGACAACCTATATCTTATCGAGTTAATAAAATGGTTGAAGGTCAAAGTCAATTTAGACCAGCTGTGAACGGATAAGGACAACATGAGAGGGGAGCTAATGTACAATCGAAAGACAACTGCCTATGGCCTAACTTCAATTCTACTAATGTAGAGTTGTACTAGAAATTGTTGGAAGTAAAACTTATAGGGCCACGTTACGCAAAAGGGATGCAAACACCGTACCCAGCATGGTATAACCCCAACGTCTCTTGTGAGTACCATATGGGAATCCCAGGACATTCAATTAAAAACTGTACCACTTTCAAGAGAAATGTGTTGGATCTGATCGAGTCCAACCATATCCAACTTAAGCCTAGAGAAGAGTCAATAATTGCCACTGACCCTCTACCCAGTTATGGGCGACAAGTGAATGCTATTGAGAAAGGATTGGGATTTTCAAGAAATCTTGATACCATTAGACTGCCCATGAAAACTCTATTAGGTAGCCTTTAATCAGCTGGGTATATGTTAGATTTGCCATAAGAAAGGTCAGTTGAAACTCTCATTGGGCCATTAGTTAAGTTTTGCGATTTTCATCAATAAGATATGGACCATGACATTGAGAATTGCACGCAATTTTGAAAGGTATTAAAGAAATTAATGATGCTAGGGGTTGTGGTTATAGAGAAATCAAAAGAAGAAAGTTGTGTAATAAACGAGAAATATGTTGACATCATTATCCCCACTAGACAGCTAGAAACAGTTACCTTAACTGTTGGAGATCCTTTTTTGACATCGGGGCTATCTTGTCCCCCTCCCTCAAGGCAACCCTTTGTGGTTATCAACATGTCAGCTCTGTTCCCATATCAAAGCAGCCACGCACGTACCATAGAGATATGAGGAAATCTGGGACCACCTCTTAAATCATATGGTGATTGCCAAGTCAAAAGGAGAGCCTATTACAAATATAGTTGAAGCAGGAGGTATTACTTGAAGTGGTAGGGCTTACGTCCCAGCAAATATTGATAATCGTGGGAAAGGGAAAAGGAATTGATAATGATGATCTGAAAAAAGAGAAAGAAGGGAAAAAAGATAACAAAGATGAAAAGTTCCTATAAATTATGAAACAAAGTGAATATGATGTGGTAAAGCAATTAAAGAAAACTCCAGCCCAAATTTTCATGTGGTCCTTAGTCATGAGCTCAAAAGTACATTGTCAAGCTTTGCAAAAGGTCTTAGAGGAGGCATATGTGCAGCCTGACATCACTCTAAAAAAAGTAGCTAGTGTAATGAATATTGTCAGGTCCACATTTGCCATCTTATTTTCTGAAGAGGAGATCATAGGGACATTCGCTAATTAGCCTAAGGCCCTACACATTACTCTGAAATGCAATAGGTTCATAATTGCAAAAGTTTTAATTGATGGGGGGTCAGCACTAAATGTGCTACCACTAACCACATTTGAGCAACTGGCAGTGGAAACATCACACATTGGAAAAAGTGAAATGGTGGTTAAAGCATTTGATGGCCCTAAAAGAGCCGTGGTCGGTACTATATGTCTATCCTTAGAGATTGGGCTAAAACTGTTTGTAGTAGACTTCTAGGTAATGGACATCGACCCCTCCTATACAATGTTGCTAGAGAGGCCATGGATCCATTCTGCTGGCACTATTCCTTCCACTCTTTACCAAAGAGTCAAATTCATTAATAATGGGAGGATAATCATTGTCAAGGGAGAGGACGAGATAATATTGAGTAAGCCTAGTTCCTTACTGTATATTGAAGCTGCAGAATGAGATAAGGAAATGTTGTTTCAAAGTCTGGAGATGGATGGACCCAAGCCTGCTGTTGGAAATGTCAATCAAGTATTGATGAAAATGTTAGAAAGGAGTGGATTCGAATCTGGAAAGGGATTGGGAATACAGCTACAAGGAATTAAATGACCTATTATGCTCCCAGAGAACCCTAATCGTCAAGGATTAGGGTATGGACCCTTATTATCAAACCCAGTAAAGGAGCAGCCAAAAGCAAAAGGAAGTAAGAAGCAAGAGAAGCTAAAAATCTCCCATATCAGAGAAACTTTTCTAGCTCCCTCAGATGTTATGAACCAATTAAGTATTTCCACGGTTGATGATGAAGCAGTGCGATGAGTCAAAGCTTGGATTTCAATTGATGATACTAGAGAAAGATTGGACAATTGGGAAATTAAGGATACCCCTGATGTCGTAGCATTAGAGTAATTGTTTCAATCATGTTGTTCTTTTTATTTTAATTCGTTTAAAAGAAATCTTCCTTTACAATTTCAATCAATACTTCATGTGAGTTATGAATGACAGTGATCTTTGGTGAATGGAATTAAAACTCCTTAGATTATCTTACCTTTTACCTTTTGCTCTTTTTCTACTCGTTTATTTTCATTTTATTTCTTCCTCCAGGAAATTGTTTTCCTCGAAACTCTAGTCCAACGCGGAGGTTTTTGAGCCCCCATTGAATGATTTATGATTACCATGAATATGCATGATTCTGAATCTAATAACAAAGAATTGACCCAGATCTTTGAAAAAATGCTTGATTCTGTAGACAAAGGAATAAGCCCACATGAAGAAATAATTGAAAACATCAATTTTGGGATAGAGGAAACTAAAAAGGAGATAAAAATGGTAGATAACCTAGAAAGAGAGGAAATGATTCAGCTCTTTAGAGAGTATATAGACGTCTTTGCATGGTCTTATCAAGACATGCCTACTAGATCCCATAATTGCTTCTCATGAGATCCCTTTGCTCCCAAATGTCGAACCAAAGAAGCAGAAATTAAGAAGAATGAGTCCCGACATATCATTGAAAATAAAAGAAAAGGTTATGAAACAACTAGAAGCTAGTTTCCTTCAAGCATCCACGTATCCTCAATGGGTAGCAAACATTGTACCCATCCCTAAAAAGGATGGAAGGGTTCGCATATATATTGATTATAAGGATCTGAATAAAGCAAGTCCAAAGGACAATTTTCCATTGCCTCACATTGATGTTTTAGTTGACAATACAACACGAGCCTATCGGTATTCCTTTATGGATGGTTATTCTGGGTACAACCAGACTCCTATGCATGAAGACCATAAAGATAAAACTACATTCATCATGCTATGGGGGACATACTGTTATAGAGTAATGCCATTTGGGTTGAAGAATGCTGGGGTGACTTACCAACCGACCATGACGGCACTTTTTCATGATATGATGCATAAGGAGGTTGAAGTGTACGTTGATGATATGGTGGCCAAATCTACAGAAGGAGAGAGCCACGTGGTAGTCATAAGAAGGCTATTTGAAAGGTTACGTATATACAAACTCCGTTTAAACCCTAACAAAAGCACCTTTGGGGCTTTGACTGGGAAATTATTGGGTTTTGTGGTGAGCTAGAAAGGAATAGAGGTAGACTGTAACACCATACTTTTAATACTCAATTCATGCAATTGATATACCTTATCTCATATAATTTATATATGGAGTAATATAATGGCATAGGGACTAAGTCTCAAAATGCATTTCTATATGGGTAAAATTTTTCTTTCAGAGTCCCGTGGGCCATATGAATTCATCTATAACATTCTTACACTTAAATACATGAATACAAATCATTTCCATCATCAAAATTGGCCTACAACTCATGGAAGGCAAACGAACACATAAAACCCATGTTTGCATTTTTTGCCAAAATTTCCTCTTTTCTATAACAAATTTTGGAAAATTATAACTAATTCTAAAAAAATCAAAATCATGTGTTTTTTGCCATTCTAGGAAGATACACATGTTTACTTTATGCTAAAAATATGAACAGCCCATGAAACACTACACAAAAGACTTTTGACATTCAAAAAGGGACGGAGGTCTGGCTGGCTACTGTATTGTCACAGGTTTCTGTAGCAAACTTCAAAAATATCCAACTAATTTCACAAAAATCTAATGCATATAAATGATACTAATCTAGAAAGCTATAGATATTAGATAGAGGAAAAAAATAACTCTATACTAGTACAGGCAGCCCAGAGCTTGGAATTCAATGGAACAGTAACAAAGGTCAATTGAAATCCTTGATACTGGATAGAATGTTCAAAAATTCATGTCTCCCTCTCTAGACCTCCAATTGAGGTGCTTCTAGTTGAATCAAGTTGCTATAAATGCCTAATTTCTCTGTATAAAATTTTATGGTAATTGGACATTATTTGAGCTCTATGTGATAGATTTCATTTTCGAACAAAATGAATAGTGTAGCAGACTAAAACTAGAAAAATTGCCAACTTTGAAAATTCATCGAATATTCTATAGACCTCTAAAAATTATGATCCTTAACTTCTCAAAAATCTCTCAAGAAGCTCTAAATTTCTGCCAAATCGTAGATCAAGAAGAGGTCATTTGACTAAAAAGTGATATAGAGTTCTATTATGGTCAATTTTGGCTCCATATGAGGTACCAAATTAACCAAATGGCTTTCCCTAGGGTTTGACACCTTTTTGGCAAGTCTAACAGCATGATTAAAACTTGTGTAAGCTGTCCAAATGGTCCCAAATATTATGTATCTCATTTTGGCCATCTCATCCACACTTATGCATAATTCCATGTTGTCATTAAAGGAGCTACAATGCCGTAACATGTCTAAATTCCATTCTAATGGTCACATAGCATATTCTCTCAATCATACATGTCATAATATCATAATTACATATGTTCATAACATTATACTACATATACATCTATTAAATACATCAATTGCCATTCTTATAGCCTTAAAGTGACAAAATTTCTACATTTCAATGTCATTGCTTCATCTATCACGTGGTTGACTCCTATTGCCTTGCTCTTTAGGTCCACCTAGCATATTAAATCATTAGAGAGGAAGGAATGAGATTTAAAAAATCCCAATAGCTCATCTCCCATTTAATCACATATAACATATGCAAAGCAAGTCTTGAAAATGCATGCATGGATATCATGAAAGTCATGAACAGTCAAGAAGCAAGTTTGGCATGTGAACAAGTTGTATAAGATATCTAGAGCTCACCAAGTGTTTGGATTGGCTTCACACTTTTTCTCATAGATTTTGGACTTGCCTCACCCATTCTTTAAGAGATTTTTAGACTCAACCTTATTCTTGGGAGCCCACTTTGCTTTTGGGAAACTCTTTACTTTATCTCAACTAATCTCAAGGGTTCTTGGCTCATCCTCACCATGGTTAAGAGTTCTTAGCCTTACCACACTTAAGCAAGCTCAAACAAACATCATACATTCATTTGAAAACATAATATGTCATCATGAAATCATGGCATATAAAATCATGCTAGCATACTTTTCATGGCTTAAAAATACACACACACACACACATTCTAAGATAAGCTAAACACACATCCATGCATGAGAGAAGGTGGAGAGAGCTACCTCGCACATAATCACACACTTTTTCTCTTGAAACTCCCTCCCTTGCTTTGACCACACACCCACAAACGTGTAGGGAAGGTTTCTCTTGGCCTAGACACAATTTATGGGAGCCAATTAGGTTCATGAAACAAATTCTACGGTTACATAACTTGCTTAGACACTAGGTTGTTCTATAAACCCATTATGGTCCATAATTGCACCTAATGAAGCAATACCCTTCAAATGAATTCTAAGCTCCATTCTTTCCTTTCAAATATGATTTTTGACTCCTTTTAAGTCTCCTGGAGTCATCACATAATTAAAACAAAGAGCCTAGCTACATGTTGCTTCTTTAGGTCATAATATGAAACCTAAAGCACTAAATCACTTTTTATGAGTTCTGAATTTTTTACAAGGCCTCCCCTCATTTTTTTTTCATCAAATATGACTCAAAAATGATCTTAGAAAAATTGAAAACTCTCCCTAACTATGGAAACTTGCCTAGGCCGAGACTATGGGGGTTCTTGGCCTCCTTGGAGTTGTCTTTGTTTTCTTGAAGGAGGAAGTATGTGGGGAGTATCTTAGGGATCTTAGGAGCTCATTTAAACTCTTAATTAGGCCTAAGAATTATCATATGAAATTAGATTTTAGAAAGTGCACACAAAACTCTAGAATTTGTATCTTGAAATTTAATAGTCTTTTATAATTCCCTTTGCATATTCTTAATTTTCACACTCTTTTTCCTTAGATTCATGCTTGGTTTTGCCTAAAAATTATCTCCTCCTAGGGTTTTCTCAAGTGGGGCGAAATGGTGGAGGAGGGAACCAAAGATGACAACCATAGGAAGAGAAATTACCTTATTTTCTTGCTTTTTCTCACTTAAATCTTGTGTTCTTTGAGCTCCTCTCTTCAAATCCGAATTTTCCCTTGAATTTCTCCCTTGATTCAAATTTATAAACTCCATTTTAATCAAAGGAAACAAAGGAGAAGGGAGGAGAGGAGGTGTGGATGAAGAAAAGCATGAAAAATTACCATGGAAATATACCTTCAAGCTCAGATTTTTTCTCTTCTTTTTCCTCCTTTGGTGCACCTCTCTCCTAGGGTTTTTTTCCTAATTTGAGGCAGAATAATCTGAAGCTAAATGAGGGGGAGTGTGAGGCACCACCTATTTATAAGGGAGGAAGAAGCACTTTTTCAAAAATTTCCATTTTGCCCTTCATTCTTGGCATTTTCATTTCTCCTTCGTTTTAGCTCCTTTTTTAGAACCGTCTCTTCCATTATGAAATTTAGGTTCCCAATTAAATAAAATACCTTTGGAATCACTCAAATCAAAACTAAAACCTTTCTGAATGAATCCATCAAAGTTCGGGCACACTAACATTGAAAAATGTCTACCCGAGGGGATTTAATGATCCCAGGGCTTCCCATAATTTTTAGGGCCTCTAAGAACCTCAAAGAACTCAAAACTTTCATTTAGAAAGCCCTCCTATGTGAATTCCAAAAGTTGCTTAAAATTATGAAAATGTCATTACGTTTCGTAAGCTTTTCATAAGAAATTTTTTCTTCATTCTAGCACTATTTTTCTTTCCATCTGAGCCTGGGATTCTCATTTTTAGGAGTTTAGAATACTTTTCAAATTTTTTAGGACTTTAACTATCTCATTTCGAGGGACTTCCTTTTGTATTCAGTGGATTTCGTTTGTTTACGGAGAACTGTGCGTTACGTTTCTCGTGTTTTCTCTTGTTTTCAGAAAATTGGATGTTACATAGGCCCTGACAAAGTGAAAGCAATCCCAGAAATGCCGTCTCCCTGATATAAAAGGAAGTACAAAGCTTTTTAGGTCGACTAAATTACATAGCAAGGTTTATTGCCAATTTAACTACAACCTGCGAGCCACTTTTCAAGTTGTTGAGGAAGAACTACACTGAAAAATGGGACGATAACTGCCAACAAGCCTTTGACAAAATTAAAGAGTATCTGTAGAATCCCTTAATTTTAGTTTCGCCCACGCTAGGACAACCTTTGATTCTTTATCTGACAATCTTGCCAGGATCGATGGGGGCTGTATTAGGGCAACACGATGCCTTTGGAAAGAAAGAGTAGGCAGTTTATTACTTAAGTAAGAAGTTCAACGAATATGAAGCATGTTACTTGTTGATTGAAAAAACCTGTTGCGGGCTAGTATGGACTACTAAACGATTACGACAGTATATGCTTTATTATACCACATGGCTAATTTCCAAAATGGATCTTATCAAATATATCTTCAAAAGCCCACATGTTTTAGGAAAAGTCTCTAAATGGCAAGTGATCCTGTCTGAGTACGATGTCAAGTATATGACTTGAAAGTCCATAAAGGAAAGTGTCATAGCAGACCATTTAGCCGAGAATCCTCTGGATGAATACCAACCATTGAATTTCCATTTCCCTGATGAAGACATACTCACTATAGAGGACAATGAAGATGATAAAGATGGTGGTAATGGGAGATGGAAGATGTATTTTGATGGGACTACAAATATGCATGGTTATAGCATTGGGGCTGTAGTTGTGTCACTTGAAGGAAAGCAGTACCCCGTTGCTGTTAAATTGGAATTTGAATGTACCAATAATGTGGCGGAATATGAAGCTTGCATTAGTAGGTTGAATGCTGCCATAACTCTTGGTATAAAAGGTCTGAAAGTTTTTGGAGATTCTGCCCTCATAATTCATCAAGTGACTGGAGAATGGTAAACAAAGGACTCAAAGCTGATTCCATATCAGAAGTTTTTGGTTCAGCTAATTAGCCAATTTGAAGAAATCAATTTCCATAATGTGACTCGAGATAAAAACCAATTTGCCGATACTTTGGCTACTTTAGCAGTGATGATTCAACTGGACTATGGAGTCCAAGTCCAACCACTTCGAGTGAAAGCTCGGGATTTACCGACATATTGCCTAAACATAGAAGAAGAACGTGATAGACAACCTTGGTATCATGATATCAAGACTTAGATGATAAGTAGGGAATACCCAGCCGAGGCCACTGAGAGTGATAAAAAGACTATTTGGCGTCTAGCCATGAATTTCTTCATTAGCAATGACATTTTATACAAGAGAAGTCATGACGGTACACTATTGTGGTGTGTAGATGCGAAGGAGGCACAAAAAGTGGTCACAAAGGTTCATAAAGGAATATGGGTATGCATGCAAATGGTCACACTCTGACTAAGCAAATCCAAAGGTGCAGATACTTTTGGTTAACCATGGAGAAGGATTGTATTGAGTATGTTTAGAAATGTCATAAATGTCAAATTTATTCAGACAAAATCAATGCACCACTAGTCTCACTACACAATTTGGTGGCACTGTAGCCATTTTCAATGTAGGGCATCGATGTGATTAGACCAATCAACCCTAAAGCTTCAAACAGACATCGTTTTATCTTGGTTGCCATTGATTATTTCACAAAATGGATCGAAGCTAGTTCTTTTACTAGCATCACTCAAAAAGCTTTTTGCAAGTTTCTCAAGGTGAATATCATTTGCTTATAAACTACCAGAAAAAATCATCACTGATATTGCCCCGACCTAAATAGGGTAGAAGTCACTAAACTCTATGAATAGTTTAAGATCAAATACTATAATTCAGCACCGTATTAGCCACAAATGAATGGGGCCATAGAGGCAGCAAATAAAAACATAAAAAAAATCATTGCCAAGATGATAGTCACCTGTAAGGATTGGCACGAAATGCTTCCTTATACGTTGCATGGGTATTGCACAACTGTGCGTACCCATGCCAATTAAGGTTGAAATCCTATCATTATGGGTATTAATTATATCCGATTTAGATGAAAGCGATTGGATAAAAACCCGGTATGAGCAGTTGAATATGATTGAGGGACGAAGACTCACTGCAATATGTCATGGACAATTATATCAAAGGAGGATGGTAAGAGCTTTCAACAAAAAGCTTCACCCTTGAGAGTTCAAAGTTGGTGACCTAGTCCTCAAAAGAATCTTGCCAAACCAAGACGATACTTGGGTCAAATAGGCTCCCACTTATGAAGGCCCTTATGTTGTTAAGCGTGCTTTCCCAGGAGGAGCATTAGTTTTAATGGACATGGATGGTTGTGAATTAACCAAACCCATTAACTTAGATGTTGTTAAACAATATTTCGTATAAAGGTAAAAGCTCGCTAGGTTGAAAACCCGAAAGGGCGGCCTAGGCAAAAGTTAAAGCATAATAAAAGCTCGCTAGGTTGAAAACTCGAAAGGGCGACCTAAGTAAAAGTTAAAGCTAAAAAAAAAAGAGAAAAAGAGAAAAAAAAAATGAAAAGGAAAGCCCACTAGGCAATAAAAGGCTTAAACAAGGTTAGGGCAAATGGAAGAAAATAGAAATTCAACTCGGGCATAAATGGCAAAACAGTGGGCAAAACATAATCCAAGAAAATTAAGAATCTCAGGCCAAGCTGGATGAAATGCATATTCTATGTAAAGCAATAAATCGTCTTATGGGGGCACGCAGGACCAATTGTAGAGGACATTCTTCAACGGATCCTTTTAGACCTAGTTCTTTTATGTTTTTGTTATTCCAAATTACTTATCATCTTGACGCCTATGTGCTTTATTTGAAAAAATTCTCTTTGAGGATTATTCTTCTGATAATTTCTCATCCATCCTTTTTTTTTTCATTTCTATTGCGATCACTGCATTCATGCTTTATATAGTAAATTAATAACTTAGGAAAGACATTTATCGAAACCATTACTTAACACGTTAGTATTGGTATCCTCTATGGATCAATTATCATAATCATTACTGGACAATGGATTGGGACCTAATAGTAAACAAGTGACTAAATGTCACTTTCATCTCAAACTCAATCATCAAGGCATCCATGAATGATATACATGTTGATTTTTCTTGCCCTAAAATAAGTAAAAGGGACAACTGCAGCTTCAAAGACAACACACAAAATCCTTTACTAGAGAAGAATAAAAATTATCAATTGAAGGCAAGTCAAAGTGCTAAGGGTCTAGTTAAAGAGACATCATGTTTTGGAAGTACAACATGTTCTTCCTTTCTGGTCGACCAGTTAAAAAAAAAAGAAAGAAAGTCAACATTTTTACATTTGTTAATACCTCTGAACTAGCACTCTCATAGTAAAAATAAAATAAAATAAATAAAACCCAAAAAGAAAGAGGAGAAAGAAAGTAAAAAATTAAAAGTCAAAGAATAATTAAAAAAAAAAGGATAATAAGAATGGAGTAATAAACCATAAAAATAAAATTTCACAACTATCATGCGAGACAAGTGAAAGTCAAACTTATAAGATGCTAAATGGAGCATGCATTCATGTACCATACCTGCATACATCGTATAAACCCTTGTCTACACTAGGATAAACAAAAATGTGCATATCGTGAAATAAAGCACTACGCACTTCATACGTCTCCCACACTTGCATACATTGCATAGACCATGATTCATGCTAAGGCAACTAAAAAACACAAAAAATAAAACAAAGCTTTTGAGCTTGAGAAATTAACACCACAAGCACCTTTAAGTCCTGCACAAAATAAACACCTTCAAGCCCTGCACAGAACAGGTACCTTCAAGTCCTGCATAGAACAGGCTCCTAAGTCCTGCACAGAATAGACACCTTCAAACCCTGCACAGAATAGGCATCCAAGCCCTGCACAAAATAGGCACCTTTAAACCCTGCACAGAACAAGCATCCAAGCCTTGCACAAAATAGGCACTTTCAAGCCCTGCATAGAATAGGCACCTTTAAGTCTTGCACAGAACAGACACCTTCAAGTTTTACATAGAACAGACACCTTCAAGTCCTGCACAGAACAGGCACCTTTAAGTTTTGCACAAAACAGGCACTCAAGCCCTACATAGAACAAGCACCTAAGTCCTGCACAGAATAAGCACCTTCAAGTTCTCTCCACTGAACAAGCACCCAAGCCCTACACAGAACAGGCACCCTCAAGTCCTGCACAGAATAAGAACCTTCAAGCCTTGCACAGAACAGACACCCTCAAGTCCTCCACAAAATAGGCACTGAAGTCTACACAGAACAGACACCTCTTTAAATCTTGCTCTAGCCAATATTTCCTATGTTTTTATCTTTGATCATGTTTGGTTTTCCCAGGTAAGTTAACTCACATTTATCTGTTAGCTCTCTAAACAAAATACATGTTTCCATCTTTACTTATTCTTAAGCTAAAGATATAAAAAGTTACGTTTTGCTCTCCTTGCTTAAAGAATAAGTAAAGAAGGGTAACCTGTAAACACCATATTTCGTTTGGGTCACCTTTTAATCTTATTTATTGTCAAAAGGTAATTAAATCATCTTAGACAAAATACGTGTTCTTATCTTTACTTGTTCCTTATGCAAAAACATTAAAAATTACATTTTCAATCTCTTTGCCTAAGAAATAAGTAAAGAAGGGCTACTGTGAACACTGTATTTTGTCCAGGAAAACTTCAAAAATAATAACCAAATCAAATTAGCAAAAAATGTGAAAAACATGAAAAGTGAAGAAAAGTTACTTAAAAAGTATTAGACTTTTTTTCTCAAATTCCTAAGTCCCAAATTCAAAAAAACAAAAAAAAAGCTAAAACTAAAGTCTAATTATTTTGTTTGTCAGTCCAAGTTTATCAATCCTATATCAAAAAAAAAATGAAAATAAATAAAAATCAAAAGAGAAGTAACCCAAATTCAAAAAGAAGCCTGCAACCTAACTCTCATAAATTAGGCATATCAACTCCAAGACCAAAAAAAAAAAGTAGAAACAATTAAAAAAAATGTAAAAGAGGCAAAATGCAGGAGCCCTGCGTTTTAACCCGGCCCCCTCTTTCCCATCACTTCATTCGCTGCCATTCAGCAAAGCGTGAGATCAAGGCAAAGAACAGAGCATAAAAATGGAAGGCAGCGTCTAGTGTCTCAGGGGTTCAGTGGAGCAGATTTGCAGCAAGGGGCTCGAGGATTTGACCTTTCTCTTTCATCCCTTTTCACTATCAGAGATCAAGAACCACTAACACGAAAATGGAAGGGAGCAATGGAGACAACAGCCGAGGAAGGAGAAGGAAGCAGAAAAGGGAGATTTTCATATTAGAAAAGGAAACAAGGAGAAAATGAAAAGGGAGAAAGGAGAAATTGAAGGAAAGCAAGAGGTTGAGAGAGAGGGAACCCAAGACCGAGAGACAGAGAATGAAGGTGAGGGAAAGGCTCTCCTGAACTAGTTTCTGATTTGAGAGAACCAAGAGAAGTGGGAGCATCAAAGGGGAACCGAGAAGATGAAAGGGTACTAGACGTCCTTTTGTGAGAGTTGTGGGGGATGAAAGAAAAAGGTCCTGAGGCAGAAGCTTCCAAGTTTGATTAGGAAGGAACAACGAGCGGCTCCTTTTTGGCCAATGAATTAAGTGGGAAGCAAGGGTTTTTTCTGCTATTCCTACAGGTGAGTGGTGTGTGTTGCTTCCCTTCCCTATTTAGTAACGGCATCATACTGTGAAATTCCTTTGTAGCTGCTGATAGTGGTAGATAGGAATAAAGGATGGAGTAACCCTGTAACTAAAAGCATAAATATGTATTTGGTATTGCAACATGATGTTGTGTGCTAAATCGTAGACTTTGGTGGGATTTCTATCATTCCTACGCTAAGTGGACAGGGATGAAATGTGAAATATCGTACATTGCATAAACCTTAAAGCATGCTTAGCAGATGCTCGATAAAATGCCTAAGAGAAGTCTGAAATGGGCAGAGGCATTTGATTATTATACTTTCATTTATGAGAATTGCTATGTTGAGTCTGACAGTCCCATGGGACTTTAGTTTTAATTTTCCCACCACTGTGATCTGGCAATAGATAGACATATATTTCAAACTGATGTTCACATGAACGTCTTGTTTTTTAGGCCAAAAACTATTGGATTGAGTTCTGAGTATTGACATGATTATGCATTCTAAGTTGTTAGAACTAGGGATATTATTAGGGGCTCCACGACTTAGATGGATGTGATTTGCTATTAAAGTTGCATAGGTGACCCACTTTAATTTGAAGCTGATTCTATTTTATGTTTCCTTTCTGCTTAACACAGATGCAATGTATACTGATGGAGAGGGTGTTTGGGAATTGCCAGACAGAGGTCTCAAGAGAAAGAAGAGACTCCCTCTGATTCGTTACTGTATGATGTAATATATACCTAAATAATAAAAGAAACGTACCCAAAGCACACACAAACACAAATATATAATGCTATTTGGTCATTTTTCCTTTTATTCTTACCTTTTTTTATTTTTCTTATTTATTTATTTATTATTATTATTTTCTAAAATCGTTGTGTGGGATATTTTGTCCCCTCAGACATGTAGAGGTATCCAAGGAGCCATGTGAGACAATAAGTCTCCTTGATGCTTACTGGATATGTGCAATCCCATTTTCGTAAATTTTATGTTTCAATGACCTACATCAAATTAATCTTGGTTTCAAAGAAGTATGTTCAAAAATGGGAAAAAGAGAAAACTTTCAAAACCCAAAAAAAAAAAGTTTCAAAACAAAACAACTAGTTTTTAGAAAGTAAAGTAAAAGTTGTCAAAAATCAAAGATTGGATAAAAAAAATGATAAAAAAAAAATCAATCAAAATCAAAGAAGAAATATAAGAAAAAATATATAAAAATACATAAAAAGGGTAAAACTAAAAAAAAGATAAATAAAAAAATCAAAATCAAAGACCAAAACCTAAAAAAAGGGGAGTAATACAAAAAAAAAAAACCAATTGAATAAAAATGATAAAAGAACAAAGGAAAAAAAACAAAAAAAATAACAAAAATAACAAAACAAAAACAAGGAAAACAAAAAAAAGGAAGCAAAAAAACAAACAAACAAACAAACAAACAAAAACAAAAACAATAAATTTATAAAAAAAAAAAAAAGAAGAAGGAAAAAATTGAAAACAATAATTAAAAAAACTGAAAATGTAAGAAAAGGAAAGAAATAAAATTAATTCTACTTTTAGCAAATTAAAACTCATTAATCAATTCTAATTTCATTTTATTTGCTAAGGGGAAAAGTAATTTTTATTTCTTTTGTCTTTTCACTAAAAAAGAAAATAACACTGCAAAAAACAAAAAGTAAATTAAAAAAAAAGAAGAAAAATATAAACAAAAATAAAAACCAAACACCAACTAAAAGACAGTTTTTAACTATCCGAATTACGTAGACTTTGATCCCTACTGAAGGGTACGTAAGTTCTAGGCTCTTATCCTAGGTCAAGTTCACTCTTGTAAATAATCACTTTCTTCTAATTTTATTTCCTTAATTTCTCTTTATCTTATTTTACTTTTAATTTTATTCCTTCTTATTTTACTTTTTTTAATTTCTTTCCATTCTATTGTACTCTTAATTTTCTTTCATTTTTTATTTTTACTTTATATCTTTAAGTTCTCTTCTTTTTGGTTTTACATGTGATTTGTTAAGGAGAATTAAAATAGATTAAAGGCCATGGTAATTTTGCACAACTAACTTAGGGTAACTGTTCTTAATAATGGGTATAGTGAGATGCCTAATATCTTCCCCACTCACAATCAACTCTCGAACCCATTTTTTGGTTCGTAGACCATTTTTCAAACTAAAAAGATTTTTTCAAAATTTTGCCTTTTCAAAATAAAATTTAGGTGGTGACTCTACTACTTTTAATTTTGATTTTAGTTTGGCGCCACGCAATCGTATTTTCAGGTATGACACCAGTATTATAACATTAGGCATTAGGCATATAATTTATATGCTCTTAAGGTTATAATTTTGAACGAGTTTATGTTTGTAATATTTAAAATTTAATTTTGTAGCAATAAATTGTTGTTCCTTTTTTTAATTACAACAATGATTCATAAATGTTCTTTAGAGATATATTTAGTGAAATATTTTGCTTATTTGATCATATATGAATTTTCCTAGTCTAATAATTTTTATTTTGCAAAATTGTTACAAATATTTATCACTAAAATGATTCATCCTTTTACAAATATGGTTAGTTTCCTTATTGATAAGAAATAAATCACAATCCATTTTCCTTTTGGTTTGGAAATTTTATTTTGTAAATTGTTTCAAATGTTTACCATCAAAATGATTCATTCATCAAAGTTTAATAAAATCATTTGGTTCCCTTATTAATTAGAGGTAAGGCAATTGTTTTATTCTAGTTTAGGAATATTGTTTTGTGAATTGTTTGTAGGTATTTATTACCAAAATGAGTCACTCATCAAAATTTATAAAATTGTTTACTTTCCTTGTTAATAGAATTATTTGAATTATTATACATAGTCACTTGTACAAAGAGAGTTATTATGTATATTAATTTTGGTTCTACATAAAGGTTGAGGTAGAGATAAATGGTTTAGAGATCCATCTACTAAAAGGAGATGGATTTCTTGAGATAATATATTTCCTTGTTAGATTGAGTCATGTAATTTGAATGATTTTTTAGCCTAAATGGGATAGAGTTTTTTTAAAAAAAAAAATTATTAAGCTTTTTTATTAGTTAAGGTATAAGGTTTAAAGGATTGATCTGCCTGGAGGAGATAAATTCCTTTAATCCTGTACATCTTTTTTTTTTTTTTTGGTTGGCTTCATGTAAAAAGGGACCAATAACATGTTATAATCTCTAGCCAAAGGAGAGTTTATGATAAGACACTTGGTGCTCCTTAATATAATTTATTTAATTTTCAAGTTATTTTGAAATAATGTATTTTACTAGTTATGTTATAATTTTACGAACCAATATCCTTAGTTATGAACAACAATAAATGTTTTGATAAATTTCAATTATAGGAAATAGAAGTAAGACATAAAATTTGTTATTTATATACTCATATTTTCTATATATATGAGGAAATTATTGCTACTAGTTGTCACTTGGTGAAGTATGATAAGGAATAAATAAAGTTAATTCCATCTTTATTTAAGAAATATTTAGTGTTATAGTTTTAATATACAATAAGAATGTCAAATTATTTATGTGAAAGTTTTATTAATAGTGAGTGAAATAAATATGAAAAAAAATAGAATTCTTTGTAGAATTTTAAATTATGCAATAAGGCATCTTGATTATATTTCCCATGCTATAGACTTTTTAAAATACTTGGAAAAATATTGTGACTTGATTGGTTAAAATATTTGTGTGAATTTTGTGGAATATCTTGTGGATATATATATATAGGTAACAATTATGTAAGTTTCTACATAAACTACAATAAGTGTCTTATAATATTTCAGTTCACAAAGAAATTATGAAATTTTATGAAAGGCACAAAAACTATATTTAGTAAAGATATATTTTGATCGATTATATAAATCACATTTAAGTGAAAAGAGTTAATTATATCCATTCCTTAATTTCGGGACATGGGGTCATGTATTGACTTTCTGGGAAAAAGTTAGCCAAAATTACTAATAAAAGTCAACTCAAAGTAAAAATAAATAAATATTTTTTTTAAAAATAACATATATACATATTAGTGGTCTTATATATATATATATATATATATATATATATATATATATATATATATATATATATATATATATATATATATATATATATATATTATGTGGCAACAAATATTTTATCAATTTTTATTAATATTTTATAGCTTTATTTATTAACTAGAAAAATTTCATGATATATCTATGAAATTAAAGTTGAAAAATAATTAAAAAATTTTTCGCATTATTAAGTGGTTTTTGTAACTTTGAATACTTTGGTGACTTAATTGGACTAAATGTATACCTTTTTATTATTGTATGTTATTTGATATAACTAAATCTAATTTAATGAAAAAACTCTTTTAAGTGAGAATAAATTTGCTATAATATTTTAAGTTTTTTGAGTTATGTTATGGAGTTATAACCATCAATTAAGTTTCTCTATAAAGCCTAATAAGAAAAGATCTCCTAATACTTTTAGGCTCTTTGAACTTTTCAGTTAAGGAGAATAGTTTGTGATTGACTCACATTTGAAGGAAAGATATTGTTATGATTCAAGTATGAATGGAGAAAGTTCCTTATTGAGTGTGTACATATTGGATGTGATGACTTAAATGCTGCAACTATTGCTTAATTTTCTATATAGTGAAAAAAATTACTAATGAAGTGGTCATGATTTTTATTTTGAATTTAATTTATTGGCACATTGTATAAGCTTTTGAAGTTATATATGTAAATTTTGAATAATAATATTAAGAAAATTTTGAAATAATATTTGGCTAAAACTGAGTATATAATTTAAGAAAAGTTTGTTACAAATAAAAAATGTCATTTATGTCACTTGAATACATTATAATGCACTATAATTTTTGTTTAGCAATCTGAATAATATTTCGTTTACACAATGTGAAGTATGGAATTAATTGATGACATAACATGAATTTTTTATTATCAAAATGACTCATTCATAAAGATACATTAAAATTTTCTTTGAACCAATCACTATAAATTCTTAACTATTGATTGTGTCATACCTAGCTTTAATTAGATCATTCATACCATTTAGGCCAATTAGCCATTACATTTACAACATTATCATACTTTGTATAGCAAATTTTGGTCCATTTAGGTACCAAATAATGCCACAAGAGTTTAAAGTTGGGTTTTTCTTTTCCTTCACTCATGTTCATCATAAACAACTTTGTTTAGACCCATTAGCTCATGGGACAAATTAGAAGAATCATAAACCTGAAATGACATAGGCTCTATAATTCTATACTAACTTTGAAAATTCATAACTGGGACTATATAATTCTAATTCATGAAAACTAGGTGTCTATAGAAAGTTTAGGATGTGAACTACATGCTATAAAAATTTCAGGTAAATTTAAATTCATTAGTTACATGAAATTTAATAGAACAGTACCTGCCCTCAAAATAAACTCATATAACAGATCCTAATTTTTAAAAATGCATATATTAGGTTACACAACTTCAATTTACACAAATTAGGTGGCAATGGAAAGATTATAATGTCAAATATATGCTTGTAGAATTTTATGAGTATTGGAATTTACTGAGCTCCTCAAATACATAAAAAACCAGAATCGAATTGAGTGAACAATACTATGACTAAAATGAAAATTTTGTAAAACTTCATAAATTTAGGAAATATTCTGTATAATTCCAAAAATTTTAGTTCTTAACTTATTAGAAAGCTCTAATAAGATTCTAATTACATGCCAAATTTTAGACTCAAATTATATCATTTAAGCCACTTTTGATATAAAAGTTGTTTAGACCAATTTTAAGCCTAACTTTGGGATCAATTTGGACCATTTGGTATCCAATTAGTTTTATTCTACTTTGAGTACATTTCTTTCATCCTAAAAGGCATTTATAACCATTGCTTTACATGCCAAAGGGTTTGTACCAAAATTAGACCCCTTGACATCTAAATATACACATGTACCTAATGGCATCAAATATGTCCATTGCTACACAGAGGCTCATATCTCACCATGAATTGCCATACATTCATAACCTCATGCTTTTATATATAGCCTTAATATAAAACATGGGATATCAACATCAATTACATCATAAGTCCATAATGATACAAATATAGTGTCGTATGAGTACATCATCAAAATATATTACAAAAAAGAATACTAATACATCATTCTTAACATTTAGGTCTTCTAGTGGTCTTAGCTTTGACTTGGTGACCCTAAAAAGGTTAGTGGGAGCATGGGGGTGAGATTCAAAGAGAATCTAAGTAGCTAATCTCAACTAATTCAATGCACACATGAATACCATGAATAAATGCAATGCATATGATGCAACAATGTTATATATATGCATCATGTAAGTCAAATGTATCATATAGCATAAAAACTCATTCATTCTTAAGCCATGGCATTATCATAAATTTGCTAGGCTCAACTGATATCAACTCAGGGTTAAAGAAGAGCACTGTGCTCAATTCCATACCTTAGAGAGTTAAGAGCCATCACATAAATTTTCATACACATATAATGCTTATATAGCTCATTTGAAAAATATAATGAAACATTTCTCATGGAAGCATCAAGCAACAACACACATAAGCATTTTAACTCATTCAAGTATTCAAATGCATGCAAGAAAGGGAAATGAAACTACCTTAGGATTTGTAGAAACTCTAAGTACCACTAACCCACTTCTTGGTTCAATTAACTTGATTTCGCTTTGCTTGGCACTCACAATTTGTTGGGTTTGAACTAGCTTGACCTATAAACATCAATTCATAAAACTAGTGGATCCATTAGAATTTATTCTAAGTCATATTCTCTTCACTTAAATACAATATGATTTAATATAGAGCTTATGGCCATATTAGGTCTAATAAGAAGCAACTTTGGTTTTCTCTTTTCCAATTCCCAAACTCTTGTTTGCTACAAGTCTTATAGCTCTAGGGATGCTCATTTGAATCACCATATTCATAATTAAAAGGGTTTAAAGTCATCTTACTCCTTTTGCCTAATTTAGACCTTAAAAATTCAACTTTCATTCTAGGGCTCCTAAATTCAATCCAATACTTCTATAGTTATTTATTCATGATATCTAAGTCTCTAAATTCATTATAATTCAAAGAAATACTCCCTAAGTGCTGTATTTCTCTCTTGGCTAATAGGCAACTTGGAGTTTTGTTGATTCTTTCATAGATTTAGAGGCATGGCTATGTTCCTTGGCTTCTCTTCTATCTAATCAAAATGCCTCAAAATAATTCTAAAACTTTCTAGGTATAATGGAAACCCTAAGTTCCTTGTCTTGAATTCCAAAGCTTTTTAATTGATTCCAATTGCATAATCTTGTTTCTCATGCCTCAAAACCCTTGATGACTTTTTTTCCATGCAAAACATTCTCCCTCATAAACTCCTTTAAGATGGCCAAACCATGGAGAAGAAAGGGAGGCAAAAGAGACCAAGCTTTTTACCATAAATCACACATAATCTTATAGCTCTTCAAGAGGAAAATTTAGTGCAAGGCTTTGTTTCCTTAAATCTTCTCATTCTTCCAAAAGTTTAGCCATGAAACAATAAAAATCTTAGGAAACTAAATCTACCATGAAGGAGAGCTTGAAGAGGAGAAGCAAATTGGTAAAGGAATTAACATGAAAAGAGCAAGATTTCCTTACCCTTTTTTAGCTTTTCTTCTTTCCTTTTCCTCCTCCTTTGGTGTGACTTGGAGTTCTGTTTCAGAGGCAAATAAAGTTAGTTCCAAACATAAGAAGGTGGCATGGCTGAAGTAGAGAAGAAAGAAGGTGGTTTATAAACTTTTCTTAAATTCTCATTATGCCCTTCCACTTCAATTCCTCCGTTTAGGCTCATTTTAGTTCATTTTTAGAACTGTCTTTTTTATATGAAAATTTAAGTTCTCAAGTTTATTAAAAAAATTTACTTTTAATTTTATGTGGCTCAAAATCATTTTGAATCATCCGGTTAAAATTCGTGTCAATAGATGGGTTAAAACATACATCAGAAGGGTTTTGACCATTCTGAGAGTTCCTATAGTTTTTAAGGCCTATGAGAACTTTGAGTAACTTAATTTTTTCATTTAAAGCTTCTATTTTTGACTTTCTAAAAAAATTTTTGAAATTACAATTTTGCTATTACATTTTCAGTTAAATCTATTTAGTCATTCTAACTCCGGTCTTAAGCTATTTTTAACTTTGTATCTTCATTTCTAGATGCCTAGATTATGATTCTAACCTTGCTTCGCCTTATTTCATTTTATTTTGGGGCCTTCCTTTTGTATCTTATCAGTTTCAATTCAGTTTTAAGAAGACTGGGTATTATAGGTTATAAGTCTATAACCTATTATAAGCATGCTGTGCTAATTATAGGCATTTCAAATTCTTTTAATATCTTTAGCTAGTGAGAGTCATTATGCATCAAAGTTTTATAAATTTTACAAATTAAAAGATCACGTTGAATTAATAGACAAGTTAATTGAATGATAAGGAAATTATTAATGTGTATTGACTAAGTCAATGTTAGTTCTTCAATTTCCTTATTTTGTTATTAATATCTTGAGCCTAATAATGGGAACTATATAGGTTAAGTTTCTAAATGAATATCTTTGAGACAATTGATAAAAACATGTTAAAGGGTTGTGAGACCAAGTAAAATAAGATGTTATTGATAAAGAATACTAGTGAACTTTATTTAGGAATTATTAAGGTCTTCTAGTATGATAAAACAAAATTTTCTCACTACCTTAATATATATAATTTAATAAATACTGTTGAATATTTATGACCTAAAATGAGTGAGAGTGCAACTCATTTATATGAACAAGGATATGGTATGTATCATATGTTTATGGTAATAAAACTCAACATGTTCAATGTTCTCAATTATAATTAAAATGGGCCATATAGTTTTCATTGTTTTAGTAGCCTAATTTTGTAACCCAAAATTATTTTAATCTAAGTGATTTCGCCTATTAGTTGAAAATAAAAAATATTGAAACAAGGATTGATAAGAAATGATACATTATTGATTATTTAAAAAAAAATTATCACACTTTTAAATCTATGATCCATATTAACATGATTGTTGATATATGTGATTATAAGTTGAGAGTGTATCAATAAAGGACATATAATTGCTATTATTTCATATTAATGGTTATATTGGAGTGAATTGTGTTTGTTATGCTATCTTAAAACCATTTGGAAAAAAAGTGCATATATAAGATTTTTATTGTTTCATCAACTTAAGCGAGGGGATTAGAGAGCAGCTATCAATATATACTTTTGCTATATTTCTTGATACGTAGAGTTAGGGACAAGCTAGCTGGTAGCTATTGGGTGAGAGTTCCGACCGTGCAACGTACTCTTCAAGCATATTTAAACAATCTGTTCAAGGAAGTCATGAGGTGATACGGAATATTCCAAAATATTTCAATCATACCATCAAGTATAGGAAGGGGGCATAAATAAGTTCACATGGCTCAAAAGTCCCGACTTCTTGTGTCATTGAAATGTCAAAATTTCAAAGTTAAGTTTAGTTAATTAAAAGTTTCGTAAAAGAAAATAGTATACAGTTAAAAAAAGCACAATAATATAAAATCTCTTGACAATAGATGGTATTAAAATCAATTAATATTGTTCGTGGTTTTAGTGAATCGAAAGAACAAATACGTATTTTCAAAATTTTTATTTTACATCATGAACAGCTATATATGTACTTTATACAAAGATATTTCCCCTTTTTTTTTGAGGTTGCGATTGTTTTATTGCAAATTTTTTATATAGAAAAACCTTTTTGTATTTTTGTTTGAAAAAACTTATTTTTACCAATCTAAATTTTACTTCAATCTCACTTAAAAAATTTAAAAAAAAACCATTTTTATTCTTACTTTAGTCTATTGTTATAAGATTATTACTGCCATTATCACTTACCGTAACTCTATATTGTTCATACAAAGAACACAAGCTTGATTTGCCCTCAAAATTGTTTGCAATGTTCCTTGACTTCCTCAGAAAAAATCAGCCCTAATTTGGATCATTCAAAGGAAGAGAAAGAACAAGTTGAAGTCAGTGAAGTATAAACTAATGAAGGCCATATTTGGAAGGAAAGTACAATAACTATGGTAATAGAAGTGCTTATTATTATAATTATTATTCTTTTGATGGTTTCTTCTTCTGCAGGAGCCTACAATTCCATCTCTCAATCTTCATCTGTTTTTGCTTTCCTTCCATATTCTCCTTCTCCTACTAGCACGACTGATCAGTCTATCCCTCGGGATTACAAGAAATGTGATAGAAGGTGCAAAAAGCACTATAAAGAAGAAGCTGATCGCTTCCAAAAAATGTTATGATGCCTGCGTGGTGGCTTGTTTGGAGAATGCATTCTCAGTATGACTTCTTCCCTATTCAACGTTAGTGCATACGTATTCCAAGATTTATTAATTATCTTATTTCTGAATAAATTATATAGACTTTTTAAAATTTTATTAAAATTATACAAATTTCTTTCACATTTTGAAATATTTACAAACTTCCACTGATGTAAAAAAAAATATTTAACACTTTAATTCAATTTTAAATATTTTGATCAAAATATCCTTCATTTAATATTTTTTACTTAAAATAAATATATATTTAGATTAATAAAAAATATTTTAGTCAAAAAAATAAAATTAGACTAAAATATAAAATAATTATTTATTTTAAAAAATTTATATAATTTTAGTAAATTTAAAAAATTTTATATAATTTACTCTTTTATTTTATAGTTGTATATGAAATTTTCACACCCTCAGAAGTGAAGAGGAAAGAAAGGGGATTCTTTGCCAGGAGCCAAACTTGCCTAGGCCGATTCAGGGCTACATTGGACCTATCAAGAGAGTTTAATGCCAGTAACGTTAATTTTGTGGCAAATAATTATAAACTTAAGGTCCAACTAATAGGCCCATAATGGTTTTCGGTAATATTGGGCTTGGCCTAGGCTTAATTGCCCAACAATATAATTTATTTATTTGTTTACTAAAATTTTATTTTGATCCTTTACAAATAGAATTTTTTTAAATTGGTCACTCAAAGAATTGTTTTGTCAATTTAGCTTCTCATAAAAGAGATATTTCTTAATTTCATTACTTACAAAAAAATTATTATAAAAAAGCCCTTATATCAATCTATTTTATTGAAGCTAATTGATATAGTGACATATAACATATTTTTTTTGGGACATATAATTATTTAGTCACCATTATAAAATATGTAATTTGATAAAATAGTGATTATTAGTTTCACTAACAATAAGTTAATAAAAAGATGTTATTTATAACAATTTATTTATGATGGATCAAATTGAGAAATATTTTATTTGCAATAGCTTAAATTAATAAGATAATCTTATGAAAGATTAAATTAACTAATATTTTATTTGTGAGAAATCAAAACGGTAATTCAGCTTTTATTTTGCAACATATTTATTATTTATTTTGATTATTTATATTCTCTTTTACTATGTCCTTAAATACCATTAAGTATAGGTAATTTGTGTTTTTTTATTTCAAGCCTATGGGTAACGTGGGCTCTTATTTAACTTTTAATGGTATTGCAAAATTAAAGCGAATTTAGGCCCAAATTCAATGCAAACCCATTAATGAATATAGTGATTCAAAGTATTAACGTGGTAATTTCTTTCACGGGATTGAAAATTAAATAAAAAAATTGCTATAGACATGATTATTTGGATGATTATAATCACATTTATCACGAAATAACCACTCCTATATATTAAGTCGTTCAAAAAATATAATAAAAAATTAGGATCTTTTGTAATTCTTTCTTGAACATAAACTATCTCTAATAGTAACTAATTCCAAATAGTGCAGCATATTTTCTAGAAGAATAAGGTTTGAACTATATATTGAGGAGAAGGCCAGACAAATAACACATATTCATAATTTAGTAAATTCATCAATTAAATGCTGAACATGTATGCCTATTGTCTCTATGGGAACCAGTCTTAACTCCAATTTGGCCCATCTTTACAATAAATCAATATTATCATCGAAGTCTGCCATAAATCAATATTGTTCATACATAGAACACAAGCTTGATTTGCCTTCTAAATTGTTTGCAATGTTCCTTGACTTCCTTATCAAAAATCAGCCCTAATTTGGATCACTAAAAGCAAGAGAAGGAAAAAGTTGAAGCCGATGAAGTACAAATTAATTAAGGCCATGTTTGGAAGGAAAGTATAATAACTATGGAAGTACAAATGCTTATTATTATAATTATTATGCAGGAGCCTACAATTTCATCCCTCAATCTTCATTGGTTTTTGCTTTCCTTCCATATTCACCTTCTCCTACTAGGAGGACTGATCAGTCTATCCCTCACAGGGATTATGTAACACCATAATATGTTAACATCAACTAATTTCCACTTAGGCTTGATTCCATAAAATTTCAAAGAAAAAGAGTGAAACTGTGGCAATTTAATACATTATGTCAGGGTTTAAATAGTCATACTTCGTCCAGTGGGTCTCATGAACTTGTCAATCATATTCTCTACTCAAACTCCATTCATACAACTCATACGTAGCATAAAACAATTCACGAACCACGAATATCAAATCAAAAACTAGAAAAATGCAAATTCTCTTACGGGTCTACAAGTCAAATTTTTGGCTCCAACTTTAAAAAATCATAACTAATTTTAAAAAAATAGAAATTAAGCAAAGTATATCTTTCTCGAAAGTTCTGGATGTTAAATTTACACTAAAAATAATTCCTAACCACTAAAAATCTTATCTAAACCATGTTTGACAATAGAAAAGGCAGGGAGGTCGAGCTGCCTAGAAATCTGATATAACTTATTAATATAAATTTTGAAAATTTATAATTAATTCTAAAAAAATCCAATTTATGCATTCTGTACCAATTTGAAAAGTTATAGATGTTAACTAGAGGGAAAAAATAGTTTTAGACCACTCTAAGAGCATTTAAATCCCAAAAATCAATTAAACAGTAACACAGATCTAGAGGTGCACTTAGAATAGAATAGCAACTTCAAAATTTCATATCTCCCTCTTTAGACATCTAAATGAGGTGCTTCTAATTAGTATAAGTCACTGGGAAGGTCTAGTTTCCTTTGTAAAATTTCATAGCAATTGGATATCGTTTGCCTCATGAATGACACAGATTCATTTTCAGATAAATTGCATAGTACACTGACCAAAAACTAAAAAAATTTTTAATTTCAAAAATTCGCCAAAAATTCTTTAGAGCTCCAAATATTATGAACTTTAACTTCTCAAAAAACTCTAGACAAGACCTATAAGCATACCAAGTTTCAAACTAAGAAAAGGTCATTTGGTCAAATCTTGATATGACCCTCGAATTTGGCAAATTTAACACTCTATATGGTTCAAAATGAGTTCAAATGGCCTCATACATATTCTAGCACACCTTGGGCAAGTTTGAAAGCACTAATACAACATATAAGAATTACCCAAGTGATCCAAATCATTACACATCTCAAACTCACCATACTACAGGCAAGAATGCACTACTAAGAGTGAGTTACCAAGTGGGAGAATCATACATTCTTATTGCTTTAACTCTAATATTGATATATACAATGTATTCACATACTTTTACATTTGCTCCAAGGTTGACATCTAAAAAATAACATGTACATATGAATATTGACATCCCTTTACATCAAAAGCTATACAAACTATATAAAGTGTCAAAAGATGACTATTTATGCTTCGACCTTCAATCTTTAGCTCTTGAGCTCCACCTAAACCATATGAGATGGGAGAGAAAAAGGGGTGAGATTCATAAAATCTTAATAGTTCATACACTCATTCAATGAAGTAATCAGGGCATATAAATATGTGAAAGCATGCAAGTAAGCATCCAACCATTAAAAATCATACAACACATGATTTATATACTATAAAAATCATATCAATGCCAAGAATAAGTTCTAAAGACTTTAGGTCTAGCCTCACCCTATTTTGGAGACTTTTGGATTGGTTTCACCCTTAATCTAGAGACTTTTGACTTGATCTCACTTATCCATGAGACTTTTAGCCTTGTCTCAACAATTTTTAGAAACATTTGGCTCTACCTCACCCATCGCAAGGGATGTTTGGCACCACCTCACCCTTTAAGAGCAATTTTTAGAACCCAAAATATAAGTATATTGGTACCAATGCAACAAGGCAATATCAAATGATATATCTCACAATACAAGTGCACACACAAGCATACAATAACCATCATACATCCAAGAATGTAAAAAGAAAGAGTGAAGAGCTACCTTAGCACTTAAATACAATTCTTCCCTTTTAATTTATCTTTCTCCTTCTCGATCTCACAATTGTAACTAGATGGAGCTTGATCTCTTTGGCCTAGACACAACACATAGCATGTAATTACTCTCTTAAAACAAGCCAAAGCATCAACCACATATTTGAGAAGCATGCTTTATCTATGATTCCATAAAAAGGTCTAATAAAACTTCTAAATTTTTCTTGAAGGGAAAGGCATTTGGGAAGCTTCCTAAGGGTTTTGGGAACTCAAATAAATACTCACAAAAGTTAGGGGATTCTTAGACAAAATCATATTGTACAAAATGTTCAAGAACCCCTATGTTTCTTATCTTAAAGTTTAATGGTTTTTCCTCCACTTACTTTGCATTTCCTAACTTCCCACACATTAATTCATGAGTTTCATACTTGTTTTACGTCAAAACTTCCTTTCTCTCTTAAGCTTTCAAGTTGGTAAAACTAACATACACAAGAAGCAAAGAAGAAGAAGAAGCAAAGATACATAGATATCTACCTTGAATTCAAGTTTTCTTCAAAAGTATTTCCCTTTGCCTTAGCCTTGCCTTTAAATTTCTACTTTCCCTCCTTTGAACCAAGCTCAAAACAGAGCCAATTCAACAACCAAAACCATAGAAAGAGAGGGCAAAGAGAGAAGAGCAAAATTTCAAGAAGAAAAGTTATGAAAATATCAAGTTTCTCTCACTTTTTCCTTAGTTTCCTTCCTTTTCCTTTCCTCCTCCTTTATGCCCTTCTTAAATGAGCTCTCCCTTGGTCTTAAGTAGAGGAAGCGTCAGTTAGAAGAAATGAGAGGCTTCTAAGGCCTTTAAGAAGCAAAAATCCACTTTTCACACTTTTTCCGAATCAATTCTCGCTATAGCATAAAATAACCCTCACTGCAACAAACACTTATCAGTCCTAGGCTCCCTGTTCTCGCTATGGCGTGCTTTATTACGAGAAACTCCCTAGAGTTTGTATGGGACACACGAACTCGCTATAGCAGACTATATCCTCACTATGGCGAACTGATACATTCGCTATAGCTAGTTAAAAACTTGCTGTAGCGAACAAGTACATTTTCTATAGCTAATAAGAGTTATGGTTATAGGTAGTAGACTTAGAAAATTTTCAAAAATCTTGGATATTACAAATTACAAGAAATGTGATAGGAGGAGCAAAAAGCACTTCAAAGAAAAAGCTGATCACTTCCAAAAATGTTATGATGCCTGCATGGTGGCTTGTTTGAAGAATGCATCCTCAGTATGACTTCTTTCCTATTCAACTCTAGCACATAATGTATTTTGAGATTTATTAATTATTTTATTTTTGAATAAATTATATAGATTTTTTAAAAAATTTTATTAAAATTATACAAATTTCTTCTCTTTTTTCAAAATATATATAAATTTTGACTAATACAAAAAATTATCTAACATTTTAGTCTAATTTTTAATATTTTGACTAAAATACCTTTTATTTAATTTTTTAGTTAAAATAAATATGTATTTAGATTAATAAAAAATATTTTAATAAAAATTTTAAAATTAGACAAAATATAAAATAATTTTTATTTAAATTTTTTTTATAATTTCAAAAAATTAAAAAAATTGTATAATTTACTATTTATTTTATCATTACATATGAAATTTTCAAAACCTCAAAAGTGAAGAATGAGGAAAGGAGAATCGTGGCTATGAGCCGAACTCATCTAGGCCGAGTCAGGGCTATATTGGACCTAACGAGAGTTTAATGCTAATGCCATACATTTTGTGGCCAATAATTATAAACTTAGGTCCAACTAATAATGGTTTCCCGTAATATTGGGCTTGGCCTATGCTTAATTGCCCAACAATATAATTTATTTATTTATGCTACTAAAATTTTATTTTGGTTATTTACCAATTGAATATTTTTTAAATTGATCATTTAAAGAATTATTTTTTTAATTTAACTTTTTATAGAAAAGATATTTTTATTCTAATGCCTTACAAATAAAATCATTATAAAAAAGCCCTTATGTCAATCTACTTTATTGACGTTGACTGACATGGTGACATGTAATACATTTTTTTTATATATTATTACGTACTTAGTCATTATTATAAAATATGTGAATTGATAAAAAATTGATTATTAGTTTCATTAACAATAAAATTGACAAAAGGATGTTATTCATTTCAATTTATTTATAGTGGATTAAATTGAGAAATGCGTAAAGATCAAATTAATAAAATAATTTTATGAGAAATTAAATTAAGTAATACTTTATTTGTGAGGAACTAAACTGGTATTTTAGTTTTATTTTGCAATATATTTATCATTTATTTTGATTATTTATTATTCTCTTTTACAATATTCTTTTTTTAAAATTTTTTGCCCTATAAATTTAACTTTACTTATAATAAATCAAGTATAATAAAAATGCCACTGCTTAGACAAAAATACCATTAATTATAGGTGATTTGGATTTCTTAAGCCTATGGGTAACCTTTTCTTCCTTTTGCGGACAGAAGCCTATGGACAATTTGGGCTATTACTTAACTTTTAATGGTATTTTAAAATTAAAGCGAATGTAAGCCTAAATTCAATGTAGTCCATTAATAAATATACTGATTCAAAGTAGCTAACGTGGTTGTTTCTTTCATAGGATTGAAAATTAAAAAAAATCGCTATAAACATGATTATTTGGATGATTATAATCACATTTATCACGACATAATCATTCATATATATTAGGTCGTTCAAAAAAATGTAATAAAAAATTATGATCTTTTTAATTCTTTCTCGAATACAACCCATCTCTAATAGTAACTAATTCCAAATAGTGCAGCATATTTTCTAGGGGAATAAGGTTTGAACTATATATGTAGAAGGCCAAACAAATAACACATATTCATAATGTAGTAAATTCATCAATTAAATGCAGAACACGTACGCCTAATTTCTCCAAGGGAACGAGTCTTAACTCCAATTTGGCCCATCTTTACAATAGAATCAACAAATTCAGCTTCAAAAGATGGGGTAAACGATGGAGCACCAAAGTAGGAATCAATGATACCCTTAGTAGTAATATCATCAGCAAGCCTAGCATCAGACTCAAGCACAGCAAAACTTTCTCTAATGTTCTGCAGAATGTGTTTGTCAAATCTCCTTTCACTGCCTTCATCAATGGCTAGCCGGACGTTGATGTCGCCGTTCTCCGGGCACCTCGCCTTCAGCTTCGGCAGGAAATCTGGGCTGATAGATGGGTCAGATCCACCACCAGGCACAAAGTTGTAGAGTCTTCTGGTCATGAAGAAGCAGGCTGTGGTTCCTATTGTATGGGCAGCTGAATGTTTTTTTTCGGAATTATTAATTATTACATGAAAATATTGTAATTAGGTTAAACAATTTTACAATTTATAACTGCACATGTCACTTTAGAGATTAATAGAAAGTTTTAAATGAAACTAATATATATAATTCAGATACTGATGAACAATTGCAGAGTTTGTAATGTTAAATTTTTAGGTAAATCAAGGTAATTATATATAAATAAATATCTGAAGATATGTAAAATTATAGTTATTTTTACCTATGGTATAAAGAAATATTTTGTGTTATTTAGATGATCATTAAATATTAAATAAAAAATAAAAAGCAAATTATATGCGGAAAAAATCTTAAATGTAGTCAACTTACAAAAAATAGGTAAAACTAATCTAATCAAAAAGATATTTGTAACATATTAGACATACTTTTATTATTATTATTATTATTATTGCAAAGGATATGAAAGGCCTTAGAAGAAGAAACTAAGAGAAGAATATAAAAATCAAATTCTTGACTTCATATTCGCCTTAATTAAAAAAAAAGAAGAAGAGAGTATTGTGTATGAGCTATAAACTCATGAATAGACACACTATTTAACAAAACTCATTTTGATGGGTATATTTATTTATGATTAACTTATTTTTTATAATTAAAGTGAATTTACTTAAAAATCTCTATAAATAGATAATCTTGTTAACAAGTAGCCTATCAAATGTCACATAAATGTTTCTTGTGGAAATATAGTTTTACATCAGACTCAATTCCTAAATTTTGTTTCTGGGTAAAAAATTCCCTAAGCTTGTTTGAATGTAAATAATTGTTCCTTATAGCATAGTAGTGTGACTAGGATATGGCTCTTACACTTGTGGACTTGGTTTGGCCTATGTCTCTTATCTAATTTTGACGTCCTTTAGCCTAGCTCATATAACTTTACCTTCTCAACAACCATGATGTCACTAACTCTGCATGACAAGAATGGAAGTGCTTTTTGTATATGACTACATGCGAGAGGGAGAGAAATTCAGATTCTCATTTGTTCAGAAATTTTAAACTTTAAATTTATTTGTGTGGATCTTACACTCATTATATTACTTTTTTTTTTTACATGAAAATCTTTTAAATATAAGAGAGTCTAAATTAGAGAGAAAGAAAAGAGAGGAGGGGGGAGAGTTTAATTTACCACTGAGAAGGACAAGGTCTTTATCTGAGAGGCCCTTGTTTAGAAACTTGGCTTTTAGTTGCATGATAGAGTCACTAACATCTGGCATGTCATCTGCAAGTGATATGTTGGAAACCAATCCATCTCTCCTCCCAGTTGGAACTTGGTATGATGGCCCATTTGCCTGCATAGTAACATTATTACCAACCCAAAAAAGGAAAAAAGAAAAATTAATTATGTAAATAAATATATATTAATTATATATTTTTTTAATAAGATTCGCATTTAACCGAGTGTGTCTCAACGCAGACACATAACGAAAGCCCTAAATAGAGCTCAATGATTGATAAAGCTCTAATAACATTTTTTATATGTTAAATTAATGATAAATAAATAAATATAAATAATTTTAAGTAATATAATAAAATTTTATGTAGAGAATCACTGTAGCTTTATCATTTATTGAGCTCTATCTAAAACCTTTTGGGAGTATTTTTATATAGATATAATTTATAAAATATAAATAAATCTAATTACTGACATATAAAAAGATATATAACTGAATTTATATTTCACATATTTACATATTTATTTATAATTAATTAATCTACTTTACATATCCAAAAATCTGATACACGTTCAAAAGTCTTTAAATAGAGGTCAATAAATGATATGGCTGTAGATGTAGTGACCTCTTAACTAAAATTGTCAGAAATTACAAAAAGAAAATACGGAAAATAAGAGAAAGGAAGGGTCAGAGAAAGACACAGAAAATCACGCCTTATCTCCTTTTCTCTGTCTTTCTCCTATTACATCCTCTGAAATGTACCATGAAAATAGCGTCTCTGGCAGCTAAAGCGACGATGTCCGCGCAAGAAACCACTCCTGGGCAAGATGCTTCCAATTGTGCCTTTGCTCTATCTATCACTTCAAATCCTCTTACTCCTTGATGCCCAAATGCATGTTTCTCCCCTTTTGGCCCATTCTCTATCAGAATTGATCCATCACATCCCTATTTAACACATATATATAATTTGATATTCTCATTTTAATAATTAAAAAATAGTGTTGCTATAAAAATCTGACATCTCAGACTTTAAATCTTTGTCCCGAGATTTGTATCTTATCACATAAAATACGATAAATTTCTAAACAAAGATAAAAATGTAAGAAGAGCAAAACTCTGCCTCTCAAAAAAGTTGAAAATTTCATATTAATTATGAAAATATTCAACCTATTAAAAAATAAAAATAAAACTTCTTTTGAAAGAATTTATAACCTATTGATACGAAAGAATCAGCGGAACAAGAAAAAGAGAAAATTAGGAGAGAGGGACCTCAACAAAGCAGTCATGGAAGTGAAGCCTAAGCAAGATGGCAGGTATGTTGGGGTCAGAGAGAACGGCATCGCCAACAATGGATCTCACAGTGGACTCAGCATTTGGGCATGTTTCAGAGTAGAAACCCACTTGAAGCTGCCCTTTACAATTCAAAAACATTGAGAATATTATGAGTGCCAGAACAAAGGCCATCAATGGAGGAGACTTGTAATTGCAGAGCACAAATGTTGTTGAGGAAGACGAGGGTGAATGAGGAGCACCAAACACCAAAGTGTGTGGCTCTCATAAATAGAAACGGCAACTCAGGTTTCAGACGACATCTTGCCAACTCTTCAGATGACACCTTTGAGTGTAAAATGGAAATGTGTCAACACCAATAAAATGGATTCTCTCTAGAGAAAAATTCTTTTGCGCACTAGGTGCGCTCACAATCAATAGTTAGGATTTAGCTTTGTATGTATATATTATATGGAACAAATATTAATTGTTAGATATATATATATATATATATACACACACACCTTGATATAAATTTTTTTTTTGTAAAACAATATATAGTTAAAAAAATATATTATTTTTAATATTAAAAGCTATTTAGTCATACATTCTACATCCTAAAGATGGGAATTACAAAACCAAATAGAACTCAATTGTTAAGATCGAGCAGAAGAAAGGGTCCTGGACTCTATTATATTGCTAGTGATCTTTTATTGACAATATTTCATTAATTGCCGTGTGCTTTCATTTAGAATTAAAATAACTTGTCTGTCTCTTTAAGGATGTGTTTGGTTGAAAGTTTTTGGAGGAGAGGGGAGAGAGATAAGGTATTTGGTTGTATAAAATTAGAGGAGAGGAGAGGGAAATAATCCAAATTTGCCTCCCTTCCAAATTGGGGGTTTTGGAGGGGAGGAGAGGGGAGGGGGAGGGGTGAGGTATTTTTTAGGTTTTAATTTACTTTTTTAATCCTTTTAATTTTTTAATATTTTAATATATTAATAAAAATTAAGATAATTTTTATCAGAAATTAAAAATAAAAAAAGATTGAAATTTATAATTTTTTTTAAAAAATTATTGATGTAAATAATTTTTTTATAAAAAATAAAATTAAAATAATATAAAAGGTAAATTTGTCCAAATATAATTACTTCCCTTCCCCTTCCTTCCTTTCCTCTTCCTGAAACAATAATCTCCCCTTCCTCCCTTCCCTTCCCTTCTCTTCCCTTCCCTTCCCTTCCAACCAAACATAACTCATTAAATCTCCTCCTCTTCCCTCCCCTCCCCTCCGTTAACCTCCTCTCCTCTCCCCTTCGTTGAACCAAACAGAGTCTAAATTCTCATACTAAAGAATAAATAAATTAAATTAATTAATTGATTTTTTAAAAGTTGAGTTAAGTTATATTTATAATTTTCTCATTTTAAAAATTATATTTAATTTTTTTAAAATTTTGATATATATATATATTACAAAAAATTTTTAAAATTTATTTTTTTCAAAAATTAATTCTTTATATAATATAAAACTATAATTTTATTCTTAATATAACTATAAAAACAACTCAATTGATATTATATTCAAGAGTATAACTTTATTTTTAACGTAATCAAATAATTTTATCTTTTAAAGAAATATATTGTATAAAAAATTAATTTTATTAACAAAATAAAAAATAAAAATAGTTAAATATAATTTTTTAAATAAAAAATATTAGTGTAATTTAACTAAATTTTGTAAAAGTTATCGTAATTGGAAAAAAATGTGTCAGCTACAAAGTGCATAGCGATGGCTTTTGTCCTCATCTGCTATTTATTCTCCTCCTAAGTCAACACCATTCCTTGATTTCTCTAATTTATTCTTTCGTTTCTCTACTTTTTACTAAAGACTGAGCGTAGCAGCTGCGTACACGCACTCCAACACGCACAAATAGCAATTTGTCTTTTTCCTCTTAACAGCGTTTGTTATTCTTACAGCTGTACTTCGCTAATTTGGATGTTGGCATAGCAATTTGTCTTTTTCTTCTTACTAGCGTTTTGTTATTTTTACATTTGTACTATGCAATTTTGGATATTAGATGATATTTAAAATGTGTGTTCTATATAGCCAAAAAATAAAAATAAAAAAGTTTAATTTTGCTTCACTTGCAAATAGCTCTTAGAATTTTTAAAACTAAAAATGAAATATGTTAACTTTCACATTCTAAGAAATAAGTCATTTTATTTATTTTTTTCTTAATGATTTTATGTTAAATATTCAATTAAATTCTTTATGATTGATGTGATAAAGTCTCATTTATTTCTAACATTAGCATGTTAATTATGAGGAAGTCTGATGTAGCGTTTGAGTTAATGTCATCCGGGGGAAAATAGATAGAATGATCTATTTTTTAGAATGTAAAAGTTGAATGATTTAATTTCTAATTTTAGAACTCCACGGGCCACTTTGCAAGTGACATAAAGTTCAAGTGAATTTTTGCATTTTCCCTTCATATATTAGTATCCAAATAGTTGGTGTTATTCAAGATGTTAAAAGGCATAAAATGATATCTTATATTAATTGTTTTTGTTTTCAAGTTGGATCGCAACGGTAGACAAGGTGAAAGAGTGTAGAGAGAGAGAGAGAGAGAGAGAGAGAGATGATAGTAATTGTATTGAGAAGCCTAAAGAGATAGAGATATAATAACTAGATAAAGTAAAGGCTATAATTTGTGGTCTTAGTGAGGTCTAAGTTGATTTTTTGTGGACTGCATTTGATGGTAAAGATGTTATTCCTCTTGGTGTGGTTTAAGGGTCTCTATTTATAAGCTTCTAGAGTAGTGATCTGATGATGAAAGTTAACCTAAGTTCCAGCCATTTAATTAGGTTGCTTATCATATTAAAGCCATTCTGTTCATGACAACTTGGGCAATTTGCAAGGTCAGTTCTTTGAATAAGACTCAATGAATGATAACAATTGAGTGTTTTGGGTCTTTTAGAATTAAGTTAGACTAAGTTGGCCAATTTAAACTTTTATGATAAGGTGGCACTGGTAACACTTGCCTAAGTCTACTAGCGAAGTGTCGAGCTAGGTAGTGTGTGTGCCTTAGCTATCATGTGATTAATACTAGTAGCATTGTCACTTCACATTCTCATGATTTTTCATGTTCATATGGAGTGCTTTATGGAATGTGAGAAGTTATAGGGTGTGAATTGTTTGTCCTTTTATGTCTTGTTTATTACTATTCCTTATGCCTTGTGTTACTTCTTTGCTTCGTCTTCCATCTACTTGTGTGCTGTCTTTCTACTTTGTTTGCATTTGCATCAGTTATTGTAATGGCTATGCCTTTCCATAGTAATTTCAAGAGCAATAAGTTGGATGATGATCTTTGTTGGTGTTGAGAGGGCTATAACTTTTCATTGAATGTTGTTCCATTGTTGCCTTCTAGTCAACAAGGGGTTTTCAACATAAAGGATGGAGTTTCGTTGATGTTGTAAGAGGATGTTTTTCTAAAAGGAGTGCACTTTCCATTGGATGGTCATTTTTATTCTAAATAGCTTTGATTAAGGTGGCTTTTTGTCAACTGACCCTACTAACATTATAGTATGTGTTGGGTTTTGTGGTTTTGTATTGTTATATGAGAATAAAGTCATTTTTTCCTTTTTCTTTTCTTCCATTTTTTCAATTTTAATGAATATGCCAATATTCGTAGTACGTTCACTATCTTTGATAGACCTAGTTGTTGTCATCTTTTTATGAGTTTAAGTTTATCATTTTTTGTACAAGCAGAGTATTGTTGGTCTATTCTTTTTCGTTCATCATTATGTCAACAAAATCATTTATGATCTTAACAAGGTGAGGAGGTAAAGCATAGGTACTATTGAGGATAATATGGTTGTTTTGTTGGATTTGGCTAGTAGTTTCCATTTAGGCAAGATTTCTTTAAGTTTAATGATCTTGGAGCTAATGTTAAGGGATGTCAAGGTGAATCATTTCTTTACTTACGATAATTTGACATTACCTTAAGATCATAATATATGGATGCAACTTTATAGGTACATCATTTGAGATAGTTTTAATATTTTTCCTATAATTGCTTTGGATGCTCTTTTAGTTAATGCTTCTTTAGTTAGTCCTCCATCCATAACTTTTTTAGTTCACTCTTTCAAGGAGCTTACTTCATGGAAACAATGTTGGGAGATGAGCAAATTATCTCATAATTTTAGGGATGATGTGGAAGGAGAGGTTTTTGCATCTTTGTCTAAGGAAGGCCTGGACAAGTTTAAGAATTCTTTGGAGGAAAAAATAGACAAGGCTATGATAGGCTAAGCTATATATGTTAATAGGTTTGTGGAAGACATCTAAAGAACAATTGAAGCATGCTCAAGTTTAAGCCTTCATGACAATATAAATGATATATAGCAATATGTAATTGATCGTGTGAAGAATCAATAATAATTTTCAATGAGCACTCATTAATTGGAGCATTGTTTATTTTCTCTTATCAATTGGACTAATATGAGATTCTCGGAGTGATTTTTAATGTGCATACAAAGTAGGTTTCTTGAGCTCAAGTTGTGGCACTAAGTCATATAACCCAAGTTTTTGGTCTGTGTACCAAAACTTAATTACCAAATCTTGCATCATAGCACGAGGTTATGCATCTCATGTCAAAACATTATTCTTACAAGCAAATTTATATTTATGCAATAATGTACCTTATGTGTTAGGCTTTCTTAACTTTGTCTTCCTTTTTTCCTCATGTAGGTTTTCTTAAAGTCAACTAGTCCTTAATGAGTGTAATTTGAACTAGATGCTAGCTAGCTTTATAGTGTTAACTAGACATTATTAGCTAATTCATCTATATTCATGCCAAAGTTTCCTTAATCAATCATTGTTCAATGCTAATCATGTAGGCTTGTACGTATGCTATACTATATTCCTCAAATCACTAATTAATACCAACTAAGTCCTGAAATCAACACTATTCATCACTATTAACCAAGTCCTTAAATCAACATTATTTATCGCTAGGTTGGTAAAAATGCTCAGCTAAAATTTCTTCAACTTATCTAAGCTATTTTCCTTATTCATGACCATTGCCTAATCCTCAAATCCAACACCATTCAATCATTAATTTCTTAGTAGCTAACTTTGTTATTGTAGGCAATATTTATTCCATATCTAACCTTATAACTTTCGCAACACTAATATTTTATTCACAGTTATTGTTCAATGCTATAACTATTCTTCATCCATCTTTATAACGTTTTAGCATTAATATCTCATCCATCTTTTGAAAAGTCACTTTGTATGAGAACTTGTATCCTTCCTATGTCATCTTTTCCTACTTTTGTTCTAATTAGAAGTAAATGCCTTTTATCTCAGATGTATGTCACTTAAGGGGGTGCATGCCATCTAAGGTAGTGTGTTTTATATAAGAACTCTTGTCATGGCAATATGCTTGTACTATTTTGTCTTATGGATAGTGTTGCTATATATAGTAGAGGTTAGCTAAGACCTAAGCAATTGGTGCTAATTTAGTCCTATATATTTTGAGTAGAGATGCTTAAAAGTGTAGGCCTTAAATGTTTAAGAGAAGTTAGGAGGTGGCTTTTTTTTTCTTTCTTTTTTCCTATTGCACTAGGAATGGATGGAACTTGAAATATGGTATTTTGCCTCATATTTGGATGTCTCGTATGTCGTAGCATGAGTTAGTGTATAAAATCTCGAGAAGGAGTTCTTACTTAGTGAGCCTTTGTTGTACTATAGGTCGATAAAAGAGGGAGGGAGAGTTTAATGGTCTTCCTTGTGCTCCATCTACCTTTATAGTAGTTGGCTTTACATAATGGGCTCTCCCTAGCGAGTTACTAATAGGGTTCCAGTAACATTAAATGCAATTTTGTGGCATTTTCCTCTTTATGAGGAGTAGGTTCACATTGCTATGTAGCTATCCTTGTTAACATTGACTAGCCATTTGGATATTTTTTCCTTGATTTTGATTATGTTGTTGAAGCCTTAGGGGAAAGGTCCTTTGGCTAGATATTTGTGTCCATCTATGAATGATGTCACAATTTTTTGTAATACTTTACTATTTTGTTTTTGTACTTCTAGAACTTTGTAAAAAATACATAAATAATATGATTAAAGTCCTATTTTTTTGGATATGATGTTTCTTTCTACTTTTATGAACTTATTGTAAGTAATGTGAGCTAGCCAGGTCTAATGCAAGGTCTACTAATCTTGACTTAATTCAATGCTAACTCTTAAGATATTGAGGTAATATCTAAATGACTTAATGATTACATTAGTTATCTTTTACAATTTCACGATTTTCCAATGGATTCTTTACGTTTTCCCAATTCGATGGTTCAATTTCTAATATGGCCTTTCATATGTCATGGCTTATCCTTTTGCCACTATATAGAAAGGGTTTAGGGATTTCTTTTTACCATAGAGATTTTTATAGATTTAGTAAAAAATGGGTTTTGCTAAGTTGAAGTGGTTGACTATAGATGCCTTCCTTTCTTCCAATCCATATAGGAAGGTGGGTTCGTTGAAGGCATACTTTGTGCTATTTTTAGAAGAGAGGAAGCATTATTGATTAATCTTTATAGCAAAAGGTAATCTCCTTATCTGCATGTCATTTAACAAGTTTCAATTTGTATTAATTTTTAACTATATTTTATGGGATTTATAAATGTTTTTCGAGATGATTTAAGCTCTTCTACAATAATTTTAACATTAATTTGCATTTATGGTTTATTAGATGCAATTAAGAGCTTATTAGAAAAAACTCCCAAATTTAGGAGTAAGTTGAAATATTTTATGAATATTGACTTTTACTTGAATTTTTAGGTTTATGTAATTTATTATTAATCATTAAAGCCTATAGTTATATAGGTTATTTCTAATTGTTTAATTTTACTTTTAATTATTTAATTTCTTATGATAAGTTTATTTGTTCTTTTGTAAAGACTACAATGCATATAAATAAAGGATTTAGGCTAAGGAGTGAAGAAATGAAAGGGCTAAGAACTAGAATGCAAAAAGAAAGAATTAAAGGACTAGCACATTGCTTGTTGTGACATAGATATACTTGATTGCAATGAGTGAACATATTTTTTGTGAAAAATGTTGGTAATTGCTTGTTATAACATGATGCCGTTTTAGTTGTGAAGAACATCATTTGTGTGACTTTTATGAATTCATTCTATAGGCACGAATTAAAGACCTTTTGACATTTTCTTAATTTCTTCTTTGTGTTTTCTCTGTTCCATTGGAGTCTAAAGGTCTTAGAGTGGAAAATTGAAGTAAGATTGAGCTTGAGAAGGTTGGAAGCATCAAGATTTTTACTCTTTCTTAAGTTTTGTTTGGTAGATTTATTTATAATGTCATACTCTGTGTTTTTATCATGATCTTCTTCTATTTCTCTATTGTTTTTCAATTGTATTATGTAATATGTTACTTAATTTTTAGATTAAATGTGATTAAACTATGATACATTAATTGTAGTGATGATTTCTTAGAATGCTATGTCAATTGTGGCATAGTTGCATATACTTAATGCTTTTGATCATTCAATTCTTTTATTTGATTTAGATGTTAATGCCTAAACATCCTAAGATATGAGTCTATGAGTGAGATAATTATATTAAGTACTTGATTAGTTTGATTGATTGAAACTAAAGAGTGTAAACATCATGAGAATTGAGTTATACACCTCTAGTTGATCTAATGATGTGTAATTACCATTTGTTGAGCATTCTAAGTGGTTAATAAAATGTGGCAAAGGATAATTGGCTTAAAACATATTAGACTGAACTATCCTTAGTTAATTATGCCTATTAAATCACCAATCTTAATTTGTGTAGTTCTTATTGATTCCTAAATTGATTTGATAGACATCTTAGGATATGTTGGAAATGTATAGGTGGTCATAAAGAAGTTAGCCAACCACAATAAGCATAATGTCAAGAATGAGCAATATATAGTAGGATACATTAATAACAATTAATCCTGTTTTATGTCTAGGGTTAGGCAAGGAGTCTTAAGTTTCATGCATATTAGTTTAGGTTTTATTTAGGAGTAGTTACAAGTCTTTTTGTCTAATAATCCTTAGTGACTAGGTTTCCTAAGACACTAGTATATATATAGATGTTAGGTTAGGCTAATGTAGTTTACTAACTAGTGAAATAGTTTTATTCCTAGACAAAAATCATCTTTATGGAATCAACTTCGAATACTCAAGTTTTATTACTTGGCATAATTAGTGTACTTACTAGCAAGGTAGTCAAACTTGCAAGTTTAGGCAAACTTGAAAAGTCGAGGTAGATTTGTAACGTAAACTTGCAAAAGTTTACTTCTGTTAATAAATAACTATTGAAATATCTAATTACAATACTTAAAATATAATATAAAGTAAGAAATCCAAATGCAATTCAAATTATACTAATTTAAAGGAAATTGATTTATATTTTGTACTGCTCAACATATAAATTTTAATAAAGTCCATGCATGAGTAGTTATTCAATATAACCAAATTTCAAAAACGTAAATACCTACATCAATAAATAATGACTAAAATATATATTTTCATCATAAATAATGCTTAAAATATAATATAAAGTGAGATTTAGAACAAATGTAACACAACTACACATTAATTCAAGATGAGTCACAACTAAAGAGGAAGCCTAAATCCTAGTACAATTATCTACTCATCTATCTCTACATTCAACATAAGCCATGGCTAACACCAATAACACATTTTAACCTAAACTCATTCAAGATTTTAGCTTACATACTTATAGGTGGGAAACTTGGAGCTTCAGCTTCAGTGGAAGCAAATAAGATCTATAGTAATAGCCGCAACTAACACCCAAAACCCACCTACCATCAGTGGCTAACACCTAGAACCCATTCACCACTAGTGATAAAATGCCTGGCTACTGTAGCTATTTAAAAGGCAAAGAGCGCAACTCTTTCTTTCATTGCTATCTATGTGAGATTGGAAGGGATTTGAAGTTGACTTTGGCATTTTTTTTTATGGTATAACATTCACCATTTTAGGGTTTTGTTTTCTATGGTTGGGCTTAAAATGGGTTGTGGTGTTGATAAGGAAAAAGGAGAAAAAAAGTAGCCAAAACCTACCCATACTCATGCGATTTTTTGAACTCATAAAATCATCCATAAATTCACGATTTTACAGGTTCATAATTTTATGTAAGTTTATTGTGATTTTTTTTTTCAAATTTCCTATTTGCAAGCCAACTAACATGAAAAGCCTACATAAACTCTAAACAGCCATAAGTTTATGTGTTAAAATGTGAGTTTAGAGGCAATGCTTGCTTGAATAGGCTTGATTAATTAATTAACTAATTAATTTAATTATTGTATGATTCTCCCTCACATTCAAGCTGCACACCATTGTCCTCCCTTTGCTGCTTGAGGAATTCTAAGAGTAGGTGTGCTTTCTCCTACTACCTGGTGGTTGATCTTCTATTCCTTGTGAGATTACCTTTGTCTAGTAGCCTAAGGTTGTTGAGGTCTTTGCTCTAGAGTACTTTTAATAGATTTTAAATTTATAATATTTTTTCATTTTTCTTATTCATCTAATATCCTTTTTCCTTTTGAGGTAAATTTTATAATCTATATTGTAAATAATAAAAGATATCCAAAGTTTCTAATATCCTATTTCCTTTTAAAGTAATAGCCTGAAGTCAATTATACCTTTCTTAAAAAGTTTCTTGTATCTTAAGAGTGTAATGATTGTGGCTTTCCTTGGTGGCTGATTCATGTCTCTCATGACAAGTGTAGCTTTTCTATATTTTCTAAGCTTTGATTGCCCTTGCCATATCAAGGGTAAGGTTAACCTTGTTGCAACTAAAAGAGGTTTTCTACATGAGAAGAGTTAGCAATGAGCCAAGTCAACATTATAATCTATTAAGAGCTTTAGTTCCTTCCATTATAGTGAATATGTTCATCCAATATTTTCTCTTTTAGAAAGAACTAAGTTCTGATGATTGGTATTGTTAACTGAAGCAATTACTCCGTTCATCCTTGTTGAGATTATTCTTAAGCAATAGGCAATAATCGAAGGTGGTGGCTCTTTACCTGTTGCTCATTTTTATGATGGAGCCACCAAGTAAAAGCTATTATGCTGAGCAATTCATCCATGTGAGCTTATGGGTTTAAAGCATTCTAGTTCATTAAATTGCTTTTGGCCAATGCTTTCTAATCAGTAGCTTCCATGCTGCTAAGTTTGTATAAACCTTCACAAGGTGGTAAAAGATGTATTAGTAATTCATATTTTGAAAGTTCAAACCTTTGTAAATTCTTTAGTCGAGGATGTAAAGAATACAAAACATGGTTTGTAGATGCTACTAAAAAGAAACATGTTTGAGAGATTTATTTTGGTAAAGCATGTAAAAGATAAATATTTTTTTCTTGAAAGATGCATTTCACAAATTAAGTTTTACTAAGTTGTATATTTGAAAAGATGCACTTTGCAAATTGAAAATATTCATTTTATAAATACATGTTTCCTTTTGAAAAGATGTAAGTAGAAAATACCTTTAATCTTTATATTAATTCTTGTAGAAGTATACCCTTTATTTATATAAAATCTTTTTCAAAAGTTTGGTGGGTTGCTATAAACCCTTTTTTTGGGACTTTTAGTGCTTTAGCCAAGGTACCTTGAATATTGGTTGTAATACTTGCTTGAGGCTTTTAGTCTCAGCTAGATTGTAATGTAGGTGGTGGCATATACCTAGGACCATGGCCTTCTTGGGGTCATAGCATAATGGTGTATACTTGGAGCTATAATCTTTATTGAAGTCATAGTGGATTAGTTGATAAGGTGCATACCTGTGACCTTGCTGTTTTTGCAACATGATGTTTTTTTTTTTTTAATATTTACAAGCTTGAATTCTTACCTCTTTAGTGCAATTTTTTGTTGATAGGTAGAGTAAAAATCATGTAATAAAGGTTGAAAATCATGCTAGTTGAAATTTATTTTTTTCTTGGCAAAAAATATCTTTTTCAAAATCAATTTTGAAATTGGTTGATACAGCTATGGTTGAAAAATATTTTCATCATTAGTTTAAAATGTAGTTCATACAAAACTTGGTTGAAATAAGTTTTTCCATTAAGAAAAGTGAGAAAGTAGTTTTGAATTTAGGTTTGAAAAATAGTTTGAAAACTAAATGAAAATATAATTTTCAAAAACATAGCTATCTTTTTTGAAAAATTGCTAAGATTGTGAGCAATCAGGATCATAGGTAATGGTATGATTTTTCCTAATATGAGTGAGGTTGTCAATTTTGTTTGAAGTTATGGTTTTCCTACTCCAAGCAAGGTTATCTTCCTTATTACCTTTGAGTGATGTTTTCTTTATGAAAGGAAAGGTTATCCTTTTTATTTGCCCTAGATAAGATTTTCCATGTGAAATATAAGGTTATCTAACTCTTTCACCTTAGCCAAATTCTCCAAGTGAGGTTGTCTATTTTGCCCGTGATATTTACAAAAACTTATGGTAAAGGGCTAGGTTATCCATTCTATTTATGATGTTATAACAATAATGTTCCTATAGGTAAGGTTATCCATGTTACCCTTAGTAAATTTATGAATAAATAATATAATTTTCTTATAACAGATAGGGTTATCCTCCTTACTTGTAATATAACTATTTAGGACATGTAGAATTATTTGTCCTGCCCATAGTATTATAATTTTAATACTATGTAATAGTATAATTTGTATAGTAACACGATATGTAATCGTCTATCATGGAATGTAATATTCTATTAATGACACATACTAAAAGTGAAGCGAGCATTTATAGGAATTCATAACTAAAAATAATATAAGCTACCTTCATCACCAAAAATTATTAAATTGCTATATCAGAGTTGGAAATCTATGAGTTATCTAGATCTTTTAGTATAGTTAAATTAGAGAAGATTATCTTATTTGTCCATCATGATCATCTAACATTGAACAATGAAAGAAAGCTGAGATGCCTTTTTCTAGCACATCAAATGTTTTTGAATTAGATAACGGTGAAAAACAAGGTGGGATAGTAAAGAGAGAGATGATATGGAGATAATAACTTGTATTAGGGGGTTTAAATAGATAAAGACACAATGGTTAGACAATGTAAATACTATAATTTATAGTCTTAGTGGAATCTAAGTTGGTTGTTATGTGAGTTTGATGGTGAAGTTATTGTTCCTTTTGGTGTGGTTGTAAAGGTCTCTATTTAAAAGCTTCATAGACAATAAGTTGATGATGACAATCAGGCCAAGTTACCTAATAAAGCCATAGAAGCCATTTGATTAGGTGGCTTGCCATGTTAAAGTTGTTTTGTTCAAAGTAACTCGAGCAACTTACTATGTTAATTCCTTGAATGAGGCTTGATGAATGGTAGTTATTGAATTTAAGCCTTTTAAAATCAGGCTGGATTGAGTTAGCTTGATCCAAACTCTTTATGGTCGAGTGGCACCCATAATAGTATTATTTTTATAATAAGTTTCAATTGTTATATGAAACATAGAAAATTTAAATATCATGATATATCGTAGCAAAATATCCACAAAAAAAAGAAAAGAAAAGTGAAATAACAAGGTACGAAACACCTTTTAAAAATTATAGACATTGATATAATGTCTTGTTTTTAGGATTAAATTAATGTGCAGTTTCTTATATTGTTACTATTAGGTTCTCCAATTAAAATATGACAAATGATGATTTTCCAATAATGAAATGATAATGTATGGTTTAATTGGTGAACCATTGATAAACATGATTTTTATACACTTTATTCCTCCTAACTTAACCTTTTTAATAATTAAATGTGGCTTAATGAAGGCAATTGAATGGGATTTGATTTAATTGGCTATTTTTACCTTTAAGGAATTAAGTTGCAAACTATTGGTTTTTAATGCATGAAATTCTTTTAAATTTTTGTGGATAATTCCATTTGATTTTTACCATTCTTTTGTGCAGAACTTTTGATGGGCAAATAGCTTGAATGGAAATTGAATTGAAGAAGAAATGATGGCTTCATGTGTACAAATTGATGAAAAAAATTTACAAGCTAGAGCTATGGGTTGTTTCATGCAGAACTGCATGTGGAGAGCAAGGAGCTATTGGTTTTTCTGCTCACCTAGGTTCCATTTAATGCTCTTGAAGTCCTAGAGAGGAAGCCATGGGTCCAGTTCATACACACATAGCACAAGAAGCATGAAAACGTTGGGATGAGTAGGAAATCATGAAGAAGCATCGGGTTCCAACGCTAAAGTTGAGAATGAGTAAGAAACAGAGGAAATAAAGGAGCAGCAAAAGAGCTTTGGGTTTTTGAATGTAGCTCCAGGGACGTGAACAGAGAAGCTGATGTGGGCTGTCTAGAATGTGCGAAATGCTAAGGAGAAGCTGTGCATGAGAAAACACGAAGCAAGGCTTGTATGAGCTGGATGCAGAACCATTTACTCGTGCAACAGCTGAACAGAGTTAGAGAAGAAATAAACACACATGTAGAACAGTAGCAGAAACAGAGAATGAAGAGCAGCAACGTGGAACCCGACGTGAACATGAATGAAAGGCATGCAGCAATTTAAATGGAGGAATCACGTGGATGCATGAGCTGAATAAGGAATGGGGCCCACAATCACATAAACAAATTAAAATAAAGCTTCAGACAATTGGAAAGAGAATAAGCACGTGAAAATTAAGGCAAACCACGTGAGAATGAGGCAAGGGGCAGCACGTGGATAACGCCCAATTGATCGCGTCGTCCAGGACCCATTCCATAAAATCCACCCTCCATTCGCACATTCCAATTCCACGACATCATTTCATTCACGACACCCTTCGCCTTCGTCCACACACAGAACACGTTCCATCTCCATTTCCATCCAAATGAAGCTCTAATTCATTCATCTGTGACTAGCAAAGGAGGAAGCTCTTGGGCTAAAGCTTGAATCCTTGGAGAAGAAACAGAATTTTGGGCTAAGATTTCTTTAATTTCCCTACACTTTTTTCTCATTTTGTGCAATCTCGGTTGAGTTGTATTTGATTAGGAATAGGTGTAATTGTAATTAGTGGCTGGTTAGACACTAATTAAGATATTAATTGACTGATTACTTGATTGATTTAGTGCTGAATTTTTCAATTTCCTACAATTTTTCAAGTGTGCAATCAAGGTGTTTGATGAAATGCTTGTGAGAATTGATGTGCCTAATTGTCTGATTGTGGATTCCTTGGTGTTTAGTTAGTTAATTAAACATTTTTGGATGGTAATTCAGAGGCTAATTAATCATTTAATCAATCAATTTGGATGTTCATTGATCTTAATAACAAGAATTAACGATTTAATGCGGGATTGAGGTCTCAATTCAACATTAGATTATTAATCTCTTGAATCTTGAATGGTTATTCCAGATCATTTGCTAATGAACATAATTAGGGACTCTTAGGCCAGAATTAATCATAATTAGATTAGGATAAGGATAGTGGATACCAAGAGACGATTCCTAAGCTAGTCACAAGACTATCATTCACCATAATTCACCCAATTAGGTAGTGTTTAGGAATTTTAATTCAATTTAGTTTTAGGTTAGTTTTATTCAATCAAAAACCCCCCAAATCAAGTAGCCTTTAGGACCTTTAACAATTAGAAAACCAAATTAAGCATTGAACTCCATTTCCAAGGGAGATGACCTAGGTTGTACCACTTGCTATATTTTTAATCAACCTAGTTTTATTTTGAGGGTTGCACGACGAGCCCGTCAAATATGCTTATGCTTAGGTAGTGTTTAGGAATTTTAATTCAATTTAGTTTTAGGTTAGTTTTATTCAATCAAAAACCCCCTAAATCAAGTAGCCTTTAGGACCTTTAACAATTAGAAAACCAAATTAAGCATTGAACTCCATTTCCAAGGGAGATGACCTAGGTTGTACCACTTGCTATATTTTTAATCAACCTAGTTTTATTTTGAGGGTTGCACGACGAGCCCGTCAAATATGCTTATGTTGGTGAGATTTTTCAAAGGAGGATTGGCTAGGTAGTTAATATGACTAAGTTGTGAAATCAACCTTAAAAAATTGACTTTCCTTGAAAGAGGATTTTCTTAAGTCCTAAATGTAGTTAAATTTAGGATGATGGTGTAATAATGCGCGAAATTAGAGATGCAAAGTCTGTGAATGTAAATGGCTATTGCATTTAATTGTAAAGGAATGTATATACTTTGGAATTAATAATAGAAAGATTTCAAAAGAAACCAAATTCGACTTAATTGGAAGTTTGAAATCAGTAAATAAAATATAAATAAAGTTGATAAATGATTGAAAAATAAAAGGCAATTGTAATTGCAAAGTTTTTTGGGAGATTTTTGTATGCATTGCATGTTACTTGTTGCTCTCAATTTATAGCCTCCTTTGTTAGGCATGTTTTCCTTTTGGCCATGTCTTCATTCATGATGGTAATGCTCGTTCGTTTGCTTAATGGTGGAGATCATCGAGTTTAACTACCTTTAAAAGTTTTTATTTTACAAGATCCATTGCTTCTATTTTTGTGGTGTTCTGTTATATGAGGCATTGGTCCCTAATTAGTGATTGAGCTTTGGCTACCACCTATCATCAACTAGTATGTTTTAGCTAATTTTCCTTACCTAGTCTCTCAATTGCCTTAACTTCTAGCTGTAGATGGTAGCCTTATGATTTTTCTATGCCAACAACTTGTATACAAAAACTATATGCATCTTATCATTTGAAAGCCATACCATTCTCATGTTTTATTTAGAGAATTAATAACAAAAGTATAAGATACTAATATTTTTTTTTCTTTTTTTTCTAATTAAGTTAATGTTCTTAACATTTATTAATTGATTGTGTCTAATTATGATGTGATAAGCATGACTTACCTAAAAGGGAAGTATGCTATATCTATCTATATTTAAAATTTTACTTTGTCAAATTAAAAATATTATAAATAAATATATGTTATATAAATAGGGTTGTTCTAATTTTAGCCAAGCTAATTATTAATGAATGCAAAATTGAGAATAACATAGTAATATATACAAGTTAAATTAAATTTAATTACATAATGCAAGGAAATAAACTACATGAAAAGGGTAGCTAGCTATTCCTTGTTGCATGTTTAATTTTAGCATGGCTAACCAAATTTCCACTAAAGTTTGATAAGCCTTTATTACTTGCCATAATACCAGTACTGGATTTGCATATTTTCATCAATTAACTAAAATGAGATACTTCTTATTTTTGGCATGAGAATCAATTTAGAAAGACTTTTGACTTCGACATTCACACAACATTGTCTTAATTTAGAAAAGCATCATGTTCATCTATGAAGTACACATACCAAGACATAATGCACAAGACATTTAAAAATTGTATTAGTATACAAAAATATTGATATCTAGGGGCATAGTCAAATGTATTTTAAAGCATGATCAAGGGTTAGACATTATACCTATTGTGGAAACAAGTAATCAAATCAAGCATTATCTTTTGTGAATGCTTCTGTTCAATCCTTTTCATTATGCAAAGCCCAAGTCATAACATTGTGTGGTCAAATCAAGAGCTAGCATTCATGTATGTTATAACCTATTTCCTAAGCTATTTGCTTAATGTAAAGACCTATTTCTCCATTGTCAACAATGCCCTACTATAACTTGCACAATGGATCTGCTAAGAAGAAATTAGTCTAAAACATGAATGCTCAAAGAAATGATTTTCTATGAAGTCATGTTCTATTTGACCAGGCTTGAATTAAAGTAATATATTTTATTAGGCTAAAGCCCTAGCACAAGAAGGTAATTCAAGTCTAACTTAAATTGTTTTGTTTTTTTTTCCTCATAAAGCTTAACTTGCGATAAGGTATATTATAAATACAAGATAGGAGAACACAAGTCTACCCCTTAATGATAAGCATCCTTGTAACAAGATCAAGCAAATCATCCATGCACTTATCTAAACTATAAGGTGCAATTGATGGTATGTGGTGTATTCTCTTGTCATAAGGAATAATACGAGGATCCATAGTCTCTTTTTGCAGCTTCTAGGCCCAAATTTGCACGCCCTTGTGCAAATTTGTAGGGAGGGTTGCATATTGTGGCATAAAAAAATAAATTTTTTTGAATAAACTAATAAAATAATACAATAAAAATAGCAAGGAAGCTGCCTAGATGAAATTTGTTTCAACAAAAATATTTATTAAAGAAAGAACTGACTTGAAGATCTTACATATAGTAAATGCTTTTAATTGAACCAACTTAATGAATTTTTAAGAAGCTAGAATTGTTTGGTTAAGTTGAAGTAGTTTAATAGAAATAAATTAGATGCGCACTTTAGTACATGTCCTTGGTTGTTGCAAAACTTGTCATCCAACCTTTCTAGTCCTTATTACATAATTGTCTCTTGAACTAATATTACTCTTATTAATCTTATTTCAATCTCTTCTTCACCATCTTTCTTAGGAGAAGATGTCATTAGATTTAAAGGTTCTGCCCTTTTGGTTTCTTAAAATTCTTATACATATATCTTATTTACCCTTGCATAATTTACTAATGAGCATAACAATAGAATATTAGTGTTACAATGATAGAAACAAACTTGCTAAACAAGTTTATTGAAAGAGGATAAGTACCGCATGTTAAGAAATAGAGTTTGGAATATAGAGTTAGAAACAAGTTTAAAGGCTTTAAAACATATCAATTTCATATTATCTCTAAAGCAAGATTTGCCTCCTGTAAAATGCTATAAGATATAGGTAAATATGCTTCTAGGATTGATCTAAATCACCTTAAAGAATGACATACTACAAATAGTATAAGTCTCACTTTTTAGAGTATGTAGAGGTATAGATAATAGGGAAAAAGAGAGAATGATTTTGTTATTATTTTGACAAAACCAAAACCCATGTATATATAGACTCATATGTCAACCATAAAATCTCTTCACTTGTTTGAATTTGAAATTCAATGAATATTTTTATATTAACTAAACTCATCAACAGTCATTTGACTATTAAAAACCAAAGAGTATGATTATTTAAACCAAGGGACATCAAAATTGATTGTAGCTTTTTATCATTATGACATTGTTCATTCGATCAGTCAACTACTCCAAAGGACCAGTTGACTATATGCAATGGTCACTTCCAAGATTGCTTTTTGGAGGCAGACTAGTCGACTGGTTTGATCACCAATTAATTGCTATTATGTGACCTATTGACTAATGCATTCAACCTCTTATCCTTAATTATTCATTATGATTGAATTAATTAATAATTCCCTAGTGTCTTATTGTTACACATTAACAACTTGTTGTTACGTGTTGAACTCCTTTAGAATTGATCTAAGAAGAAGCTAGATTTTAATTACTAGTAGTATTAGGTAATAGGCTTAAAGCCCAATCCAAATGATGTTTTCCATATTATTTCCCTTCATAATCTTTTTGTAAAAAGATCTACCAGTTTATTTTTTACTTTTACAAACTGTGTCATGATAATACCATCACTAATTAGTTACCAACCATATCCATGTCTCATACTAATATGTTTAGATTTCCCATTATATATTTTACTATGCACCCTAAATATAGTAGCCTTATTATCATAGTATAAAGAGATGGCTAACTTTGGTTATTGCTATAACTCTACGTCAATGAATAAATTTCTCCGCCACTCAGCCTCTTTACCTGTTGAAGCTGAAACTATAAACTCAAATTTCATTTTGGAATTAGTTATATACATGTGTTTCTTTGATGCCCATGAAATGATAACCTCTACTTATAATAAAGATCCAATCAGATGTAAACTTATAATCTTTTGCTCTAGTCATATGTCCTTTTAGTAAGGAATTTATTTCCTTTGCTATTCCTTCGAAATATAGTAAATGACTAGTAAGGAATTGGAGATGGATAAGCCCCTTATATATTAGTGGGGACTTTTTCCTCGCTATACGTTACTAATCTGTCACCAAAATTTATTCTACCACTGATATCTTTCTCTTTTGTATTACCACGAGATTTAGTAAGGATTTTGCCTTTTTTGTTAATCCATTGTTGTTTAGTAAGGGATAATTCCCTCACTATCTTCCCTTTTTCATGTTATGACTTCATTACGATTTTACCTCATACTTAGAAAGGGTATAATTCCATTTAGGTGATCATAGATAAGATAGCCAAGTCAGTGCATTTTCTCCTTGTTAAGATCATTTTATGGTGTGGTGAAAGTATGCACATTTCTACTTAAATAAGGTTGTAAAGTTACATAGAGTACTGGTATTTATAGTCTTTACTAGGGGCTTACAATTCACTTCTCATTTCTAGAAGGCTTTTCAAGAAGCCTTGGGTTCACAAGTGAATCTTAGTATAACCCTTCATCTTCAGGTGAGTAGCCAATTGGAGAAAACTATACAAATTTTAGAGCACATGCTGAGAGTAGTGTTATTAACTTTAGCAAAAGTTAGGAAAACTATCTCCCTCTAGTGGAATTCATATATAATAATAGCTACTAGGCTAGTATACAAATGGCACCATTCAAAGCATTGTAGGACAAAATGTGTAAGTCTTTAATTTGATGGTTTAAAGTTAATAAGGCTAAGATACTGGGGCTAAATCTAGTATAAGAAACTTGAAAAAGTTCTGATGATTAAGGAAAGGTTATTAATAGTCCTATGTAAGCAAAATGGCTACGTGGATCACAAGCATCAGGATTTGGAATTTGATGGGTGAGTGTATTTTTGTAAGGGCTACCAATGAAATGGGTAATAAGGTTTGGTAAAAAAAGGAAGTTAGGTCTTAAATACATTAGTCCATACGAGATTTTGGGCAAGATTGGCTATATGGCATATCGTTTGGCATTACCACTTGAGTTAGAAGGTGTGCAACTCATGTTTCATATATCTATGTTAAAAAAGTATTTGCTCAATCCTTTTTATGCAATCAAGTCTTAAGAGGTTTTGTTGAACAAGGGGTCGATCTATGAAGAAGAGCTAGTGGCAATTGTAAATAGGCAAGTCAAGAAGCTTCGTTCAAAGGAAGTGGCAACGGTGAAAGTAATTTAGTGTAATCATTCACAAGAAGAAGTGATATAGGGAGTAGAAAGTAAGATGCATGTTAAATACCCTCATTTGTGTTAAAACTAGGTTAGTGCATGAATTTAAATTCAAGGACCAAATTTCGTAAAAAGGAGAATGCAATGCCCACTAAAAATTAGGAATTTAAAATAATTAAGATTTTTAAATTATAACAAGTTGATCAAGATGAAAATTGCTAGGCATATATTAAAATTATCAAAGGTGAAATTAAACACTAATTGAGACATAGCTTAGTGGTTTCAAACTTGCTTATATCATAAGAGCCCAAGTTTAAACTCTCATGATGCCAAACTCTTTATTATCTTTTCTTATCTTCTCTTTTTCTAGCTTTCCTTTATTCTTAGCCCTTGTTTTATTCCAAATTTGTTAAAATTCCCTTTTGATATTTTCTCCATCAAAATATGTGAATTCATGTAAATAACATCCTGAAACTTATGATATTCTTTTCTTTTGTACTTATAGTCTACCCTACATTGCATCTATGCTTTCTTTCCCTTGAGTCTTCATCTTTTTAGTGCCTTGGTAAAATGATTGAGCTACATTTCCGTGGCTTGACCAAATTGAGAAGCTTTGTTCCATTTTCTTCTTAGTTTACGATTACTTCTTATCTCTTAATTTTTTTTCTATGAAGTTTAAACTTCCATGTCCAATTAGGTTTGTTTAGTTAAAGGACTTTGGTTTGTTTTTAGTTACTTTTGGTGTAGCAATAGCAGTGCAAAAGTTTTGCACCTTTTTTGTTCAATTTTTTCAACTATATTCTTTCTCATTTCTCTTAGTTCTCTAAGATTTTTTTGTTGTGGTGTTCTACTTCTATTTTAGCCCTGACACTATACACCTTAAAAGCTTTTTCTCTAACTAAAATTGATAGCTTAAGGTGTTATGTGACTTTGCAGCTTTAATAATTTTACTTCTCCAATTTGTAAGCTTTTTCTCCATTATTTTAATGCTTAAAATTGTCCAATTCTTCATTGTTTTTTATTTTAAAATTTTGGTAACTTTCCTTTTTTAAGAGTGTAGTTTGCTTATTATGTTGTATTTCTAGTTTGGAATCAATCATAGGTTTGGCCTTGGTGTCCTTTTGATTGTGAGAGTTTGGACACTTGGTAAGTTAGAAGTTGAAGGATGAATGGTTATGAACATTGTTCACTCTAGGTAGGCTTATTTCTTCCATGCTTAACTTTCCCCCACCTAAGATTGAACCAAATTCATTTTTGTTACAAGTTAAAAAGATAAATTATAGAATCTATTTGATACACTTAACTCAAGAAATTTTGAATGCACAAGAAGAGTCTAAATCAATCTTTAGAGGGTTCCATAGGTAAATTCACCATTTGAACATGTAAGATGGATAGTCTCCATCATAGAATTAGTGATTTGGGTTAATATTAATACCAAGGGCAGGGGTTAAGATAGGTAGATGACTAGGGTAAAGCACCCATTTATTCAATTCTATAACTTTGATATCTTAAGGTAATTTCTCAATCCTTGAAAATGGTAAATTGAATTTACTAAATGAACTAAATTAATACTAGGAAACTAAAAAAATATAAAGGATGAACTAAAAATGAATATGATATTAAATTAGAACAATTACTAGGACAAATATTTATTTGGTAGCATCTGATCAAGTAGTAGACGATTGACTAATAACTCAAGTTAGAGTAGTTATTAAGTATGAGAATTAACCAACTGGTAAGCTATTCAATTAGGATGCATAGTAGATCAAGGAGTAGAAAATGTAAAGTAGAAGTAGCTAGGTAACAATAGTAGTTAATCAAGGAAGGATAAGACTAAAACTTAACATAAGATGGATTATATTGACTAGGTTAATGAAAAGTGAAAATAAACATGAATTGAGTCCTTGGAATTTAAAAAAAAATATTATGATTGTTTTAGGAACATTATGAGTAATCCCATGGAAAGGTATGATGGTGGTTTGGTGATAGAAGAACCAATATCATTTGGCAAGCATTGTGAGTAGATTATAAAGTATGATAAGTTTTAAACTTCATCCTTTACTTTTAACTCTTTCTATATTTTTTTGGGTACTCTGCATGTCCATTAGGATGAGCCTCCTAAGTAGTACTTCTTATATATACATATTTCTTATCTAAGCCTTCAGATTTTAAAATATTTTATATGATTATGTAATTGATAAAAATATGAACTTGCATGGAATTTTTGACTAACACATTTGATCTTGAATGACCATTGTGAATCATATAGGATCAATATGAAGGAAAATATGTCATTTTATTTTTACTTTCTTCTATTTTATTGTGAAAACCTTGCATGGTTAGAATTGTATAGAATGTTGGTTACTAATAGTAGTTCTATTAGCTCTTAATACACCTTTGATATTACCATGTAGATAGTGATTGGGACCGAGTATTAAGCTAAAGGCTCTTTGATTGTTCATAGGCTAGATGTTCATATTTGATTATTTGGTGATTTACCTTTATGGCTATGTACTTATATTTGATTATATGGTTAATTATTCTCGTGGACTGTGTGCCCATATTTGAATTTGAAAGTCCTGCACGGACCTTTCCTAATGTAATAACAATATAAAATTGTTTTCTACGACAACATTTGTCACTTTCAACATTTAAGTTTCAAATGTATGAATTTAACTTTATTTCTCATCATTATATTTTATTAATTTTAAACTTGAATAAATTATATGTTTTTTTTTATTTTTTTATATTTTATTGAATTAATAATGCAACAAATAAATTTTCCATGAAATCTTATTTAATGTACACATACATACATTTATATTCTTGTTTGACTTACCCTATTTAACTAATGAGGTATTACACTCGCATGAAGCATGTTTCTTCTTTAATTATTCCTTTGTTATCCTATACTTAATTTAAAATATATTTTCATTAGAAAAACTCTATACCTATTCTTTTCTTTTAGTTATTGTGCTTTATCTTTTATTTATTAAATATCGTGGCTCATTTGTTATTTATCATTACAAATAGTAGAGCCATGTCTAAGCCATCTCCTCTAGTGTAGTTTAAGAGTGTCGTTTGTGGTGAGCCCAACATTTGTTTTGCTTGTGCTTGGCTATTTTGTAATCATGTACATATATGTTTATATTCTGCACTCTAGAATCATCTTCACAAAGCTACAGGTAGGATCCTATGCCATGTGTTATGTTTTGTTGCTTTTTAATGAGAGTGAGGTTTTCTTTGTTAAACATGATTGGTTGGACTAGTTGTATAATCCAAGATTTCCTAATTTCAAGGGAAGCTCTACAAGATTTTTTGTAAAGGTTAAGTATGATTTTGATACGAATTATGGCAAATTGTGAAACTTTAAACTTAACATGAATGAAGGAAATTAATAGGATTATGTTCATCATGCATTGGAACTGAATAAGTATTTATATGTTTGTTAGGCTTATAGATGTAGTGTTTCCTTACATTCCATGCTAATCATATCTTTGTCAACGGAGTGACAGGCTAGCCCATATAGGTCGAGTTAGTCGGTTTTGATTGCTCTATTTAATTTTATTTTGTCCAAATTTGATCACTTAACTTTCAAAAAATACTTAGATGTTTCCTCTCTTTTAACATGATTAAATTAAAATTCTTATAAAAATTTTTTTGTATTACTTATTTATAACTTTGAGAACTCTTTGCAACTTATATCTACATATTATAATACTTCTTCTATCACAACCCATTCTATTTTGCAAACTTGAGATAACACTTAAGTGATTTTTATAAATTAAAAGAGTTTAAGGAATGAAAGTAAAACTTAAGATAAAATTAAAAAAATTATATTAGAACAAAATAAAGTTAAGATACAAAAGTAAAATTTATGATAAAATTAAGTAATTATATTGAAATAAAATAAAATAAATGAATAGAAATAAAATTTGAGAGAAAATTAATTAAAAAATAAAAATAAAAATAAATTAATTGGATGAAATGTATATCTCAACTCAACCGCATTTTTTTAAATAGATTTTTCATTATATATATATATATATATATATGTATAAAACAATCTAGGTTAATACTTGCAGAAATGAGCACGTGTGAGATTGGGTGTGCGACGACCTAGGATTGAATCCAAACGCGGCAAGCCTGATTCGGTTAAAACGTCGAGGAATTTCTGTCCTTTAAAACTCTAAAGGAAATCGTACTTCATGCTTCAGCTTCTACGTTAGGTTTTCCTCCAAACCCGACGAAAAGTGAAGAGGTTTCAGTGAGCGAATCGTTGCGCCACTGGTACTGCTTTGTACGTCCTCTACACGATTTCAATTTTGTTACTTTTCTGAGAAATTGGTGTCTTGTTATGTTGCATTTGTGCGTTCCATGTGGAATTTTTTTTTGGGGACATGGTTAACCGTGACCCTTTGCATCAAAACATCGATTAGAAGCTAAAGACCTTGATGGGTTTTGTTTAAACGAAAATCATGGGGTTATTGATTTTGCTTGGGTAGGCCCCAAAAGTCAGAATGTGATGAAGGTGCTGGTTATTCCCCCTCCCCCCCTTTCTTTTTTCTTTTCCCTCTTTCTAATTTGTTTATTCAATCTGATAGTCTTGTTAGTAAGTTGTTTTAGCTGAGCTTTATGTTGCTTAATGCTGCTAAGAAGTGGCAAGGGAGGCAAGCATGCGTGGAGCAATGGGAAAAGCGTGTATTTTGTTTTGTTTTAAATCATTGTACTTAATAGAAATTAACTAATAACTACTAAATCTTGTATGGTGAGTAAAATTGAAATCAAGCTTAGCTATTCTAATATATGAAACTTCCATGAGTTACTTAAATATTTATTGCAGTTTAGAATCAAGGGAGCAACATACTTATCCGTGTTAGTGGTTGTCGTTCCTTTCTTGAATAAATGCTTAGGTTAAGAAAGTCTTGCTGTGCCATCTCTGAGACATTTTCTTCCCCATGCAACATGTATATCAAATTCAGTTATGCACCTATATTATCTCTGTTGTTGTATGAAGAATATTTCATCCCTTAAAGAGCCCTGTAAAGCATTTAGAGAGTTTTACTTGATGATATTCTAGCAAATCTCATTTAGTGTACAGACTCTGCTTAAGTGTTGCATTACATCTGTTAGATCCCATAAATTCCTACTTCCTTCTGTTTCCTCTGTTCAATTTCCATCTCCACCAACATTCATAACAAATAGTCTATTTTGTCTTAAAATGAAATCTTCACATAAACCTGAGAAACAATTACAAACTACTCAAAACTTATAAAAATTCAGTCCAAGGGTCATTCATCAGTGTCGAAGTAGCACCTCTAACTTGGTGTTCTTCATCTTATCTAATTCCTGTATGCCAGTTCATTTTGGACACATCATTTCAAATTGTGGATTTGTACCCATTCTTTCCTTGTTGCCCACCTTTTTGCTTTAGTTTATAAAGCCTACCCCTAAAATATCTTCCGTTTGAAAAACTCTGCAACTGCAATGTTTCATTTGGATCTCAACCTTTGGCAATATTGTCTGGCACACACTTTTTGGTCCCATAAGGTCCTGAAGTATAAATATAAACTCTATAGCCTTTTTAGTCATCCATCTTGACAAATGGAAGCTGTCAACTCTGAAGGTTTGGAGCTTCCTCCATCTAAGCTATCAAAATCTTTGACACAAGAAGTTTGTTCCCATAATCTGACAGCTGACCTCAAGTATATATATGAACTCTCTAGTCTTTTAGTCTCTCATCTTGACAAATGGCCGGTATCAACTTTAAAGATCAGGAGCTTCCCTGCATCTGAGCTTTCGAAATCTATGGTACATGAAGTTTCAGCTCTTTGAGAAATAAATTATTCGGACATGATACAGCTTTTTGTTAAACATGTTAAAAGCTAATAAATATTTGCTGTTTTAGCATAAATAATAATAATCAGGAAGCAAGACAATGCTTTTTCTGGAATTGCTTTTTTCCCCCCTTTTAGTTTAATTGTGCTATTTTCTTTCAACTTTTTATAGTAGTTTGTAACATATTCTTTTTTGTGAGTCTTCCCAACAAGGGCAATTATTTTATAGTTTGCACTATGTTTGTATAATGCACATTTTCTCTCATTTCTTTCCAGATAAGTGGAATCTTCTCTAGGTATCTTATTTATGTACATGTTGGAAGTCCAAAATGGTGAAATTGAAAATTATTTCTTGTAATAATAAATCATAATACTTTGCTTCCTCTTGTTTTTGGAGAATCTCATTTTCTTGCTTCTTCTTGCTTGAAGATGATTGGATTTATTCATGTGAAGTGGGTTTCTTCCACCCATGTGAAGTGGATAACTGATTCAGAAATTCTATTTCAATGCTTGATTCCTGCAAAATATGTAGTTTAAAATGTCAGATATGGACGAGTACCGATGCTTTATTGGTGGCCTTTCATGGTCAACATCTGATAGAAAGTTAAAGGATACATTTGAAAAGTTTGGCAAACTTCTTGAGGCAAAGGTAATGAATTCAATGTCATTACTATTTTATCATAGTTATCCTAGTTTCTATTGTTGTTACAATTGTGTTTCGTGCTCATGCTTAAAAGTTTGTTTGTGCTGAAATAGTGCAATTATGATGCTATCTGTGTTGTGCTTTTAGTTGGCATCTTTAGTGCTACCTTCATTCTTTCTTAACATAGGATGAAAGTTGTAATATCTAATAAATTTATTTGTTTGCAATTTAGTAACTATAACAAGGATAAGGATTTGGTTCTGTATTATTGAAGGATTATATCTGATTTGGAGGTTGTTCAGGTTTTGTATATGTACTTAGAAAATGAGGGTAAATCTCCCTTGAGGTTTAAAGAAATATCAATCAGTACCTTTCTAGTTTAAAATATTAATCTGCCCTTCCTATCATTTCTTGCAACTTTTTAAAGATATCCCTGATGTTACTATTCTGTTAAAACTCTTAACAGAACTATACAAAACATGAGTCCCACTAGAATATTACGAGATTTTCTGTTACCTCTAAATGTAAATATCCTAATTTACACTCATTATTAGAGACTTCGTCCATTTAAACAGAAGCATGAACAATGCATAGAAAAACATCAATTACCAACATCTCTCACTTTATTCAATCCTATATTATTTTCCACTTTTCTTCCACGCATAAACAAGTAACTAATTTCACGGTGGAAACCATTACATAATTGTCATAGAGCTAAGCATGGAACCAAAAGAAGCCACTCATGATATCCACCAAGCCATGATAGAATCGTCCGATGACAACAAAGAATAAATGGAAAGAGAGAAAAGAAGTTCCCTGTGACATTGAATGGCTTCTTCTTCCCCTGGCCTGTCTATTGAAAACAAAACAAAAAAATAAATTGCTCAAATTCTTACTACACCTAAGTTTACTGCACAATGAGGAAGACAGAAACAAAGATGGTAGAGATGGAGAAATATGAACAAAAAGAAATGGGTAGCTTGAATGATTAAAGCTGTTTGGAAAAATGGATATGATAAAGGAAAGTAGAAGAAAATTGCCCAAACGAAGGAAGGGAAAGAAATAAGCATGCTATTGCCCTTTAGATGGATAGATTGATGGGTAAAATAGTCATTTTCACTTAAGAATAACTCTGTTTGCTTGCCATTGGTGATAGGGAGGGAAGAGTAATATTTCAAACTAAAGGGGTATCAAATGGTATTTCTTTAAACTTCAGGGGAGGTTATGATAATTTACCCTTTTTCTACTGGTCAATGAGAGTAATATTTCAAACTAAAGGGGTATCAAATGGTATTTCTTTAAACTTCAAGGGAGGTTGTGATAATTTACCCTTTTTCTAATGGTCAATTTTTTACAGTTATGGTTTTAAATATATTCTTGATATAGGTGGTTGTTGACAAATTCTCTGGGCGCTCTCGTGGTTTTGGATTTGTCACATTTGATGAAAAGAAAGCAATGGAAGACGCTATTGAGGCTATGAATGGGATGGATTTAGATGGTCGAACTATCACTGTTGATAAAGCTCAGCCTCAACAAGGATCTACTAGAGATGATGGTGATCGCTACCGTGAACGGGCTCGTGATCGTGATCGTAACCGAGATTATGGTGGTGGTCGAAGCTTTAATGGTGGTGAATGCTTTAAATGTGGTAAACCTGGTCATTTTGCTAGAGAGTGTCCTGGTGAAGGAGCAAGAGGGGGCAGGTATGGTGGCAGGGAAAGTAGATATGGTGGTAGCAGTGGTGGTGGTCACTATGGTCCTGATAGGAATGCAGATCGTTATTCTGGTGGGCGCAACAGGGACTCAAGTGGTCATGGAGATTCTGGAAGTGACCGGTACCCTCGTGATCGTGCTGGACCTTATGAGCGACGCGGATCAGGAGGCCTTCGGTCTGGATAATGTATAATCTTCATTGAGGTATGCAACGTGCATTGAACTCTGCTTTTTCTGAGTGGTTTCTATTTTCTTATGGTAACATTGGTGCTAATAGAAATTTCAATATTATTTTTGCAGCTGCAAAATTGGAGGTGTTGCTGTTGCTGCCTCAACTTCCCTTTTCAATGACCATGTTCTGGGATTCTTGTTTGGGAGGATCAATGATCCCAGTGTTTTGATATGCTATTCTTGGCACATATATCGAACTCTTTTATGTTCCTAAAATGCTTATCATTTGGTCTGTTGAAATCGTATGCATGCTTGACTTCCTGTCCAATTTGATGTTGTGCTCAATGCTATCGATAAATGCTGCTGGGTATCTTCTGAGTTGTGACTTTCATGCATGGGGAATTGAGTATGGCATATTTGATACTGGGTTCCCAGATTCAGTATATTGGAAAGTTATTTGGTATCGGATGGGGTTTTGGAGGACCAAGGTGGAAGTCCATGTCTGGGAGTTTGCTTAGAATGCCAGTTTGGCTATAGTATTTCAGGATCCTTGAATAAAACCAGTCCAGTGGGTAAATCATTGATATATTTCTCCCATATACCTACCTTCTAATTTGTTAGTCTTCAGTTTTTGGTTTGTGCTATATTAATGTTATTGAATTTTGGCAGGGTGCTTGGCTTATTATGGTCTTATTGGATTCATCATTGGGTTCCTTTGTTGCTAATTGGATATGCATGATTTTTTTGAACTTAAAAACTTTTCAGCTGCAACAAGTCATCTGCAGTTGCATTCAATAATCATGCCACTCTTGTTTTCTGCACGGGCACTGATGGAAAGGTTCCATTTTCTATGAGTGGCGTTTTGTTTGGATTACCTGGATGAGTTGAGCAACTGTGATCCATCTATGTTTTTTTCATCTTTGCTCTTGTTGGTGGAAGATTGTGCTGGTCATACATTTTACCTTCATGCATGTGGTGTGTTGGGCTTGTTTGCTGAGAGTGGTCTTACTCTAAAGCGAAAGCAAAACCTGAGTTATGGTCCCAAATCTCCATTCTCTTCCACAAGATTGGACTCATGATCTGATGAGATTTGAGATTGCTGCCTCTTCTTTTTGTGGCCCCAAATTTCCATTCTGTTCCGCAAGATGGGCTCATGATTTAATGTGATTTGACATTGCTGCCCTTTCCTTGACCTCTATACACTGATTCTAAAAGTTGTTTTGTGGTCACCACAGAATATTATCATTTTCTCTGTCACGGTATCCTTTGTTCTCATTTATACTGTTTATATGTCTAGAGAAAATAGAATTATACTTAAATCATGTTCTTGGAGGTGAGTTCTAGTGTTCTGACTAACTGGGCATTGTCTAGGCGTTGGCCTTCTGTATTGTGGTTGTAGATTTGATTAAATTCTAGATTGGTATCAATTTGGCTAGTTTTGTTTTATGCTTAATGTCCGTCCTTGGTTTCTGACATGCGACAAATGAAATGATTAGAGGATGGAAGTAATAGGTTTATCTGCGCTGAGTTGTGGGGATCATCCTCTTCTAAATTGCACCCAATACTTCAGAGAGAATAGTGTGTAAATGGATAATCGATGAATTGATGATAAAATTCATAGTTCAAATTTGTCTTGAAACTGGAGCAACCTGATAATTTATCTATGAATGTGCAAAAATCAATACGCTTGATTTTTATGTTGAATATTACCATGAGGAGTGAGTTTTGTCCAGGTCTAAATTTTCTTTTCGAGAACGTTTTTCTTCAGTGTGGGACAGAACTGTCAACCCTACCCTTCAGCCTTTTGATACTTTTTCGTCATGACTGCTAGCTTCTTGCTTCCGTTTTCATTTAAGCGATTTGGGTCAGATGTTCACATATATGAGATCCTCTCGTGTTCACGAATGTTGAACCCTCTGGCCCAATTTGTGTGCTACCTTTAATATTAAACGAGGCAAAATTAGGGAAGATATAAAATGACATCGATCCTTGGTTGATGCGCATGACACGTGGCAATATCTTCTTGCGGTGTCCTAGGCCTATAATTTGAAGTCTCATCACCATATACTTGTGGCGTGGTAGGAGCTGGATTCTCCTCGGCTGCTGCTTTCTCTACCGCATACAAAAGTAGTGGCTGAACTAGCCTCCGCTGTCAGAAAAACCTTCCATGCCTAGCCTTTGAAATGGTTCACTTGACCCCGGGTATCTTCTCTCTTCATTAAGGTCTCAAGTGCTCGTTTGAGGTGAACAGAGGAAAAGGTCCCTACATTTTCTCTGCTACTACAACCCGAAAAGTAAAATGTACTCGAAGACTGGGGGAAAAAAACTAGTGTTGTCTTACAAATAATAATGAAGGCCTTACCATGTGTCCACCCGCAGCGTCAAATGGAGAAATTCAATGTCTAGTCGCCTTCCAATACCACTGCATAGAAGTCTAATTGTACCCCAGGTGGCGACGAAATGGTGCAGTGATGACAATTCTGTTGTGCCTAGCTTTTCATAAGACTAGTTTGGATCCTTTTTTTTTTTCCCCAAATTTCTTATCAATTTAGAAAAGAGATAGCACAGATTGTATAGAATTTACTTAGGTGGTTGGTATCATTTGAACATTTGGGGTCCATCATTTTCTTAGCGTTTATCTTTCTTTGAAATCGACAAAAAATAGAAAGGATCAAAACTTCCATAAGACAATGTACATAGCATGCACCTCAAGCCTAAGTCTGTCAATTTTACCCCTCAGTTGCACAAGTTTGCATGCTCTCAATTTATTTTCAAAATTGACCATGCCGATTTTAGGGAAATATAGATACAATGTGTGGGTCCTGCATATTCAAGTGGGTCTGCGTCTAACCTTCTGAAATTGACATTTATTTTAGACAAAAATTGAAAGAACTCATTTTTCAGTTGCACGCTGTACAAAACAAGATCCACGGGTTCAAGTATTGGCTTAAACTGCCGTAGCACTTCATTAGGCTAGTGCTCACTCGACAGAAAATTATATTACTAGAACATTGACTCTCCACACCTCCCTACAATAATCTGGTTTGTCTTGTCTTGCCTCATCATTTCATGTGGCTTTCGAAAAAGATAAGAATGGCATTGTTAAGTAGGATACCTTATTACACCTTGTCCTTCTAAAGTCAATTTAGCGGGAGCTTTATAACCCTTAACGACGAGCATGGGAGCCTCAATTATTCAGTGATAATCCATTCACCTTTGAAAAACAATAAATAAAAATGTTCAACTAAAAAATAATCTAATTATTAAATAAAATTCGACGAATGCAAGTATTATGATTTGTATCTGTGACCCAACGGTAGGTGCCAAAGTGGGTAATTGACCCCGAGCCTACGTTTGTAGTAAGGCCATACATACTCTGCAAGAGAAGTCAGTTGTGACATAAAGCTCCTTGTATATATGTGCTAAAACGGCTGAACCCCAATTATACATATTCTCTAGTAGTCTTAGAGGTCTACTAGCAGTGACAAATTTATCAATTGTGAAGAATTGTCTGGCATCAACTTCAATATATATGCATGTGTTTAGCATTGCAGTTCCTTTGAAGTTGCATCTTGTACATGTTCAAAATTTGTGACGAACCAAATGAGGCTCAGTCGTTGACCATTGAAATGCTTTGCCTCAGGAGTTGCGAACATAAAAATGGCTAGTTCTCATTCGTGCTTTCCTGTGGCAGCCTTACCATCCCCGATAAGTCCTAGCTATACGACCACATCGTCAAGCGTAATAGTCTCCCTTTGGAGTATGGGACATCTCATAACCCACCTCTCAACCAAAGCAAATTCAAGTCTTTGGTCCAGCATAAATTATCTCAAGCGTAGGCGTCGCACCATAAAATCCTGCCTTCTCTAAGTATGGCACAACAGCCAGTGGCCAACTAGCTTGAGTCTCATGCATGCAACAACGTGCTCAAGAGCATATATGATAGACCTATATATAGACATTGAAAGATTATACCATCTGACACAACAAATAGATTGTGTTTTAGCGAGAAATTTTACTGAGGGACAGTTACAGTTTTTCTTGTTAATATGGCGCAAACACTTCTGTCATATTATCATGGTTAGTCTAGCAAGAGAATAAAGAGAGAAATCCACTCATTATGTGCCAATTCCCTCTCTATTTTTCTAACTAGGAAACTATCTTCCTCAAATGTATTAATAGTACAGCACCAATTACTTTTTAGTTTCTTTTTTTCTTTTTTAAATTTTTTACTTCCCTCTCATTTCATTTCATTTCCTTCCTATTTTCATTTTCCCTTGACGGTACCCTAATTTTGTTCAATTTGACAGTGCTGGTTCTCAGCTCTAGCGAATCCAATCGACATGGCAAAATCTCCTTTGCACAAGTGTTGTTTCTGAGAAGTTGAAGGCTCCATCAAGGGAATGCTCTTGGTTTGAATTAAACTTTGAACTCCTCTGTATATTGAATTCACCTTCAATTTAATGCGTACAATGGAGAATATATAACAATCTATTACAAGCAAATGATGTTAAGTGTCTAACTAACTAAGAACAGGTGTCTAGTAAAGAAATTACAGAATGAAGGACCACAAAAATAACGTCTATTCAAATGGAGAATAATGACAGCACACCACAAAATCTGTTAAAGAGATATATCCACATCTAGGAAACATTCTTCGTGTATATGAAGCCTCATGATAGGATATCATGGCTCATCATGTATCATGTTTTAACATCCCCCCTTCAAACGAGAGGGTAAAGGAACTACTTTGAGTTTTTCTCTCAAAAATTAGGAACGAATGTGTGAGAGAGGCTTTGTGAGGCAATTAGTTGTTTGCTCAAAAGAAGGAACATGGCAAATAGATAGTTGATTAGCTATGATTTGGTCATGAACATAGTGAATATTGATTTCAATATATTTAATTCTTGCATAATAAACAAGATTTGCAACCATAGTACTAGCACTCATATTGTCACACCATACCATATGAACATGACTAAGAGGAAAACTGATTTATTTTAATCAAGACTTTATCTAAGTAATTTTTGCAGCTAAGTTACCCAATCCTCTATAGTTGAATTTAGTAATTGAGAGTGCCATAACATTTTGCTTCTTAGATTGATGACCAAGATACTAAGGATTCTCTAAGAAAAACACAACATTCTGATATTGATTTTCAGTCATTAGGAGAAGCTGCTTCATTCTCATTAGAATACCCTATGAGCTTGCCAATGAATGGAGGTTGAGTTACTTAGAAATTGGCTGAGGTTATTCACTGAAAAATATATATCTAGCCTTGAATTGGTCAAGTATTGCAGATCACTTATAGCGCTGCGAAAATTTGAAGGATTCTTGAGTGATTTACCATAATTTGTTGATAATGTCTTGCTCGCAACCATAAGAGTAGGACATAGGGCAACATGCATCATGTTAAACTTCTTTAGTAGATCAAGAATGTGTTTGCCCTCAACAAAATACCTATCTCATCTCTGTGAACTTCAAATCCAAGAAAGTAATGTGACGAACCAAGGTCTTTGATTGATAACATGCCATTGAGCTTTTAAGTTGGGGCAATTGTGTTGCATTATTTCCAGTAACCAATATATCATCAACATAAATTAAGATACAAAGAACATACTTTTATGTCTTGTGGATGAACAATGAATTATCTCCTATGATATTATAAAATCCCTCACTTATTAGAATAGTTCTTAATCTATCAAACCAAGCTATAGGTGCTTGTGTCAAACCGCATAGTGCTTTTGAAAGGTTATAGACAAAATTAAGGCAGCTTAGGTCTTTAAATTCCTTTGGTTGAGTCATATATACATCTTTTTGGAAATAACCATTAAGAAAAACATGATTAATGTCTAATTATTTGACTTACCAATTAAGTGGCAATGCCATTATGAGAACCAATCTACATTACGAAAAAAAGGGGATTTTAGTAATAGTGACCTAACCATGATTAACTAAACTGTGGCTAGATCAAGTCTTAGCCACAATTATAATGATTGTGGTTAAGACAAAATCCTAACTATGATTATATGATAATTGTGGTTAGGACTTGGTCTAACCATGATTTCTTTAAACTATGGTTAGACCACAATGAATCTTAACCATGGTTAGAGATAACCATAGGTAGGCTTGGTCTAGCTATGGTTGTACATTTAATTGTGGTTAGAGTAACAATAGTTAACTAAACCATGTCTTAATTATAATTTATTTAATTGTCGTTAAGACATTGATGGCCTAACTATGGTTAGTTAACTGTGGTTAGACTAGCGCCACTTGACACGTCCTTCTTCCATGTTTAGCCTTCTCTATAACCATCTCCCCTAACCTTCAATTGCCAACTTCAACACCTCCATTAAAGCCCCATTAAAGCTGTCACCTCTAACCTTCATTGAAGCCTCATTGAAACACTCTCTTTCACTATCAAGGAGTGCGAAATCTAGCTTGATTAAAGCTTTCTCTCTTGCTATGAAGGAGTGTGAGATGCAACCTTTTGTCTCATCTGTTGTTGTCATTCATTTGCATTGTTGAAGGTAAGTATGTTTTTTTACTTTTATTCTCAACTAGTTCATTCTAAAATTTTGACCATTGCCTACATTTTTTTCATTGTTGGTGGTAAATATTTTACTTTTTTTTTTTTTTTATGTTTTACTTTTAGCATCTTCCAAATTTTAATTAATTATTTGATTTAAATTTTGATTAAATCACTAAAAATTGCATTTTGATGGTTCATTAAAAAAGCTCTATTTAATTAATTTGTTTTTGCTATTTCCATTAAGTTTTTGGTTCTTTGGTTATTGGATTGCATATACTTCTCTATAAGAACATGATGCCAAAATGAGCTTGTTTCTTATTGTATGTTTTACTTAATGCTACACAAGTAATAAAATTTTGTTTCTTATTGGAAGAGGTGGAAGTTTTCCACAAGAGAAATTGTAATACCTTAACCTTTAGCCTTGTCATCCCATTTACAGTGTTAGGCTTCATACATATCTCATGGAAAATGAATATATTTAATGTATTATTTAGCATTGTGTAGGGTTTTAAAAATCCATCTCAAGCTCTGTGAACCCCGTGAACTCCTCAATATCATTTGTTACTCATAATCCATCCATAAAAGTCATAAACAATATAAAATATCACATACAACTTGGGTGAGAAGCCACACACCAAAAAAATTAAAGTTGGCCATGGGTTCCACTTTCTAGCTTTCTGATATCAATTTTGAAAAATCATAATTAATTCTAGAAAAATTGAAATCAAGTAAATGACAGCTTTTTAGAAAGCCTTGAATGTCAAATATAGGTTAAAAATCATTCCAAGCTATGAAAATATAAACTAGACTATGATTGACAATAGAATAGCACCAAAGGTTCAGTTACCCAAGTTTGCTATCATAAGTTTTTGATATAAATTTCAAAAATTTATAACTAATTCTAGAAAAATAAAAACCTAGAACACCATACCATTCTAGAAAGTTATGGATGTATAATTGGGAATAAAAATATTTCTAGATCAAGGAAATGGGGTTTAATACAAAAAAATTGATATAACAATACCAGAGGTTGGGTTGCGCTACTGGTACTATCATGAAACTTAAAAAATTTAGTTCTCTCTCTACAGAGTTCTAAATTATGTGATATTTATGGCTATGGAAAGATTATGATATCTATTTTATGTTTATAAAATTTCATAGTCATTGGATATCATTTGTCCCACAAGCGACAAGGAAAACAAATCTGACTATATGAACAATGTGCCCTACCATTCAACATATTTTTCCCAATTTCAAAAAATCATAATAAATTTTATAGAGCTCCAAATTGGATGCTCTTTAGCTTTATGTAAAGCTCTAGATGATACCTACTTGTTAGCCAAATTTCATGAAAAAATCACTCATTTGGTTAGATTTTGGTTCAGCTCATAAATTAGTCACTTTTGGTGTTCCAAATGGTTCAAAATGGTGTCAAATTGCTTTCTAGATCACCCATGGCCCTTTAGGCACGTCCAAAACCACATTCACAGCCTACGGAGACATGCCATTTGGTTCAAAATATCATGGAGCTCATTTTCACTATATTACTTGCTATCATACACATGGAAAACACATCACATATGGGTTTTTTGGTGGCAAAATCATACATACTCTTTTATATGTTTCCAAAATCATTACATACATTATATTCATATGCATTTAAGTATGCTCAAGCATTGGATTCGGATTTGCTCAAGTTGATGCAGGAACTGGAGCGCTCATGTTGCCTTCATCTCAGCCGTTCAAGACATCTGACTGTCGAGTAGCTACCACGTACGTTAATGGAACGCAGCATTTCAACTCCAAATTTTCCTCCTTTTTGAAATTGTCTTAAATCACTACATTTCGTACAATGAATGCTACAGAATCTGCCATGTCCCTCTCCCTCCTTCCTAAAACATTGCATGGTCAAAGCCTGTCAACCCATCGTGCACCTGAACCTGCTCAGCCTCCAATGGAGTCTCCAGTTGCCTTCCCTGATGTCGCAGCCGCTATTCACTAGTTTGATTCATAATTTTAACCCAGCCTCCATCATGCTCTGATCTTATTATGTTTTTGTTGTTGGGGTTTTTATCAAGATGCCATTTCATAGCCAACCTTCTATATGCCTTCTTCAAATCATCATCTGTTGCATTTTTATCAACCTTCAATATATTGTAATAGTCCTCCCATGTCTTTTTCTAGAATAAAAAATCAGATTCTCAAAATCTTGCAAAAGTTACAATTATAAATGGATTTAAAACACGAAATCTTCAAATTTAGATACTTTCCTTAGAAACCCAGATTATAACATCAAACCTGCTTCCCATTCTAGAAAGCAGAAACTTCCTTTGAAGATGAAGTTGTAAAAGAAAAATGAAACCACATAATCCACAGAGAAAACAAAAAAGAATTGCTAAAGTGACAATTCAAAAACTAAAGAAGTAATATAGAGTTGAATCTAAAAATTAATGAATCAGATTGTAGTGTTTGATGGATTGTCAGATTACTAAGGATGTTTCTTTTGGCGAAGAAAAATATTAAATGTGCCAACCTATGCTACCAGGTGTTAAATACATTCTTATTTTTTCAACAAACCAAGAACACGTTTTAGATCATAAAAAAATGAATAATAAGCTAGAGTTGAATGGAAGCTGGGTCAAAGTTATGAATCAAACCAATGAATGTAAGATAAAACCAGATTTGAATGGAGGCTGGGGACTCACCATATATATGAGGCAACATTGTTTAATGGAGATTAGGGGACTTGAATAGCAACTACGACATTAGGGAAGGCAACTGGAGACTCCATTTGGAGGCCAAATAGGTTTACATGTACAATGGGTTTCCAGACTTTGACCAAAGGAGGAAAAGGGACATGGTAGATCCTAGAGCATTCATCGCATGAAACACAGTGATTTTGGACAATTTTAGAGGGCTCAAAAAATTGGAATTGAAATGCTGTGTTCCATTAACGTACATGGTAGCAACTTGGTAGTCGAATGTGTTGAATGGCTAAAATGAAGGCAACATGACCGCTTTAGTTCCCACATTAACATGAGCGAATCTGAATCTTCAAGCATCTACATCATATATACATCTTATGGTTACAATTCTGGACATCAAAAGGCATTTACAAGGCGCATTTCTCTATACATATGTCAAAGTTGTGGACATGGTTAGATATTGGAGAGGAGAGAGTAAGATTCTAAGAATCCCAATAGCCCTTAACCCTTTCAAACATACATAATAGGCACATTTTCAAGTTAAAGAATGCATGCATGAAGATCAAGCTACTTGTAATCATACATAAAACAATTCTCATGGTCAAGAAGCTCATACATATCATACACTAGCTCTCAAGGGTATTGGTTTAGCCTCACCCCTTTTTCTTAAGACTTTTGGACTTGTTTCATCCATTTTTAAGGGACTTTTGACTAAGGCTTACTCTTCTTAGGACTTTTGACTAAGGCTCACTTTTCTTGAGACTTTTGGCTTTGTCACACCCAATCCTAGGGACTTTTGGCTTATTTTACCCTTGTTATGGGACTTTTGGCTTCACCAAACCCATTCAAGCCAAAACACATTCATAAGACATATTTGATGCACATAATGGTACCATGGCATGTAGAAAATAGCTATACACATTTCTCATAGCATAAACATACACATACACATCTAATGACGAGAAAACAATTAAGAATGCATGAGAGAAAGGTTAGAGAGTTACCTTTGAAGTAAGAACACAAGCTTTCCTCTTGGTTATTCTTTTCCACTCAAGGTCACACACTTGCAAGTGGATGAAACTTGGTTCCTTTGGCCTAGACACATCAAGTAGGATGCCATTACACTATGGAAGCAAACTCTAGCCTCACACACATACTAGAGAGGCATACTTGGTTCTAAGACACCATTATGGCTTCATATGGGATCTAATGAAGCAACTATGATAATTCTTGATTTTGGCTCCATTTTCTCCCTCTATCCATGACTCTTGACTCCATTTAGACTTCTTGGAGCTATCACACAATCATTTTGAGGAGCCTAGCTATATGTTGTTTCATTATGTCATATTATGGAGCCTACACTTCTAACTCTCAATCTATGGCTTTTACATTTTTTCCAAGGCTTTCTTTGATGTTCTTCCATCATATTTAGTCCTAATCTAAGCTTAGAAAATTTTAAAACACTTCCTAGGTCCTTCATCTATGCTTGGCTAAGACATATGCTTCATTTTGGACCCATGGAGTTTTCTTTGTTTCCTTGAAGGAAGAGGCACTTAGGAGGCTTCCTTGGGATCCTAGGAACTCAATTAAACTCTCACATAAGCTAGAATATCCTTGGAGAAAATCAAATTTTACCATGTGTTCAAGAATCCCTAACTTTGCTATCTTAAATTCTAATGGTTTTCCTTTAGGTTTCCTTCTATAATCTTGTTTCCCACACACTAAATCCTAAGTTTCTTGCTTGCTCTTGGTCAGAATTAACTCCCTACTATACGCTCTCCTCAAGGCCAAACAACACACTAAGGGAAGCAACAAGAAGGAAGCAAGAAAAGTGTGATATGTCCCTTATTTCCTTGGCTTCTTCAAGGGCTTTCTCCTTCAAAGTCTAACCTTTCCCCTCTAAATCAATCCCAAAACAATCTTATATCATTCATCAAAACCATAGAAATGGAGGGGAGAAGGAGGACAACAAAGTTACTAAAGGAAAACTAAGAAAATCCTTCACTTTCCTTACCTTTTCTTGAAATTTTTCTTCCTTTTCTTCCTCCCTCTTGTGCATCTCTCCCTCCTAGTCTCTCTCTTTATTTTGGGCAGAATAAAAGGTTGGTTAGATGAAGGAAGAATGGGACACCCTTATAAGAAGCAAATGGAAAGGAATTTGTTCTTTGAAAATGCTATTTATGCCCCTTTGCTTGGCTAGTTCATTTTGGGCTCATTTTAACTCCTTTTTTAGAATTGTATTTTTCATCATAAAATTTAGATTCTCTAACTTATAAAATGCCTTTGGAATCAATTAATTTAGATTTTAAACCTTCCCGAATGAAAAGTCAAAGTTTGGGTAAACTAACTTTAAAGAATATACATCGGAGGGGGTTTGAACTAGTCCAGGGGTTCCTATAATTTTTAGGGCCTCTAAGAATCCTGAAAAACTTAATGTTTTTATTTAAAAAGCCTTCCTATGAGTTTTTTTTTTTTAAAAAAGTGCTCATATTTATGAAAATGTTATTATGCTTTTGGTGGTTTTATTGAACTACTCTGGCTCTAGTTTTTAGACATCTTAGATCTTGGATCCTCATTTTTTATTATTAAAAATTTTTTCTTAATTTTAGTTGGCCTCAACTTATTCATTTCAGGGGACTTGCTTTTCAAACTAACTCATTTCAGTGTTTTTACAAAAAATCATATGTTACAAAAATAAACATTGCATCTTTTGTATTTTACATGCCAAAGGAGTATCACCTGAATTTTTATCAATGAACTATATTAAATGCAATTCCTATAATCTTTTATATGTAATCATATTCTTCAATTAAATAATTAAATTATAAGGTGTACATTTTTTTAAAATTCATATTATGTTTGTTTAAAGAAATTGATAGTGAACATTTTTTTGGAATTTTTTTCCTTTTGAGTTGAGTCCTATTTGCTTAATTTGAGTGATATAATTACTATATAAATTATGCTGACCATTTCATAATGTTGTTTGCTTTAGATTTTAATTATGTTACTAGTGTCATTTCCTATCTCTTAAGTGGACTCAGCATGTAACCATTTTTAGGACACTAGTGCAAAATTTTAGTGGGGACATTGACTTTTTATAACTTATATTTTTTTAGTTTTAAAAATAATGAAGGATACTTAGGTTAAATTTCCATTACTTCTAGCAAGGTACAAATTCTTTTAAAATCATTATGATAATTAGCAATGTAATAAAAATTGGATTGTACCAACCAGTTTGACTAGTTGGATTGAAAACTGGACCTTAGTTCATTTTGGTCAATCCATAAAACTAGACGAATACAAAACTAGTTGGGTTAATGGTTTAGACAATTTTAATTTTTTTTTTAATTTTTTTAGTCCAAAATGATATCATTTGTCGTACCTTATGTTTTCTAAATCTTGAGACATTAAAAGAAAAGTTGATAATTATGATAATGAAGGACTGAAAGTTTGAATAAGATGAACAAAAACTAAAAAGAGCAGAAATGGAGACAAAGTGCCTAAAAGGAGGAAATCAAAATTGTAGTGGCAAAATCATAATTTTGGATAAATTTTTAGAAACTCAAAGAAAGAAGTTTTAAATGGTAAAGTTAAACTCACTAGGGTTTTTAGAGGTCTTGAAAACCATAGGGACCACCAGAATGACAAAATCCTTATGTGTGTATAATTTTAAATGCCAATTAATTGTAACTTTGACTGAACTTTTTGAAATGGTTTTAAATCCAAAAAATTTTTAAGTAAATATTTTTAATAAAGTAGAAAACCTCATTTTTTATATGAAAAGGATATGAAATAAGCTCAAATGAAAGGATTAGAGTGCTTGGACATAATAGGAATTATGAAAATTGTTACAAAAATCTCCTCCACCTTTTATGAAGTGTCACGCGACTTTCTTCTACACTCCACCGACCTATTTTTTGCCCAAACCAAACTAGAAATGGCATCCAAAAATGGGAGGAGAGAGAAGGAAGAAGAAGCAAAAGTAGGTAAGGAAACTTGCATAATTTTATGGTTTACTAGTTAGCAATCTTGCTCTTCTCTTCAAGTCCTTTTGATGGTAGTTTTAGCTTCTTGAAAGGACGAAGTTTGTGGCTAACCTCTGGAAGAAAAGAGAAGCTTTGGAACAACCAACCATGCCACAAGAATCACCATTGGAAGAGCTTTCAAACAAGATATGAGTTGAGATAGAAAACTTACTTCTTCTTGGATTCTTCTTCCTTCCATGCCATGGCCTAGAGAGAAAGTGGTAGGAAGAGGCTTTAAGTTGATGAAAACTTAAGTAACAAGGGTTTTGAAGGATGTAGAATAAGATTATGTAAGTGAAATTCCATAAAAAGCTATAGAACTCAAGTTAATTAGATCACTTAGGGTTCAAATTGTAGCTTAGAAGTTTTGGAGTTCTAGGAAGATGTTTCAAGTTATGTAAGATCACGTTTAAACTAGAAAAGAGCTAAGGATACCCCACATGTGCCAAATTCCCCAAGAGAAAGACAAAAGCTCCCTTAAGTTTCATTAAGTGCATAGGTTCGACCAAGAGGAAAAAGAGTAGCTAAAGAGTGTTTTGATGAGTCTTAAAGTTTTAAGTGGTCTGATAAATACTAATGGAACCATTGAATTGAATTTAAGACCTCTAAATTGAAAGGTGAAATTTTAAGGTTCAAAATGTAACATCCAGTCCCTCTATAAACGTGAGAAATGCAATGTTCAGTTTCTCCGTAAATATTAGAAATGAGCCAAATATAAAAGGAAGTCTTCGAAATAGAAGGAATTGGGGCCAAATAAAATTAGGATAAAATTTTAAATAATAGAAAATGAGGACTTGAGTCTTGAGATACCCAGAAATCAAGGCCAAAGTGATTCGATAAATTTGCTGAAAGGCTATTGGCATTTTCGTAAATATGGGCATTTTTTGAAAAACTTATAGGAAGGCTTTTTAAATAAAAGTTTTGAGTTCTTCGGGGTTCTTAGAGCCTTTGAAAATCATGGGAAGCCCAAGGATAGTTAAAGCCCCTCCGGTATATGTTTTCCAACGACTGTGAGCCCGAACTTTGATCGGACCGTTCGAGAAGATTTTAGCTCCAAATTAAGTGATTCCAAAAGCATTTTATAAGATTGAGAACCTAAATTTTATGATGAAAAAGATGGTTCTTAAAAAGGAGATAAAACGAGTCTCAAATGAATTAGCCAAGAATGAAGGACAAAAGTAGCATTTAAAAAAAAAAAGCTTTTATGTATCTCCTTTTGGTATATGAAGCGTCCCCCTTCTCCTTCATCATAACAGACCCTTGGTTCTACCCAAACCAGAGAGAGAAGCCAGATAAGAGAGACGCACTAAGAGAGAGCTCAAGGAGGGAGAAAAACCAAAAAGAAAAGGTATGGAAATCAAGACTTTTTCTAGTTCTTTCTTTAGAAACTCTCTTCTCCTCCTTCCCACCTTCCTTTCTATAGTTTTGTTTGATGAAGTGGGGCTATTTTTAGGTCTAGTTTAGAGGGAGAAGGGTAGGAATTCAAGGAGGAGTTTACACCAAGTGAAAGAGGCTTTGAAGGAAATAAGAAACCAAGGTATTCCTTCTTGTTTTGTTGCTTCTCCTTGCTTGCTTTCTCCATGGAATTTTCGTTCACCTTAGGGCCCATTCTATAGGAGATAAATTCTGACCATATTAGGGTAGAATTAATGGTTCTATTATGTGAGGATTAGAAAGATACAAGTGGAATTAATTAAGAAGTAAAAGAGAACCAAGAATGGGAAGTTAGGGATTCAAAGACATAGGCAAAAATATAATTTTATCTAAGAGTTCCCAAGCCTATGTGAATATTTGTATGAGTTCTTAAGACCCTTAGAGAGCTTCCCACATGCACCTCCCATCCAAGAAAGTAAAGAAATTGCAAGAAAAACTAATGAAATCAAAGTTAGAAAAGTGTAGTGCATTTGAAGGAATTGTAAAAACTGATTTAATCTATGAATTTCCTTGGCCATTTAAATGTTCCATTAAGCTTCTAAGACCTCTAAAAAGCCTCCTAAGTCACTCCCCCATCAAGGAAAAATTGAAAACCCCTTGAACCCCAAATGCTTCCATAATGTTAGCCTAAGACAGATGGAGGGGTTAGAGAGTGTTTTAATTTATTGTAGCCTTGGTTTGGGACTTCATATGATGGTAGAAGGTGGGAGGAACCCTTGGGAAAAATTTAGAAGCCATAGATAGTGAGATGAAGGTGTAGGCTCCATAATGTAGCATAATGAAGCAACTCCTAGCTAGGCTCCTTAAAATAATTGTGTGATGAGTCCAAGCGGTCTAAATGGAGTCTGTGACGACCCTAAATTCTAATATCAGTGATTATAGCTAAATACACAATTAATAAATAATGATCAAGGTTTGGAGTCGTTGCAATTAATTACATTAAGAAAATATAGGGGAAATTTAAACCTTGATACTACTAGAATCATCAACTAACAACCATAACGGGAACATGCACAAAAGGGTTTGTACCATCATTAAAGGTTTAAGATTCATCCATTAATCAATTTCAACCCACAAAAACATCCCACCAATGTACTCATACTATTCCCTAACATTAGCCTTACTGAAATTAAGGTTTCTAGGTCAAATATAGGAGTTTGGGGACTTGCGCCGCGACTTGGGATCTCTCCGCCACGGCTAAGTTGGGTTATGGAGCTCGAAAACTAAGTTTTTAACCTTGCGCCGCGGCTTGGAACTATTGTGTCGTGGCCAAGTTTCTCTCTGGAATTTTCCTGACTTTCGCCGCGGCTTGGATCTGCGTTGCGGCCAACCTATGTGGCACCGTGGCGAGTTTTGCTATTGTAACCTCCCTAATTAATTTCCTCGACTTGTGCCGTGGTAAGACTTCTTGCGCCGCGGCTAGGTTACGTTCTGTCACCCCCTGGGTGATTATTTTCACTCCGCGCCACAGTGAGATTTCTCAAGTCGCGGTGTTCCTCACCACTGTCACTTCCTAGGCCGCGGCGAAGCCTTCCTGGCTGCGGCGTGACTCCCTTCTGTAGCTGTTTTCCCTATATTTCGCCCCCTACACTCCATTTCTCTTCTTAAGAACACTCTAAGGTCACTTCCCCTCATTTTATATGGCTTTAATGGCGTTTATCTACCTTATTTACTTAGCTATGCTTCTATTACCAATTCAAAACTTATATGCCCATTTCCGTTCTCTAATTACCCTCTATCAGCAAGTTTATAAAGTAACAACAACAGATTATACATGAACTACCAGCAGTTATCCTTTAATACTCAATAAATGGGGGTTCCATATATTAGGGGTTCATATCAATATCTCAAGGGTTGCATTTCCATTAATAAGTAATATTATAGGTCAGCATCAATTACAGCAGAAATCATGAGTCCATACAACAATTACTAAATAAGGATGAGGTCTAACCCCTCAATACATACATCCTCAATAAATCAAATGTGCAAGCCTACACTTGGCAATATAGATACATGATGATGCTATACAAGACTAAACAAAATTTAGCATCTACCCTATTACACTCAGACCAAGTGTAGCCTCCCTACACTAGGCCTCAGCTCATGGATGTTCATCTACTTGCTTGCCCTTATTCTTACCCAAGGAACCTTCACCTGAAATATTGATCCTATAACATGGGGTGAGATATAAATCTCAGTAACTAAAGCAATTCTATCATATAATCCAGTTTAATCAACATATATACATGAATCAAAATCCATATCAGTCATTTCAGCAAATGAAACAATTAGGCTATCATGATTACTATCCCATACTAGCAATCATATTATAACATGTTAAAGGCCATTAACACCGGGAGAGGCCCGTCTACGGCACCTACTCCCCATTGAGCACAACCAGGGCTTAGTGCATCTGGGGTTTGATCATAACCCGGTGCTCGATCGTAGCACATGCACGGGTGATAGCCGCATCACAGCTCCACCATAAACTCACAAGATCCAATCATAATACAATAGATAGCCAACCAATTCATTCAGCATTTCCAATCATTTATATACAGCAAATATGAAATTAAAGTAGATACATGCATGGAATTAATGTAAACCTCGGTTACCTCACTTGTAGACAAATTTGCAACAGCCACCATAAATCCCAAATTGGGATTTAAGTATCTCCCACCAGAATTCTCAATGTTTCACCCAAAATCCTAAGCAAATTCGTACCAAATTAATACCCATAATATAAATAAGCTATGGGGGTCTCAAACCATCAAAGAAAGCATCAAAATGAGGGGTTTAAACTCACCTAATGTCAGCCCTATCCTCAACCTACGAATTTCATCAAGAAAACCCCAAATAACCACATTTCAGATTTTGGGTAAGGTGAAAATCCTCCAAATAATTGGACCAAATTAAAGAGAAAGATGAGGGGGTTAAGTTGTATAACTATTACCTTGGCTAAATCTTGCTCTAAATGTGTGAAAATGCAGAATTCTTGCCCCCAACCCTAGCCTCCTTCTCAACCTCCGAATTTTCTTTGTGTTTCAGCAAATGGGGGAAAAGTGGCTGAAGCATTAGGGTTTTAGGTGGGTTTAAGTTGGGTCAAGGGGCTGGGTCATGGGTTGCTCTAAGTCTAAATCCAATTGGGTTTTAGACTTTGCTTATTGGGCCAGTTTTCAATTGTTGGGCTGCAAAATTTCATTGGGCCAGTTTTATACATTGGGTTGCTAAAGTTTAATGGGTTTTGGGCCTAATTTGAAGGGTTCAAGGGTTTGGGTCTGCACAAGGGTGATTGGGCCACTTATAAGGGTTTATACAAGGTGGATATTGGGCCTCCATCACATTAAATTGGGTTGGGTCTGCGCCTAGCTCATTGGGCCTCCATTAGCCTCTCATCATGTTTCATTAATTTAGGCCTAGATGCAATTCTATCCTAAGCAAATTCTCAAACCTATATTAATAATTTATTCCTCCAAAACTTCTATTCACTAACTTGCCCAATTATCATCTATTAATTATTCTTAATTACTCTAAATCCATAATTAATACCTTAATTAATTTTGGGGTGTTACAGAGTCAAGAATCATAGATTAAAGGAGAGAAGAGAGCCAAGATCATAAATTTTTATAGTTGCTTCATTAAGTGCCTTATGGAAGCATAATGGAGCCATAAACCAAAGTAGCATCATGTAAAGTGTGTATAATGCCAAGGCTTGTTCCCATGAGTAATTCATGCTTCTTTTGGTGTGTCTAGGCCAAGAGAAATAATCTCCACCATCTTGCGTGTGTGAGGTCAAGGGAGAGGAGTTAATGCTTAAGGAAAAAGTGTGTGAATGCAAGCAAGGTAGCTCTCTCCACCTTCTTTCACGCATGGATGTGTGTTAGCTTGTCTTAGAATGTGTGTATGTATATTTTCAAGGTATGAAAAGTATGCTAGCATGATTTCATATGCCATAGTTTTATGATGACATATTATGTTTTACATGATGTTTTGATGTGTGCTTGGGTTTGCTTGAGTGTGTGAGGCCGAGAACCCTTAGTTATGGTGAAGATGAGCCAAGAACCCTTAAGATTGATTAAGACAAAGCAAAGAGTCTCCTAAAAGTAAAGTGGGCTCCTAAGAGTATGGTTGAGTCCAAGAATGCATTAAAGAATGGGTGAGGCAAGTCCAATATCCACAAGAAATTAGGTGAGGCCAATCCACTTGCTTGGCAAGCATTTGTATGCTATGTATGACTTTTTTAAATGATGAAAGTGCTTCTTGAATGTTTGCACATGTCCATATGATCATACATGCATTTATGAGACTTGTTTGCATCCATTATGTATGATTGAAAGAGAGATGAGTTATTGGGATTCTTTGAATCTCATCCCCTCCTCTCCAATGCTCTAATATGCTAGGTGGACTAAGTAGCTATGGTGAAGGGAGCCAACAACTATGAAAGAAGGAGATTGACAAGCTTAGGCTTAGCTTTCATTCATTTTGAATCCATAATGATGTTTCAAAAAGTATATGATGTTGTAAATGTACCATGACCCTTGAGACATGTATAAATACACTATTATGTGATGTTTATGTGTATGAATATGATGTATGACCTTTAACATATGTTTTGAGTATGTAATGCCAAAGTATGAGAATTGAAAGTTTGATAGATATGTGGATAAGTGGGGGTTGAATGGCTAAAATGAGATGCATGAGGTTTATGACCATTTAGAAAACTCACACAAGTCTTAAATGTACTTTTAGACTTGCCCAAAAGGTACCAAGACCAAAGGAAATCTATTTGGCAACTTTGGTACCCTAATAGAGTCAAAATTGACCATTATGGAACCCTACATCACTTTTTAGCCAAATGAGTTATCATTGATCTAAGATTTGGCATGAAATTAGGTCTCATTGAGAGTTTTTTGAGAAGCTAAAGATCATAATTTTCAGAGGTCCAAAAAATATTTGATGAATTTTCAAAGTTGGGATTTTCTATAGATTCTGGTATGTGCATTGTTCACACTGGCAGATTTGTATTCTGTGTCATCTGATAGGAAAATGATGTCCAATTCTTGTGAAATTTTATAGGCATAAACTAGAGTAGTAAGCTTTCTATGGTCACTAAGATCACTTCATTTGGAGGTATGAGCAAAGAGTTATGCATTTTTGAAGTTGGCTGTCAGTAGCAGTGGTGCCCCAGGAGTCTAGTCACTGTTCTATAGATTTCTAATGGCTAAACGTATTTTTTTTAATTCTAGAATTATTTTTAGCATAAATTTAACACTTTTAGCTTTCTAGAATGACCAAATTTGTGTGATTTTGATTTTGACAGAATTAGTTATGAATTTTAGAAATTTATATCAGTAATTTGAAATAGCAGCCTAGGCAGCAGTGACCCCAGTGACTTTTCGAATGTCAAACGTCTTCCCCTTAATGATTCATGAACTGAAATTATTTTTACCATGGGTTAGACATCTAGATATTTCTGGAATGGTAAAGCTTGTTGGATTTTTATTTTTTTAGATTTAGTTATTAATTTCTGAAGTTGTGACAGAAAAACTAAAATTCTGACTATGGCAAATCTGTGGGAATTAATGTGTTTCACCCACTTGTGTGAGTTCCAAGCCACTTTCTTGAATGGTTTTGAGTTGTAATAGAGTAGTTAAATAGAAGAATATGATACATGAGTTCATATGGTCCACGTGACATAGAATAAAATTTTTGCACGCTACGCAACGCAAAAAAAAAAAAAATACAATTTTGAATCTCCCTTTTTCTGCCCTTTCATGGAATCTATGAATGTTAAGCATGGAAATGTTGTGAGATGAGCTAGAAAAATATGATGTTACAAATGGGTCCAAAGAAGTATGTCAGTTTTAGGTTTGTTTAATCAAGTATATGATGACTCAAATGGGTTCCATTAGAGTTATATAACTCATAGTAAGTGAGAGTTTAGGCCCTAGAAAGTGAATTCCAAGGGTTGCCTCTTACAGATCCTAAAATGACCTAAAATGACATATTGGGTCCTAATAGAATTAGGTAATGGTAATAAGAGTTAAAGTGGATCTTAATATCTTATTTTGTTTTGTAAATTGCTAAATGTAGGCCAAGCTAGCTCAAATTTACCTAATTGTGGGTGTCAAGCCAATGAGGATCCAAGAAAAGACAAGATTCAAGAGGGTTAATGGAGATTAAAGCTTCTAAGTTAATAAGGTAGCTTCATCTCCTTGTCTTACATACAATTAAATGTTTGAATAAGATGAGATACTTGTATTTGTAGTTTCTTGACGTATTCATAAGCTATGTGTCATATCTTAACAATAAGAAGCTCATACCATTGATTTCAAGAACCATGTTCCCAAACTTGAAAATGTACAATCTTACCCACAAGGCTCAATTTCATTTTGCTTTAATCATTTCTATGCATATAATATCCCTACAGCATCCATTCATAGCAAAAACATCATACCATAAGCTCTTGAGGCTCATTTCACACTACTTGAACTTTTCACACAATTTACTTGCACATATAACACATAACAATAGGAAGCATATTACCAAGAATCTCTAACTTAGCCATAATTCACTTCCAAAGCCCATAAATTCATCCTTAACTCATCTTGCCTCATAAAATATTAGAACATATCAGATTCATAGCAATTTAGGTGAAGAAACTCGGTTTGGAGGCTTTGGACATGTATAAGAATTTTTTAGCCATGGGTTGCTGTCCAGTTTTCTGACAGAAAGTTCTAAAAATCATAAATAAATCTAAAAAAATTAAAATTAATCTCATGATACCATTCTATAAATTTTTAGATGTTAGATTTATTTGAAAAATAATCCCAAACCATGCTAAGCTCGTTTAGGAATTGAATTATAATAAAATAGTATACAAGGTTGGCTAGCACTATTGTTACTGATGTAAAATTTCAAAACATCATTTCTCTATCTACAGACTCCAAATAAGGTGTTTCTAGTTGCTACAGATCATTGTGAGTGTCTAGTTTCTACATGTAAAATTTTAGAACCATTGGACCTCAGTTGGCCCTTGGATGACAAGAAAATGCAATCTGACCTAGTGAACAGTGCACAAACCAAAACCAACTTCTGATATGAACTTTGAAAAATCATAATAAATTCTATAGACCTCCAAATAATTCAGTTCTTAGATCAAAAAAAGTATCCATATGAGATCTATATGTGTGCAAAATCTCAGCCTCAAAATCGCTCATTTGGTTAGGTTGGGGTTCAGCTCACAAAATGGGTCATTTTTTGTCCTAAAATGGTTCAATTATGTGCCAAATGGTCTTTTCTTGAACCAAGACCACTTGGGCATGAACAAAAGCACCATAACACCCTAAATATGCATTCCAACTGATTGAAAAAGCCATGGAGCTCAAATTCACTTCCTAGCTCCACCTTATACCTAAGGTTCCATACTTTCTATTAGACATACAACAATCATTTTTGCACAAATGTGTTCAAATGACTCTTCTAAGATTACATTCATCATACATATCCATTTTTGCACTTGTCTACCCATAAGATTCATATACATAGGTTCATCTTGCCATACACACATCTATACTCACACATAAAGGTTACTGAGTGGCAAACTTACACATTTCTATTCACATAAGTGCAAAGGGGGTTCATACATCATTCATATACATTATAGAAGCTATCCATGAGTTTACATTAAAAATACATAGCTTGGGTACATCATTTGACTACAAGGTATATTTCAAAACCAATTTCTATACATCTAATCCACTAATCATGCACCCCTCGGGGGTTGGCTTCTATTTCTTGCTCCGCTCGGCTCACCTAGCATAGTTAAAAGGGAATGAGATTTGGGAGAATCTCAATAGCTCTAAATCCCTTTCACACATACATATAACATGTTTATGCATATCAAAGAATGCAAGTATGTCATGTAATGTTATCAAATGATGCATAGCCATAGAGTTTCATATCATCCATAAACAAATAACACATTATGGACTCAGGAGAGCAATGGCTTGGCCTCACCTATAATCTTGGGACTTTTGGATTTTCTCACTCGTATCTAAGGACTTTTGACTTAGCCTCACTCTTTCTTGAGGCTTTTGGTCTTGTCTCACCCTCTCTCAGAGACTTTTGACTCCTCCTCACCCTTTTGAAGGGACTTTTAGCCTTATCGCACTTATTCAAGTCATTTCACATAACTTTGCAAACATAAATCAAGTCATAGTTTCAAAACATTCATCTAATAGCTACAAGAAATTTCCAAATATCAAACACACACACATGCAATCCAAGACAAGTCATGAATGCATACATGTATAAAGGTAAGGATTAGAGAGCCACCTTATCGAAAATTACACTTTTCCTTTACTTTCTCTTCCTTCTTCTCAGCTCAAGCATGCACAAAAAGGGAGTTTTTGCCTCTCTTGGCCTAAACACAATAAACATGACATAAATTAGGCTTATGAACCAATTTTAGCTTTAAGGAAGGCTAGGCTAGCTTACTTGGCTCTAAGTTACACATAATGCTCATTTAAGATGAAGCAACTACTTTAAATCTTGATCTTGGTTGCCAATTTTCTTTCTCTCTAGACCTCTTGGCTCCACATAAACTCATTAAAGCCTTCATAAACTCATTTTAAGGAGTCCAAGCCCATATTGCTTCATTATGCCTAAATTGAGACCTTAAAATATCAACTTTTAAATCAAACCTCCTAAATTCAAACCATTGATTCCCCTAACTCTTATAATTCATATCTAGGCCTCTGAATTCCTTAGAATACAAAAATTCACTCCTTAGGTATGAAAACCCAAAGTGGCGAACCATAAACTCACACATGGGCCTATGGAATTGGCTTGCTTTCTTGCATTGATTAGTTTGTGGGAAGCCTCCTAGGGGCCAATTAGGCTCATACAAACCCTCACATGCATGGAAAAATGTCTAGGAAAAATCAGATTTAATGTTGAACCTTGGAACCCTAAGTTATGCAAACTTAGTTTCCTTGGTTTCCTTTTGGTTTCTCTTTTCTCTTGGCTTAAACCTTTTTCCCACACTCCTAATCACTTAATTGCACCAGGCTAAAATCAGAATTAAACTCTCCCTTTAATGTTCAGGGTTGACCGAATTGATGAAGGAAAGGAAAACTCAAGAAAAGCCATAGAAAGGAATGGGAACCTATTTTAAATTCTTGCGCTTCCAAGTGGCTTCCTATTGCAACCAAGCCTTTCCTCAAATCCTAACTTCTCCATACTAGACCAAAACCAAAATAGCATCAAAATACATTTTGAACCCATGGAAGTATGGAGGAGAAGGAGGAGTATATTTATTGTAAAGACAAGAGGAAGAAAACATAACTTTTATACCTATTTAAGGCTTCTTCTCCTTCATTGCATCTCCTTCCACATAATGCCTTGGTTAGAGTTTTTAGAAGTTTCAGAAATAGGTAAAACGTCGGTGCAGATTGGGGAGGGCTGGAATATGCTTTAAGAGAGCAAAAAGTAACTTTTCTTTTTTACATTTTAGTCCTTATTTTCCACCTCTATCATTTTCACTCATTTCAACTCATTTTTAAAATTTGTCTTTTCCATCATATTCCTTAGGCTCTTAATCATAACAATTGCCTTTGAAATCACTCAAAAAGAATCTAAAACCATTCTGAACCATTCAGTCAAAGTTTTAGTTAACTCTTTACCAAACTCGCTCACCGAAGGGGTTTCAACTACTCTGGGGATTTTCATAGTTTTTAGGGCCTCTGAGAACTCTAGAAACCTCATTTTTTATTTAAAAAGCCCTCTTATGAGTTTTTCATATTTTTCAAAAATTACGAAAATACCCTACGTTTCTTTAAAAATTTTTTGAGCCTAATTGGCTTAGTTTTTTGGGTAACTGTAACTACTAATCCTCATTTTCTAATTTTTGAAAAATTGTCATGATTTTCTCTAGTTTCAAAACCCTCTATTTAAGGACTTCCTTTTATAATTGGCCCACATCGGCCCTTTGACGAAAAACTGGATGTGACACTATGCTTTGATATGATTTCCATTAAGAGTTTTATGTATGAGAATTGTATGTTTTTAGTTCCTACCTCCTTATGATGAGGAATTGAATGTAGTAGCTCCTCTTTAGTCCAAAAATGAGTTCAGTTGAGCATAACTGTATGTTTTAATGCCATGGTTTGATGAGAAATGAGTTTTCATACTAAAAGTTATATTTGAGTCACATGATGTATATAAATCACATACTTGCACCACATGCACGGAATTTCCTCATTGCATTCTTGTATGCATTGATTTTTTTAAGATTAGCTATGAGGTTCTCTCCAAAGTCTCACCTATGTTCCTCCCACTAACCATTTCAGGTTCTCTAAGAAAGAGAAAGGAAATTGAGAAGAACTAGGTAATAGAAAATCTTGTAATTAAGATCTTGGGATGTAAATATGCTTAATGTACATGATAGAATTAGATGGATAGAAAGCATATGTATGATGATAAACTTTATGTAAATGATAAGGTTATGCAATAGAAACATATGTATAAGCTTGAGAACATGAATATGAGCCATTTTGATGCATGGTTTGCTTATAGGTATATGACTTTGTGTATTGGATGCTATGTAGTTTATATGTATCTTTGGGTGTTGAAGGGTCATATTTTGATGTAAGCCTTATTTTATACATTGGACCTTATGGGAATAATGTATAGATAGATTAACATTTGTTCAAGGGGAGAGATTGTATATTATAGGCCAATTGGACCACTTTAGAACCAAATTTTTGTTTAAATGAGCCATAGAATTGTATCTCTACCCTTGATAGCCAAAATCATTAAGTTTTGGGATTGAAATTTGGCATACAATTAGAGAATTTATAGAACTTTCTAAAAAACCAAGAATGGGAATTTTTTGGTAGGAATTTTTGAAGTTGGCAAAATTATGCAGAATTGGCCTAATATTGTAGCAAGTAATGCAACTATTGCTTTTGTAGTCTTTCAGGTGTCAAACAAATTAAATTTTACTTGAAATTTTTATACTATAAATTTCACATTATAAGCTTTTCATATACACCTAATTTGCGTAAATCGGAGTTACCTAACCTAAGTTATGAATTTTTTAAATTTAAATCCTTATTATGTCAAAGATAAATCCTTATTATGTCAAAGGGGCCAAATTGGGCTATGTGGCTTTTATATGCAAATGGGATCCAAGTTTTGGTTTTATGGATCAAAACAAACTTGTCTATGGTGATTATAAGTGAAGAAGAAAAGGAATTCGAATTTTGTCCCTTATATCTCCAATTAGTATAGAAAATGGACTAAAATTGCTGCCAAAAGTTTGGTAACAGTATTAATATGGTTGCTTTTGAAAATAAATGGTATAAATGATACTATGTAAAGCTAGATATGACATCATTTGAACCTTTTTTGTTTGATAAATAGCATTGTAATAAAAAAATGGATAGGATTGGCCAGTTTAACCTGTTGGGCTGAGAATTGAACCTTGGCCCATTTTGGTCAATCCATAAAACTGGATAAATACAAATTGGTTAGGTCAATGGTTTGGGCAATTTGAATACTTTTAAAAAATATTTTTAGTCCAAAATGATGTCATTTGACCTTTGTTTTTTTTGTATAATTAGCAATGTAAAATATATATACATATATATATATATATAATTATCACTAGTTTGATTATTGTTCAACTATAATCAAACCAATAAATCATAAACTAGTACTTTTACTAGTTCAATGATTAGTTCTATTTTAAAAACATTAATAATTAGACAAAGACAATGGTTGAGACAATTTGTTTAATCAAACATTTTGTTTGGTTATGTTTTTGGCTATGAGACAATTCTTTTTTAAATACTAAATACATTCCAACAATGTTATGAATTTTCAATAGAATGTTGCAAATGAAATCTAATTGATAGGATATATTATTTTTTTCTTTTTTACATTTAGATAAGAATTCTATAGTAAAATGTAAAAAAATTACATCAAACATTGATTAATTTTTTTTAAATAGACTTTAATTGGACAACTAACCAAAATTTTGTCAAGCAATTAGACTGACTTCACCCAACCACATTAATTATATTAATAAAATATTAATATATTATTATTAAAATATATAGTTTTATATAAATTAAAATATTATTCATTTAATTATTAATCATATATAATATATTTATATTTCATTAATATGTTTTAATTAATATTTAATATATTATTATTACTTATTATATTATTAATATTGAATACATTAATATATAATTTATTTTAATTTAAAATAATTATATTAATCTATTTTTTAATATAAGTTTATTCTTAAAAAAATTTACGACTATTTTATATCAATAGTGGGTAAGTCAATTATTTTTATTTTTCACTTATTTGATTGTTAAAAATTTAATATTTATACTACATTTGAATTACTCTTTTCATAATTTATTCTTGATTTCTCGTCTTCTCTTAACACTCTATTTTTCTTTCTTCTCTTTTATGTACTCTGTTTTTCTCTTTCTGTTCTATGAGTTAGCTATTCATTTGAGTTTCTGTTCAAATTTCTTCATCTAGTTTCTCAATAGTTATTTAATTATTTCAATTTATACAAAAGGTATGTATAATGTAGCATTGAAAAATTTATTACTGGGTAATCTTTATAAATTAACATTAAAAATTATTGTGATAATATTTTTTGTCTAGTGGAGAAAATTATTTATTTGATAATATATGTAAAATGATATTTTGTTTATTAGATGTTGTAAGATAGTATTTAAACTATTTATTATCACAAAAAATCCAAAAAATCAAAGGTGGATGTATAATAAATTAAATATTGGTCGTAAAAGATACACTGATAAATTTTTACAAAGAGTAAAAAAATTTATTACTTTTGTTTGTGAAAAAGGACCCATGAACCTAATGCTTTAAAGTTTTAGGTCAAGAGGCAAGGTTAAATCTACTTATATAGTTTATCGCAGAAGTCTAACAAAGAAGGCTCAATGAATCTCCTCCATGTCTAAGGTTTCCTTGGGCTTTAACAATGGTATTGGAGCCTAGTTTGGCAAAGACAATTATGGAGATTGTAGCACAATGGATGGGGAACTCTTGTTGATACCCACTTAGAGTAGATAGCTCAATGGTTAGGTGTAACCATGTGGAGATTGGGGGGTCTGCACTTAGAGTAGAGAGCACAGTGGTAAGGCGTATACTTGATGTCTGAGGCTCCTTAAGGCCCTAGCGTGAAAATAAACTTCACTATTGGGAAAGTGGTAAAGTCAAAAGTTAAATTCAGTTTCACGTCAGAGCAAATAAGGGCTATGTATGAGTCTTAGACATTAGGCCCATGCCTTAGACCAAATCAAGGATGTTAGGGCCCTAGAGAGCCTTAAATATTAGGTCCATTCCTTACCACTAAGCTCTTTGCTGTAAGTGCGTGCTTCTCAATCTCTATATGACCATGCCTAACTACTGAGCTCTGTGCTCTAAGTGGGCATAAATGAGGTTTCTCATCCACTTAGACTACTATCTCCTTATTTGTCCCAGCTAAACCAAGCTTTGATACTACTGTTGGAGCCCAGGGAGGCTTAAATATCGAGGAGATCCATTAGGCTTTTTTCATTGGACTTTTGAGAAGAACTATATAAATAGACTTGACATTATCTCTTCACTTAAAACCTTAAGTTATTAGTTCTATAGGTAGTAACGCCATATTTTTCTAGCCCTTCTTCCTTACAAGTGAGCTTTATACATGTACATTCATGGAAAATGGAATAAAAATAATGAATTTAATCACATTACGTAAGCCCTTAAATTTTTGTTTTTCATTCCATGGACCCCATAAAATCCTCAATATTATCCTCCACTCATAATCCATCCATACAAGTCATAAACATCATAAAATAATCCATACAACTCGAATTTTACACCATGCACTGGAAAAATACAAATATGCTTTCAGGTTCTAGTACCAAATTTCTGATGCAAACTTTGAAAATTTATAATTAAATCTAGAAAAATTGAAATCAAGTAAATGATAGCTTTTTGGAAAGCTCTAAATGTCAAATATAGGTTAAACATGAAAACATCAATTGGACCATGATTGACAATAGAAAAGTACCAAAGCTCTAGCTGCCCAGGTTTGCTGGCAAAGGTTATTGATATAAATTTCAAATATTCATAACTAATTCTAGAAAAATCAAAATTCAAAAACCTATACCATTCTAGAAAGATATGGATGTCTACCAGAGGTTAAAAATAACTCAAGTCCAAAATAGACACGTTTTGTTCATGAAAAATGATGGAACAGTACTAGAGGTCCTGCTTTATCCTTGATACTGTCATGAAATTTCAAAATTTGATTCTCCCTCTACAAAGCTCCAAATGGGGTGCTCTCACATGCTACAAAAAGATTAACATACCTAGTTTATGCTTGTAAAATTTCAAAGCCATTGGACACTAGTTGACCAACGGATGACATAAGGAAAGGAACTGACCAAATGAATAGTGCATCCTACCATTTAACATTTTTTCCCCAACTTTGAAAAATCATAATAAATTCCCTAGAACTCCAAATTGGATGTCTTTGTTTCTGTAGAAAGATCTAGAGGAAACCTACTTGTTGGCCAAATTTCATGGGAATACTCACTCATTTGGTTAGATTTTGGTTCAGCACACCATATGATCATATTTGGTGTTCCATATGGTTCAAATTGGTGTCAAATTGCCTTCTTTGTCATCCAAGGCCACTTGGGCATGCCTAAAACCACCATCATAGGGTAGGGAGGCATGCTATTTGGTTCAAAACCTCATGGAGCTCATTTTCACTATACCACTTGTCATCATACACATGGAAGTCAAGATGCATAAAGGGTCTTGGGTGGCAAAATCATATATGCTCATTTATATGAACCCAAAATCAATACATACATAATGTATACATATATTTGAGTGTGCTCAAGTATATACATCACATATACAACTTATGGTTATAATTCTTGACATCAAAATACATTTACAAAGCCTATTTCTCTATACATATGGCAAAGTTTTGCTTCTCATGCTTGTTAGCTTCCACTCTTTGGCCTACTTGGCTCACCTAGACATGGTTAAATATTAGAGAGGGAATAGTGAGATTTCAAGAATTCCAATAGCTCTTAACCCCTTCAATCATACATAGTAGACATATTTTCAAGTTAAAGAATGCATGCATGAAAATCTAGGTGCTAGTAGCCATTCATAAAGCAATTTCTAGGTTCAAGAAGCTCATACATATCATACATTGGCTCTCAGGAGTATAGGTTTAGCCTCACCCTCTTTCCTTAGAAGATTTTAGAACACTCTATAGGTATCCCTAGAGGTCTTGGCTGAGACACCTAAAGGATTTAGAGCCCATAGAGTTTTCAATTTTTCTTTGAAGGAGGAGATACTTGGGATGCTTCTTAGGGATTTTAGGAACTCATTTCAACTTTCACATAACCTAGAACACCCTTGGAATAAGTTAGATTTTGCTATATATTCATGAATCCCTAACTTTATTATCTTGAATTTCAATGGTTTTTTCTTGAACATTATCTTAATTCCCACACTCTAAATTATAGGTTTCATACTTGGTTTAGGTCAGAATTATCTCACTCTTACAAGCTCTCAAGGTGGCCAAACCAAGCAGAAAAGAAGCAAGAAGGAGAACGCAACAAAAGTAAAGGTATTTACCTTAGTTCCTTAGCTTCTTCAAAGGCTCTTCCACTTGGTATATGCTTCTCTTTCAAAGTCTAACCTTTCCCTCTAAATCACACCTAAAATATACCATATCAATAGTGAAAACCACAGAAAGAAAGGTGGGAAGGAGGAGAACAACATTAAAGAAGGAAGAAGCTTGAAATTTCTATACATTTTTCCTTATTTTTCTTCCTATTCTCCTTTTCCTTTGGTGCATCTCTCTCCTTGGTCTCTTCCTTTATTTTGGGTAGAAAAATGGCTGGTTTATTAGATTAGGGGAGGGCTATATGCTATATAGAAGGGGAGGAGTTACTTTAACAACTTTTACTTTTATATTTTAGTCCCTTTTCTTGGCTTTTTCATTTTAGGCTCATTTCAAGTCTTTTTCGAAATCTTTTTTCCATCATTATATTTTGGCTTTCAATCTTATAAATTGGCTTTAGAATCACTCAATTTAAAATTTAAATCCATTCCAAACTGTTTAGTTAAAATTTCGGTCAACTAATGGTTGAAATCACTCATTGGAAGGGTTTCAAATGTTATGGGGGGTTTTCATGGTCTTTAAGGCCTCTAAGAACCTTGAAAAGTTTAAATTTCTCATTTAATAAACCCTTTTATGAGTTTTCCAAATTTGCCAGAAATTACGAAAAAGTCCTACTTTCTTTAACAAATCTTTTTAGCTCATCTGGCTCGAGTTTCTGGACATCTTGAGTCTCAAATCCTCATTTTTCATTATTTAAAATTATATTCTAATTTTATTTTGTCTTAACTCATTCATTTCAAAGGACTTGTTTTTCAAAATGGCTCATTTCGGTGTTTTTACAAAAAATCATATGTTACATTTCTACCCCTCTTAAATAAATTTTGTCCTTGAAATGTAAATACATACCTCAGGGGAATAGCTTTAGATGCTTCTTTCTCATCTCTTCCTCTAGCTCCTAGGTAGCTTTCTCGGGAGATAGCCCCTTCTAAACCACTTTAACTAGCAGAATTATCTTATTCAATAACTACTTGAGTTTAACATCCATGATCTGATTTGGTGATACTATATAAGAGAGATTGTTCTGTAACTGCACATTTTCATATTCTATGACATGTTAGGGGTTAGGCAGTACTTTTTAAGCTAGGATACATGGAATACATAATATATTTGGCTTAGATTTAGGGGAAGGGCAAGTCTGTAGGCCACAAGTCCAACTTTATCAAGAATTTGGAATGGACCTATGTACTATGGACTGAGCTTTCTACTTTTAATGGACCTACCTATCCCAGTGACTGAAGACATTTTAACAAAGACACGGTCTCCAACCTCAAACTTTAATGGCCTTTTCCTTCTATTTGTGTAACTTTTCTATCTACTCTGAGCCATTAGAAGTTTCTTTCTATAGTCTCTATTTGTCTAAAGGTTTGGTCTACTAAATCTGGGCTATCAGGCTCCTCTCTCCTAGCTCAACCCAATAAACTCCGCTAGCATGATAATTGTTATTACGGGTAAACTTCGCTAAAGGCAAGTATGTATCCTAGTTACCCTTTGATTCTAAAACACAAGCCCTCAACATATCTTTTAGGGTTTGGATGGTCCTTTCTGTTTAACCATCTGTTTGAGGGTAATAGGCTATACTAAATCTTAATCTAGTTCCTAAGGCATCCTATAATGATCTCTAGAAATTTAAAGTGAATCTAAGATCTTTATATGATACTATGCTCCTAGATACACCATGTAGTCTCACGATCTTCCTGATGTACAACAAGGCTAACTTATCTAAGGTGTAAGTGATTTTCATTGCTAGGAAATGTGCTAGCTTCATTAATTTATCTGCAATCACCCATATGACATTATGTCGTGATGATGTCTTGGGTAAACCCATAACAAAATCCATAACTATACTATCTTACTTCCACTTAAGGATATTTAGGGGTTGAAGTAACCTAATTAGCTTCTGGTGTTCTATCTTAACTTTCTTACACACTAGACATTGGGAGACGTACTCAACTGTGTCTAATCTCATCCTATGCCACTAAAACATTTTCTTAAAATCCTGATACATTTTGTTACTGCCTGAATGAATTATGTACTTACTCTTGTGTGCCTTTTCTAATATCTTTTCTTTTATATCTAAATTTCTAGGCACATACAGCCTACTCCTATACCTCATTATCCCATCCTCAAATAGATTAAAGTCCGGAGTTCTACCATGGGACATCTAGGCTCTAAGCTTTCTCATATGCTCATCTCCTTATTGAGCATTTCTTATTTGGCTCTTCAGGTTATTTCCTATCCAGGTTTCACTCATTAATAATTTTTTCGAATACACTTGACATGAGAGATTCATATCCCTGAACCTCTTAATAAGTTCTTGCTCCTTAATCATCATGGAGGCTATGTGTATAGATTTCCTATTCAGTGCATTTGCTACCACATTAGCCTTACCTGGGTAGTATTTTAGGGTGGAATCATAGTTTTTTAGAAACTCTAACCACCTCCTTTACCTCATATTCAATTCTTTCTGCTCAAATAGATACTTAAGGCTTTTATGGTTATTATAGATTTCTATGGCTACTCCATACAAGTAGTGTCTCCATATCTTAAATGCAAATACTATTGTTGCTAGCTCTAAATCGTGTGTGGGATAGTTTTCCTTATGGGATTTCAATTGTCTAGAAGCATAAGCTGCCACTCTGTCTTTCTGCATAAGTACACATCCTAACCCTTTCTTTGAAGCATCACTATAGACTACAAAAGTCTTTCTAGGGTTAGGAAGCACTAGTACTGGGGATATGGTTGACATATGCTTCAACTTTTGGAAGCTTTTCTCATGCTTCTCATCCTACACAAATGACACATTCTTTCTAGTGAGCCTAGTCAGTGGCATTGCTATATGAGAAAAGCTCTGAATGAACCTCTTATAGTACCCTGGTAAACTTAGGAAGTTTTTGATCTCTGTCACTGTCCTTGGTCTCTCCTACTATAACACTACCTCTACCTTATGGGGATCTACTATGACCCCAGATTAGGAAATCACATAGCCTAGAAGTTGTACTTCAATGAGCCGAAACTCACATTTACTAAGTTTAGTGTACAACTGCTTTTCTCTCAGGGTTTTTAGGGCTAATATCAAGTGTTGCTCATGCTCTTCTCTGCTTTTGGAATAGATGAGGATGTCATTTATGAAAACAACTACAAACCTATCTAGGTATGGCCTGAACACCCTATTCATATAGTCCATGAATACCATAGGTGTAGTCATCAACTCGAAGGGCATAACTAGAAACTCATAGTGCCCATACCTAGTTCTGAAGGCTGTTTTAGGGATATCCTCAGCCTTGATCCTGAGCTGGTGATACCATAACCTAAGGTTTATTTTGGAGAACACTAACACTCCTACTAGTTGATCTAGGAGGTCATCTATTCGAGGGAGAGGGTACTTATTCTTGAATATGAGCTTATTCAGTTCCCTGTAATCTATACACAATCTAAGGCTCTTATCTTTCTTCTTCATGAATAGGACTAGAGATCCCCACAATGACACACTGGGTCTAATGAAACCCTTCTCTAAGAGCTCTTATATTTGTTTCTTTAGCTTTACTAGCTTGGTGGGAGCCATCCTATATGGGGCCTTAGACACTGGACTCGCCCCAGGTACAATGTCTATAACAAACTCAATATCTCCATTTGGGGGTAGTCCACTAATCTCTTTAGAGAAAATCTCTGGAAACTCTCTTACTATAAGGATCTCATCTATACCCTATTTTACCTTAGATCAAACTAAAAGAAAACTAAGAACCCTTGAAAACCATGCTTTAGAGACCTCTCAACCTGGGAGATAGTCATAAAACTTAGCTCAGTCTTAATACTAGGCATAGTTCCACATTCAGGTAAAGAAACACATATGTGATGGCAACTAATTATAGCATTATTTACAGACATCCAGTTCATACCAATGATCATATTAATATCAATAAAGGGGTAAGCAAATTAAGTAAAGTGTGGTAAAACAATGATTAAACTATACTACATAGTTCAAACAAGCATATGGGGTAATAGCTTTATTTCCTGTAGGGGTGGATACATGTAAATCATAAGGCAAGGCATGCATACTCAGACCCAACCTTCTAGCACAATTATATGATATAAAAGAGTGACTAGCACCTGAATCAAATAAGGCAAGTACAGAACAATCATTAATTTTAATAGTATCTTAGATCAAACTTGGAGATTTGCTAGCCTCTTGCTATGTCAGGGTGAAGACTCTACCCTGGGTCTATGGTATAGGTCTAGGAGTTACCTCCCTCTGCTCGACAGGCTGTGTGCAGTCTCTAGTTATGTGCCCTAGCCTACTACATTTATAATAGACATTCTGCCCCGTATAATATGGTCTGCCTCTAGGATGCCTGCCACACTGACTGCAGACCGTTAGAGTGGAACTACCTCTGGTGAACTAAGTTGATCTCTTCCTGCCCTTGCCTCTTTTATACCATAGGCCTCTGCCACCTCTCTAACTACTACCAGTGGCCTATGTCTCTTTTCAGGTTCTTTTGCTCTCAGGGAGGGGAGGTCTAGGACTAGGGACTAGCTATATTGTCCTCAAGTTTGCCTCTGTGACTCTATAGATCTCGACTAGGGTATTGAAGTTCCTAATTCTCTGTGGTACCACCCTATCTTTGATCTAAGGCAACAGTCTCTTCTCTAACTTTTCTGCTTTTCATCTCTCATCATCATGCTTTTGAAGGTATGAGGAATATCGGGAGAGCTCAACAAACTACATCGCATACTGGTCCATTGACATTCCCTTTATTTGTCTTAGGAGTACAAACTCTGACTCCTTCTAATCTCTGATAGAATTAGGGAAGTATTTCTCGTAAAAGGCTTGGAGGAATGCCTCCCAGGTGATCGGGAGGTTCCTCGACTTCATTATTGATTTAGTGCCTCTCTACTAGTAGTCTGCATTTTTCTTTAACTGGAAAATAGCCATTACAGCCTTCTACTCAGACATGCACTCCATCAACTTGAAGATTTTTTCTAACTGCATAATTTAGGCCTCTGTTTTCTTTATATTCAATTCACCGTCAAAGGTGAGAGGCCAGAACTTCCTGAACTGGGTTATGACTTGCCTCATAGAAGGCTGTTCTGTGGTGGGAGGTGTCTGAGCTAGTGGAGTTTATAAGGTATATGGGTGCTGGCTTAAGGGGACCCCCTCTAAATCCTCTAAATAGTTTGAGTGTTATGGCAAAAGAGGAGTAAGCCTCTCACTATCTCTTTGTGCAAGCCTCTCTTATAATTGTATCATCATGGCTTACTGTTGATCTAGATGAGCCATAATAGCCTATAAGGCTCTAGCCGTTAGATTACTAGGCTCGGCTTTAGCTTCTTTGGGCTCTGCTCTAGCCACTTTGAGAGGCTTTCCTCTCCCTCTCCATGTGTTCACCATCTTTCTAAAACATTTCAAACTCAATTTAGTATAAAACGGGAACACACACCACATTCTCACACTCAAATCATTCATATTTAATGCATAAACATATAGTAAGTCACATTCTTAAGCCATAACTCACCCTATAGTGTATGAACCGAAGCTCTGATACCAAAAATGTAACACCATATTTCTCTAGCCATTCTTTCTCACAAGTGAGCTTCATACATGTGCATTCATGGAAAATGGAATAAAAATAATGCATTTAATCGCGTTATGTAAGCCCTTAAATTTTCGTTTTTCATTTCATGGACCCGTGTACTTCTCAATATTATCCTCCACTCATAATCCATCTATATAAGTCATAAACATCATAAAATAATCCATACAACTCGGATTTTACACCATGCACTGGAAAAACACAAATCTGCTCTTAGGTTCTAATACTAGATTTCTAATGCAAATTTTGAAAATTAATAATTAAATCTCAAAAAATAAAAGTCAAGTAAATGATAGATTTTTGGAAATATCTAAATGTCAAATATAGGTTAAAAATCATTCCATTCTATGAAAACATCAACTGGACCATGATTGACAATAGAAAAGCACTAAAGGTCCAACTGCCAGGTTTGCTATCACATATTACTAATATAAATTTCAAAAATTCATAATTAATTCTAGAAAAATAAAAGCTCAAAAAATCATATCATTCTAGAAATCTATGGATGTTATCAGAGGCTAAAAATAAGTCTAGATTAAAATAGACATGTTTAGCCTATGTAAATTTATGGAATAGTACCAGAAGTCCAGCTACATCCCTAATACTATCATAAAACTTCAAAAATTTGGTTCTACCTCTATAGAGCTCCAAATAGGGTGCTATTAAGTGCTATAGAAATATTAACATGTATAGTTTATATTTCTAAAATTTTATAGCTTTTGGACACCATTTGGCCTACAGATGATGCAGGAAAGAAACTGACCAAATGAACAGTACATCCTACCATTTAACATTTTTTTCCCAACTTTGAAAAATCATAATAAATTCCCTAGAGCTCCAAATTGGGTGTCTTTGGCTCTGTGGAAAGATCTAGAGGAGACCTATTTGTTGGCCAAATTTCATGGGAATATTCACTCATTTGGTCAAATTTTGGTTCAGCATACCATATGTTCATATTTGGTGTTCCATATGGTTCAAATTGGTGTCAAATTGCCTCCTTTATCATCCAAGGCCACTTGGGCACGCCCAAAACCACCATCACAGCCTAGGGAGGCATACTATTTGGTTCAAAACCTTATGGAGCTCATTTTCACTATACCACTTGTCATCATACACATGGAAGTCAAGATGCATAAAGGGTCTTGGGTGGCAAAATCATACATGCTTATTTATGTGAATCCAAAATCAATACATACATCATGTCTACATATATTTGAGTGGGCTCAAGTATCTACATTACATATGCAACTCATGATTACAATTCTTGACATCAAAATACATTTACAAAGCCTATTTCTTTATACATATGGCAAAGTTTTGCTTCTCATGCTTGCTGGCTTCTACTCCTTGGCCCACTTGACTCACCTAGACATGGTTGGATATTGGAGAGGAAAAAGTGAGATTCCAAGAATCCAAATAGTTTTTAACCCTTTCAATCATACATAATAGACATATTTTTAAGTAAAAAATGCATGCATGAAGATTTTGGTGCAAGTAGCCATTCATAAAGCAACTTCTATGTTTAAGAAGCTTATACACATCATACATTGGCTCTCAATAGTATAGGTTTAGCCTCACCCCCTTTTCTTAGGACTTTTGGACTTGCCTCACCCATTTTCAAGGGATTTTTGACTAAGCCTCACTCTTCTTGAGGCTTTTGGCTTTATTTCACATAATCCTAGGGACTTTTGGCTCATCCTCACCTTTACTAAGGGACTTTTGACTTCATCAAACTCATTCAAGCCAAAACACATTCATAAAACACAATTTGTGCACATAATAGTACCTTGCATGTAGAAAATGGCTATACACAATTCTCATGACATAAAAATGCATACATACATCCAAAGACAAGAAAATAACCAAGAATGCAAGAAAAACTTTAGAGAACTACCTTGAGTGCAAACACACAAACTTTTCCTTGATTGCTCCATCCCTCTTTTGGTCACACACTTGCAAGTGGGTGGAGTATGATCCCTTTGGCTTAGACACATCAAATAGGACCTAATTATATTCTTGAAACACGCTTTAACACCATACACACACTACAGAAGCCCACTTTCTTAAATGGCTCAATTATAGTTCCATAAAACACCTAATGAAGCAACTATAAGAATTCATGATCTTGGCTCTATTCTTTCCTTCAATCTATGATTCTTGGCTCCATTTAGACTCCTTGGAGCCCTCACACAATCATTTTGAAGAGCCTAACTATATGTTGCTTCATTATGTCACATTATGGAACCTATACCTTTATCTCTTAATCTATAGCTTCTAAATCTTTTTTAATGCTTCCTCTCATATTATCCCATCATGTGTAGTACCAAACTAAGTTTAGAAGATTTTAGAACACTCTCTAAGTATCCTTGGAGGTCTTGGCTGAGACACCTAAAAGATTTGGAGCCTATGGAGTTTTCAATTTTTCCTTGAAGGAGGAGACACTTGGGAGGCTTCTTAGGGATCTTAGGAACTCATTTTAACTCTCATATAACCTAGAACACCCTTGGAACAAGTTAGATTTTACAATGTACTCATGAATCCCTAACTTTATTATCTTGAATTTCAATGGTTCTTTCTTGAATTTCATTGCATTATTTTAATTCTCACACTCTAAATCATTGATTTCATGCTTGGTTTAGGTCAAAATTATCTCACTCTTACAAGCTCTCAAGGTGGCTAAACCAAGCAAAAAAGAAGCAAGGAGGAGAACGCAGCAAAAGCAAACGTATTTACCTTAGTTCCTTAGCTTCTTCAAAGGCTCTTCCACTTGGTATATGCTTCTCTTTCAAAGTCTAACCTTTCCCTCTGAATCACACCCAAAACAGACCATATCAATAGTCAAAACCATAGAAAGAAAGGTGGGAAGGAGGATAACAACATTAAAGAAGGCAGAAGCTTGAAATTTCCATAATTTTGATACCTTTTTTCCTTATTTTTTTTCCTCTTCTCCTCCTCCTTTGGTGCATCTCTCCTTGGTCTCTTCCCCTATTTTTAGATAGAAAAATGGCTGGTTAATCAGATTAGGGGAGGAGTCACTTTAACAACTTTTTACTTTGGCATTTTAGTCCATTTTCTTAGCCTTTTCATTTTAGGCTCATTTTAACTCCTTTTTGAAATACATTTTTTCCATCATAATATTTAGGCTCTCAATCTTATAAATTGGTTTTGGAATCACTCAATTTGGATTTAAAATTATTTCAAACCATTCGGTCAAAATTTCGATCAACTAACAGTTAAAATTGCTTACCGGAAGGGTTTTAACTGTTCTAGGGGTTCCAATGGTTTTTAAGATCTTTGAGAACCTTGAAAAGTTCAAACTTCTCATTTAAAAAGCCCTCCTATGGGTTTTTGAAATTTACCAAAAATTACGAAAATACTCTAATTTCTTTCATAGATTTTTCTAGCTCATCTTGCTCGAGTTTACAGATATCTTAAGTCTCAAATTCTCATTTTCTATTATTTTAATTTTATTTGGCCTCAACTCATTCATTTTAGGAGATTTGTTTCTCAAACTGATTCATTTCAATGTTTTAACAAAAAAAACGAATGTTACATAGTTCATTTCTACTAATATATCCCCTCTAGTCTAATTTCATCCATTGTAAGACTTTTCCAGATGTGGATTTTTTTGATAAATGTGCAAGATAGAGGTGAAGTTGAAAACAAAGATGAATTATTAGTTGAAAAGTAATTCAATTATACATATATATATATATATATATATAGTTATTTATTTTCATTATAAATATTAATTATAATAAATTATTATTATTTATTTATATTAAGTATTAATTTCAATTTTATCAAATTATCTCATATTAGAGTTTTCTTAATTTTATTTAGTTTAAATTTAATATTTTTACTTCATAATATATATACATATTATTTTAGGTTAAAAAATATAATAAATATTAACTTAATATAAAATATATTAAAAATAATAAAATTGCACAATATAGCAAACTTAGAAGTAAAAGTGTGTGTATTGTAACCTGCCAAATTTAAAATTCCTTTCTATAAATTTGGAAGTTTTATTTATAAAAAAATAATTCAAAGTAACAGCTTTTTGAATGAAATATAGTTGGACAAATGTCGAATTATATTTCAATCAGAAATGATGCTTCAGTGAAACATGGTAGGATACTATTGTCCTACGAAAACATAGTCCAACCATATTTATGTTTCTAAAATTATTTTTAAAAAATTACAATTTTACTTGTTTAAAATAAATAAATAAATAAAAATTAATTACATTTTTTAATTTTGATTTTTAAAACTTTTTAATTATTATTTATATTAATTAAAATAATTATATCTTAAGTATTAATAATGTATTAAATATTAATAAAATGATATTATATATAATTAATAATTAAATTAATAAAGTAACATAATAAATTGATAATTAAATTAAGAAATTAGAATTTTATATTCTATATTTCTATATTATCAAATTTGAAATTTCATATAAATAATAATAATAATAATAAATTTAATTTTTATTTTTGTTTAAATGTAGTATTTTCATTTCATAAAATTATATATTATATATTTGATTAATAAATTTAATTATATGTATATAAACTTGTAATATATTACAAAACATGAAATTTTTAAAAAAAAGAGTGAAAATGGATAAACAAAATATGAATTAAAAAAATTTTCTAATATGAGAACAAAGGCACCAATAGCGAAAATTAAGATCCCACAAAATTTCAAACATGCCGCAAATGGATAAAGGCAAAAATCTTTAAAAAAAAAGGAGTGAAATTAATTTTAGGTGCACCAGATTTTTTATAAATGAATTTGCAAGTTTTGTTTTTTCTTTGTCTTCTAATTTCATCATTTTCATTTTTATTCAACTTGCTTTAGCCCAGGGATTTAACTCTCTTTCTTTGGATTCTTCTTTTTTTTCTCTTGTCCCTTTGTCCTCTTTGTGGTTATCTTTGTCACACTATTACATACTATGTGCTGTAACTTATTATATTAAAGAATCTTGTACTTATTGTCAGAAAACCTTATTGATAAGGTCTCGAATTTTATATTACTGAATACAAGATTTTGTTGACAAGATGTTTTCTTAACTCTTTTATTGATAAGTTTGATGCTAACTCATCCTTAACAACTTATTTAACTAAATCATGCATATCAACTATAGAATTTTAAGCAAAATTCACATCTATTCATACGTTTTCAACACCTAAATCAGGCCTCTTTTGGGTCATTTTGTGTTATAGGGATCCAAACTTCATTCTTTCTTTTCCTTAATTCATTTTTATTATATACAAGCTTATTCATACTTATTTTAACATGTTTAGCTCATGGAACCCCTTAGAAGGATAAAAAACCTGAAATGGACATAGTGGCAAAAAATATGTACTAAGTTTGAAAATTCATAATTTAAGTTATACAAGTCCAAATCCAAATCATACAATTTAGGTGTCTATGAAAATCTTGGGATGTGAACTACATGCTATAAAAATTTTAGGTAAAATTAAGTTCATTTGCCCTGCCAAAAATAATAGAATAGTAACCTATTATAGAAAGGAAGGCATATGATAGATCTAAATTTTAAAATTTCATATTTTAAGTTACACAACTCTATTTTTAGTGATCTTAGTGACCATGGAAAGTTTGAGATGAAATCTATATATTGAATAAATTTCCAAAGCATTTGAGCTCATTTGGCCCATAAAAAATCTTGCATATCAATGGCTACTATAGTACTCAAACATAATCATACTTTTAACTTCAAAAATTCACAACTTCCCTTATACAACTCCTTTTTTATAAGCTTATTGGCTATAGAAAGTGCATAATTTTAACTATATGTCTATAAAATTTTATAAGCATTGGAGTTTATTTGGCCCTTCAAATCCACTAAAAACCAAAACTGCCATATGAACAATACCAAGGACTATTCTACAGAAATTTTGAAACTTTGGAAATTCATAAAATATTCTATGGACCTCTAAAAATTATGTTTTCTAGCTTGTTAGAAATCTCTCTTAAGGGTCTATATGCATGCCAACTTTGAAACTCCTACTAAGTCATTTGGGCCACTTTGGGTATAAGAGTTGTTTAGAGTTCTTTTATGTCTAACCTTGGAACCTTTTAGGCTATTTGGCATCCAAATGGAATTCTTTCACTTGGAGTAAGTTTTAATCATCCTAAATGACATTTTCAACTATTCCATATCATGCCAAAAGACTTGGATCAAAATTTGACCCCTTGGCACCTAACTAACACATGCTTTTCGATAACGTCCCATATATTAACTTAGCTATTCATTGCCAAATTATACATTTACATAACTAATATACCTGTTCTCATATCAAATACTTGGTTCCATTCATAAACATCATTAAATACATAAGTAACTATCATCTATACATAATTGTCTTGTTATACATAAACACTTGTCAAAAGTTAGACTATTTATATTATAAGCTTCATAATACAACTTCAAAAATTCATATCTCTCTGCTCAAATGTCCAATTGGGGTGATCTTGGTGGCCATGGAAAGCTTATTATGTCTAGTTTATGCTTGTAACATTTCATCAGCATTGGACACCATTTGGCCCTTGAATAATATAGCCCAAGTTACTAACCATATGAACAGTGTCTGCATCAATTTAGCAGAAAAATGCTAACTTTGAAAATTCATAATTAATTCCACAGAGCTCCAAATAATCTAGTTTTGGATGTCCAAAAATATTTGGATGAGATCTAATTGCATGCCAAATTTCATGGACAAATTCATTCATTTGGTTAGATCTTAATATTGGGTTGCAAAATGGCTCATTTTTGTGTCATGTAAGGGCCTCAAATGGTCCAAAATTGTTTCTAAGACAACCATGGCCATTTAAGCATATGGGAAAGCACCAAAATGGTCTAGTAAACTTGTCTCCAAGGTACACAAACCCATATTTCTCAAACTCACTCATTCACATCAAGTTATACACAAGAATGCATATGTCAAGTCTTGCCATTCCATACCCAAATCATGCTATACCATGCATATTGTAGCAAACCTCATTCATACATAATACATTTACATATTTACATATGCTTATAAGGTCATATAATATATACAATGAAGGATTGCATCATGTGCCACTCATATGGTCATAATTTTGTATTTTCACACACCTGATTGTCAATCTTTTTTTTCTAGGCTTGGTGGCTTCCATTCTTTTGCTCACTTGGTCTACCTAGACATGTTAGACATATGGGGAGGAAGGAATGAGATTCTAGGAATCCCAATAGCTCCTTTCTCTTTCAATCACACATAAAGAATGCAAAACCAAGTCTAGAAATGCATGCATGACTATCATGGGGTATTTAATCATTCAAGGAGCATTCTTTGCATTCAAAGAGTCACACTAAACATACATAGGCTTGCCAAGCAAGTGGTTTGGCTTCACCCATTTTCTTCAAGGATCTTGGACTTGCCTTACCCTTTTTGTAAGGCTTTGAATTAGGCCTTGCTTTTGGGAGACTCTTAGCTTTGTCTTAACCATTCTTAAGGGTTCTTAGCTCATCCTCACCATGACTAAATGGTTTTTGGCTTCACCACACTCAAGCAAACCTAAGCAAGTGCACAAGACATCATTTGAATACATAAAATAACATCATGGTATCATGGCATATAAAATCATGCTAGAACACATTTTCATGGCTTAACACATATATACACACATTCAAAGACAAGACAACATTCATCCATGCATGAGAGAAAGTAGAGAGAGCTACCTTTGTTACAAATGCAAACTTTTCCTCTTGAATTGGACTTCTCTTCCTGGGCCCTGCACACACAATAAGGTGGAGCTTGTTCCTTTTGGCCTAAACATATCATATGGAAGCCAATTATACTCTTGAACTAATTTCTAGAGCTACACATTCATTAGAAAAGCTAGGTAGTTCATATAGCTCTTTTATGGTTCCGTAATACATTTAATGAATCAACCTTAAGAAAAAATTATCTTGGCTCTATTCTCTCCATCCATTTATGATTCTTGACTTCATTTAAACCTCTTGGAGTCATCACACAATCAAATTAAGGAGCTTAGTTAGGTGTTGCTTCTTTAAGCCATAATATGGAACCTATGATACCATCTCACTATCTATGGCTTCTAAAATTTTTTCAAGGCTTCCTCTCATCCTCTTCCATCATATATGACTCAAAAATAAGCTTGGAACAAATTAAAACTATCCCTAAGTGGTCCATCTAGCTTAGGCTGAGGCTAGGCTTCAAGGAAGCACCAAATGGATTTGCTTTGTTTTCTTGTTGGAAGATGCATATGAAGAGCCTTCTAGGGATCTCAAGAGCTCATCCAAATACTCATTTAAGCCTAGAAATTATTGTATCAAATCATATTTTTGGTGGAGCACTTGAAACCCTAACTTTGCTATCTTGAAAATCAATGACTTTTACTGAATTTTCTTTGCATATTCTAAATTCCCACACCTTAATTCACATGATTCATTCTTGGTTCTACCTAAAAACACTCTCCCTTTGGTGGGCTATAAGGAGGAGAAAATGCACACAAGAAGAACAAGAAAAGTGAAGCATGGAAACTAAGAATTTCACCTTGATTTTAAGCTTTTCTTGAATGCTTTCCCTTGTCTTCTAGCTCTCCTCCTCAAATTCGAATTTTATCCCTTGGGTCTGACCTCAAAATAGCATCAAAAACCTTAATAAAACCATGGAAAGGAAGAGGGAAAGGAGGAGAAGAAGTTTAGTGAAGGAAAGTGTTTGAAAAATCAAGATTTTCATACATTTCTTGCCTTGTTTTTCCTCTTCCTCTTGGCTCCTCTTATGCATCATTTTCCCTTGCTCTCACTTCTGTTCTTGAGCAAAAATAAAGTTGGCTCTAAGAGGGAGAGATGAAGGGTGTGCAATTAAAAGGGGTTTCTTGAAGCTTCTTTTTCAAAAATTTGAAATTTGCCATTCATTCTTGGCATTTTTCGTTTCTAATTTGTTTTAGCTTCTTTTTGAGAACCATCTTTTCCATCATAAAATTTAGGTTCTCAATATTATAAAATGCCTTTGGAATCACTCAATTTGGAGCTAAAACCTTCCCGAACGAATTGGTCAAAGTTTAGGCTCACCATTGGAAAACGTCCATCGAAGGGAATTTAACTGTCCTGGGACTTTCCATGATTTTCAGGGCTTCTGAGAACCCCAGAGAACTCAAATTTGTCATTTAAAAGGTCCACCTAGAAAAAATCTAAAATTTGCTCGAAATTACAAAAATGCCATTATGTTTCATTGCATTTTTGTTAAAATTCATCTGGCCATTCTGGCTCTGGTTTTGTAACATCCGGTTCTCTGCAAACGAGAAAAAACATGAGAAATGTAACGTATGGTTTCTTTGTCAATGAATGAAACTCACTGGATATGAAAGGACGTTTCTCGAAATGATGTAGTTAAGGTCCCAAAAAATTTGAAAAGCATTCTAGACTCCTAAAAATGAGAATCCCAGGCTCAGATGGAAAGAAAAATGAAGCTAGAATGAAAAAATAATTTCTTACAAAAAGCTTACAAAACGTAATGACATTTTCATAATTTTGAGTAAATTTTAGAATTCACACAAGAGGGATTTTTATATGAAAATTTTGAGTTCCTTAGGGTTCTCAGAGGCCCTAAAAATCATGGGAAGGCCTGGGACAGTTAAAGCTCCTCCGGTGGATGTTTTTCAATGTCAGTGTGCCTGAACTTTGATGGATTCGTTCGGGAAGGTTTTAGCTCTAATTTGAGTGATTCTAAAGGCATTTTACTAAATTGGGAACCTAAATTTTATAATGGAAAAGATGGTTCTAAAAAAGGAGCTAAAACAAAGGAGAAACGAAAATGCTAAGAACGAAGGTCAAAATGAAAATTTTTGAAAAGTGTAACTTCCTCTCACCGATATATATGATGCACCCTTCTTCTCCTTTCATGTTTCATGACCAAGTTCTGCCCAAAACTAGAGGAAAGCCCTAGGGAGAGTGGTGCATAAGAGGAAGGCAAAGAGGAGGAGAAATCAAAGGCTTAAGGTATGAAAATTAGTAGTTTTTCATGCTCTTTCTCTTCCAAAACTCTCATCCTTAATTCTCCTTTATTTTCTATGATTATAATGAAGTATATGGATCTATTTTAGAGGAGAAATTAAGGGAAAAAATCGGATTTGAAGAGAGGAGCTCAAAGAACACAAGATTCAAGTGAGAAAAAGCAAGAAAACAAGGTAATTTCTCTTCCTATGGTTGTCATCTTTGGTTCCCTCCTCCTCCATTTCACCCAACATGGGAAAATCCTAGGAGGACTTGATTTTTAGGCAGAACCAAGGGTGAATCTAAAGAAAAAGGGTATAGAGATTAAGAATGTTCAAAGGGAATTAACAAAAAACTATTAGATTTCAAGATGCAAGTTTTAGGGTTTCAATTGCACCTTGTAAAATCTGATTTTGTATAATGATTCCTAGGCTTAAATAAGAGTTTAAATGAGCTCAAGAGATCCCTAAGAGGCTCCCCATATGCATCCTTCCTTAAGAAAACAAAGCAAACTCCAAAAAGCCCCATTTCTTCTATAGCCTCGGTTTAAAGGGATTTCTGTAGCTAGGGAGAGTTTTAAAATTATCTAAGCCTATTTTTGAGTCATATATGATGAATGGAAATGAAGAGAGGCCTTGGAAAAATTTTGGAACTTATAGAAAGTGAGTTGGTGCTTTAGGTTCCATATTATAACCTATAAAAGCAACATGTAGCTAGGCTTTTTGTTTTAATTATGTGATGACTTCAAGAGGCTTAAAAGGAGTCAAGAATCATGTTTAAAGGGAAAGAATGGAGCCTAGAATTTATTTGAGGGGTATTGCTTCATTAGGTGCATTTATGGACCATAATGGGGTTTATAGAATAACCTAGTGTTTAAGCAAGTTGTATGGTCTTAGAATTTATTTTATGAACCTAATTGGCTTCCATAAATTGTGTTTAGGCCAAGAGAAATCTTCCCCACACTTTTGTGGGTGTGTGGCCGAAGCAAGGGAGGGAATTTCAAGAGAAAAAATGTGTGATTGTGTACAAGGTAGCTCTCTCCACCTTCTCTCATGCATGGATGTATGCTTAGCTTATCTTAGAATGTATGTATGTGTATTTTCAAGTCATGAAAAGTATGATAGCATGATTTCATATGCCATGATTTTGTGATGACATATTATATTTCATATAATGTTTTGATATGTGCTTAGGTTTGCTTGAGTGTGGTGAGGCCAAGAACCCTTAGCCATGGTGAGGATGAGTCAAGAATCCTTAAGATTGGTTGAGACAAAGCAAAGAGTCTCCCAAAATCAAAGTAGGCTCCCAAGAGCATGGTTGAGTCCAAAAATGCATTAAAGAATGGGTGAGGCAAGTCCAATATCTACAAGAAATTAGGTGAGGCCAATTCACTTACTTGGCAAGCCTTTGTATGTTATGTATGACTTTCTTAAATGATGAAAATGTTTCTTGAGTGCTTGCACATGTCTACATAACCATACATGCATTTATGAGACTTGTTTGCATCCATTATGTATGATTGAATGGGAGATGAGCTATTGGGATTCTTTGAATCTCATCCCCTCCTCTCCAATGATCTCACATGCTAGATGGACCAAGTGGACAAGGTAATGGAAGCCAACCACCTTGAAGAGAAGAGTTTAACACCAACATGCTTAGTCTTTGCTTTTTAAAACTATAATGATGTCAAATGTTGTAACCCCTTGATTTATATGGTCTATGACCTCTTAAACATGTGTAATTATGATATTATACCATGTATGAATGAGAGAATATGTTATGTAGCCATTAGAATGTGAAATGGGTATATGGTGGCAAATTAGCTTCATTGGTGGTTTGATAGAATTATGCATATATGTGGATGAAATTGCCAAAATGAGATACATGAAGTTTGGGACAAGTCTTAATCATGCTTTTAGACTTGCCCAAAAGGTGCAAACCCTAAGGAAAGCCATTTGGTTACTTTGGTACCTCATATGGAACCGAAATTGACCATAATAAAACCCTATATCACTTTTTAGCCAAATGAGTTCTTCTTGATTTGAGATTTGGTATGAAATTAGAGCTTGTTGAGAGATTTTTGGGAAGCTAAAGAATATAATTTTCAGAGGTCTACATAATATTTGATGAATTTCCAAAGTTGAAAAATTTTTGATTTTGGTTTGCTGCACTATTCATTTGGTCTGAAAATGAAATTTGTCACATAGGACTTAAATGATGTCCAATTGCCATGAAATGTTATACAGAGAAACTAGACATTCACAGTGTGCCAACTAGAAGCACTTCATTTGGATGTCTAGAGAAGGAGATATGAATTTTTGAAGATTCTGTCCAGTATTAGGAATTCTAGCCGACCTCTGTTACTATTTGATTGGCTTTTGAGGTCTTGACGTGCCTGAGCTGGTATGGAGTTATTTTTTCCCTCTAGCTAACATTCACATCATTCTAGATTGATATCATTTTCATAGATTGGATTTTTGTGGAATTAATTGGACATTTTCAAAGTTTTCTGCAGAAAGCTGTGATAGCACCAAGGGATAGCTTGACCTCTAGACCTTTTTGAATGTCAAACGTCCTCCATGATGGATGTTATGGTTTGGACATATTTTTAGTATGAATTATACATCTGTACCTTTCCAGAATGGCTAAGAATGTATGATTTTGATTTGTTTAGAATTAGTTATGATTTTTCAAAGTTTGGTCAGAAAAGAGCCAAATCTGGCCGAAAATGGATATGAATATTTCATGCTTCCCTTCGTGATTCTTGAGGTGTAGGCCACTTTTCATGATGCAAATGAGTTGTATTCATGTAATTAAATATAAAAATGTGTTGTATGAACTCATATGGTCCACGTCATATCGAATGAAATTTTCATATACGACACAACGCAAGAAAATACATTATTTTAATTCCCTTTTCTTGCTCTTTCATGGAATCTATGAATGTAAAGTATGGAAATGTCATGGAATGAGCTAGAAATATAAGGTATTATAGGTTTCAGGGTCCTCTGGCTTTAACTCATTATTATTTGAGGTTTAGAATATTATTCTAATTTTATTGGACCTCAAATCACTCCATCTGGGGGACTTCCTTTTGTATTTGGTGAATTTCACACGTTTTTGGTGAAACTATATGTTATGTTTCTTGCGTTTTCTCTCATTTTCTGAGAACCAGATATTACACATGCCTTAGTGAGTTAGGAACCATCATATAAACTTTTTGTAAACATAAGGTGCTCATAAAACTCATATGAAAACATAATGGATCATATTTCATTAAAGCATCAAGCAACTACACATATAAGTATATCAAATCATTCAAGCACTCAATTGTAAGTAAGAAATGGAGAAAAAGCTACCTTAGACTTGATGGAGGCTTAGCCACCAACCTCTTATTCTTGTTCTTTACCTTGGTTTTCCACCACTTGATACCTACAACTTGGTATCTTTGGGTTAGTTTGGCCTACAAGCATGAATCCATAATAAAAATTAGCCCATTTGAATCCATTTAAAGCCTTAGTACTAACACTTATCCCCATTTTAGTCTAACTTGTGTTTTAGGGTCAATTTAGACTCATTAGGAAGCAACTTCCATTTTTCTTCATTGAGGTCCCAATTTCCCATAGGATACATACCACATGACCTCGATGGAATCTATTTAAGCCATCATATCTTTAGCTAGAGGGGCCTAAAGCCCACTTGCTTCTTTTTCCCATTTTAGGCCCAAAAATTTCTACTTCCATTTTAGGGCTTCTAAATTAAATCCATTGGTTCCATAATTATTTATTCCCTTCATCTAAGTCTTTTAAATCATTGGAACCCAAAAAACTCTCCCTAGGTGCTCCATGTGTTCCTAGGCTGAGACATATCATGCATGGAGGCAACTTGGAGTCTTCTTGCTTCCTTCTTGGATTTAGATGCATGGCTATGTTCTATAACTTCTCTTTAGCTTAATTATGGTTTCCTATGGCTTAAAATACTTTTCTATGGTTCCAAATCTTCTATGGCTCAATCAAAACCCTAATTGCTATATATTGAAATCTATAAGTTTTTAATTGCTTCCAATTACATATTTTAATTTCTCATGCTTCAAAACTATTGGTCCTATCTTGTTATCATGCAAAAAACACTCCCTTCATATGGTTCTATGGCTGGCCGAAATCATGAAGCAATGGAAGAACAAAGAAATACAAGAATCCTACATGGTTTCATACCTTGATAGTTTCCTTATTCAATGGAGCATTTTATGGCTAGCTTGCTTTCCTCAAACACCTTCCTTCCTCTAATATACCAGCCACAAAGATGGTCCTTTCAAAGAACTAAAACCATCAAAAGAAAGCTCTTAAGGAGAGGAATCAGATTTGTGAAGGGAAGAATATGAAAAAAAATGTCATTTTCATATCTTTCTTGCTTGTTCTTCCTTTCTCTCTTCTCCATCTCTCTTGGATGCCATGGTTGGCTTGTTTCTGAGCTAAAGTGTCAATTTGGAAGGGTAGAGAAGCTGACTTGACTATATTAAAAGGTGGAGGAAGATTTTTATAATAATTTTTGAAATACCAATTATGTCCCTCCACTTTCGTTCCTCCGTTTAAACTCATTTTAAATCCTTTTTGAGAATCGTCTTTCTAAACGAAAATTTGGGTCTTCTAGTTTATTAAAAAAATTTGCTTCCAATTTTATAGAGTTTAGAACTATCTTGAATCATCTAGTTAAAATTTCAATCAACCCTTGCCAAAATCACACACTAAGGTTTTAATTATTCTAATGGTTCCCATGGTTTTCGGAGTCTCTAAAAATCCTAGTGAGTTCAATTTTATCATTTAAAATCCCTTCTTTTAAATTTTTGAAAAGTTTCTTGAAATTACAGTTTTTGCCATTTCTTACCATCTAACCACTTCGACTTCGATTTTCGGTCACCTCTGGTTCTTTACCCTCATTATTAGATATTATATTTATTACTCTAGCTCTATCTTACCTTATTTCATTTCATTCTGGGGGTCTCCTTTTATAATTTAATTGATTTCATTCCAGTTCTAGAAAAATCGAATATTACCCTCTTCATCCTTTTCTTTTCTCTCTCATTGAATATATGTTCATCTTTCCCTTCTTTGTTGATTTTTTTGTTTTTGTGTTACTCATTTTTGGATTATTAATGATTTGATGTTTCTTTTCGTAGTTGAAAATTTGAAAATTTCTATATTCTAGTTGAAATGCTTTTTTTTTTTTTTTAAGTTTACTAATTTGATTTATCTAGTTGACTATAATGGGATAACAATTATATCTTTTTTTTGGGATTTGGTTCTTGACTTTTATGCATTACAAGATTTTATTTGAAATTGTAATTTGATTTGGAATATTTATAGTTTTGATTTGATTCGAAATATTTTAAAATTCTAATATGATTCAAAATGTTTTTATAGGAATGAAGAAAGAATAATAGAAATAATTAAAGAGGCAACCCAGAAAACCTAGAAACCCAAAAATGCATAAGTGGAAGAAGAACCCTAGTTAGAAGGTCTAGAAATGCATAAGATAAAAAATAGAAAAAAAAAGTAAATGTGAAGAACATGAATGATAATAATATCAATAAATAATAATTATATATAATGAGCAACTAAAATAAATATACCATAAATTTTTATTAATTATAAATAATCATTATATAAAATTTTCAAATACTGTTAATATTATTAGTTTATTACAATATATATTAATTATTAGTATATTAAAGTAATTAGTATAATTAATAAAATTATTAAAAGCTTTTTAACCATTATAATTTGTATTAACAAAAAAAAGAACTATTTTTCAATAGAGTTGTGGTCGGGTATGTTTAACCAAAACTTTATTGGAATAGGATTTTGACAGTTTATTGGTTAGACATGTGTTTGACCAATAAGTTGTTAGAAACAATTCCAACTGCTCATCGGTCAAATACATGTTTTGACATTTTTTTAAAATTTATAATTTCATTTTAATAAAATAAAACAAATTTTTTATTTTAAAACTTTATTATTATTTATATCACTTAAAATATTTGTCATTAATTCTTGTTATTCAATTTGTTATTATTAAATTATTTATTTATAAGATAAAAATGTGAGTTGATGTGACAACTTTTAGAGATAAAATAGAATTATTGTGTGGCACTATTAAGTAACTCTAGTTCAGTTGGAAAAAAAAATACTAACAATGTAAAAGTCGTTGATTGTTTAACAACTAATTTAGTTGAAAATAATATATTTCTGATTAAAATTCATGTTTTTGTAATAGCTTTTTTCGTTAGTAAATTAGGTTTTAGTTGTAGTGGTAAGTAAATATCTTTTTTAGTTTCATAAATGGATTAGTCTTAGGTTACTAAGCCTTAGAGTACCATGAATATTTTAATGGGTTGAATAGATTCCTAGACTTTGCATTTGCCAATGAGATTGTTAAGGGTAGAAGAATATCCATTTGTCCTAAATAGCAATTTAAGAAATGGTAAAACTAAGATGTGTGTAACTACGTAATTCTTATATTATTGCCATAAGGGTATACTTTGTAGGATAGGCATGGGGAGATACTTAGATATAAACATCTTATAGAGCCTTAATCAAGGCCATAAGTAAGAGAAGAATGGATTTATAGGGATGATAGAGAAGAATGGATTTATAGGGATGATCCTTTGCAGGACATGGTTCGTGAGCATTATGGTTTATGAAAATAGAAGTGTGGATGAGGTTAAGAGTTCAATTCCACCATCAAATTAAGGGATGAATCAAGTGTTATTGTATCACATCAAGTGTTTATGTTGAATAAACACATCAAGTGTTATTATATCACATCAAGTGTTATATCAAGGTTGAGAGTTCAATGCCTTATAACTTTTGTAACACCTAGTTTGTCGAAAAAGAGCTAGATGTGCAATTTCTAAATGAAGTCCCTTAAATCAAAGGGATAGCAGTCAAATGAAATCGGAGTAATAATCTAGACCCCTAAAGATAAGGATTTAAGGCTTAGTTGCTTGAAAAACTGAGCCAAAAGAGCTAGAAAAATTTATGAAAGAATGTTAGGGCATTTTTATAATTTCTGAAAATTATAGAAAACTCATATGAGGGCTTTTTAAATGAAAAATTTAAGCCTTTTAGGGTTCTTAGAGGCTCTAAAAATCATGGAAACCCCTAGAACAGTTAAAACCCCTATGATAAGCAATTTCAGCAAAGTGTTGACCAAAATTTGACCAAACAGTTCAAAATGAATTTAAATCCAATTTGGGTGAAACCAAAGACAATTTATAAGTTAAAAGACCAAAATTTTATGATGGAAGTGACAGATTTCAAAAGAGAGTTGAAATGAGGCCAAATGGACAAACCATGGTTTAGGGACTAAAATAAAAAGTTAAAAAGTGTGTTAACTTTACTTTTTGCCTCATAAATCACGTCTAGCCCCTTTCTCCTTCTCTCCACCAATGCATTTCTGATTTATAACAAAGCTAAAGCTGACCTAAAGAGATGCACCATAAAGGAAGAGAAGAAAGCTTTAAAAGGGTAAGAATTTCTAATTTATTATATCCCTTGCTTCATTAAACATGTTCCCCTCCTCCTCCTCTCTTTTTCTATGGTTTTATTGAGTGATATGGTGTGGTTTATGGCTAAGTCAGTGATAGGAGGAGAAGATTTGGGAGAACTCATGGGAAGATGAGAAAGAGCCCTTAGGAAGCTTGAAAACAAGGTATGTGACATGGTGTGATTTTGCTTCCTTTTGCTTCTCCTTTTCTCTTGAATTTTAGCCAGATTTAGGGATCCATGTAAGAGGCTTAGTTCTGATTCAAACATGATAGAGGAAGGAGTTTTGAAGCCTAAGGAACCTAAAGGAAGTAATAGAATGTAAAAGCAAGCCATAGAAATCAAATTGTGACAATTAAGGAAGTTGATATGTAAAAGGAAACCTGAAACTTCCTAAGGTTAATTATGTTTATCTAAGAGTATAAACAAGGTCTTGAGATATCTAGGAAGCCTCCCAAGTGCCAATTCCTTAAAGGAAATTTGCAAAATTCCATGGATCCTTAAGCTTGCATAAGTCTCAGCCTAAGCAAAATAATGAACCTAGGGAGAGTTTTATTAAGGTTAGAAAGGGACTATATATGATGGATGAACATGTGAGGAAGCCTTAGAAAGATTTTAGAAGCCATGGATAGAGAGTTGGAGCTATAAGTTCCATAATGTGGCATAATGAAGCAACATGGGCTTCGGCTTCTTAGAATGAGTTTATGAAGGCTTCAATGAGTTTATGTGGAGTAAGAGGTCTAGAAAGGAAGAAAATAAGGAGTCAAGATCAAGATTTAAAGTAGTTACTTCATGGTGTCCTAAATGAGCATTATGTGTAACTTATAGCCAAGTAAGCTGGCCTAGCCTTCCTTGAAGCTAGAATTGGTTCCTAAACCTAATTTATGTCATGTTTATTGTGTTTAGGCCAAGAGAGGCAAGAACTCCATTCTTGTGTGTGCTTGAGCCGAGAAGAATGAAGAGAAAGTAAAGGAAAAGTGTAGTTTTCCATAAGGTAACTCTTTAATCCTTTTCTTCATACATGTATACATTCATGACTTGTCTTGGATTGCTTTTATGTGTGTTTGATATTTGGAAATTGATGTAAGCATTAGATGAATGTTTTGAAACCATGACTTGAATGAGTGTGGTAAGGCCAAAAGTCCTTTGAGAAGGTTGAGGAGGAGCCAAAAGTCTCTAAAAAAGGGTGAGACAGTGCCAAAAGCCTTAAGAAAGAGTGAGGCTGAGTTAAAAGTCTTAAAATGCAGGAAATGTAAATCCAAAAGTCCCAAGATTATGGGTGAGGCCCAGCCATTGCTGTCTTGAGTCCATAATGTGTTATTTATTTATGTATGATATGAAAATATATGGCTATGCATCATTTGAGAACATTACATGACATACTTGCATTCTTGGACATGCATGAACATGTTATATGTATGCGTGAAAGGGATTTAGAGCTATTGAGATTCCCTCGAATCTCATTCCTTTCTGACTATGCTAGGTGAACCGAGCAGAGCAATAAATGGAAGCTAACCCCCGAAGAGTGTATGATTAATGGATTGGATGTATAGAAATAGGTTTTGAAATGTACTTTGTACTCAAATGATGTAACCAAGCTATGTATTTGTAATGTAAACTCATGGATAGCTTATATAATGTATATGAATGATGTATGAACCCCCTTTGCACTTTTGTGAATGGAAATGTGTAAGTTTGCCACTTGGTAGCCTTTATGTGTGAGTATGGATGTGTGTATGGAAAGATGAACCTATGTATATAAATCTTATGGCTAGACAAGTGTAAAAATGGATATGTATGGTGAATGTAATCTTAGAAGAGTCATTTGAACACATTTGTGCAAAAATGATTGTTGGATGCCTAATAGAAAGTATGGAACCTTAGGTATGAGTTGGAGTTAGGGAGTGAATTTGAGCTCCATGGCTTTTTGAATCATTTGGCATGCGTATTTAGGGTGTTATGGTGCTTTTGGACATGCCCAAGTGGTCTTGGTTCAAGGGGAAGACCATTTGGCACATAATTGAACTATTTTAGGACAAAAAATGACCCATTTTGTGAGCTGAATCCCATCCTGACCAAATGAACGATTTTGATGCTAAGATTTTGTACACATATAGATCTCATATAGATATTTTTGTTTGTCTAAGAACTGCATTATTTGGAGGTCTACATAATTTATTATGATTTTTCAAAATTCATATCAGAAGTTGGTTTTGGTCTATGTACTGTTCACTGGGTTATATTGCATTTTCATGTCATCCAAGCATCAAATGAGATTCAATGGTTCAAAAATTTTATAGGAAGAAACTAGACACTCATAGTGAATTGTAGCACTAGAAGCACCTCATTTGGAGGTTTGTAGAGAGAGAAATGAATTTTTAAAATTTTACATCAGTAATAGTAGTGCTAGCCAACCTTGTGTACTATTTCATTATAATTCAATTTCTGAACGAGCTTAGTGTTGGTCTGGGATTATTTTTCTCATAAATTTAACATCGACAAATTTCCAAAATGGTATCATGAGGTTAATTTTAATTTTTCTAGATTTAGTTATGATTTTTGAAATTTTCTATCAGAAAATTGGATAGTAACCCATGGCTAAAATCAATGGTATGAGCTTCTTATTATTAAGATATGATAACCTTTCTCTTTAGATGTGTATGAAATAAAGCTTATTCCTTCTTTCAATGATAATTGTAGGAAGGAAAGCATCGAGGAACGATATAGATGTCTATCTATAATCATTAATAGAAAAGCTAATAGATTCATGAAATGTGGAAGTTGAAGCCTTTAATTGTTACATTGGTGAAATCTTTAATATACATGCAGTTGTGATTTGGATTATCACTCATTTTCTAGGGCTTGGAACATTATCAGGGTGAAATGTGCATAATGGGTTAGCCTGCTCTTGTGACTTTGATTTAACTCCTTCATGGCTTTGTCATAGGCAAAAGTGGTATTTTATAAGGCATTAGCATTTTTTGAACCCAAGACATAAACTTAAATTGGCTCGAGGTCAATTTGATGGAAATGAAATGAAGAGAAATCCTCTAATGATAATAACTAGCTTAAAAGTCTTAAGATAGCTTGAGAATATTAATGTTGTATTTAGAAAAGAGGTAGAGGCAGAAGGCTGAGAAAGAATACCTCGAGGGTTTGGTAGCGTAGATGGTGACACTTTATAGTGGTATAAGAAAAGTATATTTTTTAAACTTTCTTATTAAGCATATCATTTGATATACCATAGTCTTAATGTGATGCACATTGGGAAAACCATATGTGACAATGTACTATTTACTTTGTTAGATGAGTCTGCATAATAGAAAGACCATTTAAATGCACAAAAAGACTTATGAGAAATAGGCATTAGGTTTGATCTCTAGCTAATACTTCTTGAATTCTTTGTAGTTATTTCAAATCATTTTAATTTCAAACATAACATCTAATACAATGTGTTTAACAGGTATTTAGGGAGTTGAAGTCATATGTTTAAAATAGGGTACAACCAAAAAGCTTAATAGCTGAGGGTTACCTAGCTAAAGATGTTTTAACATTTTGCTCCAAGTATTTGGATAAAGCGAAGACAATCTTCAATTGGCCTAGACATGTAGATGATCAACTCGATACTGGGACATCCAATGTTGACAATTTATTTCCACTTGTTGGAAAACTAGTAAGTGGTTTTAAATTTGTTGCTCTTTCTTTAATGGAGAAATTATAAGCATACCATCATATCTAAGGAATTTAGAGATCATGTTGATGATAAAGTTAGAGATGTATGTGTAAGCGTTTGAATTATATGGGTGTTGACTTCTATTTTTGTTGAAAGATTTTATATCTTTGCCATGATTTATTAATTTCTATTTGAATTTTTATTAAAGGATTGCTTAGTTTTAAGTTGAGGACTTTTCATCCTAAGAAATTTCGAATGATGATTTATTAGTTAGGGCTTTAGGAATCCAATAGCACTATGGTTGGGTCTAAGGAATGGAATTAGGTGCTTGCCCATCACAAGTGTATAGACGTCGAGCTTATAGAAGTTTATCATTTAAGCCTTCTTATATGAAATTACAAAATAAGATTACTCTACTTAAAGCATAAATACTGGAAAGAAAGGAACAGTAGCAAGTGAAGGTTGAAAAGAGAAGAGTGACAATGACAAGTAGATGTTGAAAGAGATGAGTGATAATGGCAAATGAAAATAGTTATGACTTTCCTCCTTCTAAGTTTTTAGGGTCCATTGCCATTGGAGCTTGCAACCATACAAGCTTGAGGAGTAATTTTCTAAAATTTTTTGTTGATTTTTATGAATAGATATTTTTATTTTTTATTTTTTTCTAATAACATTTTATTTTAAATTTTAGGCATCAAGTGATTAGGATAGCGAACATTAGCTTGTTGATGATAGTCATTCTTATAAAAATGGATGTGGTTATTGTTGATAGTTACTTTGTTTTGTATAAACTAGTTGTTGATGTAATTATGTTGCAAGAATCTTGAAGTCATGTTACTTATGTGCATAGTTGCTAAAATTAGGATATGGTGGTATTTGGTTTATACAGTATTGTTCTTCTTGTTTCTTAAGCTTATCTAATTAGCATAATTGTAAACTATTGGCATTTGGTTCTTAAATTCCACTCACATTTAAATTTGTCATTTTGTTCAGGTAGGGTAAGTTTTATAGAGAGCGGAAATTGGATCTCTCAAACTACAAGATATCTTAACGTAAATTCACTTCTGTTAGTCTGAACGTAAATTCACTTATGTTTCTTCTTCTATGGTTTATAAAAGTTTTTTATATCTTTTTTGCTATTGTCTAGGTAAAGAGTTGGAAATTTGTGTTTCAATTATAAGGACTATTACAACACCAATTGAAAGACTAAAGGTAATCAAGGAAATTTGATTTTCAAGAAGTCAGTATATTTTTTTTTCCTTTTTATAATTACCTATAATAAAAGATTAAGAAGAATTTTTTTTACTAAAGTTTCCAGAAGGTATAGTTATAGCTTTTAAAATGGATTTGAGGCTTTGTATGTAAATGATCTTATTTAATCTTAAGGAAATGTTGCTCTTGATGTTGCATGTATTCTTTTATAACCAACAACAAAGTTAGCAACAACTAATACTGCTAGTCATGCTTTGGCTACTCTAAAAGAGAGTCCTATTAGGTTTTTAGTCACATAATTCAAAGCTGCTTGATAATCTTGTTTCTATTACATGATGTTGTTTATATGTAACATGGGGATTAGTGCAAGAAGATTTATTTGGTTAGAAGATGTGGTCCCACCCAAGCATCTTGTACTGTGAAAGAACTACATGAAATTCTTGGTAACCATTACATGTTCTTTTATATACCAATTTCAAATAATTATTCTTTTTTTATGCTTATTTGTTTGATATTTTGATTTTGATGTTGTTCTAGGGAACTGTTTGACCTTATCAATCAAGCCTCTAATTCTCCTTTGATTTCCCTAGTCTCCTTTCCAATATTATTGCCTCTTACTTAGCATCTCTTTCTTGTTTATCATAAGTCATTGGTTTTAATTTTAAAACATTTCAAACCTTGAAGATTTGGGGTTGAACTGAAAATGGAAACCCTAATCATATTTCTTCACCTACCATTGGCTTTTCATCCAAATGCTTAGTGGTGCTAATTTTGTATCAATTTATTATTTATCAAAAACTATGTTGCATGGGTATGAGGATAAGACAATTTCTCAAAGTTCATGTAACTTTATTAAAAGGAAGATTTAATTTAAGAAGTTGAAGATTTAGACTTAAAGTTTGTAGAAACAATACAATTTATACAACATATATCCAAATTAAACTTTAAAGAAAAAACACTGCATGTACTTATTTTGGAGTACCTAAGAGTACTAAAAAAGTATTGGCACTAGGAACATTCTTGGTATAGGTACGACTTAAATTTTGAAGTAACCTTGCTTCATAAGTTATGAACTATAAATTTCAAACCATTTTAGTCTCTTGCATACATGAAATTAATAGAAGCTTTGACATCTTTTTACAGGTATTCATAATCTTGATATTAAAATTCAAGAAACTAATATACTTTTAACTTCAAATGAGGTATAGGATGCTTCAAATAATTAAAAAATAAATATAAAAATTTGGGGTACCTTGTGTCTTCTATATTTGTCAATATAAAAATTCCACAAACAGTTTCTCCTTTCTAATTGGTGATAATTTTCTTTAAATGTATTTCCTTGTTTTTTTTTCTATTAAAGTATATTATCCTTCTTATTCTTTTTACCTAAATTCCTTTTCATTGGCATTATCTATACGTTGATGTTGTCACTTCAAATTTGTGAATTGCTATCCAAGGTAGCGACTTCAAAGCTTGAACATGTTGGTAGGAAACCAATGTGAACTCCATTTTGTCTTTTTTCATAAGCCAAAGAGTTTTCAAGAGTCAAAAGATAGAATTAGCTATGTTTCAAGCGTGCACTTTAAGAATACAATTCTTCAAGGTAATTTTTATATTGTCCATATTTAATTGTAACTTGTAATTGCGAACTTTACATTATTAACACTACATCAATGTAGTGTTATATGAATAATAAACATAATTTCTTTTAGCAATCAAACAAATCATCTTGTTAAATGAATGGTGGATATCTTGGAATTTCTCAAATTGCTATTAAAATATCAACTATTCTTGAAGCTCTACTAAACACTAATGAATATGAATCTATAATAATCTTTTCTTGTGCTAAGAACTACTTTTAATCAGTCAACTTTAATTTGTAGTTGTTGGCCTAAGAAAATAGGTTGCCATTAGTACTAGACAATTTAAAGATACCAAATACGGGTATTATGTGGAGAATAAAAAGGAAAATTGTTTGTGGAGATCAATATGAAGTTTTAGGAAATTTGTCTATGGAGATCAGTAACAAATTTGAAAATGAGTTCTCATTTTTTTTCTTAAAATATTCTTCTGGTATTATTTGGAGAATTAGAAGGAAAAAATAGTAAACAAATTTATGTTATTATTACTAATTAAGTTTATTTTTCTTGAAGCTGTTTGCATTGACTTCTCTTGTTTTCACTAGTTCTGGAGATAATGATATAAATTAGTTGATGACATATTTTGTACAATGTTATTATTTAATCAATTATGGTCTATATCTGGACATGTCGGTTGATTAGAAGCTTTTTGAGACATAATAGAGTGGTGCTTGGATGGCCTAGCTCTTAATCCTTATAAACAAATATAATAGATACTACATCTTTGGTATTTTTAGCCACTACAAGAAAATATATGCCCTTATTTGTATATGTTAAGAGTTGTTAGGAAATGAAAAGGGTTGCTTGTAGCTTGTAGGGTACCTAAAGTAAATGGTATGAATGTCTTCTTGAAAATCATTTGGTTAAAAATTAGCCTTGGTTTTTGTAATTGTTGTTACAGGTATGTTAGGGGAAAAAGGATAGAACAATAGTTTTAGAAAGCTAAAAAAATATTTTGTAGCAATGGTTAAAATTGCCACCTTTAAAAGTTAAAGGTCTAGCCATGACTATCTAAATCGTGACTAGACCTTGGTTTAGCCACAACTATGTAGACCATGGGTAGAAAACAATCTAGCCACGGTTAAGATAATTGTGGCTAAACCAAGGTCTAGCCATGGCTAAGATAATCATTGCTAAACCAAGGCCTAACCACGGTTTACATAACTGCGGCACTTCTTGTTGAAGATCTATTTGCAACCACTTCTTGTTGATCACTGAATGGCACTAGAATCTAAGTCTTATTTTCATAAGAGCATTATGTTTAATGTAACAACCCTAACTACTAATCAAGTTTATTAAACATAACTATGTTCTTAATCGAGTGCATTTAAGGTCTAATTTTGGTTAATGAGTTAGTAATAGATAAAAATATGAGAAAATTTGAACTTTTAAATAATTAGTATTCACCATCAAGTTATACAATAGGATTATTGTTCTTAGGAATTCAAAATTTTCATAATCAATTTTTGTCTTAACCAAAATACCTCTAAGAAGCCTAAAAACTCATATATGTTAGACTAAAAATCATTATTCATTACTACCATGGTGAAAATTAGGAATTAATGACTAAACTGGGGGTTTTAAAACTTAGGCCGTGGCTTAGAATGGTTGCACTGTGGCCAACTTGGCCTCTAAAATCTTTAAGAGCTAAATTCTACACTTATGTCATGACTTGAAGGACTTACATTGTAGTTAAACTCAGGTTCGGACTAGTTTTCCATGTAGACACAATTTGCGTTGTGGCAAAAAATATTTACGCCGTGACTAACTACTTGCGTCATGGCTAAAATACTTGTGCTGTGACTAAATTAGCCTCTGGATGGTTTTGCGTTACAGTGAAATGTTTGCACCATGGCCAAAATCGCTATTGAAACACTATTAGCACATTTAGGCTGTGACTTGGGAAAACTTGGTTGTGACTTGAAAACCTGTTGTATCCAAACTTTTAAATAAACAAACTAACAACCTGCTACCATTTCAAGATCAATCCTAAGGTCTTTTAATGGCTAAAAGACAAGGTAATTAAAAGATTTACATTCCTATAATCTCTATCCAGTTGTCTTACCTAACCCAAGGATTTAAAAGCTAATCTAAGCATTCTTACTTCAATTATGATAGCAAAGGTGCATGATACCACAAGTGACAACTTTAAAATGTATATTTTTCCTACTAACTGACCTTAGACCACTTTGAACAAGTTTTAATGGACTAAATAAACATGTCCATATCCTTATAACTCCAAAACAACTTTAGATGCAACACCCCTAAAATCACCTAACAACTTCTCATGATAGCTAAATGAGCCGAGGTATACCCAAGGGATGGATTGACTCATAACCAACATGATCAAAACAACCTAACCATATCCCCCAAGGCTCCTAAACCATAACCAAACCTAAAGCAACCATGGTTCAAGTATTAACATCCATCTTACTTCTTATATGACAACAACATTCAAGAGCTACTTCTACAACCTCCAAGTAACAAATTACAATCCTGTCTATGCCCCATAGATTCCTTTAAACACCTTAAGCAGGTGTAAATAACATATATAAGCTAACTTGAATATCCCAATCTAATATACTAATAGTTCAATAATTAATTTTACAATGCTAGATATCTAGAGGTCATAAAATCTCAGGATACTCATTAGTAATCATCTAGATACAATCATAATTACTAATTCCATGATGTCTTAGATTATAGAACCAGTCCCTATACTTGGCAATACATGATGCAATGTGGCAATTATACAACACAATGAACAATGCTAACATACCTAACATACAAATCCAATTTAAATAAGGTATTCAAGCCCATACATTACTAAACTACCATGGTAGATTTCCATTAGCTTTTTCTTGTTACCAAGAGGTCCAGTCCTTGAAAATGTTAGCCCACAACTAATGTGAGATATACAATCTTAGTAACAAGAGGAAAATTCCATATATATGTACATATTAATCAACATAATATATTTATATAGAAAAACATACTAGAGACATCAATTTCATCAGCAAATGCACTAGTTGGACTAATAGTGACTACTATCTCATATCAATAATCACATACAACATGTTAATAGCCAATAACACAGGGAAAGGTTCATTCATGCACCAACTCCCTATTGAGCACACTTTAGGCTTGGTGTATTCATGAGTCTAATCATAACTTGGTGCGCACAATGCATGGGTGGCAGCCGCACTACAGCTCCACCAAGGATACACTCACGGTCCATAACAACAATAATTCAAGTAGCTAACCAATTATTTAGCATTCTAAAATCATAAATGTGCAGTAAATATCATATTAAAATGAGCATATACATGAAATTAAAAAATTAACCTTGGTTACCTTAATAAAATCCAATTACTCTTCCTCTAACTATCAACATAATCCAAAGGCCCATAAAGCCTATGACAAGTATAATTATTATCATTTAACTATTATTAATAAAAAGTTTCCTATTCATTGATCCATTTTATCAAATATCCACTAGAAATCACTTACCCAATGTCCTAAAGAGTCTATAGTACCAATTCAAGGTCATAACTAAGAACTCACAATGGGTCACTCTCAACATTTTCATTTTCAACATGTAAAAGCCATGCACCAAAAGTCAATCTAAATGATGAAAATTCAACAAATACATCTCATAAAAGAAGGGAAAACACTTATCCATATATCTAAGAGGTTAAATAGATTGATTTAAGCCTTAATTACTAAAAATCCACCATGGGTCATCCTACAACTTGGATTTTCGCACATACAATCAACTATATACCAAAATAAGCTTATAACATGAAATTTATGTAAGGTTACACTAAAAAATGAAGGTAAACACTTACCCTATGATTCCACTAACTCTAAACTCCAAAAATCTTATAAAGAATCATCCAAACACAAAAATTTTATATTTGAAAAGGAGATGAAAATCCATCAAACCAAAAACTAATTAGACTAAAATGAAGAGGAGAATGAGAGGAACAATTTTAATATAGATTACATTGGCTAAATCTTCCTTGCAAAAATGGAGTCCTCCTTGGCTGAAAAATGAGTGGGCCTATAAACTAAGGAAGTGGGGGATGAATATGTTAGGGTTTTAGATAGGTTTGGGCTGACCTAAAAGCCTAAAATCCAAGTGGGTTTTAGGCTAGGCTATATGGATTTATTTGAATTGTGCTTGCATAAGATTATAATTGGTCCTCTAAGAAATAGAAATGGATTTTTTTATGACTAAAAGTGGGCTTCTATATTTAGTTCATGGCATAAATAAGTTAATCATAAGCCCAAATTAGATGTCCATCTTCCTTAATTAATTTTACTAATTAAACCCATAATCATAATTAATATATCTTTACCTAACATTGACAAAAAATGACTATTGTCTTGAAATATATAAAATAAATTCATTACTTTAGAAATTTGTACTTTAAATTCATTACTTTAGAAATTTGTACTTTCTTTAATCTTCCCAAATCCTCCTTAATAATTCCATAATTTCCCAAATTAATTATTTTTCATAAATTTTGGGATGTTACATTCAACTATCACGACCTTTTTCCAATGAGGTATTTGAAAGGCCTCAGAGACTCTAGTAGGTTTATATTAGCTACTAATTCCACTTGAGAGATATGTTGAAGAAAGGTTAATTTGGCTTGAAATTTTCCTTGTTACTTCTAGTGATCATATGACGTCCTTGTGGTATTTGTTTTGTAGCCTGATTTTGAAGTGTAGTTTGATTGGGGTTCTTATTTGGTTTTGATCTGAATGCTCATTAGATGAATTATGATTTATGTCAATTACTATAATTCACTCAGATGTACTTGATGTCTAATTCATTGTAAGATTAGAATTAATAGAGGATGTCTCAATACAAGGTTGTGTAACTATACCCCTACAAATTTGGCTATTGAGCATGAGTTTTGGTATATTGAAAATATGAAAGGAAGAAAGATGAAAACTCATTTTAGACATGCATAGGTTGTTTAGTTTCATTGAAGACAACATGCCTTGAAATGTAGACTTTTCCAATTGAACTAAGGCATTTATATCTTTTATGAACACCACTATAACCAAGAAAGACACACTTAGTAGTATGAAATTATAGTTTGTGTTGATTGTATGGCTTCAAGCAAGGATGTTCACAATCAAAGGGTTTAAGAATTTTGTAATCTAGTTGCTTTTTCAAGAGTTGAAAATTTGGTGACTTCCCTAAATAAAGGTGTTGGGGGAATATCAATGAGGTAAATTGAAGTATGGAAAGCATCATACTAATAGTGCTATGCCATTTTAGGTTAAGCCAATAAAGTCAAACCTAGTTCTACAATGTGTTTATGCTTTTTCTCAGCTCTACCATTTTAAGTTGAGGTATGTGGACAAGGATGTCTAAAATGAATACTTGAAGTTTATATAAGGTTTGTGAAGCTTTAGAATTCTCCTTTCGCTAATCACTTTTCAAGACTTTTATTATTCTCTCAAATTGATCGTTAAGTAAGGTTTGAACTGTCTAAAAGCACTTAGAGCTTCAATTTTATTCTTGAGTAGACATATCCAAGTAAAATGGATAAATCCATCTAAGAAAAGTATGTAATACTTATAGTCATTAGTAGGAACAAATAGAGAAGGCCCCCATAGATTTGTGTATTCTAAATCTAGGGGATCTTCACTATGAGAATTTGGTAAGTTAAAAAGAAGAGTATGAGATTTTCTAAACTAACTAACAAGCTTCAAAAAATGAAAAATATTCATTAGATTTCAATGTGAATTCAAATGTTGTAACACTTAGAAAGAACATGAAGGGAAGAATGGTCCAATTGCCTATGCCATTCCTTTTGGATAGACAGTAAAATAGTAGAATCAACATTATTTTGAGAAGGTATAGTCTTTGTTTGGTTTTTGTACAAGGAAGTAGGTTTTAGAGTAGATTATAACCTTGCATAAGCCTTCCTTAAGCTTCTCTTGCAATAGTTACTCCTTTCACCTTGTGTAACTTGTAACACCATAATGCATTAGTCTCATTTAATCTTCACTTAAGCTTGATTCCATGTAATTCCAAGGAAAAAAAGTAAAACCATGGCATTTTATTGTGTTACATCAGGGTTTAAACATTCATACTTCGTCCCGTGGACCCCTGTGGACCCATTAATAGTATTTTCTACTTATACTCTATCCATACAACTCATATATCATAAAACAATCCATCAACCATGGATTTGAAGCTAAAAACTAGAAAAATTACAAATTTCTCATGGGTCCAGAATTTAGATTTTTGGCGCCAAATTTGGAAAATCATAAGTAATTATAGAAAAATGGAAATCAAGCAAACCATAGTATTTTGGAAAGCCCTACTTCATGCTAAAAATAATTCCAAGCCATAATAACATCATTTAGACCATGTTTGACAATAAAAAAACACAAAAGGTCAGACTGCCTAGTGTTTCTCATTCAATTTACTGATATGAATTTCAAATTTTTATAACTAATTTAAAAAAAATCAAATTTAGGAAAATTATACCAATTTGAAAACCTACAAATGTTAACAAGAGGGAGAAAATAGGTCCAAACCAAAAAAAAGCAATTAGGGCATGAAAACCTATGGAATAGTAACAAAGGTCAGGCTGCCCCCTAATATTGATCTGGAAGTTCAAAATTTTGTTTCTCCCTTTCTACAAATCCAAATGCAGTGATCTTAAGTGCTACAGAAAGCTTATCATGTCTAGCTAATGCCTGTAAAATTTCATAACTATTGGACATCATATGACCCACGATGACAGAGGCAAAGAATCTGGCCATTTGCACAGTAACAATGCCATTTCTATCAAAATTTGCCAACTTTGAAAATTCACCAACAATTCTCTAGAGCTCCAAATAATATGCACTTTTGCTTCCCAAAAAACTCTAGATAAGACCTACATGTATGCCAAATTTCAAGTCAAGAGAAGCTCATTTGGTCAGATCTTGACATAACTCACAAATATGACAAATTCAACACCCTATATAGGTCAAAAGTTATTCAAATGGCTTCTTAAATGTTTTACCACCTCTTGGGTAAGTTTTAAAGCATAAAAACAACTTATAAGGATTGTCCAAGTGGTCTAAATTATCATACATTTCAAACTCACCATGTTACATGCAAGAATCCACAACTAAGAATGAGTTACCAAGTATCTAAAACCCATATTGTCATTGATTTGGTTCCAAATATGGCTCATACATTACATATACATACTTTTATACTTGTGCATATGTTTATATCTTAAAAATAATTTATACGTATACACTTGACATCTCTTTATATAAGAAAAACCATACAAGCTATACAATTGTCAAGAAATAGTCTTTCAAACTCCTTGGCTTCCATCCTTAGCCTCTTGGACACCACCTAGACATGGTGAGATGGGGAGGGAAGGGAGTGAAATTCAAAGAATTTCAATAACTCATACACTCATTCAAAGAAGCAATCAAGGCATATAAACATGTCAAAGCATGCAAGTAGGCATCTAAATTATTAAGAATCATTCAACACATAATTTACATGCCATGAAAATCATATCAAACTAAAAATAAACTCTAAGGACTCTTGGTCTAGTCTCACCCTTGGTTTAGGGACTTTTTACTCGGCCTTACTCATCCATGAGACTTTTGGCCTTGTCTCACCTATACTTAGGGACTTTTGACTCCACCTCACCCTTAAGAGCAATTTTTACAACCAACACTTAAACATATTGGTACCATTGCAATAAGGTAACATCAAATGGCATGTCTCACAATACAAATGCACATACAAGCATACAATGACAATTACATATCCAAGAATGCAAATAAAAAGGAGTGAAAAGCTACCTTAGCAATCAAACATAAGTTTTCCTTGATTATTCCCTTCCTCTTTCAGTTACACACCTATAAATAGATGGAGCTTGATCTCTTTGGCCTAGACACAGCAAGTATTATACTCTTAGAGCAAGCTATAACATTAAACACACACTTAAGAAGCATACTTGGTCTATTGGTTCCATAACAGCTCCATTAATGGCCTAATAAAACAACTACCATAATTCAATCTCTTAGCTCCATTTCCTTCTCATATCTAGGCCTCTTGGTTCCATTTAGACTCCTTGAAGTCATCACATACTCATTCCTAAGAGTTTAGATACAAGTTGCTTCTTATTGCTATATTATGGAACTTATTATTTCAACTCTCAATCTATGGCTTCTAAGTTTTTCCTTGAAGGAAGAGGCACTTGGGAGGCTTCTTAGGAGTCTTAGAAACTTAAATAAACACTCACATAGGCTAGGGGATTTATGAATCAAAATAGAATTTACAAAGTGTTCAAGAACCTTTAACTTTCCTATCTTAAAGTTTAATGGTTTTTCTTCCACTTTCTTTGCATTTCCCATGCTTCCACACTTTCAATTAATGATTTCCCATAGCTCTCAAGTTGGTAGAACCAACATACATAAGAAGCAAAGATACATAGATATCTACTTTGAATTCAAGCCATCTTCAAGAGTGTTTCCCTTTATTTTAACTTTCTCTTTGAACTTCTACTTTCCCTCCTTTGAACCAAGCTCAAAATAGAACTAAGTCATTCACTAAAACCATAGAAAGAGAGAGCAAAGAGAGAAGAACAAGATTTCAAGAAGGAAAGTTATGAAAATCTCTAGTTTCTCTCACATTTTGCTTGGTTTCCTTCCTTCTCCCTTGCTTCTCCTTTGTGAGCCCTTCTTAGATGAGCTATCCCTTGGTCTTAAGAAAATGAAATGTCGGTTAGAAGAAATGAGAGGCTTTTAGGTTCTTTAAAAAGTAAAATTCACTTTTTCTCATTTTTTCTGGAACAAGTCTCGTTATAGTGGGAAACCCTTTTCACTATGGCAAGAACTTATTAATTCTAGGTCCCACTATTCTCGCCATGGCTGGCGCTATTATGAGAACTCCCTGGATTTTATATGGGCCACGAACTCGCTATAGTGGATTGCATCTTCGCTATAGTGAGTTAGCACCCTCACTATAGCTAGCAGGGATCTTAGCTATAGTGGGAAGACTTAGAAAAATTTTGAAACTTTGGATGTTACATTTCTACCCTTAAATAAATTTCATCCTTGAAATTTAAATATATACCTTAAGGGAAAAGTTCTAGATACTTTTGCCTCATCTCATCCTTCAGTTCTTATGTTGCTTCCTCAGATGTCAGACCCCTCCAGACCACTTTCACTAGAGGAATGCTCTTGTTCCTTAGCTATTTTAGCTTAGCATCCACAATTATCTTTGGTTTCTAATCAATTCCTTAGCTATTTTTGGTGGCCAAGAATGAAGAATGATGTGATTGAATATGTGGCTAGATGCCTAGTGTGTCAGAGGGTAATGATAGAATATCAGAGACCTGCTGAGTTGTTACAATCCCTAGATATCTCCGAGTGGAAGCGGGATAGTATAGCTATGAATTTTATTATAAGGTTACCCAAAACATCCTTTGGACATGATGCTATCTGGGTAGTTGTGGATAGACTGATGAAGTCTGCACACTTTTTAGCTATCAGGCTACTCATACCCTAAATAAATTAGCCCAATTGTATATTAGAGGGATAGTGCAACTTCACAGAGTACCTAATAGTATAGTTTCAAATAGAGACCTTAGAATCACATCGAACTTCTAGAGTCATTGCAGCATGCCTTAGGGACCAGGTGGTGGTTTAGCATTACATATCACTCTCAAATAGATAGTCAGACTGAGAAGACCATCCAGACCCTGGAAGACATGTTGAGGGCATGTGTGTTAGAGATGAGGGGTAACTGGGATGTGTATTTACCATTAGCAGAATTTATGTATAACAATAGTTACTATTCTAGTATTCAGATCGCCTCTTATAAGGCTTTATATGGGAGAAAGTGTAGATCCCCTCTATATTGGATTGAGCTAAATGAGAAGAATTTAATAGGACCTGAGATTGTGGATTAAACCACCTGGCAAATAGATTTGATTAGAAAGAAACTCCTCACAACCCAAAGCAGGCAAAAGAGCTATGCCGATAAGAGAAGAAGGCCATTAGAGTTTAAAATTGGAGACCATATGTTCATCCAAGTGTCTCCAATGATTGGGGTAGGTCGATCTATGTGGGTAAAGAAGCTCAGTCTTAGGTATATTAGTTTATTTGAAATCTTTGAGAAAATTGAACTCGTGGCTTTAGAAAATGTGGTAGCTAGCCTTCAGATGGACTCCTTAGAATTTAATTATTCTTGCCCTTTTTAGTTTACTAGAATTTGGATTTAATTTCTTGTTCTTTAGTGTATTCCCTATAAAGGCTTTTGAATAACCATCCAAGATTCAATTGATCAATTATTCAAGGAATTTGCAACCATAAGAAACCTTGAATAATTAATTAATTGAATTAAGAACAAGAACACACTATAACCAATCTTAATTGATTAATAAAATCTACTGCATAATCCAATTAAGATGCTAATTAACCAATTAGATTAATTAATTCCTCAAATAATTAATTGCACAAAATTTCTAGCCACTTAATCCAACAACCATTGTATCAATTAGCCTAAAATCAAGAGGAAATTAAAGGTAAATTACACAACACTAATTCTGGAATTTTTACGAACATGTAATGATCACAATTAAAATTCCAAAAATCAAATTAAGCTCAATCCACAATTCAACCAAATCCAAAAATTTTCAGTAATCAATTTCCTAAATTAATAAACTAAACCTAGTTAAATTAATAAGGAAAAATAATTCTGAAATTAAAAGATGGAGCAAAGAGTGTTTATTCAATTTGGTGAGAAAATATGGAGCTCAAATCTGCATCTGGGAGTTTCCAAGCTTCAGCTAGCCACCATGGATGATTCAAGCTACCATGGAGAGTTTAATCAGAAGGAATTTGATCATCGGAGCTTCAACCATGGAGAAATGAATTTTTTTCCTCTCCCTGGAGCTCTCGTTTTACATTGTGTTATCCGTCTTTCCCAGCCCCCAGCTCGTTCTCCCTTTACGCTGAAGTCACGTTGTGTGCGTTTTTTCCTCTTTCTCTTTCATTTTTTTTAGTATTTCAAATGCTTTTCTTTTACTTTGTTTCTTTTTTTTCATTTATTATTATTATTATTATTATTATTATTATTATTATTATTATTATTATTATTATTATTATTTTTCTCTTTTTCTTGGAATATTTTCGAAGAGGAACAAACAAACGACCTATAAATGATGTGAAAAAAATGCACCTACACCCACCTTAACAAGATAAAATGCCCTTAATAATCAAAGGCATCCTAATCAAGGTAGGAAAAACATTTATTTGGTTTCCATGGCTAAAAGGCTAACAAGAAAATATATGCGGCTCAAGAGGGTAACGCAAATGGATTAAACATATATAGGATAGCTTTTTGGCTCTAGCTAAAACAAAACAACAATGAATGCCTTAATCCTTTTCATGCATGGCAAATGAGTAAATGTGGCCATGAATAAGATTCAAGCCAAGTTCTAAAGTAAAAATAAGATAGGGGATACACACTAGAAATGAATAAGCAATAGGTTTAAACATTTCACAAGGTAAATTGACCATCATTAAATTTTATTAAAGTAAAGATAATTGTCACTTAACTTGCATTCTCAACACAAGGTCAATTCCCTATCAAATCAAGATATATCAAAGCTATGATTCCATTAATACTAGCAACTTCCACAAAAGCATAATTTTTTTTTTCAAAAACTAAAAAATAACACAAAACTTCAACACTCTAAAAGTAAGACAAAAGACTAAAAGCCTAGAAACTAGAAATCAATTAACCAAAACAAAACAAAACTAAAAAAAAAAATTAAAAATTTATTTATATCCTTACTTAAACATTGCATTGTCCTCAATGCCAGCATACAATCCAGTAAATAGATAAAGACAACACAATAGAAAAGGGGAAAGGGAAAGAGTACAACTGGAGATCAGGGTGGGTCATGAAGTTGAAGCTCCTCCTTGTCATCCGTTGGAATTCCTTCATGAAAGTGCTTGAGCCGATGTCTATTAACTTTAAATTTAGCTCCCGTCTGCTCATCCAGAAGCTCCACTACACTAAAAGGGAAAACATAAAAAAACTATGTAAGGACCTTCCCATTTAGAACGAAGTTTACCTGGCATAAGCTTCAAGTGGGATTTATAAAGTAGGACTTTTTGGCCAACAACAAACTCTTTCCTTGTAATCATCTTATCATGGAATGCCTTTGTCTTTTTTTCTTTTTTATAAATCCTTGCATTGTCATAAGCTTCCAATTTGATCTCTTCAAGCTCTTGGAGTTGGAATTTTCTGTGAGATCCCGCTCCATTCAAATCCAAATTGCATTTCTTTATAGCATAGTAAACCTTGTGCTCCACTTCTATTGGTAAGTGACAAGCTTTTCTAAATACCACCCAATAAGGTGACATGCCAATAGGAGTCTTATTGGCAGTCCTATAGGCCCAAAGTGCATCATCAAGCCTCTTGCTCTAATCTTTCCTATTTGGCTGCACTGTTTTCTCCAAAATTTGCATCACCTCCCGGTTAGAAATTTCTGCCTAGCCATTTGTTTGAGGGTGGTACGGAGTAGCTACTTTATGCACAACACCATACTTGCTAAGCAAGATGTTCATACTCCGGTTGCAAAAATGAGTGCCTTAGTCACTGATAATGGCTCTGGGAATACCAAAGCTGCAAAAAATGTGAGAGTGAACAAACTCTACAACCACAAAAGAATCATCAGTCCTAGTGGGTTTTGCTTTCACCCACTTCGAAACATAATCAACAGCTAATAAGATGTATGAAAATCCAAAAAGAAATAGGAAAAGGTCCCATAAAATCAATGCTCCACACATCAAAGATTTCACAAAATAAAATGGGATGTTGTGACATTTCATTTCTCCTAGATATACTACCTGTTTGTTGACACCTTTTACAAAAATCAAAGGCATCACGAAACAAAGTAGGCCAATACAATCTATTATCTAAAACCTTTCTAACTGTGTGTTTTGGACTAAAGTGACCTCCACATGCAAGTGTGTGACAAAAATTCAAAACAGAATCAAATTCGATATCAGGCACACAACGTCTAATCACTTGGTCACTGCATAGTCTCTATAAGTATGGATCATTCCAAATATAATACCTAGCTTCACTTTTAAACTTATTCAACTGATGTTTAGTCAAATCAATAGGCAGTTCAGAAGCAGCTAGATAATTCACTAAGTCTGCATATCATGGATAAAAACTATGCACAACACATAAATGCTTATCAGGGAAATCATCATCAATAGGTAAGGAATTTACCTTTGGAGCTTTAATTCTGCTCAAGTGGTCTACCACCAAGTTTTTAGCTCCACTTTTATCCCAGATGTCAATATCAAATTTTTGAAATAGAAGCATCCATATGATCAATCTTGGCTTTGCATCAGGCTTTTTAGCAAGTACTTCAAGGCTACATGATCAGTAAAAACAATAACTTTAGTATCAAGCAAATAAGATCTAAATTTATCTAAAGCGAAAACAATAGCAAGAAACTCTTTTTCTGTGGTTGTATAATTTGCTTGGGCCCCATCTAGAGTCTTGGATGCATAAACAATCACATAGGACCTTTTATTCACTTTCTAGCTCAAAACTGCACCTATAGCAAAATTAGATGCATCACATAAAAGCTCAAATGGAAGGTTCCAATCAGGGGGTTGAATAATGGGTGGGGAAGTCAATCATTTCTTAAGATCATCAAAAGCTATTTTACATGCATCATCAAAATGAAAATCAACATCTTTTTATAACAGCTTAGACAATTGCAAAGCAATTTTACTAAAATTCTGAATGAATCTTCTATAGAAACCTACATGACCTAGAAAAGACCAGACCTCTCGAACACATGTCGGGTATGGTAGAGAAGTGATAACATCTATCTTAGCTTTATCAACCTCTATGCCCTGTTCAGATATAATATGACCCAATACAATGCCTTTTCGAACCATAAAATGACACTTTTCAAAATTAAGTACAAGGTTCTTCTCTATGCATCTAGCTAGGACTCTATCCAGACTACACAAGCAATCATCAAAGGAGTTCCCATATACAATGAAATCATCCATAAAAATTTCTATATAGTGTTCAAGGAAATCACTAAAAATAGAAACCATGCACTGCTAGAAAGTTCCAAGGGCATTGCAAAGACTAAAAGGCATTGTTTGTAGGCATATGTTCTAAATGGGCATGTGAACGTCGTCTTCTGTTGATCCTCTGGGGCTATGCATATCTAGAAATATCCTGAAAATCCATCTAGAAAACAATAATGAGACTTCCCAGCTAAATGCTCAAGCATATGATTAATAAAAGGTAGGGGGTAATGATCTTTTCTAGTGACTAAATTAAGCCTTCTATGGTCAATGCAAACCCTCCAACTATTTTGTACATGGGTGGGCACCAATTTATTATTTTCATTTCAGACAACTGTGATCCCTAATTTCTTTGGAACCACATGCACAGGACTAACCCACTGACTATCAGAAATAGGATATATAATACTAGCAGATAAAAGTTTAGAAACTTTCTTTTCAACCACATCTAGAATAAGTGGGTTTAGTCGCCTTTGAGGTTGCCTTACTGGCTTTGCCCTATCTTCTAACAGAATTCGGTGCATACATGTATCGGGGCTAATGCCAGGTATGTTAGCCAAGGTCCACCCTATTGCTTGTCTTCTCCTCCTTAAGACCTCAAAACGCTTCTCTTCCTCCTCTGGAATAATGTCACTAGCTACAATCACCAGAAGCTTCTCATCCTTCTCCAAATAGGTATACTTGAGATTGTTTGGCAGTGGTTTGAGCTCTAAGGTAGGGGCTTACTTAATCGACAGAATGAGTTGTTTGATTTCAATCTTTTCCATGCCAAATACCTGTTAGACAACTCACAGACAGAAGAAACAACTTTTCAAACTTTGGGAATATCAATAGTATGGGAAGAATCAAAAGAATCAATAGTAAAGTGAATATCAACATTATGATTCCCTAAACCATCCATATCAACATGCAAAGAATCATTAATACCAAAATGATCAATAAGACCAGTAAAATCAATAGAGGTTCTAGATGAAATAGAATCGATCTGATTAGCAATAGATTCCTTAGAGTTAATATCATCATACAAGCTTAAAAATTCATCAATTTCTCTATATATAGTATAAGAATGAGAGTCATCACAATTATGTCTCAGAGAATCATCAAGATCAGCAATATCACAGAAATCAGTCAACAAACTATCCCTAAAATTAGCACTAGCAGTATCAACTAGCATATCAATCAGGCTGATACTAAAAATAGAGTTATCATCATAGGGGTGTTTCATGGCATCAAATATATTAAATTGTATCACATTGCCAGAAAACTTCACTTGAAGAGTACCCTTATGCACATTTATAATTGTCTTTGCAGTTTTTAAGAATGTCTACTTAGAATGAGTGGAGCATGTCCACTAGATCTATATCTATCATCCTCCATGTTAAGGACATAAAAATCAGCTGGAAAAATCAAGTCCTTTACCTCAACCAGAACATCCTCCAACACTCCTAAAGGATAGGTAATGCTCCTGTTTGCCAGCTGCACAACCACTCCAGTAGGTTTTAGCTCTCCCATCTGCAAAGATGAATAAACAGATTTAGGTATAACATTTATAGCAGCACCAAGATCAATCAAAGCATTAAAAAACTTAAAATTCCCAATAGTGCATGGGATTGTAAAAGTGCTCAGATCTTGACACTTAGTGGGCATTGTTCTGTATGAGTGCTGAAACATTCTTACCAAAATTGACTTTTTCATTCCCTCTTAGATGCCTCTTGTTAGTACATATTTCCTTGAGAAACTTGGTGTATTTGGGGATGGTCTTGATTACCTTCAACAAGGGTATATTGACCTTAACCTTTTTGAAAGTCTCAAGAATCGCTTTTTCAATGTCTACTTCAGTTTGCCTCTTTCCCAAAGTAGGTCTATATGGAAACGGCAAGATCTTCTTTGGCTTCTCTTCTTTGTTAGGCTCATTTGGTGCGACGTGTGTTTTTGATGACGCTGGCTTATCTATGGTAGTAGTATCTGAGGATACTTGAACTTCCTTTCCACTCCTAAGAGTGATAGCACTAACATTATTACTATTCCTTAGATTGACAATAGTCTGAGAAGGTAATTAACCTGATCCTTGGCTTTTTATCTCATTAAGAGAAGTAGCAAACTGACTCATCATAATCTTCATACGCTTGTTCTAAGTTTTCATGTTATCAATTTCTTGTTTGTGTTTAGCCTCATTATGATCTATCTTATCCATAAGTTGCTTCATCATAAACTCCATGCTGTTATCTTTTCTGGGTTCCTCTTGGATAGGAATTGATTACTTAATAAGTTGGGAAGATTGTGCACTAGGTCCTGTAATATTATATCTATTTTGCTGTTGCCCTCCCCTATATCTCAGGTTGGGGTGATCCCTCTATCCTGGATTGTATGTATTAGAATAAGGATCATATTTTTGCTGCCCTTGTTACATTGGCCTAACTAGAAACATCCCAACACAAGCCTCTACCCTATCCTCTAACATAGCGCACTGATCAGTAGCATGTGTGGCTAAACAGCATATATCACACAAGGGTCCCACCAAGGAGTAGAGGTAGATGTCTGCCCAGGTGCATAGTACTATGGATAAGAATATGTCTGAGTAGGGTAGGACTGTGGTGCACAAGTCTGAGAAGGAGTAGAGGATGACTGTGGCTGCTGCCGATCTAAAGCAAGCTGTTGGAGCACAGAAGACATTACATCAATCCTGCTCTCAAGTCTCTAACCATAGCCTAGAGCATACAATTCACTAACTCCTCTTACTGTTTGCATTGATCTGGACCTAAATTGCTGAGTATTCTGAGCCATCTTATTAATTAACTCCCAGGCCCTTGTAGGTGTCAAATCACCTAAGGCTCCACCAGAGGTAGCATTAATCATATTTCTATCCATATTCAACAGCCCTTTATAGAAGTACTAAATAAATAGCTAATAAAAAATTTGATGGTGAGGACAACTAGCTAGCAATCTCTTGAATCTTTCCCAGTACTCATACAAAGTCTCTCCACCATTCTATCTGATCCCACATATTTCCTTCCTTATTGATGTAGTGCGAGACGCAGGAAAGAATTTTTCCAAAAATAACCTCTTCAGTTGGTCCCAAGAAGTAATGGCACTGGAGGTAGATAGTACAACCAGTCCTTGGCTAAACCATCTAGGGAAAAAGGAAATGCTTTGAGCTTAATTTGTTCCTCTAAGACTCCCTGTGGCTTCATTGTAGAGCAGACAACATGGAATTCCTTTAAATGTTTGTGAGGGTCATCTATTGCAAGTCCATGAAACTTAGGAAGTAAGTGAATCAAACCAGATTTAAGCTCAAAATTTGCATCTAATTTTGGATATTGTATACAAAGATTTTGGTAATGCATATTAGGAGCTATCAATTCTCTAATTGTTCTAGCATGCATGTTATCATTCAAATTTGCATTTGCATTCAAGTTAGCCTGAACATGCATATTCATGTTAGCATTCATTTGATCTTGTTTAGCCATATTATCACCAGCAAATTGAAGTACACAATCAATTCCTTGCACATAATCAAAAGCAGAAGAAATAGAACTACTAATTCCTACACTATCCTTGTTCTTCCTAATCCTTACTTGTCTTCTAAAGGTTCTTTTAATTTTTGGATCCAAATCAATTAATTTTTTACCAGAGCTCCTTGTCATAAACCAATTATACAAGCAAAAACTAAGAAGGAACACAAAAAATCAACAAAGAAAAATTAAAACAATAAATCTAAAAAAATTAGAAAAATCTTAGAAAATTCGAGAAATACTAAAAATTAGAAAAAATGCCTTAAACGTTGGAATTTGGCTAAAAATTGGTGCACCAAATAGCTATGTTATTACTTTTGCTTAAAACACCCAAAAACCTTGAAAAACAAAGTTTGAGAATTTTCTAGGCACTTCAAACAAAAATTCCAGTAAGCGGCAAAATCAGATCAAGCAACTAAAATGAACCAAATCCAAGCTTAAAGCAAGGGAAAAATAGAACAAAAATAGAGCAAAAATAGGGCAAAAATACTAAGAAATCTTTTCAAACAATTAAGAAACTAAAATCCCCAGCAACGGTGCCAAATTTGACAATTGTGTCATGCAATCTCAAATAAAACTAAGAAGCAAAATGAATTCTGTAGATACTGGTGTAACCTAGGCCATTTCCCAAGGAGTTTGTGCCTCAATTTGTTTATGAAAGAGCGTTCCATGTATCACTAATTGGGACTTGTTTTGGGGGTTTTGGAATGCTAGAATTTAATTGAATTAAATTTTAATTGACAAGAATAAAAAACTTAAGTCTAAAGTGAAGTAAACAGTTGAGAAAATGTGGTAGCTAGCCTTTAGGTGGACTCCCTAGAATTCCATTATCCTTACCCTTTTTAGTTTACCAAAATTTGGATTTAATTTCTTGCTCTTTAGTGTATTCCCTATAAAGGCTTTTGAATAACCATCCAAGATTCAATTAATCAATTATTCAAGGAATTTGCAACCACAAGAAACATTGAATAATTAATTAAAAACAAGAACACACTATAGCCAATCTTAATTGATTAATAAAATTTGCTGCATAATCCAATTAAGATGCTAATTAACTAATTAGATTAATTAATTGCTCAAACAATTAATTGCACAAAATTTTCAGCCACTTAATCTAACAACTATTGTATCAATTGGCTTCAAATCAAGAGGAAATTAAAGGTACATTGCACAGCACTAATTCTGGAATTTTTACGGACATGTAATGATCACAATTAAAATTCCAAAAATCAAATTAAGCTCAATCCACAATTTAACCAAATCCAGAAATTTCTAGTAATCAATTTCCTAAATTAATAAACTAAGCCTAGTCAAATTAATAAGGAAAAATAATTCTAAAATTAAAAGATGGAGCAAAGAGTGTTTATCCAATTTGGTGAGAAAATATGGAGCTCAAATCTGTATCTGGGAGTTTCCAAGCTTCAGCTAGCCACCATAGATGATTCAAGCTGCCATGAAAAGTTTAATCGGAAGGAATTTGATCATTAGAGTTTCAGCCACAGAGAAATGAATGTTTTTCCTCTCCCTAGAGCTCTCATTTTATGTCATGTTATCTGTCTCTCCTAGCCCCCAGCTCATTCCCCCTTTATGCTGAAGTCACATTGTACGCATTTTTTTCTCTTCTCCCAGCTCACACTTTCATTAATCCATGTCATTCCGTAGCTAAGTTCCAGCTTATGATTCATTAAAATCTCACGTGCTCAGCAAATTCTTTTTCGTGTGTCCCGCTCATTCAGCTTATTTATTCCCACAACAGCTCGTAGTTAAATTAATCTCCAGCTCTCTCTCTGTTAGCTTCTTCAATTTAAATTCATACAAAACCATGTCATCTTCACGTCAGTCTTCTTTAATTCCACGTGCTCAGCTCCACGTTCAGCTTCCACGTCGATTTAGCTCATGTAATTCGAATCTGTTCCTTCCTTTCCCTTATTCAGCTCGTGCTTCCTTTACATGACTCACTCATTCAGCTTATGCATTCACAACCAGTAGCTCGAGCAAGCTCCTTCCTTGTGACTTTTCTTCCTTATGCAAATCCATGGAACTTCAACTCTAGCTGCATGCTACGTGGATGGTTCTATTTTACTCCTTCTCCAGCTTCTGCCATGAGTTTATCTTCCTCTGTTCATGCTCTATTCTGCATGTGTGTGTATTTGTATCCAAGCTCTAAACCCGTGGCTCTTATATGTTGCTCTTTTACTTTTTTTCACGTCCCATGTAACTCAAACTCCTCCTTTCAAGCTTCTCCTTCCAACGTAGAACCCAAGCTCATCACGTAGCCCTTTTTTTTTTCTTCTTCCCATAAATAGCTCGCTTTTCCCCTCATTAAATGTAGCTTTTTCTCGAATCCAGACCCCACGTCCTGTTCACATGCTTTGTTCTGCTAGCTCGATCTTCCTTCATTTCTTTCCACACAAGCTTGAGTTCACTCCTCCATGCTTCTTGTTTCAACTATTGCATTCTCTTCATCGTGGCTGTTTCTTACTTGAGCGTTACATGGAGATGAAAGTGTGATATATGTGTGCAGATTATGTGAGCCCATGCATTGTTACTTTCTCTAACTCTTGTATGAATTGAATCTGCATGTGTAGCTTATTCTTTAACTCAGCTCTCATCCCCTTCTTCACGTTTTCATTCAGCCAACTCCCCTGCCCTTAGCTTCTTCTTTTCAGCTCATCACGTGCTACTTTGTTTAAATTTATTTCCTCTTGCAGCCTTACACTCTTCATGCTACTCTTCGAATGCAATTCATTCTCTCTGTGACGACCCTAACTTCTAATCCCAGTAATTATGGTTAAATACATGATTAATAATCAATGATCAAGGTTTGGAGTCGTTACAATTAATTACTTTAATCAAATGTAGGGAAATTTGATCCTTGATGTTATTAGGGTCATCAACTAAACAACCATAAATGGAAAAATATATAAAAGGATTTGTACCATCATTAAGGGTTTGTGATTCATCCACCCATCGATTTTACCACACAAAAACCTCCCACAAGTGTTCCTATATCATTTCCTAGCATTAGCATTAAAGAAATTAGGGTTTCTAGGTCAAAGGTGGGAGTTTGGGGACCTCTGCCGTGACCTGAAACCTTCCCGCTGCGGCTAAGTTAGGTCGTAGAGCTCGAAAACTAAGTTTTTAACCTTGCGCCGCGGCCCAGACCTTTTGCGCCTCGGCTAAGTTACCCTCGGGAATCACTGGGTAACTTGCTCAAATTTCACCGCGGCTATCGCCACGACGAGTTGGATCTGCGCCACGGCCAACCTACGTGGCGCAGCGGTGAGTTTTGCTACTGTACCCTCCTTAATTAATTTCCTCGACTTGTGCCGCGGCAGGACTTATTGCGTCGCAGCGAGGTTTCATTTTGTCACCCTCCTGAGTATTTTTTTCACTCTGCGCTGTGGCGAGATTCCTCAAGTTGCGGTGTCCCTCGCCACTGTCACTCTTCAGGCCGTGGCGAGGCCTTCCTAGCCACGGCGTGACTCCCTCCTGTAGCTATATCTCCTACATTTCGCCCCATGCACTCTAATTCTCTTCTTAGGGACACCTTATGATCACTTTCCTTCATTTTATATGGCTCTAATAGTATTCATCTACCTTATTTACTCAGCTATTCTGCCATAACCAACTCAACACTCAAGTATAAATTCTCACTCACCCAACCACCACATGTCAGCCTTTTTGTGGGTTAATGACAGTAAAGATTCATATGCTATCAACAATTAACATCTCATACACATTTTGCTAGAGGTTTCATGCATCAATGATCCATATCAATTTCTAATACATCACATAATTAGGTTTCCACAGTATACCATACCATAAGTTCAATAAAATTCATACATCAAGTGTTAGGGGATTCATACATCCATCAACAACTAATATAAAGCATGTTTTTCAATGGTTACATTCTATGTTAACAAAATACGAACTCTTACACTTGGCAATACAGATACATGATGATGCTATACAAGAGTTAACAAAATTAGCATCTACTCTATCCTACTCAGGCTAAGTGTAGCTCCCCTACACCAGGCCTCAGCTCATGGATGTTCATCCACTTGCTTACCCTTATCCTTACCCGAAGAACTTTCACTTGAAATGTTTAATCCATGAAACGGGGTGAGATATGAATCTCAGTAACTAAGGCAATTCTATCATATAATCCAGTTTAATTAGCATATATGCATGAATCAAAATCAACATCAGAATCATATCAATCATATCAGTAAATGAAACGATTAGGCTATCATGATTACTATCCCATACTAGCAATCATATTATCACATGTCAAAGGCCAATAACACCAGGAGAGGCCCATCCATGGCACTTACTCCCCATTGAGCACAACCAGAGCTCAGTGCATCTGGGGTTTAATCATAACCCCGTGCTCGATTGAAGCACATGCACGGGTGGCAGCCGTACCACAGCTCCACCATGGACTCACAAGGTCCAATCATAATACAATAGATAGCCAACCAATTTATTCAGCATTTCAAATCATTCATATACAGCAAATATGAAATTAAAAAGATACATGCATGGAATTAATGTAAACCCCAGTTACCTCACTTGTAGATAGATTTGTAATAGCCACTAATGGTACAAAAATCCCTATAACCATAGCATCAGAGAATTACCACTCTAATTCATCATTAACAGTAGCAACAAGTACCCAAGGAATTTAAATGCTAATAACTACCTAAATAATACTTACCCAGCCACCGTAAATTCCTAAATTCGGATTGAGTATGTCCTCTACCAGAAACTTCAATATATCACCCAAATTCCTAAGCAAATTTGTACATAATTAACACCCATACTATAAATCAACTATGGGGGTCTTAAACTAGCAGAAAATACATTAGAATGGATAGTTTACACTTACCTAATGCCAGCCTTAGCCTCACCTACGAATTTCCTCACCTACGAATTTCCTTTAGGAAAACACCAAACAACTCTATTTCAGAATTTGGGTATGGTGAAAATACTCCAAATGAAAAACTAATTAGACCAAATTAAAGAGAAAGATGAGGGGATTAAGTTGTATAACTATTACTTTGGCTGAATCTTGCTCTAGATGTGAGAAAATATGGAATTCTTGCCCCAAACCCTAGCCTCCTTTCTCACCTCCGAATTTCCTTCTTGAGTTTCAGCAAAATGAGGAAGTGGCTGAAGCATTAGGGTTTTAGTTGGGTTTAAGTTAGGTCAAAGATGAGTTATGGGTTGCTCCAAGGTCCAACTCTAAATGGGTTTCAGATTTTAGCTTGTTGGGCTAGTTTTAAAGTGTTGGGCTACAGAATTTCATTGGGCCAACTCTTATGCATTGGGTTGCTGAAGTTTAATTAGGTTTGGGCCAAGTTTGAAGAGCTCAAGAATTTGGGTCTGCACAAGGGTTATTGGGTCACTTATAAGAGTCTATGCAATGTGGATCTTGGGCTTCTATCTCATTAAATTGGATTGGGTCTGCACCTAACTCATTGGGCCTTCATTAGGCTCTTATCATGATTCATTAATTTGGGCCTAAATGAAATTTCTATCTCAATTAATTCTCAAACCCATGTTAATAATTTATCTCTCTAAAATTCCCATTCACTTAAGTTGCCAAATTATCCCATATTAATTATTCTTAATTAATCTAAATCTATGATTAACACCTTAATTAATTTTGGGGTGTTACACTCTCCTCCCATAACCCATGCATGCTACTTCTTCTCTAAACTAACCTCCATTCAAGCTCCAATTGCCAATTGAAAAATCTGCATAAAAAAAATGGAAGAGATGAAATAGAAAAATTCAAAAAATTCATTTAAAATGATTTATGCATTTAAAATCAATTATTTTGCAGTTAAATTCCTAAAGTGCAAAAAATGGCTACAAAAATCAATTATCTACCTAAGTAAATCCATTAAACCTTATTTAACTATTAAAAGCTTAAGCTAAGGAGAATAAAATATATAAAAATCATGCTTATTACCCATCATAGTCTTACACCGATCAAGCCTTTCCATAATGGTTCATAGAAGATCTTCAGACCCAACTGGAACCTCTGGCTCAACTCTCTGAGCCCTAGGTGGCCTGCCTTTGCCTTTGTCCCGTCTAGTCTCAACCATCTAATCTGAAAGGAGTCATAATCTTACTTCACAATTACATGTCCAGCACATATGCATATGTATGTTAGCACTTCCATGGAAATTCATACCAAACATAGGCTATACACACCATTTAAGAGCCAAACACTAAGCAAAAGTTCCTGAACCTTTGCTTTGATACTAAAAAAGCAACACCATAATATATTAGTCTCATTTAACCTTTACTTAAGCTTGATTCCATGTAATTCCAAAGAAAAGAAGTAAAATTGTGGCATTTTATTACATTACGTTAGGGTTTAAACATTCATACTTCACCTCGTGAACCCATCAATAGTGTTTTCTACTTATACTCCATCTATACAACTCATACATATTATAAAACAATCCATCAACCAAAGATTTGAGGCCAAAAACTAGAAAAATTACAAATTTCTCATGGGTCCAGAATTCAAATTTTTGGTGCCAAATCTGGAAAATCATAAGTAATTATAGAAAATTGGAAATGAAGCAAACCATAGTTTTTTTGGAAATCCCTAGATGTTAACTTCATGATAAAAATAATTTCAAGCCATAATAACATCATTTGGATCACATTTAACAATAGAAAAGCACGAAAGGTCAAATTGCCCAGTGTTTCTCATTCAATTTACTGATATGAACTTCAAATTTTCATAACTAATTCCACAAAAATATAATTCAGGCAAACTATGCCAATTTGGAAACCTACAAATGTTAAAAAGAGGGAAAAAATAGGTCCAGATAAAAAAAAAAGCAATTAGGGCATGAAAACCTATGGAATAGTAATAGAGGTCAGGCTGCCCACTGATACTAATCTAGAAGTTCAAAAAATTTTTTCTCCCTCTCTACAAATCCAAATGAGGTGATCTCAAGTGCTATAGAAATTTTATCATGTCTAGTTTATGTTTGTAAAATTTCATAACTATTGGATATCATATGGCCCATGAATGACATAGGCAAATATTTGATCGTTTGTACAATAACAATGCCATTTCTATCAAAATTTGCCAACTTTGAAAATTCACCAACATTTCTCTAGAGCTCCAAATAATATGAAATTTAGCTTCCTAAAAAGATCTCGACAAGACTTATATTTATGCCAAAATTTAGGTCAAGAAGAGCTCATTTGGTCAGATCTTGACGTAACTCACAAATATGGCAAATTCAACACCCTATATGGGTCAAAAGTGGTTCAAATGGCTTCTTAAATGCTCTACCACCTCTTGGGAAAGTTTTAAAGCATAAATACAACCCATAAGGATTTTCCAAGTGGTCCAAACCATCATACATCTTAAACTCACCATGCTACATGCAAGAATGCACAACTAGGAATGAGTTACCAAGTACCCAAAACTTATATTCTCATTGATTTGGTTCCAAATATGACTCATACATTGCATATACATACTTTTATACTTGATCATATGTCTACATCTCAAAAATAATATATACACATACACTTGACATCTCTTTACATAAAAAAAAAGACCATACAAGCTATACAAATGTCAAGAAACAGTCCTTCAAGCTCCTTGGCTTCCATCCTTAACCTTTTGGACACCACCTAGACATGGTGAGACAAGAGAGGGAAGGAGGTGAGATTAAAAGAATCTTAATAGCTTATACACTCATTTAAGGAAGTAATCAAGGCATATAAACATGTTAAAGCATGTAAGTAGGCATCCAAACCATTAAGAAACCTTCAACACATATTTACATGCATTGAGAATCATATCAAACCAAAAATAAACTCTAGGGACTCTTAGTTTAGCCTCACCCTTGGTCTAGGGACTTTTGACTTGGCATCACTCACCCATGAGACTTTTGGCTTTGTCTCACCTATACTTAAGGACTTTTGGCTGCACCTCACCCATATTAAGAGACTTTTGGCACCACCTCACCTTTAAAAGCAATTTTCACAACCAAAACATAAATATATTGGTACCAATGCAACAAGGCAACATCAAATGGCATGTCTCACAATACAAATGCATATACAAGCATACAATGACAAGTACATATCCAAGAATGCAAATAAGAAGGAGTGAAGAGCTACCTTGGCAATCAAACACAAGTTTTCCTTGGTTATTCCCTTCCCTTTTCGGCTACACACCCATAAAGAGACGGAGCTTGATATTTTTGGCCTAGACACAACAAGTAGGATTCAATTATACCCTTAGAGTAAGTTATAACAATAAACACACACTTAAGAAGCATACTTGGTCTATTGGTTCCATAATAGCTCCATTAATGGGCTAATGAAACAACTATCATAATTCAATCTCTTAGCTCTATTTCCTTCTCATATCTAGGCCTCTTAGTTCCATTTAGACTCCTTGAAGTCATTACAAACTCATTCCCAAAGGTTTAGATACAAGTTGCTTCTTAAGGCTACATTATGAAACCTGTTGCTTCTACTCTCAATCTATGGCTTTTAAGTTTTTCCTTAAAGGGAAAGGCACTTGGGAGGCTTCTTAAAAGTCTTAGGACTCAAACAAACAATCATTAGGCTAGGGAATTTGTGAATTAAAATAAAATTTACAAAGTGTTTAAGAACCCCTAACTTTCCTATCTTGAAGTTCAATGGTTTTTATTCCACTTTCTTTGCATTTCCCAAGCTCCCATACTCTAAATCAATGGTTTCTTGCTAGTTCTAGGTCAAAACTTCCTCCCCTTTGCTAGTTCTCAAGTTGGTAGAACCAACATACATAAGAAGCAAAGATGAAGAAACAAAGATACATAGATATCTACCTTGAATTCAAGCCTTCTTCAAGAGTGTTTCCCTTTGCCTTAACTTTCTCTTTGAATTTCTACTCTCCCTCCTCTAAACCAAGCTTAAAATAGAACCAAGTCATCCACCAAAACTACAGAAAGAGAGAGCAAAGAGAGAAGAACAAGATTTCAAGAAGGAAAGCCATGAAAAATCTCTAGTTTCTCTCACCTTTTCTTTGGTTTCCTTCCTTCTTCCTTGCTCCTCCTTTGTATGCCCTTCTTAGATGAGCCCTCCCTTGGTCTTAAGCAGATGAAATTAGTTAGAAGAAAGGCTTTTGGGTTTTTTAAGAAGTAAAATTTCACTTTTTCACTTTTTTTTTTAACAAGTCTTGCTATAGTAGGAAACCCCTCTCGCTGCGGTGAGAACTTATTAGTTCCAAGTCCCATTATTCTCGCTATGGTTGGCGCTATTGCGAGAAACTTTCTGGATTTTGTATGAGGCACGAACTTGCTATAGTGGACTGCATCCTCACTATAGCGGATTGGCACCCTCGCTATAGCGAACTGGCACCTCACTGTAGCGAATCAGCACCCTTGTTATAGCTAACAGGGATCCTGGCTATAACGAGAAGACTTAGAAAAATTCTAAAACCTTGGATATTACATAACTCTCCCTTCCCATTAGGAATTTTTAAAAATGATATGTAGACAATTTTGGATAAAATTAACTAATATTAGAAAATAATTAGAGACTATATTATGACCAAATAATAAAGAATTGAGGAATTATAAATTTATAGAACAAAAATAGATTTTTGGAATTTTCTGGGATTTATAAAAAATTTTAAAGAATGTTTAAGAACTATTTGGTATTATTCCTAATTATGAGATAGGATGAAAAAAATTAAATAAATACTTGGAGATTTTATTTTTGGAAACTACCAAGGTAAAAAAAATGCTAAAAATATAAAAAAATATTTTGGGAATAAAATTTTTAGGTAAAATTTTGGGGTGAAAATATAATTATTGAAAGTTTAGGTACAAAGTCATAATTTTCCACAGAACTAAAATGCAATGTTATTTTATCTAGGGCCAAAAAGTAATTTACTCTAAGGAATAAACATTGCAAAAATAACAAGGTCAGAAAGTTGAAAATTTTAATATGTATTTTCCTATAATTAGTAACAATTTTTATACCTAGTATGAATCAAATAAGTATTCTTTTATTTGCAAAATCATTCCAATTAGTGAGAAAGTCATTGACTTCATGAGGAAGTTAGGAAGAAAAATGTGTTGAGAGAGTAAAGTATGAGATTTGCTTAGGAGATAAGTTATACAAACCCTTAAGCCCTCCTTTCTCCCTTCTTCTTTTCATCATCGAAAAGAGAAGGGAAGAGTTGAGAGATGTAACGAGAGAAGCGAGGGTGCAGCAGAAACAAAGGAGACGAAGTAAAAAGAAAGAAGGGGAAAACTTCAAGCAAACTCTAGCCATAACCCAAGGTAAGACTCTTTGTCTTATTCAGAACTAAATTCACATTTTCATCTTCTTCATCCCCTCCTTCTTCATCATATTCTCTCTCCTCCTTGAAATGAACCTTTAGTAGTATAGTCTTGATTTAGCCATTTTAATGTTAGGAATGATTTTCTTACAAACAATATATAATTGTAACATGTTTAGAGTGTCCAAAAAGCTTCATCTTCTCTCTTTAAGCGATGTTAATGGCAAAACTCTCTAATCCCCATGCCTTTGCTATTTTGACTTTGGATGAGTTTCATATTGATATTGATGATGATATCATGCTTAAAATTGATTAAAACCCTCACCTTTTCCATTTCCTTCAATTTATTTCTCTAGGAACCTTTAATTGTTAAATTGGCTAATCTTACTTTTAATTAATATTTTATGTCTAGGAAGTTGTTAAGAGTGTTTATATGAGGGTTTGACTATATAGAAAGGTTTGATGTGAGAAAAACTTGACTTTTCACATTGAATAGGAAGAAGGTTTCAAGGGTCCATGCATAACCACCTTGTACAGAACGACAAAGGCTGTGTGTAAAGCCCCAAAAAAATGCCCCCTTATGCAACATCACACAATCCATGTCCAGAGAGTAGAATCTTAGAATCACATAGGCACCTTGTGTGCAGCTACATGGCCCATATCCAAAGGCATTTCAAATAGCCACACCATGTAAAAATGCATGGGGCTTTGGCAGACGACACTTTATAATCCGCGACTCCAGATGCTTTTCAATAATTTTTTATGTTTCTAAATGCCTTTTCATTAATATGCATTCCTATATGATATATGACCACTCTAGACTGAAAATTCACTCGAAAGCAAGGCTTGACTCCATATGTGAAATTAACCATGTTATGATGATTTTCAAGATGAATTCTTGATGTGATGATTGAAGAATTGCTTCTTATCTAATTAATGAAATTAAAGTATGAACTATTATGATTATGCTACCAAGTTATGTGCCTTAATTTATATATCCAATAATATGTATTATGAAAGCATGATGCAACATGTATGTAAAATATTATGATTAGGGCATGAGCTATAGAAATTAATTTATGTATTAAGAAACAATTAGTACTTAGAGAGATAGGGTTCTTGAAAGGAGATGGTTTCTAGTGTTAGAAGATAAGGTTCTTAGAAGGAGATGACCTCCAACATTAAAGACAGGGTTTCTGTAACATTCAGTCCTCTATAAATGAGAGAAAACATGAGAAACGTAACGTATGGTTTCTCCATCAACGAACAAAATTCACTGGATACAAAAAGAAGTCCCCCAAGATGATGTAGTTAAGATCCCAAAAAATTTAGGAAGCATTCTAGACTCCTAAAAATGAGAATCCCAAGCTTAGACAGAAAGAAAAACGGAGCTAAAATAAAGAAATAATTTCTTACGAAAAGCTTACAAAACGTAATGGCTTCTTCGTAATTTTGAGCAAATTTTGGAATTCATAAAAGAGGGCTTTTTAAAAGAAAATTTTGAGTTCTTTGGAGTTTTCAGAGGCCCTAAAAACCATGGGAAGGCCCAGGACAGTTAAATCCCCTCCGGTGGATGTTTTCCAATGTCGGTGTACCCGAACTTTGACGGATTTGTTCAGGAAGGTTTTAACTCCGATTTGAGTGATTCCAAAGGTATTTTACTAAATTAGGAATCTAAATTTCATAATGGAAAAGACGGTTCTAAAAAAGGAGCTAAAACGACGGAGAAACTAAAATGCCAAGAATGAAGGGCAAAATGGAAATTTTTGAAAAGTGTAACTCCCTCCCACCTATATATATGATGTGCCCTTCTTCTCCCTTCTTTATGCACGACCATGTTCTACCCAAAACCAGAGGAAAACCCTAGGGGATGAGTCGCACAAGAGGAGGAAGAAAAGGAGAAGAAATTCAAGGTAGAAAGGTATGGATTTTCATAGTTTTTCATGTTCTTTCTCTTCCAAACCTATTCTTCTTCATTCTCCTTTATTTCCTATGATTATAATGAAGTATATGGATCTTTTTTAAAGGAGAAATTGAAGGGAAAATTCGGATTTGAAGAGAGGAGCTCACAAAACACAAGATTCAAGTGAGAAAAAGCAAGAAAACAAGGTAATTTCTCTTCCTATGGTTGTCATCTTTGGTTCCCTCCTCCTCCATTTCACCCAACATGAGAAAACCCTAGGAGGACTTGATTTTTAGGTAGAACCAAGGATGAATCTAAGGAAAAAAGGTATGAAGATTAAGAATATACAAAGGGAATTAACAAAAAACCATTAGATTTCAAGATGCAAGTTCTAGGGTTTCAATTGCACCTTATAAAATCTGATTTTGTATGATAATTCCTAGGCCTAAATAAGAGATTAAGTGAGCTCCCAAGATTCCTAAGAGGCTCCCCATATGCATCCTCCCTTGAGAAAACAAAGCAAACTCCAAAAAGCCCCATTTCTTCTATAGCCTCGGTCTAAAGGGGTTTGTGTAGCTAGGGAGAGTTTTAAAATTATCTAAGCCCATTTTTGGGTCATATATGATGAATGAAAATGAGGGGAGGTCTTGTAAAAAGTTTAGAACTCATAGAAAGTGAGTTAGTGCTTTAGATTCTATATTATGACCTAAAGAAGCAACATGTAGCTAGGCTCTTTGTTTTAATTGTGTGATGACTCCAATAGGCTTAAAAAGAGTCAAAAATCATGTTTGAGGGGAAAGAATGGAGCTTAGAATTTATTTGACGGGTGTTGCTTCATTAGGTGCATTTGTGGACCATAATGGGGTTTATAGAGCAACCTAGTGTCTAAGCAAGTTGTGTAGCCTTAGAAATTATTTCATAAACCTTATTGGTTTCCATAAATTGTGTTTAGGCCAAGAGAAATCTTTCCCACACTTTTATGGGTGTGTGGCGGAAGCAAGGGAGGGAATTTCAAAAGAAAAAGTGTGTGATTGTATACAAGGTAGCTCTCTCCACTTTTTCTCATGCATGGATGTATGCTTAACTTGTCTTAGAATGTGTGTATTTGTATTTTTAAGCCATGAAAAATATGATAGCATGATTTCATATGCCATAGTTTTATAATGACATATTATGTTTCGTATGGTGTTTTGATGTGTGCTTAGATTTGCTTGAGTGTGGTGAGGCTAAGAACCTTTAACTATGGTGAGGATGAGCCAAGAACCCTTAAGATTGGTTGAGACAAAGTAAAGAGTTTTCCAAAAGCAAAGTGAGCTCCCAAGAGCATGGTTGAGTCCAAGAATGCATTAAAGAATGGGTGAGGCAAGTCCAACATCCACAAGAAATTAGGTGAGCCAATCCACTTGCTTGGCAAGCCTTTGTATGCCATGTATGACTTTCTTAAATGATGAAAATGTTTCTTGAGTGCTTGCACATGTCTACATGACTATACATGCATTTATGAGACTTGTTTACATCCATTATGTATGATTGAATGGGAGATGAGCTATTGGGATTCTTTAAATCTCATTCCCTCCTCTCCAATGATCTCACATGCTAGGTGGACTAAGTGGACAAGGTAATGGAAGCCAACTACCTTGAAGAGAAGAATTTGACACCAACATGCTTAGTCTTTGTTTTTTAAAACCATAATGATGTCAAATGTTGTAACCCCTTGATGTATATGGTCTATGACCTCTTAGACATGTGTAATTATGATAATATGTGATGTATAAATGAATGGATATGGTGTGTGAACCCCAGAATGTAATTTGGGTATGTAATGTCGAGATATGCTTCTTGAAAGTTTGATATAAATGTACATATGTGTGGATGAAATGACCAAAATGAGATGCATGAGCTTTGGAACCATTTGGACAGCTCACAAATTATACTTTTAGACTTGTCCAAAAGGTGCCAAACTCCAAGAAAAGCCATTTGGACAATTTGGTATCCTATATGGAGCCAAATTTGACCATAATGGAACCCTATATCACTTTTTAGCCAAATGAGCTCTTCTTGCTTTGAGATTTGGCATGTAATTAGGGTGTATTGAGAGCTTTTTGGGAAGTTAAAGAACATAATTTTTGGAGGTCTACAAAATATTTGATGAATTTCCAAAGTTGAAAAATTTTCTGATTTTGGTCATGTCACTATTCATACTGGTTCGAAAATGAAATTTGTCACACAGGGCTTAAATGATATCCAATTGCCACAAAATTTCATACAAAGAAACTAAACATTCCCAGTGACTTGTGCCACCTTAAAGCACCTCATTTGGAAGTTTAGAGAGGGAGATATGAATTTTTAAAGATTCTGTCCAGTATCAGGAGCTTCACCTGACCTCAGTTACTATTCTATTAAGTTTTGAGGTCTAGTCATGCCTAAGCTAGTCTAGAGTTATTTTTTTCCTCTAGCTAACATCCATAGCTTTCCAAATTGATATCATTTGCATAGATTGGATTTTTGTGGAATTAATTGGAGATTCTCAAATTTTTCTGCAAAAAGTTATGACAACACCAGGGAATAGCTTGACCTCTAAACCTTTTCGAATGTCAAACATTCTCTGTGATGGATGTTATGGTTTGGACATATTTTTACTAGGTTTTCATAATGGCCAAGAATGTATGATTTCGATTTTTCTAGAATTAGTTATGATTTTCTAAAATTTAGTCAGAAAAGAGTCAAATCTGGTCGAAAATGGATATGAATATTTCATGCTTCCCTTCATGATTCTTGAAGTGTAGGCCACTTTTCATGATACAAATGAGTTGTATTCATGTAATTAAATATGAGAATGTGTTGTATGAGCTCATATGGTCCACGTGACATCGAATGGAATTTTCATACATGACGCAATGCAAGAAAATGCATTATTTTAATTCCTTTTTCTTGCTCTTTCATGGAATCTATGAATGTAATGTATGGAAATGTTATGAAATGAGCTAGAAATATAAGGTATTACAGTTTCTAGAAGGGGATGGTCTTAATTACCATATCTTGTGAATCCATTCTAGGACATGTCTTAGTATGTAATTGTTATTTCAAGTTTTATGATACTAATATGTGATATGCTACCCAGGATAAGAGTGCTAGATCACCTTGACATGTTGATTTATCTAGCTTGTAATGACAATGTATGCATGGCTGATGTTCATAATGTTTATGATGATTTGTGATATTATCATTGGATGATATGATTATTGTCTTACTATATAAAGCCATGCAATATGCTGAACCTTATGTTGAATGTCTATAATGAGACCTATGCTGTTAGTGTATGATTGTAGTTAGGTAGTTCATGTTGTTATTAAATGGTATCATCCTATGATGTATGATTGTATGCATGATGTTATGGTCTCTTAATTAGACAAGCATAATGAAAATGCTTTCAGCATGTGTGGTAGTTGAACTATTACAATTTTCAAACTATTATTGTATTATTGAGAATTTTCATAATTCTCACATGTGTGATAATATGTTCGCATCACTAGAATGCCAACCACTAAATATATAGTAGAGAATGAATGACTATATGTAGATATTCCAGGCATAAGGCTTATATGGGTGATTATTGACATAAAGATTGTGGTGATCACTAAAAAGTCCTAATAAACACCACCTTCTTAAAGACAATAGACCTAACTTAGATGTTGTGTAATAGTATAGAGCCTTCTTATTATATAATAGCTTTATGATTTGATGTATGATTAGCTAAGAACTTCCTTTTGATGTATTATGATGTATGTATAAGCCATGCTAATTGACTAGTTGTAATCTTTGCTTAAGCTATGGTAGGTGATACCCATAGACGAGGTTAATCACCATATCATATAACAATGTGGAAATGATTAGGGAAATCTAAATGTGCATGGCAATTTAGTTAGGGTTAGAAGTTGTATAATTTTCGTACTGCTTTACACTAAATATAAGATGATAACAAACTTCCGTTGTGCATAAATGAATTATGAAATAATTAACTAGTACAAAAAAAGTAAGAGAGTTACATCTTGTCCTTCAAAAAGTAGCCATAACATCCTCCAAAAAATAAAAATTTTATAGGATAAATAAGATTTTATTAGACTAATTTAGTATGATAAATAAGATTTTATTAAATGAAATTAGACTATTAAATGGATAAATTAGACACTAAAATAAGAATTTCAGGAATTATGAATTTTGTGACGAAAACCAAAATTTTCTGAAATCATTAGGAATTTATTTGGAACTTTTAGGAATATTTAGGACTTATGGAGAATTAAAAATAATTTATAAAATAATAGTGAATTAATAAATAAATGCTTAGTGAATGAAATTTTAAGAAATTTTTAAACCATTAAACTTTAAAAATATAAAAAAATATTTAGGTGAAATTTGAGGGTCAAAATACAATTAATAAAAGCTTAAAGTTCAAAACCGTAATTTTAACCATGGTTAAAATATAATTTTACTAAGCCAAATTGTAATTTTCTCTATGACCTGAAACTTCATCTTCTTGGAAAAGTAGAAGAGGCATGGGTGTAAAACTATGTTAGACACTTTTAAATACATTGTTTAATGATTAACTATCATTTTTATAACTCATCAAATTATGATCAAATTTCATCTACAATGGAGCCAAGTCATCAGAAGATTTTTTCTTGTTCCTTAGATGACGCATCTTAAGTAATCCACTACCTTTATTCTCTCTCTCTCTTTATATATATATATACACTTTATAAACTTTGTTACATTACCCACTTACAAAACCACTTCGCAAAACTCTACCTCAGCAACTTAAAAAGGAAGAGACCTGGGAGAAGGAGCCACAGGAAGAAAAGAAGTTATTTGGATCCATACTTGGATAAGACAAGTCTTCTTATTGAGAAGTTTGTCCTTTAAGTGGTATTCTTCCATTGTTGTCTTCATCCTCTACACTTTATCTTCTTCTTCTCTCAATTGTAATTTCTTGTGAATATTCATAAATTTGAGGTAGTTTATGTTGTTAGGAGTACAAGATGATGATTTGACTTGATTTCCAAAAACCACCACGGATGCTTATGGTAGAAAGACAAAAATGAGCTTGATTCTTTAATTGAGACTTAGTGTTCATTTAGCTTATTCAACACTTGTTTCTTTGATTAAAAGTGATGTTTAGAAGCTTAGAGTTGTATATGATCAAAGTTATGGATTGGGTGTTATTAAAAGTGGAATTTTGAAGCATGAATCTTGCATTTTTGCAAAACAAGGGCTCTAGACATGGCTAAGCCGTGTGTAGTAGCTCTGGGTCGTGTCCAGTAGCTCTAGGTCATGTTGGCCCCTGGTTCTCACATGCACAGGGCTTGGCCATGTGGGTCTCAGATCTAGCATGAAAAATGTTATATTTTCCATTCCAAAGCCATGATTGTGTGGTTTTCCATATTTTTGAACTAGGGGTATGTTATATATGAATTATTTCATGAGAAATTGTCGTTGTGTGTGCTTAGATTGCTTGATAAATTTCTTTTGGAACCTTTGAATATTAATTCAAATAATATATCACAAATTCTCTAAGCAAGAATGTTTCTAGGACCTTATGCATGAAAAACTAAATACAGAACGATACCTATGCATAGATGACCATAACAAGTATTTTGACCAGATGATTTAATTCCTACGCATGAACTATGCCCATGCATACATAACCATATCTATGGAATATCCTTATGGTAGAACTCCCATATAAGTCTAATCATATCTAAAATAGCAGTTTGCTGCTATATGGCCAATTTCCTGCAGACTTGATATGTGAGTATGTTATTTCCTCTATTCCCTCTATCACAGTTTCTTCCACCATTATAATAGCCTTGTTGTCTAGTACCTCTCAAGTGGCCACATCCAAAATCAAAATTAGTCTGTTGATTATTGAGCTTGTTAATCACAAAATTGTCAATGAGTTGCCGAATGTTCAAATTGTTGAAGCAATTTAGCTGCTCAAGTAAATTTTTTAATGTGAGAAGAGTGGCTTGTAAGTCTATCCAGGTTAATCTTCTTAATTTGAGAGAAGATTGGATTCTAATTTGGTTCTAAACCAGCAAGAATTTGAGTAATGGGGTCATTCAACGGACTTCCAGCTAAGGTTAGGGTATCAGAAATGGACTTCAACTTAGTTAGATATTCCAACTTTTCCATGCTTTCCTTGTCTGCTATAATTCACTCTTGTAAAGTGTCACTCTAGATCTGGTGTGTGTACTTGAGAGATCGTTAGCAACATTCCACAGATCCAAGGTACTGCAATCGAGCATTTGGGAAGACCACGTCTAGTGTCATGGTGTTGTATAGCCATCTTAGGAGTAATTGATCAATAGAAATCCCATGCTTCAAATTCTAGGTTTGGTTTTGGCTTCTTTTTGCACCTTCAGAAAGAAATTTAGGTGGGCATGTTTTGGCTCCAAATGTGGCCATTGAGCTTGTTCCCTTTGATAACAGGGAGAATCATTGACTGCCAGCATAAATAGTTGCCTCTGTCCAACTTGACAGAACAGACTTGATTCAGCGAGATAATCATTGGAGTAGTCTTCTAGGTACTAATGGGGAGAGGAGAAAAAATTTCTGCAATCTGAGTACTCGACACAGCAGCAACAGTTGGCGTTCTCGTTCCTCTAGACTCCGTGGCGTTTGCCGTTTGCTCTGATACCAATTTAAACGTTTAACTTTTCTGTATATTGAATTCGCCTTGAATATAATTTGTACGGTGGAGAATATCTATGTACAACACAGTCTATTACAAGCAAATGATGCCAAGTGTCTAACTTACTGACAGGTGTCTGGCAAAGAAATTACAGGATGAAGAACTACAAAAATAAAATCTATAAAAATGGAGAATAATGACAGCACACCACAAAATCTGTTAGAAAGATATATTGACAGCTAGCAAATATTTCCTCGTGTATAGGAAGCCTCACGACAGGATATCATCCTCATCATGCATCATGTCTTAACAGTTTGCATCTAAAAATCTATTCTCCGATAATCCTCGGTTCTCTCACCATCGTCTGCGAGTTTTTGGTGTTAATATCAAGCTCAGAACGCCAGACTATTCTGTTCCCACTCAACCCGATTTGGTAACAGCTTCCTCTCCTTCCATTCCTCTGTTTCATTTCACCTTTTGCGGTGAATGGTTGTTTTCATCTTAACTGACGATTTGCTTGCTGATTGGGTGTTAATGATAGAGAGTTATGGTTAAAAAAAGAAAAAAAAAACTTTCTATTTCGAATCGAATTTTTGGGGTTCAAGATTGCATGACTTTTGTTCGAAATGTAATATTTGATTATATTAAAGAAATAAAGTTACTCTAACTTTTAGTCAAGTAACAAGCACTTAATCTTAGTGCTGCTTTCAACTTTTACAGAGAGCAGAAAAATCTCAAGAGTACTTTTAGTTAAAAGTAAAATATGCAGCAATCAAGCTTACTTTTTATTTAATGAACATGCAGATTCAGGTTTCAAATGATAAGAGATTAGATAAATAGATAGTCTATGGGAGAAATAGTACTGTGATTATTAAATTGCAGAGGGACTTTTTTTTAAAAAAATTGCATCTGTATTTTGGATATGTATTTACCATTTTTAAACATGAAATTTGTTTGTATCAAACGCTTATTCGTATCGTCTCTGTATCAATATTTATGCTTTTTGAAAGAGAAAAAGGTGCACATTCCACATATTAGGGTAGTGAACCTTTATATTGATTAACTATATATATATATATATATTATATAATGAAGGTTAGCTTTATTGATGTATACGTTGGATAGTATGATTAGTTAATTAACTCGAGAGTGTGGATTCCACACGAAAGGCACGGGCCACTTTGACATTAATGAGCAAATTAATTAACAATCAAAACTATCATTTAATTTCTTTCTGCAATTTGTTTTCAGATTTGTATAGAAGCATTCTCAAAGTGGTCGTTGCCTTGTTGGCTTTCTTTTAAGAGGGCTGGTCTGATTATACTCGTCTCTTCTCTTCTTTCAGGTCATGTATAGCGTGAGGTCATTGCCCATTTCATCTATTTTAATGCAATATTAGTAACACACACTTTAGACAAACCTTAAATATGTTTGGATAATGGAAGGGAAGAAAACAAATTTTAAAATATAATTAAAAAAAGGAGAGAAAGAAGAGGAATGAATAATTAAATAATAATTTTTTTTATTCAATTAACTTGTTTTTAATTTCTTAAATTAAGTGAACTTAATTATAAATATAAAAGATGAAAGATTTTAAAAGTTAATTAATCAAAATTTTTATTAACCTCTCTCCCTTTTTAATAACACTCAAAAACAAAAAGGAAATATTTAATAAAATTTTTCCTTCCTTTCTATTATATTCTATCTAAACATATTCTAAACAAAGCACCATGCCAATCTTGTGGTTTAATGGTCACATTATGGGCTATAGACAGGGACAGAACCAAAAACAATAGTATGAGTGTGTTGCACCATTTTAGGGCGAAATGTGTTGCACAACTTATACAGTTTCAGCTTTTTAATGCTTTCTTTGATGCTAATCGAAGTGGTTATATAATTTTTGGAGGGAAAGGCAACTGCCTTCTTTTTAATAAACTGGGGTCCTTTCATAATTATAACTCTTTAGACCCTCTTTGGTAGCATTTTGAAAATAGAAACAAAAATTGAATCCAAAGACAAAACTTATTTGATGGATCAAAAATTTGAGGCAAAGGAAAATGATTTTTTCATGTCAGTTTCTTGTGATGATAGAGAAGGGCTGTATATATTTTCTATGATCTCACAAAATGTCTATTTTGCCCCTTATGTGATCATACATCAGTTTTAACCTCAGGCTCTCTCTCTTTCTCTCTCTTCTTCTCTCTGAAGTGTGAGTATTCTTTAATTTTTTTTATTGCAACCATTCATAGCTTAACAACAGAATCAATACAGAATTTAAACCTAGAAAGTGTTGAAAAACATATGGTAAGAAATGGTGGTGCAAGAATCATGTTCTTTGGAACCAAAATCATGGAAGATTGATTTTTCCCTTCTCTTTTATACGATGTTCATCCTCATAGGCAAAAGCCAAAAACAAAAAATAAAAAGGTAGCAAATTGTAAATATTTATAAAATATAATATAGTTTTTTAAAATATTAATTTCTTATAATATATATTATTTTGTAACCTAAAAAAATAATTAATAATATTTTAAAAGGAAATAATAAGAAAAAATAATAAAAACCGTAGAAAAATTAATTATAAAAACAATTAATGATAGTTATGCTTTAAAAAAAGGGATATGGTATTTGATATTAAAATTGAGATATTTTTCAAAATTATTGCTTGCTAAAAAAAGTTTTCAAATTGAAATGTAAAAAAAAAAAATTTCTATTGGTTGGACATTAGTTGAAAATGGATCCCATTAACCAACTGTTAGAAATTTCTGATGGTTGTTAATCAGAAATTTCCTTTCCTAAATTTCTTTTTTTCTAAAGGGTATTTTTGTCTTTTACCCTTAACTACCTTTGATTTCATCCATATTTCATTCAATTAAACAAAAATATGAAAATATATTCTCTTTCAATTTTTGGTCATACCAAAATAAGATTGGAGTGTTCAAAATTGATCCGAACTAATTGAACCAAATCAAATCAATAAAAGTCCAACTAAATTGACCAAAAGAGGGCTAAATTTGGTTTTGTCCATTACAAAACCAATCTAATCGGTTTGGTTTTTAGTTTTATCAAATATGGTTCTATTAAAACCAAATCATATTGAACCAATAATTTTTCTTTTTTTCTTCCATCAACTAAGCCCAACTCATATGTAAGATTTTTATCAATATTTACACTAGTAATATTTTTTCTTCTTTACTTACATTTAGATGAGCTTATTAAATAAATTTGCTTAAAAATATTATTGTTTATTTTATTTTTATATACGATATTCATTTGCAATTGTAAAATAATTAAACATAATCATAAGGGATACTTTTTTCTTAGGAGTAAAAACATGATAAATGATAATAAATTATTCTAACATTATTATCAGTTAAAATGTTAAGAAATGTATGATATCATAAGTTAAAATCAACATATTACAAGAAACAAAATTAAAAAAAAATAAATCACTTTTGGGTAAAAAAGGGCATGAACCAAATCAAACTAAACTAAAAAAAAAAAAAACCAAACCTATTAGAAACCAAAATCAACAAGGTCTAATGAAATGCTAAACTAATATGTTTTGCTCAATTTTGATTTTGGTCTAAAAGTGAACTAAAGCGAACCAATGAATGTAACACTATACTCTTCTAGCCTATCATTTCCATTTCAAGAGCTTGGCTTCACACCATCACATGAAAAAAAGGGATATATTTAATCTCATTTAATTTCGTTACGTAAGACTTTAAAAATTCATCTTATGCTCCATAGACCACATGAACTCATTAATATCATTCTCTACCCATAACACATCCATACAAGTCATAAACATCATAAAACGTCTCAACATCTTGGGTTTAGCTTCATGCATCAGAAAAACAAAGGTTTGGTCTTGGGTTCACTTTCTAGATTTCTGATATGAAATTTGAAAATTCATAACTAATTTTAGAAAAATCAAAATCATACATATGATAGCTTTTTGGAAAACTATGGATGTTACTAAAGATTAAAAATAGTTCCAGACCAATGCCGTGACATTTAGCCCATGGAAACTAATGGAATATTAACTTAGGTCAAGCTATGTTATTGGCAGTATCATGCAATTTCAGAAATTTGGTTCACCCTTTAGAGCTCCAAATAGGGTGATCTTGGTGGTTATGGAAAGCTTATAATTTCTAGTTTGTTCCTATAAAATTTCATGAGCATTGGATATCATTTGGCCTACGTGTGAAATAGAAATATAAACTAACTATATGAACAGTGCTGTTACCATTTTAACATAATTTTTCCAATTTTGAAAAATCATAATAAAATCTTTAGAGCTCCAAATTGAGTGCTATTTCACTTTATGAAAAGCTCTAGATGAGAACTATATTCATGCCAAATTTTATGAGAAAATTCATCCAATTAGTCATTTTGGGATTTAGCTCATAATTTTGTCACTTTCTAAGGTTCAAAATGGTTCTTAAGACACCAAATGGCTCCTTTTTCATTCCATACCCACTTGAGCACATCCCATAGTACAAACACAGCTTAGGGTAGCATGCCAAATGGTTTAAATCCTCATGGAGCTAATTTTCACTCTACCACTTGTTATTGTAACACCATAATTTCTAGCTCATCTCATGCCTTTAATTAACTCAATTCCATGAATCATATAAGTTTCAAATAAAAAAGGCAATAAAATAATGAATATTTTTGCGTTGCGTCATGTATAAAAAATTTATTCGGTGTCACGTGGATCGTGTGAGCTCATACAACAAATTCTCATATTTAATTACATGGATACAATTCATTTAGATCATCAAAAGTAACCTACACCTCAAGAATCTCGAAGGGAAGCATGAAATAAACACATAATTTCAGCCAGATTTTGCCTCTTTTCTATCACAACTTCGAAAAATCATGCATTCTTAGTCATTCTAAAAGATTACAAATGTTTACTTCATAATAAAAATATGTCTAGACCATAACATCCATCATAGAAGACGTTTGACATTCGAAAAGGTCTAGAGGTCAAACTGCCCACTGGTGCTGTCACAAATTTCTGTAGCAAACTTCAAAAATATCTAATTAATTCCACAAAAATCCAATCCATGTAAATGATACCAATCTGGAAGTTGTGGATATTAGCTAGAGAGAAAAAAAAACTCCAAACCAGTTTAGGCATGCCTAGATCTCGAAATTTAATCAAATAGTAACTGAGGTCGGGTGAAGCTCCTGATACTGGATATATTCTTTAAAAAATTCATATCTCCCTCTCTAGACCTCCAAATGAAGTGCTTCTAGTTGGCACAAGTCAGTGGGAATGTCTACTTTCTCTGAATAAAAGTTTGTGGCAATTGGACATCATTTTAGCCCTGTGTGACGGATTTCATTTTTAGATTAGTATGAACAGTGACATGACCAAAACTAGAAAATTTACCAATTTTGAAAATTCATCAAATATTCTATAGACTCCAAAAATTATGTTCTTTAGCTTCCAAAAAATCTCTCAAAAAGCTCTAATTCCATGCCAAATCTCATATCAAGAAGACCTCATTTGGACAAAAAGTGACATAGGCTTCCATTATGGTCAATTTTGGCTCATATAGGATACCAAAATGTCCAAATGGCTTTCCTTGAGGTTTGACACCTCTTAGGCAAGTCTAAAAGCATAATTAGGACTTATGTGAGCTGCTCAAATGGTCCCAAATTCTATGCATTTCATTTTGGCCACCTTATCCACACTTATACACAATTGCATAATACCCTTAATGAAGCTAGTTTGCCATCATATACCCAAATCATATTCTAATGGCTACATAACATATTCTCTCATTTATACATGACGTATTATCATAATTACATATGTTTATAACATTATAATACATATACATTCATTAATCACATCATTTGCCAATTGTATGGCATTAAAGTAACAAAATTTATGTTCTTGGATGTCATACTCTTATCTTCAAGGTGATTGGCTTCCATTACCTTACTCTCTTGGTCCACCTAGCATGTTAGGACATTGAAGAGGAGGGAATGAGATTCAAAGAATCCCAATAGCTCATCTCTCATTCAATCATACATAATGGATGCAAACAAGTCTCATAAATGTATGTATAGCATGTGGACATATGCAATCATTCAAGGAGCATTCTTAGCATTTGAAAAAGTCACATATAGCATAAAAAGGCTTGCCAAGTAAGTGGATCGCCCTCACCTAATTTCTTATGGATATTGGACTTGCCTCACCCATTTTTTAAAAGATTCTTGGACTCAACCATGCTCTTGGAAGCCCACTTTGCTTTTGGGAGACTCTTTACTTTGTCTCAACTAATCTTAAGAATTCTTGGCTCATCCTCACCATAGCTAAGGGTTCCTGGCCTCACCACAGTCATGCAAACCCAAGCACACATCATAACATCATTTAGAAACATAATATGTCATCGTGAAACTACGGCATATAAAATCATGCTAGCATACTTTTTATGGCTTGGAAATACACATACACACATTCTAAGACAAGCTAAGCACACATTCATGTATGAGAGAAGGTGAAAAGAGCTACCTTGTATACAATTACACATTTTTTCCTTTGAATCTAAGCTCTCCTTTTCGGCCACACACACACAAAAGTGTGGGAAAGTTTTCTCTTAGTCTAAACACAATTTATGAAAGCCAATTAGGTTCATGGAATTAATTCTAAGGCCACACACTTGCTTGAACTCTATCTTGATCTATAAACCTTATTATGTTTCCATAATTGCACTTAATGAAGTAACACCCCTCAAATAAATTCTGGACTCCATTCTTTCCTTTCAAATATGATTCTTGACTCCTTTTAAACCTCTTAGAGTCATTACACAATCAAAACCAAGAGCCTAGCTACATGTTGCTCCTTTAGGTCATAATCTGGAACATAAAGTACCAACTCACTTTCTATAGGTTCTAAATTTTTCCCAAGGCCTCCCCTCATTTTCATTCATCATATATGACTCAAGAATGGGCTTAGAAAAATTTAAAACTCTCCCTAACTATACAAAACCCTTTAGGCCGAGGCTATGGAGGAAATGGGGTTTCTTAGAGTTTGCTTTGTTTTCTCAAGGGAGGATGCATGTGGGGAGCCTCTTAGGGATCTTGGGAGCTCATTTAAACTCTTATTTAGGCCTAGAAATTATCATACAAAATCAGATTTTATAAGGTGCAATTGAAACCCTAGAAATTGCATCTTGAAATCTAATGGATTTTTGTTAATTCCCTTTGCATATTCTTAATCTCCACACTCTTTTTTCTTAGATTCATCCTTGGTTCTGCCTAAAAATCAAGTCCTCCTAGGGTTTCTCATGTTAGACGAAATGAAGGAGGAGAGAAACCAAAGGTAGTAACCATAGGAAGAGAAATTACCTAGTTTTCTTATTTTTTCTCACTTGAATCTTGCTTTCTCCAAGCTCTTCTCTTCAAATCCGAAATTTCCTCTTAATATCTCCCTTAAAACAGATATGAAAACTTCATTTTAATCAAAGGAAACAAAGGAGAATGGAGGAGAGAAGGTTTGGATGGAAGAAAGCATAGAAAACTACCAAGAATCCATACCTTTTTCTTGATTTTTCTCCTCCTTTTCTTCCCCTTCTAGTGAGCCTAAGAGAGCAGATTATATTCTGTATTTTGGGTAGAAATTTCATGCTTAAGAAGATGGGAGAAGAAAGGAGAAGTGTGTGGAGCTTCTAGAAACACATTTTTTCAAAAATTTTAATTTTATCCTTCCGTAATGGCAATTTCATTTCGGCTTCGTTTTATCTCCTTTTTAAGAACTGTCTTTTCCATTATAAAATTTAGGTTCCCAATTTAATAAAATACCTTTGGAATCACTCAATTTGAAGCTACAACCTTACCAAACGAACTGGTCAAAGTTCGGGTTAACTGACGTTGGAAAACGTCCATCGGAGGGGATTTAACTGTTCCAGGGCTTCCCATGGTTTTCAGGGCCTTTGAGAATCCTGACCAACTCAAAAATTTCATTTAAAAAGCCCTCCTATATGTTTTTTTTCCAAAAGTTGCACTTATTCACGAAAATACCATTACGTTTCGTAAGTTTTTTGTAAGAAATTGTTTCTTCATTCTAGCTCCGTTTTTCTTTTCGTCTTAGCCTGGGATTCTCATTTATAGGAGTCTAGAATGCTTCCCAAATTTTTTGGGACCTTAACTACATTATTTCGGGGGACTTCCTTTTGTATCTGGTGAATTTTATTCGTTTATGGAGTGTGTTACGTTTCTCACATTCTCTCTCATTTTCTGAGAACCAGATGTTATAGTTATCATACACAAGCATATCATATCACATAAGGGCTCCTTAGTAGCAAAAGCATACATATTCATTCATATGTTTCCAAAATAGGTACATACATCATATTTACATACATGTAAATGTGCTTGAGCATCTACATAACATATACATCATATGGTTACAACATTAGACATCAATATGTCAACAAAATGGCCAATTAACTACTCCTTTGCCAAAGTCTTGGTTTTCAAGGTTGTGGGTCTCTATTTTTTGGATCACTTGGTTTACCTAGACATGATTAGGCATTGAAGAAAGGGAGTGAGATTTCAAGAATCCCAATAGCTTTTTACCCTTTCAAACATATATAATGGATGCTAAAATATGTCAAAGAATGCATGTATGACCTTTAGGCTACTAGTGAACATACATAAAGTATTTTCATGATCATAGAAACTCATATATATCATACATAGACTCTGAAGAGTATTGGTCTAGCCTCACCCATTTGCTTAAGGACTTTTGGACTTGCCTCACACATTTTCAAGGGACTTTTGTGACACCTCAATCTACTACCGCTACCTAGCCTCTCACTGGGCTCGGTTCCATATGATTTCCAAAGAAACAATACCATTCCGTGGCATTTTCATGCTATGAAACGGGGTTTCATATACTCATCCTTTGCCCCGTGGGTCCTGTGAACCCATCTCAAGCATCCTTAACTCAAACTCTATACATACAACTCATACATAGCATAAAACAAACCATAAGCAACGGGTATAGAGCCAAAAACCAGAAAAATTACATTTCCTCACTTGGGCCCAAAAGTCATATTTTGGCTCTAACTTTGGAAAATCATAATTAATTGTAGAAAAATGGGAATCTAGTAAACTTTAGCTCTTTGGAAAGCTCTAAGTGTTAAATTTACACTAAAAATAATTCCCAACCACAAACACAGCGTTTGGACCATGTTTGACATCGAAAATGGGAAGGAGGTCCGGCTGTCACTGTTTCTGGTGCAGCTTGCTGTCATGATTTTCGAAAATTCATAACTAAATCCACAAAAATCCAATCTGAGCACACTATACCAATTTGAAAAGCTACGGATGTCTACTAAAGGAAAAAAGTAAGTCCAGATCAGTTCAGTAGCTCCTACTCCCCAAAAACCGATGGAACAGTAACGGGGGTCAGAAGAGCTCCCTGATGCTGATATAGAACTTCAGTCAGTTCGTTCTCTCTCTACAAACCTCCAATTTAGGTAATTCTAGTTCCTATAAGTCACTGTGGTGGTCTAGTTTATGTGTATAAAATTTCACCACATTTGGAATCCATTTGGTCTATGAGTGTCATAGATTTCATTTTCTGGTTGTATGAACAGTACATTACCAATCCCTTGAATTTTTCCAAATTCAACAATTCCCCAAATATTCTCTAGACCTCTAAAAATTACCCACTTTAGCTTCTCAAGAAGATTTCTACAAACTCTAGAGGCACGCCAAATTTCATGGCAAACGGAGTTCATCCGGTCATACTTTGACGGAGCTCACAAAAATACCGGTTTTGGTACCCCATAGGTCCAAAACGGGTCCAAAAAGCCTCTCACACACTCTCACTCCACATGGACAAGTTTAAAAGTATAAAACTAGTATATTTAACATGTCCATATGATCCAAATCATCATACATCCAAATCTCACTATGCTATGGCCAATTATGCACTATTCCATACATGCAACAAAAAGGGGTAAAACCCTCATTTCTATTCATTTGGCTATAAACATAGTTCATACAATATCCTTTCATACATTTACATTAGTTACAACCCTTACAACTCAAAAATAGTGGGCACATCTTCATTTGGCACCACTTTACATCATATTTACATCAAAATATCAAAACAAAGCTAGCAACTAGCTAACTAAGCATGCTCCTAGGCTCCTTGGTGTGTGCTCGGTTCTCCTTGAGCTCCACCTAGCATATTAGTTGGGAGGGGAAAGGGGTGAGATTCAGGGAATCTCAGTAGCTCATGCACTCAATCAAGTAAGCAATCAAGGCATATAACAAGTCAAAGCATGTGAATAAGCACTTAGCCATTCTCAATCAACCAACACACAATGTACATGCTATGGAAATCTCAACAATGCCAAAAATGGGCTCCAGGGACTTTTAGTCTAGCCTCATCCGAGTTTAGGGACTTTTGGATGGCCTCACCTGAGTTTAAGGACTTTTGACTTGGCCTCACTCGTTTGAGACTTTTGGCCTTGTCTCACCTATCTCAAGGGACTTTCGGCTTTACCTCACCCATCTCAAGGGACTTTCAACACTACCTCACCCGAGCAAATCTCACAATTTATCATACAAGCATATTGGCATCAATGCATCAAAGTAATAGCATATGGCATATTCCATACAACAAGCATATACATAATCATACAATGACTATCATATCCAAGAATGCAACAAGAAAGAGTGAAAGAGAGAGCTACCTTTGGAGCCAAAGCTAATACTAGCTTTTCCTTTCAATTTCTCCTTTCCCTCCTTAGGTCCACAATCACACCTTGATGGAGGTGTTTCTCTTGAGCCTAGACACACAAAAGCATGCAATTACTCTCTTATACTTTAATTTAGAGCAACCCTTCTATCACATACAAACCTAGGGTTCTCTCTCTAGAATGCCATTAACCCTTTTTCTCTCAAGCTCTCATGGTAGTGGAAAACCTCATTTTCAAAGAAAACACAAAGATTAAAAGGTGTTTTCCACTTTCCCTCTTCTGACCCGTGCCCAAAATCTATCCATTTTCACAAATAAAACCGCAGAAAGAGAGGGCAAAGGGAGGGGATCAGAGTTCTAAAGAGAAATGGGGGAAATTTCCTTACCTTTCCCTTGCTCTTCCTCCTTCTCTTGATCTCTCTCACTTTCTACGCCTCTTTCTCTCCTTGGGTCTAAGTCTAGGGCAGAAATGAGAGAAGAAATGAGTTTGGGCATTTAATGAAGTCTGATTCTCGCTATTTACTCTCTTCCGGACTGACTCTCGCTACGGCGAAAACTAACCTTCGCTATAGCGAGCTCGTGTAACCCGGCTTCGCTATGGCGAGGTGTAACCTTCGCTACGGCAAACTCGCGTCAGTTCCCTTCGCTATGGCGAGATTCACCATTCGCTATGGCGAAATCGCGTTAGTTCCAGACTTCACTCTCGCTATGGCGCACGCTACGGCGAGCAACTCCTTGGTTTTTGTATGGGCTGCTGCCAGCACTCGCTATAGCTAGAATCGCCTTCGCTATTGCGAACTAGCTCTCTCGCTATAGCGAGACCATTTCTCGCTATTGCGAGAGGACTTGGCAGAAATTCTGAATTCCGAAAATTTTCAGCTTTCACTTTCTTTCTTTTCCTTTTTCTTTTCTTTTTCCTGGTTGTTACAACTTTTGACTAAGTTTCACTCTTCTTGAGACTTTTGGCTTTGTCTCACCCAATTATAAGGACTTTTGGCTCATCTTCACCATTGCTAAGAGACTTTTGGCATCATTATATCCATTCAAGCCAAAACACATTCATAAACTATATTTTAAGAGCATCATGGCACCATAACATGTAGGTAATAACTAGAAATATTTCTTATGGTATAAACATACATACAAGCACTTAAAGACAAGCAATTATCTAAGGCATGCATGAGGGAAAGGTTAGAGAGTTACTTTAAAGCAAAAACACAAGCTTTCTCTTAATTATTCTTCCCTTCTCTTAGCCACACACTTGCAATGAGGTGGAGCTTGATTCCTTTGGCCTAGACATATGAAATAGGACCCAATTATATCATTGAAGCAATCTCTAGAATCACACATACTCTATGTGAAACTACTTTCTCGTATGATTCAATTATGGTTCCATATAAGACCAAAGGAAGTAATTATGGGAATTCATGATTTTAGCTTCATTTTCTTCTCTAGTCTATGACTCTTGGCTCCATTTAGACTCCTTAGAGCTATCACACATTTATTTTAAGGAGCCTAACTATAAGTTACTTCTTTATGTCTCATTATGGAACCTACACCTCCATCTCATAATCTAAGCTTTCTAAATTTTTTCCAAAGCTTCCATTGATATTCATATATCATATCTAGTCCCATTTTAGGCTTAGAAACATTCAAAACACTCCCTAAGTGCTTTGGATGGACTGGACTGAGACATAAGCATGGAATGGAGCCTATGGACTTTTTTAATTTTCCTTGAACGGAATGGTACTTGGGAAGCTTCTTAGATATCTAAGGGACTCATATCATGTCTTACATAAGCCTAATTGTCCCTAGGAAAGATAAGATTTTACTCTTTGTCTCAAAAACCCAATGTTCATAAACTTGATTTTCTTGGTTCTCTTTTTTATTCCAATGGACCAATCTTACTTCTCACACTCCTAAACACTTGTTCCTTTTTTGCTAAGGTCAAAATTCATCTCCCTTTGTGGAACCTAGATTTGACCCAAATTCACTCAAGGAAAGACAACCAAGAAGAAGCCAAAAGGGTTTATAATCCATACCTTATTTACTTGCTTTTCCAAGGCACTTCCACTTGCTACAAGTTTTTTCCTTCAAAGCTCACTTCTTCTACTTAGACTAACCTCAAAACATAACTATATCAGCCTATAAAATAGAGGAAAAAGAGAAGAGAAGGTAGAGAAGAGAGTGGATATGAGAAGAAGTGAGGAAGAAAGCAAAAAATCCTTACTTTTTCCACAAGTTCTCTTCCCCCTTTCTCCTCCTTGTTTGTGCGTCTCCTAAGCCCCTTGAAATTCTATTTTCAAGTGTTCAAAACGTTGGTTAACTCAGGAGCTGAAAGGGAACATTCTTAAGTAGTCCAAGAGTCACTTTATGCACTTTCTTACTTTGCATTTTAGTTCCTATTCTTGGTTCTTTCCATTTAGGTCCAATTCAAATCCATTTCAAAATCCATCTTTTCCATCATAATATTTAAGCTATCAAACTTATAAATTGACTTTGGTTTCACTCAAATCAGATTTAAAACCATTTTGAATTATTTGGTCAAAGTTTCAGACAACTGATAGCTAAAATCGCTCATATGAGGGGTTTCAATTGTTCTGGAGGTTCCCATGACTTTTAAAGCCTCTGAGAACTCTAGAAAACTCAAATATTTTGTTTTAAAAGCCCTCATGTAAGTTTTCCAAAATTACCAAAAATTACAAAGATGCCCCAACTATCTTTCACAACTTTTCTAACTCATCTACCTCAGATTTCTAGGTAACTTAAATCTTAAATCTTCATTTTCTATTATTTAAAATTTTATCTTAATTTTATTTGGCTTTAAATCATTCGTTTCAAGGAACTCACTTTTATAATTGACTGATTTATGATGTTTTAACGAAAATTGGATGTTACATTTCCCCCCTTAAATAAAATTTGATCCTTGAAATTTAAACATATATCTTAGGAAAATAACTCTGGATGCTTCTTTCTCATCTCTTCCTCTAATTCTCTGGTAGCTTTTTTAGGAGATAGTCCTTTCCAAACCACTTTTACTAGTGGTATTATCTTATTTTGTAACTACTTGAGTCTAATATCCATGATCCAATCTGGTGATACTATATATAAGAGATTATCCTGTAATTGCACATTTTCATATTCTATAACATGTGAGGGATCGAGTTGGTACTTTTTGAGTTGGGATAGATGGAAGGCATCATGGATTTGGCTTAGGTTTGGGGGAAGGGCAAGTTTGTAGGCCACAGGTCTAACTTTATTAAGAATTTGGAATGGACCTATATACTTTGGACTAAGCTTTCTACTTTTAATAGACCTACTTATCTTTGTAACTAGAGACACTCTAACAAAAAAATGGTCTCCAACCTCAAACTCTGATGGCCTTTTCCTCTTATCTGCATAACTCTTTTGTTTACTCTGTGCTATTAGGAGTTTCTTTTCTATGGTTTCTATTTGTCTCAAGATTGGTCGACCAACCTTAGGCCTAAGAGACTCCTCTCTCTTAGCTTAACCCTACATACTGGGGACCTACACTTCTTCCTATATAATGCCTCATACAATGCCATTTGGATACTAGAATGATAACTATTATTATAGGCAAACACCACTAGAGGCAAGTATGTATCCCAGTTACCCTTTAGCTCTAAAACACAAGCTCTCAACATGTCTTCTAGGGTTTGGATAGTCCTTTCTATTTGACCATCTGTCTGAGGGTGATAGGCTGTGTTGAATCTCAACCTGGTCCTTAAGGCATCCTGTAATGATTTCCAAAAATTCAAAATGAATCTAGGATCCCTGTTTGATACTATGCTCCTAGGTAAACCATATAGCCTCATTATCTCCCTGATATACAATTGGGCTAACTTATCTAGGGTGTAAATGGCTTTCATTGCCAAGAAATGTGCTAGTTTCATTAATCTATCTACTATCACCCATATGGCATCATGCCCCAATGATGTCTTGGATAAACTCACGACAAAATCCATAGCTATGCTATCCCACTTCTACTCAGGAATGTCTAGGGGCTGAAGTAACTCAGCTAGATTTTGGTGCTTTATCTCAACTTTTTAACATACTAGACACCCGGAAACGTATTCAGCTATGTTTATTTTCATCCCAGGCCACCAAAATATTTTCTTCAAATTGTGGTACATCTTGTTACTACCTGATGAATTGTGTACCTACTCTTGTGTGCCTCGTCTAATATTTGTTCTCTCATCTCTAAATTTCTAGGCATATATAACCTATTCTTGTATCTCACTATCCCTTCCTCAGATAGACTAAAGTCTAGAGTGCTATCTTGAGACATGGGCTTTAAGCTTTCTTACATGCTTATCTCCTTGTTAAGCATCTCTTATCTAGCTCCTTAGGTCATTTTCTAGCCAGGTTTTACTCATTAATAATTCTTTCGAATGCACCTGACATGAAAGATTCATATCTTTGAACCTTTCAATAAGTTCCTGCTTCATAATCATCATGTAGGCCATATGTATGGATTTCTTACTCAAGGCATCTATAACCACATTAGCCTTACCTGGATGGTATTTCAAGGTAAAGTCATAGTCCTTTAGGAACTCTAACTATCTCCTTTACCTCATATTCAACTTTTCTGCTTAAATGAATACTTAAGGCTTTTGTGGTCACTGTAAATTTCTATGGTGGTTTTATACAGGTAATGTCTCCATATCTTAAGTGCAAATACCACTGCTACTAGCTTTAAATCATGTGTGAGATAGTTTTCCTCATAGGGTTTTAATTGTCTAGAAGCATAAGCTACCACTCTGCCTCTTTACATAAGCACACATCTTAACCCTTTCTTTGAAGCATTACTGTAGACTACAAAAGTCTCTCTAGAGTCAGGAAGCACTAAAACTAGGGTTGTGGTTAACCTATGCTTCAGTTCCTAAAAGCTCTACTCACATTTTTCATCCCATATAAATGGTACATTCTTTTTAGTGAGCCTACTCAGTGGCATCACTATTTGAGAAAAAGCCTTGAATAAACCTCTTACAGTAACCTACTAAACCTAGGAAGCTCTTAATCTCTATCACTATCCTAGGTCTCTTCCACTGTGACACTGCCTTAACCTTATAGGGATCTACTACAACCCTTACTTGGGAGATCATATGGCTTAGGAATTGAACCTTAGTCAGTTAAAACTCACATATACTAAGTTTAGCATATAACTACTTTTCCCTCAGGATTTCTATGGCTAATCTCAGGTGCTGCTCATGCTCTTCTTTGCTCTTTGAATAGATAAGAATGTCATCTATAAAGACAATTGCAAACCTATCTAGGTATAGCCTAAATACTCTATTCATATAGTCCATAAATACTGTAAGTGCATTCGTCAACCTAAAAGGAATAAGTAGAAACTCATAGTGCCTATATCTTGTTCTAAAAGCTGTCTTAGGGATATCCTCAGCCTTGATCCTAAGCTAGTGATATCCTAACTTGAGGTCAATCTTGGAAAACATTAATGCACCCACTAGCTGATTGAAGAGGTCATCTATCTTGGGGAGAGGGCACTTGTTCTTAATAGTAAGCTTATTGAATTCCTTGTAATCTATACACAATCTAAGGCTCCCATCCTTCTTTTATACAAATAAGATTGGAGCTCCCCACGGTGATACATTGGGTCTAACAAAACTTTTCTTTAAAAGCTCTTCTATCTGTTTCTTTAACTTTGCTAGCTCGGTGGGAGCCATCTATATGGGGTTTTAGACACCAGACTTGCCCCAGGTACAATGTCTATGGCAAACTTAACATTTCTATCTAAGGGTAGTCTGCTACTTTCCTTAGGAAAGACCTCTGGGAACTCTCTTACTATAGAGATCTCATCTTTGGCCTCTTCTACCTCAGTTTGAACTAAAAAGGAAATCAAAAACTCCTGACAACTATGCTCTAGAGACCTCTCAGCCTAAGAGGTAGTCATAAAAGCTAGCTCAGTTCTAATACTAGGTATAGTTCCACATTTAGGTAAAGAAATACACCTATGATAGCAATCAAGTATGGCATTGGTTGCAGACATCCAGTTTATACCAATGATCAAGTCAATATTAATAAAGGGCATACAAATCAAATCAAGTGTGATAAAGTAGTGATTAAATTGGACTATATAGTTCAAACAAGCATGAGAGGTAATAGCTCAGTTTCTTGTGGGGGTAGATACATGTAAATCATATGGCAAAGCATGCATACTTAGACCCAACCTCCTAGCATAGTCATAAGATATGAAAAAGTGGCTAGCACCCGAATCAAATAAGGCATATACAAAACAATCATTAATCTTAATTGTAACACCCCGAAATTAATTAAGGTACTAATCATGGATTAAGATTAATTAAGAATAATTAATAGAGGATAATTGGGCAAGTTAGTGAATAGAAGTTTTGGAGGGATAAATTATTAATATGGGTTTAAGAATTTATTTAGGATAGAAATTGCATCTAGGCCTAAATTAATGAAACATGATAAGAGGCTAATGGAGGCCCAGTGAATTAGGGGCAGACCCAAGCCTTTGAGCTCATCAAATTAGGCCCAAATCCCATTAAACTTTAGCAACCCAATGTGTGAAAACTGGCCCAACAGAATTATGCAGCCCAACAATTAAAAACTAGCCCAACAAGCAAAATCTGAAACCCAATTGGATTTGGACTTGGAGCAACCCATGACCCAACCCCTTGACCCAACTTAAACCCATCTAAACCCTAATTGCTTCAGCCACTTTCCCCCCATTTGCTGAAACACAAAAAATAGAAGAGAATTTCGGAGGTGAGGAGAGGAGGCTAGGGTTCTTGACATAATTCTGCATTTTCTCACATTTGGAGCAAGATTTGGCCAAGGTAATAGTTATACAACTTAATCCCCTCATCTTCCTCTTTAATTTGGTCTAATTAGTTTTTCATTTGGAGAGTTTTCATCATACCCAAAATCTGAAAAGTGAGTGTTTAGGGGTTTTCTTGAGGAAATTCGTAGGTTGAGGTTGGGGCTGATATTTGGTGACTTTAAACCCCCCATTTTGATGCTTTCCCTGTTGGTTTGAGACCCCCATAGCTGATTTATATTATGGGTACTAATTTTATACGAATTTGCTTAGGATTTTGGGTGAAACATTGAGAATTCTGGTGGGAGATACTTGAATCCGAATTTGGGAATTTTGGTGGCTGTTGCAATTGTCTGCAAGTGAGGTAACCGGGGTTTACATTAATTCCATGCATGTATCTGTTTTAATTTCATATTTGCTATATATGAATGATTTGAAACGTTGAATGAATTGGTTGGCTATCTGTTGTATCATGATTGGACCTTGTGAGTCCATGGTGGAGCTGTGGTGCGGCTGCCACCCGTGCATGTGCCACGATTGGGCACCGGGTTATGATTAAACCCCAGATGCACTGAGCCCTGGTTGTGCTCAATAGGGAGTAGGTGCCATGGACGGGCCTCTCCCGGTGTTAATGGCTTTTAACATGTTAAATATATGATTGCTAGTATGGGATAGTAATCATGATAGCCTAATTGTTTTATTTGCTGAAATGACTGATATGATTCTGATATAGATTTTGATTCATGCATATATGTTGATTAAATTGGATTATATGATGGAATTGTTTTGGTTACTGAGATTTATATCTCACCCCGTGTTATGGGATCAATATTTTAGGTGAAGGTTCCTCAGGTAAGGATAAGGGTAAGTAAGTGGATGAAAATCTATAAGCTTCAACCTATGGGGAGATGGCTACACTTGGGCTGACTTAGCTAGGATAGATGCTAATTTTGTATTCCTTAATGTATAGCATCATTATGTATCTGCATTGCCAAGTGTAGGCTTGAACATTTGATTTATTGAGAATGTATGTACTAAAGGGTTAGACCCCCTCTTGACTTAGTATTTGATGTATGGAATCATATGATCTGATGTAAACTTTGTTGACCTATAATATGGTTGTCAATGGAAATGTAACTCTTGAGATATTGGCATGAACCCCATTGTATGGAACCCTTATTGATTGAGTATTAAAGGATAGTTGCTGGTAATTCATGTATATTCTGTTGTTGCTATTTTATAAACTTGCTAATAGAGGGTAATTAGATAACAGAAATGGGCATATAAGTTTTGAATTGGTAATGGAAGAATAGCTAAGTAAATAAGGTAGATAAATGCCATTAGAGCTATATAAAATGAGGGGAAGTGACCTTAGAGTGTCCCTAAGAAGAGAAATGGAGTGTAGGGGGCGAAATATAGTGAAACTAGTAACAGAAGGGAATCACGCCGTGGCCAGGAAGGCTTTGCCGCGGCCTAGGAAATGACAGTGGCGAGGGATGCTGCGGCTTGAGAAATCTCGTCGCGGCACGGAGTGAAAATAATCGCCCAGGAGGTGACAGGACGTAATCTCGCCGCAGCGCAAGAAGTCTCGCCACGGCACGAGTCGAGAAAATTAATTAGGGAGGTTACAGTAGCAAAACTCGCCGCGGCGCAGGTCCAACTCGCCGCGGCGATACAGGAAAATTTCTGAGAGCAACTTGGCCGCGGCGCAAGAGTTCTAAGCCGTGGCGCAAGTCTAAAAACTCAGTTTTCAAGCTCCAGAACCTAACTTAGCCGCGGCAAGAAAGTTCCAAGTTGCGGCGCAGGTCCCCAAACTCCTATATTTGACCTAGAAACCTTAATTTCAGTAAGGATAATGTTAGGGAATAGTTTGAGTACTTTGGTGGGATGTTTTTGTGGGTTAAAATTGATTAATGGATGAATCCTAAACCTTTAATGATGGTACAAACCCCTTTTATGCATGTTCCCGTTATGGTTGTTAGTTGATGATCCTAGTAGTATCAAGGTTTAAATCTCCCCTATATTTTCTTAATGTAATTAATTGCAATGACTCCAAACCTTGATCATTATCTATTAATTGTGTATTTAGCTATAATCACTGATATTAGAGTCTAGGGTCGTCACATTAATAGTACCTTGAATCAGACTCAGGGATCTGTTAGCCTCCTGCTATGTTAAGGCAAAAACTCTACCGTAAGTTTGTGGTCTAGGTGTAAGAGTTACCTCCCTTTATTGTGTAGGCTGTATGTAGTCTGTGGCTATGTGCCTTGGCCTACCACATCTATAGTAGACATTCTGTCCCGTGTAGCATGGTCTGCCATCGTGATTTCTACCATACTAATCGTAGACTGCTGAAGTGGAACTACCTCTACTGGATTGGGTTGATTTCTTTCTGCCCTTGCCTCTTTTGTTCCATTGCCTTCTACTACCTCTTTTACTATTACAGGTGGCTTGTGTCTCTTATCGAGGTCTCTTGTTCTAAGGGAGGGGAGGTCTAGCACTTAGGATTGTCTGTATCATTCTTAGGTTCGCTTCTATGACTTTGCAAACCTCGACTAGGGCATTGAAATCCTTAATCCTTTGTGGCACCACCCTGTCTCTAATCTCAGGTAACATTCCCTTCTCTAGCTTATCTACTCTCCACCTCTCATCATCGTGTTTCTATAAATACGAGGAATACCTAGATAGCTCAACAAACTTCGCCATATACTAGTCTATTGACATCCCCTCTATCTATCTCAGGAGTACATACTCTAACTCCTTCTTATCTCTAATAGAATTGGGGAAGTATCTCTCATAAAAGGCCTATAAGAATGTCTCCCAATCGATTAGGAGGTTTCTTGACTTCAATATTGGTTCAGTGCTTTTCCACCAGTAGTTAACTTCTTTTTCTGACCAGAAAATGGCTATCACGACCTTTTGCTCAAACATATGCTCCATTACCTTGAAAACCTTCTCTAATTGCATAATTTAGGCCTCTACTTTCTCTGTATTCAGTTCATTGTCAAAGGTGGGAGGCTCGAATTTTTTGAACTAGACTATAGTATGCCATGTGGAAGGCTATCATGGGGTGGGAAGTGTATGAGCTAGTAGAGTTTGTAAAGTATATGGGTGCTAACCTGAGGGGACCGCCTCTAAATTCTCTGGACAAGTGTTGTGGCAAAGAAGGAGGAGGCCTCTCATTATCTCTCTGCCATTCTTGTAATTGCATAATCATGGCTTATTGTTGATTCAAGTGAGTCATGATAGCCTGCAAGGCTCTCGCTATAGGTTCACTGGGCTCTGCTCTAACCTCTCTGGGCTCTAGTCTAGCCATTCTAAGAGGCCTACCTTTACCTCTCTAAGTGTTTACCATCTTTTCTATAACACTTCAAACTCAATTTAGTATAAAATAGGAACACAAGCCACCACTTTACACCCAAATCATCCATATGCAACTTATATACGGTGCATGCATAACTAGCATATCACATTCTCAAGCCATAACGCACCTTAAAATGCCTAAACTGTAGCTTTGATACCAAAAATTTAACACCATACTCTTCTAGCCTATCATTTCCATTTCAAGAGCTTGGCTTCACACCATCATATGAAAAAAAGAATATATTTAATCTCATTTAATTACATTATGTAAGACTTTAAAAATTCATCTCATGCCCCATGGACCTCATTAATATCATTCTCTACCCATAACACATCTACACAAGTCATAAGCATCATAAAACATCTCATACATCTCAGGTTTGGCTTCATGCATCAAAAAAATAAAGGTTTGGTCTCGTGTTCACTTTTCAGATATCTAATATAAACTTTGAAAATTCATAACTAATTCTAGAAAAATCTAAATCATGCATATGATAGCTTTCTGGAAAAATGTCGATACTAAGGAGTAAAAATAGTTCTAGACCAATGTAGTGGCATTTAACTTATGGGAACTGATGAAATAGTAACTCAGGTTAGGCTACATTACTAGTACTGTCATGTAAGTTCAAAACCTTGATTCTCCATCTATGGAGCTCCAAATGAGGTGACCTTAATGGCTATAGAAAGCTTATAATTTATAGTTTATGCCTATAAAATTTCATAAGCATTGGATATCATTTGTCCTACATGTGACATAGAAATATAAACTGACCATATGAATAGTGTTATTACCATTTTAGCAGAATTTTTTCAACTTTGAAAAATCATAATAAAATATTTAGAGATCTAAATTAAGAGTTCTTTAGCTCTTTGAAAAGCTTTAGATGAGATATATATTCATGCCAAATTTCATGAAAAAATTCATCCATTTAGTTAATTTGGGGTTCAACTCACAATTTGGTCACTTTTTGAGGTTTAAAATGGTTCTTAAGGCACCAAATGACTCCTTTCTCATTCCATAGCCACTTGAGAACATCCCGTAGCACAAACACAGCCTAGGGAAGCATACCAAATGGTTTAAATCCTCATGGAGCTAATTATCACTATGCCACTTGTTATCATATACAAGCATATCATATCATATAAGGGCTCTTTGGTGGCAAAAGCATACATATTCATTCATATGGTTCCAAAATATGTACATACATTATATTTATATACATTTAAATGTGCTCAAGCATCTACATAACATATACATCATATGGTTCATTTGACATCAATATGTTAACAAAATGGCTAATTAACTATTCCTTTGCCAAAATCTTGGTCTTCAAGTTTGTGGGCTTCCATTTCTTGGACCACTTGATTCACCTAGATATGATTAGACATTGAAGGGGGAGGAGTGAGATTCTAAGAATCCCAATAGCTCTTTACCCTTTCAAACATACATAATGGATGCTAAAACATGTCAAAGAATGCATGTATGGCCTTTAGGCTACTAGTGAACATACATAAAGCATTTTTATGATTATAGAAATTCATACATATCACACATAGGCTCTTAAGGGCATTAGTCTAGCCTCACCCATTTTCAAGAGACTTTTTACTAAGGCTCACTATTCTTGAGATGCTTGGCTTTGTTTCACCCAATTCTATGGACTTTTGGCTCATCCTCACGCTTACTAAGGGACTTTTGGCATCACATACCCATTTAAGCCAAAACACATTCATAAATCACATTTCAACAACATTATGGTACCATAAGATGTAGGCAATAGCTAGAAACATTTCTCATGGCATAAAATAGGGAAAGGTTAGAGAGCTACCTTGCAGTGAAAATACAAGCTTTCTCTTAATTATTCTTCCCCTCTCTCGGCCACACACTTGTATTGAGGTGGAGTTTGATTCCATTGACCTAGACATATCAAATAGGACCTAATTACATCATTGAAGCAATCTTTAGCATTACACACACTCTGTGAAGCTACTTTCTCCTATGATTCAATTATGGCTCCATATAACACCTAAGGAAGCAACTATGGGAATTTGTGCACGTGGCTCCATTTTCTCCTTCAATCTATAACTCTTGACTCCATTTAGACTCATTGGATCCATCACATATTCATTTTAAGGAGCCCAGCTATAAGTTGCTTCTTTATGTCTCATTATGAAACCTACACCTCCATCTCACAATCTAGGCTTTCTAAATTTTTCCCAAAGCTTCCATTGATGTTCATCTCTCATATCTAGTCTCATTCTAGGCTTAGAAAAATTTAAAATACTCCATAGGTGCTTTGGATGGTTTAGGCTGAGATATAATCATGGTATGGAACCCATGGACTTTTTCAATTTTCCTTGAAGGGAATGGTACTTAGGAGGCTTCGCAGATGTCTAAGGGACTCATACCATGTCTTACATAAGCCTAATTGTCCTTAGAAAAAATCACATTTTACTCTTTGTCTCAAAACCCCAAGGTTCACAAATTTGGTTTTCTTGGTTCTCTTTTTGATTCCAATGGACCAATCTTACTTCTCACACTCCTAAATGCTTGTTTCTTTCTTGCTAAGGTTAGAATTTATCTCCCTCCATGGAAGCTAGGTTTGACCCAAATTCACTCAAGGAAACACAACCAAGAGGAAGCTAAAAGGGTTTATAATCCATACCTTGTTTACTTGCTTTTCCAAGGCACTTCCACTTGCTACAAGTTTCTTCCTCCAAAGCTTACTTATTCTACTTGGGCTGACCTCAAAATAGAACCATATTAGCCTTTAAAACAAAGGAAAAAGAGAAGAGAAGAGAAGGTGAAAAAGAGAGTGGATATGAGAAGAGGTGAGGAAGAGAGCAAAAATTCTTACCTTTTCCACAAGTTCTCTTCCCTCTTTCTCCTCCTCGGTTGTGCATCTCCTAAGCCCCTTGAAATTCTATTTTCAGATGTTCAAAATGTTGGTTAACTCAGGAGCTGAAAGGGAACATGCTTAAGTAGTCCAAGAGTCACTTTATGTACTTTTTTATTTTACATTTTAGTCTCTATTCTTAGTTCTTTTCATTTAGGCCCAATTCAACTCTTTTTCAAAATTTATTTTTTCTATCATAATATTTAGGCTCTCAAACTTATAGATTGACTTTGATTTCACTTAAATTAGATTTAAAACTATTATGAACTATTTGGTCAAAGTTTCAGTTAATCAACAATTGAAATTACTTATCGGAGGGGTTTCAATTGTTCTGAGGATTCTCATGGTTTTTAGAGCTTTTGAGAACTCCAAAAAGCTCAAACTTTTCGTTTCAAAAGTCCTCCTGTGAGTTTTCCAAAATTGCTAAAAATTTCGAAAATGCCCCAACTTTTTTAGCTCATCTACCTTGGATTTTTAGACAACTCAAACCTCAATTTCTTATTTTCCATTATTTAAAATTTTATTCTAATTTTATTTGGCCTTAAATCATTTATTGCAGGGAACTTGTTTTTATAGCTGACTTATTTCTGGCGTTTTAACGAAAACCAAATGTTACAATGAACATCTCTAATCTCAACACAACTTTTTCTATTATTGGATATTTTTTTTCCATTTCTATCGAAGAGAATTTTGTGTACCCTAAGGTATGAGAGCTTTTAGTGCAAGAGATGAAACTTAAAGTGTTAGCATATGTTTAAATTAAAAAGAAAAGAGGAAGAAAAGTAACTGGCATGTTTGATTTAGATTTAGATTTAAATTATAATTTTCTCCAATTCAATGCGAACACAATTTTGTATAAAAAGATTTAGAAAAAGCAGAAAATAAAGCAAAAACCAATCATATATATATATATATATATATAGTATATCTTAATTAAAGAGTGATAATTTTTTAAATAATTTTATTTCTTTAACAGGTGGGCTTTTTTACTATTAGATCTATATATTAAAATCTTTACTCTAATCTTTTAATTAATAAAATAAGAAACATCCTAATACTGTTAATTATTAAAAAAATAAAACTCTTAGAAATAGAGCTTTGCATGAAATTAGCCTATCCTATTAACGATTGATGTAAAAAAAAAATACTTAAAAAAGAAAAAAGAGAGAGAGAATGTGCAGAATAAATGCCGGACGAAGTGAGATGCCGGAAATGAGTCTATACTGGGAGTAGGACTGTAGGAGTCCAGAGATTTTTTTTTTCCCCCAAAAAATAACCTGAGATTGACATAAACATCACTTACTCCCCAAAATATGGAGAAAAAAAAATCCAAACAAAACAAAACACTAAAGATAATGCACTAAAAGAAAACCGACTTCGCCATAATGGGTTACTTTGATTTGACGAAGAAAGTTTCTAAATAAAAAGAATTGCAGAAAGGGAAATTGCGGTGGGTCAAGCTTTAATTTTGTGCTCGTCATTAAACTATTAAATTGAGCAACCTGTGGCTTTCGTGTGAAATTCCCACTCCTTCAATTTAATAGTATGACACACATTCCATAAAGTTTCTTTTACTAATTAATTTTTAATGTGCCAGTGTGCCACTATCCGGTGGAGTGCACACTGCATCAAATATATTAGGCTAATACATACATATATATATATATATATATATATATATTGCTTAACAAAATCTCTCTCTTTCTCTCTCATATCATTCTATATCTATATGGGTCTGTGTAATGCTTATTTGGCAAAAGGAATATACTGATAACAGATCATGCTCATTGCGTTGGGATGTGTATATATATATATATATATATATATACTTGATATTATTGAAACTTTGTGGAAAAGAACTACAACATACAACATGTACATATTTAATAAATTGTGGACTAGTTCTCTACTGAATATAACATATTTTACACATCTCTACAACGTACGATTTTTTTCTTTACTTGTTTGTTAAAAATATTATTTTTGTAACTATAATAAAAAGGTTATTTGTTATTTTCAATTTTGATTTGTAAAGTTATCTTTATTTAATATCATGAAATAAAACTTACAAACTGGACGAAAAAAAATAATTATCTTAAATTGCACTTTATAATCACATAAACTGAAGCTAAATCAACCCTTTCAATAGAGAGTCATATTTACAGGGAAGAGAATACTTGTGCTGGCTTGTTGGCATTTTATAACATTTTATATCCAAGGATTTAGGTCCTTAGGTCACTCTTACCACCTGACTCTTTTACTAATGGATAATTTTGTGACTCTTCACACTATAGCCAGTTAGTTCTGCTTTCTTCTTCTTCTTTTTTCCTTTCCCTTTGTTTTGGGCTTGGACCACGTTTTTAAAAAAAAAGAATGTTATTAATTTTTAACCTAATTAATATTTTAGATAATTAGATTTAAACCATTTGATAAAATGAATTAGTATTTTTTCATTTAATAATTACCATACATCAATATACTCAGATTTCACTACCTCATTACTTATTAATTGAAGCCCCCACTTGTAGCTAGTGCCTTCCACACTACCTCTCCCTTAAAAATTAAAAAAATTAAAAGAAAAAAATAAAGGAAGGTCCCTTTACACTCCCCCAACTATGATGTTCCCCTCCATAAATACCCTCCATTAGAAGCGTGTGTTCTCCACAAGCCCTCAATATCATATTCCCATTTTCAGTAGTGTATCCTCTTTACAACCTTCTTACTACTCTTTCATGGCTTCCCATAATAATGAAATCTCACCAAACCACATCGAGGTCGAGATTCCCTTCCATGCAAATGGAATAACAACCGAGCCAAACCCAAAACAGAGCCGCTCGACCCCCGAAGAAAGCCCCAGTAATAACATGGACTACTCTCAGAGAGCTCAATGGCTTCGCGCAGCCATGCTGGGAGCCAACGACGGGTTGGTCTCCGTTGCTTCACTGATGATAGGCGTTGGAGCCGTGAAGGAAGACATAGCAGCCATGCTTCTGGCTGGGTTTGCAGGTTTAGTGGCTGGGGCTTGCAGTATGGCAATAGGAGAGTTTGTGTCAGTGTACACTCAGTATGACATAGAGATGGCAAAAATCAAAAGTGAAATCATAAATGAAAAAGAAGGAGGTGAGGATGAGGAGGAGAAGAAGGAGAAGCTACCAAGCCCATGTCAAGCAGCACTGGCTTCAGCACTTGCTTTTTCTATTGGTGCTGTGGTGCCATTGCTAGCAGCTGTGTTTATTAGGGAATACAGGATTAGGCTGGGTGTGGTTGCTGTTGTGGTTAGCTTGGCCTTGCTTGTGTTTGGAGGGGTAGGAGCAATGCTTGGTAATACTCCTGTGAGGAGGTCCTGCATTAGAGTTCTTGTCGGAGGTTGGTTGGCCATGGCTATAACTTTTGGCCTCACCAAGTTAATTGGCTTCACTGCACTTTAAATATCAATAATCAATTACTGGGTTTTAATTTGATCGAACGCAATTTATAAAAGACAAATAAATAGATCAAGTTAATCAGAATAAGTATGCTAGTATATCAAACATATGTGACATATACTGCATAGTTGTACTAAATTTGTTGCTACTGTTTTTCTCTTTGAACAGGAGTGTTCTCAACATATGTGTAAACTGGGAAACTTTAAGTCAGTAGGAGGAACCTTGATAAGAGGATTTTGGGTGTTTTGTTTTGTTCTTGTTGTTAATGTGTAACAAAGGGTGCAAGTACTTCCATCTAGGTGCTTTGTAAAGTAAATTCAGGAGTGTGCTATTAAATAATGCATCTTGGCTACTCCCGGAGAATTTAGGCTTCATATATTCTTTTCCTTTTTAATAGATGATGTTGCGTAGCTGTGTGTCAAATCAATGTCCATGAAGCAACATTTACCATAAACTAGGGAGTCACCCGTGTATTACACAAATTTTGAGGTAAGAGCAGAAAATTTTGGGGGAAAAAAATCAATGGGTCTTGTACACAGTTGCATGGGATTTCAAACAAAAAAGAACCAAAAAAAAAATCAAAAGAGGGGCACCCAATCCAAAAATAAAGTTGCACTATTCATAACTTAGGAATGTTGTGGTTTCTTCAAGAGTTTTTACATATGTGTGTATTTTAATTTCACAATATATATAGAACAATCTCTACATTTTTTTTCCTTTTTTATTACCACTATTTGCCGTCTCTAAGACTAATATTCTTAGTATTTAGTAACATAATCTTCATCGTTTATGGAGATGAATTAGACAATTGACGGAATGCACTCGACGAAAAGAAAGTTAAATCAAAACTCATTTCCAATTGAACCTTAATCATTTTGTACCATCTACTTTGATTAAAACTTTCCTTAATAAAACACTAGGAGCATGTAGGATAGTGTTACTAACTTGTTTAGACTACCTAAACCTTCGCAAGCACACTTGGAACAAGTCTCCAGGTTCAAAGATAGTGCTAAAACATGTAGGAAAGACTTAGATTGTTAATGAGGAGGAAGTTTGGCATTGTAATGTCTAGTTTTCGTTAAACGACGAAAACTGGCGCGTTTTCAAAGCAAGACCCCTGAAATGAATTAGTTAAGGTCCTAAAAAATTTGAGTAATATTCTAGACTCCTAAAAATGAGAATGCTAGCCTCAGATGGAAGGAAAAATGAAGCTAGAATGAAGAAACAAATTTTGACAGAAATCTTACAAAACGTAATGGCAGTTTTGTAATTTTGAGCAATTTTTGGAATCCACACAAGAGGGCTTTTTAAATGAATTTTTTTAGTTTTTCGAGGTTCTCAGAGGCTCTGAAAACTATGGGAAGCCTCGGGACAGTTAAATCCCTTTCCGGTGGATGTTTTCCAATGTCGATGTGCCCAAACTTTGACGGATTCGTTCGGGAAGGTTTTAGCTCTGATTTGAGTGATTCCAAAAGCATTTTATTAAATTGGGAACCTAAATTTTATAATGGAAAAGAAAGTTCTCAAAAAGGAGCTAAAACAAAGGAGAAACGAAAATACAAAGAACGAAGGGCAAAATTAGAATTTTTGAAAAAGTCACTTCTTCCTACCTATAAAGAGGTGGTGCCTCATACTCTCCCTCATTTAGCTTCAGATTTTTCTGCCCCAAATCAGAAGAAAAACCCTAGGAGAGAGGCGCACCAAAGGAGGACGAAGAGGAGAAGAAAATCCAAGCTTAAGGTATGTTTCCATGGTAGTTTTTCATGTTTTTCTTCATCCACACCTCCTCTCCTCCCTTCTCCTTTGTTTCCTTTGATTAAAATGAAGTTTATAAATCTAATTCAAGGAGAAAGTCAAGGGAATTTTCGGATTTGAAGAGAAGAGCTTGGAGAAAGCAAGATTCAAGCAAAAATAAGCAAGGAAACTAGGTAAAATTTCATCTTATGGTTGATATGTTCACCCACCCTTCTTCTCCATTTTGCCTAACCCTAGGAGCTATATGAGGATCTGATTTTTAAGCCAAACCAAGCATGAATCTTAGGTATTTGAGGGAGAAGAACAAGAATATGAAAAGGAAATAACATAATAACTATTAGATTTCAAGATACAAATTCTGGGGTTTTGTGTGCACCTTGTAAAATCTGACCTTGTGTGATGATTTCTAAGTCTAATTAAGAGTTTGAATGAGTTATGAAGATCCCTAAGATGCTCTCCACATGCTTCCTCTTTCAAGAAAACAAAGAAATCTCCATGAAGGCTAAAATTGCCCTATGTCTCGGCCAAAGGGGGTTGTTATAGCTAGGGAGAGTTTTAAATTTTTTTAAGGCCATTCTTGAGTCATATATGATGAATGAAAATAAAGGGAGGCCTTGGAAAAAATTTAGAACTTATAGAAAGTGATTTAGTGCTTTAGGTTCCATATTATGACCTAAAGAAGCAATATGTTGTTAGGCTCTTTGTTTTGATTGTGTGATAACTCCAAGAGGTTTAAAATGAGTCAAGAATCATATTTGAAAGGAAGGAATGGAGCCTAGAAATTATTTGAGAGGTGTTGCTTCATTAGGTGCAATTATGGACCATAATGGAATTTATAGAACAACCTAGTGCCTAAGTAAGTTGTGTGGCCTTAGAATTTATTTCATAAATCTAATTGGTTTCCATAAATTGTGTCTAGGCCAAGAGAAACCTTCCCTACACTTTTGTGGGTGTGTGGTCGAAGCAAGGGAGGGAGTTTCAAGAGAAAAAGTGTGTGACTGTGTGCAAGGTAGCTCTCTCCACCTTCTCTCATGCATGGATGTGTGTTTAGCTTATCTTAGAATGTGTGAATGTGTATTTTCAAGCTATGCAAAGTATGCTAGCATGACTTTATATGCCATGATTTCATGATGACATATTATGTTTTCAGATGGATGTATGATGTTTGTTTGAGTTTATTTGAGTGTGGAGAGGCCAATAACTCTTACCCATGGTGAGGATGAGCCAAGAACTCTTGAGATTGGTTGAGACAAAGCAAAGAGTCTCCCAAAAGTAAAGTGGGCTCCCAAGAGTATGGTTGAGTCCAAGAATCTCTTAAAGAATAGGCGAGGCAAGTCCAAAATCCATGAGGAAAAGTATGAAGCCAATCCAAACACTTGGTGAGCTCTTGAATGTTTTGTATGACTTATTCATATGCCAAACTTGCTTCTTGAATGTTCATGACTTCCATGATATCCATGCATGCATTTTTATGACTTGCTTTGCATATATGATAAGCATGATTTCTATACCTTTTAATTCTCCTAATTTTGGTATTTTAATAATTAAATATGGCTTAAGGAATCTAATTGAATGAAATTTGATTTTATTGACCATGTTTGCAATTTAGGAATTAATTTACAAAATTTTGAATTCCCAATACATAAATCTCTTTTTAAATAATTTTGTAATTTGTTCCTACTTATTTGCTTCCATTCATTGGCTACAGACTTAATTGGGCTTCCTCAATTGCATGGAAAGGAGAAAAGTTACGTGTGTGTGTGAGGAAGAAGCCTCGGGTAGCAGCTCACAAACTCGAGCAAAACAGAAGCTACTCATGTGGAAAGAGACGTGGTTGAACAGAGGAAGGAGAAGCTACAAAAGAAGAAGCCATTTTCTGGATTCAAAGAAAGCAAGAAGCAACGGGCTGGGCAACAGAGGTGTAAAATGAAGCAAAGCCATGCATGCAGGGGCAGCTAACGTGGAAAACATGTGAAGTCTGGGCAAAGAGAAAAGAAGAAGAAGCTCGAGTTTTACGTGAAACATTCAAGTGGCTGAAACAGAGGAGGAAGCAAGAGGAAGGAAAAGCTTGAGAGGAGGAGTTTGAGCTGCATAGGGCATGAAAAACAAGTAAAAGAGTAACATATAGGAGCCACAGGTTTAGAGCTTGGATACAAATACACACACATGCAGAACAGAGCATGAACAGAGGAAGATAAATTTGTGGCAGAATACGAAGAAGAGAGCACGACGGGTTTGAAGGAAGCTAAATTACATATACATGCAGAGGCATGCAGCTCGAGTAAAGAACGACGTGGAAGCTCGAGTAAAGAACAACGTGGAAGCTTGAGACATGGATGGCTTGAGGATAGGTAGCTCGAGTGGAAAGTTCTACTTAGATTGGGAAGACTCCCATGGGTTTCTCTCCATGTCACAAGTATACATATGCAGAGCTAGAAAATGAAAGAGCTGGTGTGCATGGAAATCATGTGAGAAGCTTGAGCTACTGGTTGTGCATAAATGAGCTGAATGAGCTGACCACGTTGAGAAGCTCGAGTTTTTGGTTCTGATATGGAGAAGGAGCAAAATAGATCCATCCATGTAGCATGCAGCGAGTTGAAGTTCCATGTAGATTAATGAAGTGAGCTGGAGTTAAGTTTGAATGATCTCACGTGGAAATTGACACACGAAGAAGCAGCTTCAGCAAAAGAACACGTGGGCTGATGTAGGATTAAATGAAATGTAAGCTAAAGGAAAAAAATGTGTACAGCGTGAGGAGTAAATGAAGCATGTGAATGAGCTAAATTACTCAGGCAATAGCATCCATTCACCATTTCATCCAGACGCTACATTTGATCATTACTTTTCCATCTAAAGGCTGACGTGAAGGAGGCGTGACTTCAGCTGAGGGGCACGTGATTAATTAATGAAAATGAGAGTGAAAAATGCTAGAGTAATCATCGGGTTAGGAGGACGAGCTATGGGTTCCAGAAGAGAGAAAGATGACATAAAAATAGCGAAAGCTCAAGAGCTAAAGGAGGAAGCAATTCTCGTTGATTCATCCATGGCTGCAGCTACCTTTATCAATTTTCCTCCGATTAAAACCTCAATGGCAGCTTGAATTCCCTTTGGATAAAAACTTCTTTGCTCAATCTTTTAATTTTAGCATTATTTCCTTTATTAATTTGACTAGGTTTAGATTATTGGTTTAGGAATTTAATTGCTGAAAATTACTGGATTGAATTGATTTTTGGATTGAGCTTAATTTGATTTTTAGAATTTTAATTGTGATCATTATATGTTTGTAAAAATTCCAGAATTAGTGTTGTACAATTTACCTCTAAATTCCTCTTGATCTTAGGCTAATTTATGCAATGGTTATTGAATTAGTTAGCTGGAATTTTTGTGCAATTAATTGTTTGAGGAATTAATTAATCTAATTGGTGAATTAGCATCTTAAGTGGATTGTGCAATAGATTTTATTAATCAATTAAAATTGGTTGCAGTGTGTTCTTGTTCTTAATTTAATTAATTAGCTATTCAAGGTTTTTTGTGGTTGCAAAATTCCTTGAATAATTGATGAATTAAATCTTGGATGGTTATTCAAGAGCCTTTATAAGGAATACACTAAAGAGCAAGAACTTAAATCCAAATTTGGTAAACTAAAAAGAGCAAGGATAATTGAATTTTAGGGAGTCCATTTGAAAGCTAGCTACCACATTTGCTTAACTATTCACTTCAATTTAGTCTTAAGTTTTTAATTCTTGTCAATTAAATTTTAGTTCAATTAAATCCTAGCATTTTAAAACCCCCTAAACTAGTTCCAATTAGTAATACTTAGAATCCCTCCATAAACAAATTGAGGCATAAACTCCTTAGGAAATGACCTAGGTTGCACCATTATCTATAAAATTTATTTTGCTACCTAGTTTCTATTTGAGATTGCACGACACAATCGTCAATATATTATGTATGATTGAATGGGAGATGAACTATTGGGATTCTTTGAATCTCATTCCCTCATCTCCAATGATCTCACATGCTAGGTGGACTAGGTAGACATGTCAATGGGAGCTAACCACCTTGAAGGAAAAAGTTTGACAACAAAGTATTGGAAATTTGTCATTTTAAGGCCATATTGGTGTCCAATATTGTAATCCAATTATGTATATGGTTTATGACTTCTTATACATGTGTAATTATGATATTATGTGATGTAAAAATGTATGGATATGATATATGAACCTTAGAGTAGAATTTGGATATGTAATGCTAAAGTATGCATTTTGGAAAGTTTGATGTAATGTGCATATGTGTGGATGAAAAGGCCAAAATGAGATGCATAAGGTTTGGGACCATTTGGGTAGCTCACACAAGTCTTAAATGTGCTTTTAGACTTGCCCAAAAGGTACCAAGACCAAGGGAAAAGCATTTGGTTACTTTGGTATCCTATATGGAGCTAAAAATGACCATAATGGAACCCTATATTACTTTTTGGCCAACTGAGCTCTTTTTGATCTGAGACTTGACATGCAATTAGGTTTTGTTGAGAACTTTTTATGAAGCTGAAGACCATAATTTTCGGAGGTCTATAGAATATTTGATGAATTTTCAAAGTTGACATTTTTTCTGATTTTGGTCTGCTGCACTATTCATTTGGTTTGAAAATAAAATCTATTACACAAGGCTCAAATGATGTCCAATTGCCATAAAATTTCATAAAGAGAAACTATACATTCACAGTGACTCGTGCCAGCTAGTATCACCTCAATTGGAGGTCTAGAGAGGGAGATATGAATTTTTGAACATTCCATCTAGTATTAGGAGTTTTACCCTACCTAAGTTACTATTCTATTAAATTCCAAGGTTTGGGCATCATGAACTGGTCTGGAGACATTTTTTCTCTCTATTTAACATCTACAGATTTCTAGATTGGTATCATTTACATGGATTATATTTTTGTGGAATTAATTGGATATTTTCAAAATTTGCTGTAGAAATCGGTGACAGTATCAGAAGGTAGTTTGACCTCTGGACATTTTCAGATATCAAACATCCTCTGTGATGGATGTTATGATCTAGACATATTTTTAGTGTGAATTAAACATCCATAGCTTTCCAAAATGACTAAGAGTACATGATTTGGATTTTTTTAGAATTAGTTATGAATTTTCAAAATTTGGTAAAAAAAGGGTCAAATCTGGCCGAAATTTAATATGCCTATTTTAAGTTTTCCTTTGAGTGCCATGAGTTGTGGGCCACATTTTATGATCCAAATGAGTTGTATTCATGTAATTAAATATGAAAATATATGGTATGAGGTCACATGGTCCACATGACACCGAATGAAATTTTTATACACGACGCAATACAAAAATATTCATTATTTTTATGCTATTTCTTTGATTCTTCCATGAGATGTCTAATAGGAAGCATAAAGATAACATGAAATGAGCTAGAATTTATGGTGTTATAGGCGTCACAACCTCCCTTTCAACATTGTGGCACTGCCACTCTCTTCCTCACCATGGAAGGGTGGCTAGAGAGCAAGGGCGCTGTAACCAAGGCTGGAGTTGCGATTTTGGACAACTTTGTTTCTATTCTGCACGCAATTCCAGCCTTGACTTTGTGTCTTGCCCAAATTATGATACATAACTCCAAAATTCACAAGAACTGAGATGCAACCATTTCCATATGTCATCTATTTTCTGTAAAAATTTCAAAACAAAATGAGGTGGTTTGTCCCTTTAACTCACCTAATTTACAAAACTGCCCAATTTTGCCTCAAAATGGAAAACAAAAACTTTGGTGCATCATTTGTACCATCAATCCTGTTCAAAATGAGCTAAATTTTTGGCATGCTACTACTTTTATATGTTAACTAGGTCATAAAATTTTCAAGGCCAAATTACCATATTTGACACTTGTACCAACCTGTTAAGGATAATGCCCTGTTTCAATTTCACCAAGAACACATATCATACTATATTTTCCTTTAATTTAGCTTTCTATCATGAATTCTTAACGATCAATATGCCATAATTCCAAAGCACAAACACAACCTTAAGGCATCCTTAAACATTTCTACGCATGCTACCATTCCATCCATAAACTAGAATACAATGTTATCTACCATTTACTCATGTTACTCGCTACATATGTACAACTAATTGACCAAAAAAGGAGTCACCAACTATCCAATTTCATGGTAAGGTTCTAAAACATCTGCTATACATTTATACACATATCCTACAAACATAACCAATGTCATATGGCCATATGCAATATAGGTTTGCAACACTCTATATATATATATATCAATCCACAATCCAGCAACAATACAACATAGTTAATCTAAACATTGACTAGCTTTCTCATTGCCCTTATCTGTGATATTCCTTGAAAATGTTATACCACAATTGGGTGAAATATTATCTTAGCAACCAATACATCATTCCAATCATATATATATATATATATATCCATAATCTAGCAACAATACAATATAATTAATCTAAACATCCACCTGCTCTCTCTTTGCCCTTATCTGTGATGTTCTTTAAAAATGTTAACCCACAATTAAGGTGAGATATTATCTCAATAACTAGTATAACATTCCAATCATATATATATATATATCAATCCACAATCTAGCAACAATACAACATAATTAATCTAAATATCTACCTACTTTCTCCTTGCCCTTATTTATGGTGCTCCCTAAAATGTTAGCTCACAATTAGAGTGATATATTATCTTAATAACCAATATGTGATACAAAATTAAGGGATGGCCTGATCTTCACAACGTAGGTTGACAGATAGATGATGGCTCGAGACTTGATGGAAGCAAATGACTAACCAACGTTATAAGAATGTTGACCTATTACTTAGACAACATGCCCAACTGTGAACATGATAAACTAACTCATATAAAAAAAATGACGCACTTGGGAATGAATTGGGAGCTTTTGTGAACTTTAATCACCAACCTAAAGATAAGTTGACAAGACACAGGTTTCATAAAAGCAAAGGAAGGATAATATTATTACAATTAGAGAAATACTCAGAATAATTCTATTACTTCCAATGTAATCCAAATAGAGGTAGAATACATGTATTTATAGTGTAAGTCAAACCTATCTATTAAAGGAAAAGTAGGAAACTAACTGTATAATCTTAACTGAATGACCTAAAAATTAGGAATGCAAAATCAAATCTTTTTTTTTTTAAATAGAAAAGGAAAGATAATTTGCCTAATTAATTCTAATTTTCATCTAAATACATAAAGCTTATAGAAGTTAGCATATTAAACTTATAATATCATTATTTAGACCCAAATGAATCAATCTATGTATGGCTCTTAGTCCAAACTCTTTAATTTACAATATTTTAACCCAAATAATATTGAGGATATCCTGATTAATGCTTGAATAAGAAATATCAAAACTCTGCTTAGTCCAAATCTCTTAAACAAGTCCACTTAATGCTTCTTTAAGCCTTTTAGCTTTCGCCCTTATAATAGGTCTAATTAGAAGATGAAGAAAATCATTTAAAAATTTTGAATTAGCATTCACATGAACCTGGTTCATATCAATTTGACATTCCAATCATATATATAGTAAATTTAGAATTAATTCAAGTTATAAAATCACTTTGCAAGCTATGTAAAATCACATAGACAATATAAATTCAATTATACTAAATTACAATCACATACTTGAAGTCAAGTCATATAGTTAATGGCTAATAACTTGAGAAGTGCTCTGCTTGGCATCAACTCCCATATTATTGAGCTTTACTTAACTTTTGAGCTCCACTTGGCTGAATAATGAATCAATCATTTCATATATATATATATATATAGGGCTAAGTTCATGGATAGCAACATAATCATAATTGTCATTAATTCAATTCAATAATTAATGGATAGCAACATGATAAGAATTAAAACACTGGTTACTTGAATCAGATAAGGGTCCTAATCTTTTTTAATAGTATCCAATCCCCTCAAGTAGATTAACAAGTCTTAATTTCTATTTTAAACAAGTAGTTGCATATCAACAAAAATTCATACAAAAATTACCTATTAGGCTTAACTAAATTTCAACTTAGTTATACATACCTGATTCAATTTTCCCAATGCCTAAAGCAATAAACTCAACTCCTAATCTTTGATCTCCAAGCCCCTAAATTCAAACTTTACAAGCCAAATTTCGATCAGACAAGGTAGTTTACCAATTTACTTATAAAATTTCCATCCTTAAAAAGAACAAATTTAAGAAATTCCATGACCTTAAAATAATCTTCCAATTTCCTCCTCTCTTCTCAAGCAAGTTGAAGCATGAAGATCTTGAAGTCTCAAATCATGAATAAAAACTATATCATTAGGAAGTTTGCAAGATTTGCTTTATTTTTCCCTTCTATGGCAATTTGAGAAATTGGAGTTTCCTACCTTGTTCAAAGCTCTCAATGTCTTAAAAAATGGTGATTTTTTCTTTTCATCCTTTTTTTCTCTCTCATTATCTTAATGTAAGAGTTTACCTTGTAATAAGCAAGTGAGTAGCTTGAATTCATTTGACCAAATATGAATTACATGAGGACTACAAGTTATGAATTGGCATTGATTAAGTCAATGCCATTCATATCTTCTCCCTACCTAACTGGTCATGGTTTTCTTGGTCAAAGCTCTAGGTGTCCATTTTGAAGATCATTTGCATGTCTTGGCCAGCCAAAGTGAAGAGATACATCACAAGTTATTTTCTAATTGTTTAAATGGTAATACATGTGCCTAGATGGATGAAAATAAATCTTTATGACTTAGTGGATTTTAATTACATGTTTTAAGTCAACTCATTTTGATAGAAGTAGGTAGTAAGTAGGAATTTATTTATCTCAAAGGATTAATTTAGGGTATTTTAGGATACTCTCTGAATTTAGTTTAATTTAAGACTTAGTGGTATATTATACCTAATACATTTTTCTTAATTCCTTTTAATTTAATTCTCATATAATCTTTCTTATATTAGAGATCAATTAGGCAGAGTAAAATATCAAATTAATTAATTTACCTAAATCTTTTAATTAAATATCTTTCCTAATTTAAATAATTTTCCATCAATCCTTACTTGAAGCAATTTGCTAATGATATTAGCTAGATAATGTGAAACAGAAAATCAATAACTTTTGTAACCCCCACCATCAATAGCCACCAATAATGAGTAGTTTCATAGGTTATGGAACAATGTAGTAAAAGCCAATTAGGAGTTGTAACTCCTATAACCCCCTTCTTGATTTTAATGTTTTACTTAAGATTTGGACAAAATGCCCTTGTTACGGTTAGTATAAATAAAGCAATAAGAATTACATTTTCCTTAAAATTTGAGTTTCTTTCCTTTTCTCTCTAGCTTTTAAGCCATAATGTCTAGGGTGAGATATTATTAGTGTCTTCAAATCTTGTTCAAAATGAAAATTTTCTTTCTTGAACGAACTTAAGAGTACACTTAACTCTTATGAACAAGAATATAATGATCTTTTGATAAAGGATTACTTTTCTTTAAGGAATATGATTTATGAAAAATTGTTTTGGAGCATAGTAAGTTACTTCTTTTAAAATAGTTAAATATATCCTTTTCTTTAAATTCTCCAATATTTTTTATTAGAATAGTAATTTGATCTCAAGCTATTGAGATATTTTACCATCTCAATTTTAGCTAGCATCTTCCTATGTACTTTCTCTTTTTAGACAAAAAGGAAAATAATTTTTCATTTTTATATTAGAAAGATCCGATATCATAATTATTTGGATTTAAGATCTTCAATTAAAAGTTCACCTACTGCAATTACATAATTTAGGTAGCTATTAAAAGCAAATGATTTTTTTTTTATTTTGAATAATCTAAATGTCATATAATGTAAAATTCTAATTCATATAAAGTATAAGTTGAATTTACCAAGAGTTTTATATCCCAAATAATACCTTTTCTAAATATTAGAGTTTTACTATACTTGTTATGTAATAAAGAACCTCTTGAGAGGTTAAAGAAGTTTACAAATAAAGATTTGCTCAATTTTGCTGGACATTGCAATGCCTATGTAGTATGTAGTACGTGTGTTTGGGTTACCTTTAACTTCGAATGCCTCAACTTTGGGTATTATAAAAGAAGAAAGCTTAGTTACAAATTCTATATTTTTTATTATGAGGTTTTCAAATAAAGTAAGATAAGTGTATAATTTTTGAAGATAAATATATATTTTTATAATTTAATATTATATAATTTGATCTTTTAAAAAATTTCTTACATATATTGTCATACCTAGCTTTATCTAACTCATTTATACATTACATGAAATTTAAGGTAAAGTTTACATCTACTTTTAGATTTTTCAATACTGAAATCAGTTCGTTTACAGTAGAAGTGTCCATTAGTCTGTTAGACCCTAAGGGTTGCCCTAACTTGGCCTAATTCGACCGAGTCGGGTCAGGCCAAAAATATGAATAGGTAAAACTTTAAGCAAAACTATATCGAATCGAGTCGGGCCACGGGCGAAAACATGTTCTACATAACCTACTCTAGTAGTTACTTTTTTTTTTAGTTATTAATATCTTGTCATCTTATATATATTTTTATTCTTATTTTATCTTATTCTCTTTGCATCATGCAACTTTCATTACCTACCTAAACCCTCCCTACTTCTTAATTGTTTTTATCATTAATGTGCATGCTTATTAACATTTCTTTTATTAAATAATGAAAATACACATATTTACTTAAGGCTAATTATGTTAGTATAACTTATATTTTACTTGATAATACTAAATTATATTTTTATTATTGATAAAAACATGAGAGTTTTAAAAGCCCATTATTTTGAAGTATATGTTTATAAGTTTGCAAAAAGATATTTTTATATTATAAGTATTAGTTCATAAAGAGAAAAAATAGTCTGAGAGGCCTTAACCCGCCCTAACCTAACATAAAATCAAGCTTCCTCGGGTAGGCCACAGGCATAAAAATAAGCCTGATGTTTTAGTCGGGTTGGGCATTAGGCATATTAAATGTCTAACCCGGCTCTGCCCATGAATAGCCCTAGTTTACAGGTCATATAGAGCTATAGAAGTCCAAATTTAACTCTTTCTTTTTCTTTATTCATTTTCATCATAAACAAACTTAATTTAACCCATTAGATTAGAAATTATGCATGGGGAGGCTTACAAATGAATTTGGCCTGAAATAGTGCAAGTTACAAAAATTTACACTCAAAATCATGCAAATTAGGTGTCTATAAAAAGTTTAGAATGTGAATTACATGCTATAAAACTTTTAGGAAAAATTGAATTTATTTGCCCCATGAAATTTAATGGAACAATAATTTGGTTTGGATTGTGAACAGTGCCAAGCACCTAAATTAGACCCTAACTTCAAAAATATATAACTTTTTTTATACAACTCTGATTTGCACACTCTTAGTAGCTATGGAAATTTTATAATGTCAACTATATACTTGCAAAATTTCATTTGATCATTCAAAGATATGAAAAACTAGATATGTACTAAGTGAACAGTATCCGGGCCAAAATAAAAATTTTCTAGAACTTCAAAAATTTATGAAATATTATGTACAACTCCAAAAATTCTGGTTCTTAGCTCGTTAGAAAGCTCTACTAAAGTTCTATTTGTATACCAAATCTTAGACTCAAACTAGATCATTTAGACTACTTTTGACAAAGGAGTTGTTTATGCCTCTTTTATGGCTAACCTTGGTACCAATTTGAATCATTTGACATCTAATTGGAATTCTTTTACTTGGAGAAAATTTTAATCATCCCAAATGACATTTCTAACTATTCCAATGCATGCCAAAAAGTTTGGATCAAAATTTGACCTCTTGGCACCCAAATATACACATGCATAATGGTGTCTAGCATGATAATTGCTACATAATGCCTCATACACCACCACAAAATGCCATACATTCATAATTTCATACTTTCACATATAATCTCATCATAAGATATGGGATATCATCATTAATTACATTGTAAGTCCATAATGATACAAGTAAAGTGTCATATGCCATATACATCAAAATTTAATACAAAACGATTATTAATACATCATTTTCTAACTTTTATACCTTCTCATGGTTTTGGCTTTAGTTTGGTGACCCTAAAATAGTTAGTGGGAGCATGAGAGTGAGATTCAAGAAGAATTTTAGTAGCTAATCTCAACCAAATCTATGCACACATGAATACCATGAGTAAATGTTATGCATATGGTGTAAGAATGCTATGCATATGCATCATGTAAGTCAAATGCATCATATATCATAAAAAGTCATTCATTTTCTAGCCATGGCAATTTCATAAACTTACTAAGCTCAACTTATCTCAACTCAGGACCAAGGAAGAGCTACTGCATTCAATTTCATGCCTTAGGGAGCTAGGAGTCGAAAAACATATAATAGTCATACATAAAGCTCGTTGTGGAAAACATAACATGACATACTTCATGAAACCATCAAGAAACAACACACACAAGTATTATAACTCATTTAAACATTCAAGTATATGCAAGAAAGGGAGATAAAGCTATCTTGAAACTTGTAGGAGCTCAAAGTGCCACTAACCACTTGGTCTTACCTTTCCTCTTGGCTTTCTTTCACTTGGCACTTACACTTATGTGTATTTGGGTTAGATGGGCCTACACATAGCAATTACAAAACAAATTAACCCCATGGAACTCATTCTATGCTTCATTATCTTTTTTCAATCTCATTAAAACTTAAGGTGATACATAAAGCTAGTTTTAGGTCCATAATGATGCTACTTTTGGTTTTTGCTTTCCAAACCCCAAAATCTTGTTTGCTATAAGTTTTATAAATCTCAAGAAACTCATTTGAATTATTACATGCTTGGTTAGAAGGGTTTAGAGCTAATTTGTTTCCTTAACTTCATTTAGGCCTTAAAATTTCAACTTTCATTCTAAGCCTCCTAAATTTAATCCAATGCTTCCATAATTATTTATTCATCATATCTTGGTCTTTAAATTCATTAGAATTTAAAGAAATACTTCCTAGATGTCTCATCCGTACCTAGGCTAAGACACCACTAGGGAAGCAACATGAAATTTTGTTGTTTCTTGCTAGGAGTTTGATGTATACCCACGTTCCTTGGTTTTTCTGCAACTTAGTCATGAATTCATATGGCTCAAAATGCCTTTCAATGATCCCAAAATTCCTAAGGTGCAATTAAAACCCTAATTTCTTTATCTTAGTTTCTAATGCTCCTTCATTGATTCAAATTGCATATTCTAACTCTCTATGCCTCAAAACCCTTGTTCCTAATTTGTTTTGATAAAAAATCTTCTCCCTTCATCTTCCCCTAGGTTTGGTCGAACTTACAAAAGGAGGAAAAACTAAGAAAAAGCCAATTTTATCTATGGATGCATACTTTTTCTTAAAGCTTAAGAAGAGAGGAATTTGATGTTACAAATTGTTTTCTCAAATCTTCAACTTCTTCCTAGAGTTCAACCATAAAAATACTTCTTTCAAGAAGTTAAAACCATCAATAGGAAGAGCTTTGAGGGGAGAAGTTTGGTGAAGGAAATTTCATGAAAAAGTGGTTAAAATCTTACCCTTTTTGCCTTTTCATTCTCTCATTTCTTCTTCCTTCTTATGTGACCTTGAGTTCAGTTTTAGAGGCAAATAAGTCTATTCTAAATTAGAGGAGGGTGGCATGGCATGGTGATAAACACATATTTTTATCTATTTTATTCTCCTAAACTTGGACATTTTAATGATTAAATAAGGTTTAATGAATTTACTTAGATGGAATTTTGTTTAGTAACCATTTTCTACACTTTACGAATTAATTGGCAAAATAATTGATTTTAAATGCATAAATCATTTTAAATGAATTTTGTGGATAATTCTATTGAATATTCTTCATTCTTTTGTGCAGAATTTCTGATGTGCAAGTAGCTTGAATGAGCATTTGATTAAAGGAAAAGAGGAAGCTTTCACTTCCTTCTCCCCTAGCTCATGCACAAGTTGTACATTCACTCTCACGTTGCATCAGCATCAAAAGAGGAAGAAGCTCAAGGCTTGCATGAGCTGGATGCAGAACCATTTACTCATACAGCATGCTAAAGCAACGTGGTTGAAACAAACAAGAAGTTGCCACGGGTTCTGCACTCACACAAGAAGCTGCAGCACTTGCAAAAGCCATGAAGAAGCCTTTTGAGCTGGAGATTGAAGAAGTGCAGTAGCTAAACAGAGAAGAGAGGGAACTGGTTCTGGTTCTGGACGTGCAGAGGCAGCTGGACGTAAACTGGAGAAGAGAGGGAGCTGGCTTTTGGTTCTTCGGGTAGAGGCTGAACGAGAGAAACGCTAAACCTGATGTGGAGACAGGGAGCACGAGCTGGACGTGAAAACAGAGAAAGGAAGTCTGGTGTAGCAGCAACGTGGGAAAGGAAGCAACGTGATTCAATCAAGAAGGCAGCCACGGGTTCTGATGCTTTTAAAAGAAGAAGAAGCTATGCACATGCAGAATTGAGAAGAAGGCAGAATTAACGTGGAAAAGCTGCTGGAACTGCAGAAGGAAGCTACGAGCAAGACGAAGCAAATGAACAGAAAAATGGAGTTGGAGGATTGGGATGAAGGAGCTTGCCACGAGTTGGAGAAGAAAGATAAACGCATGAAGAAGAGGGAGCTGGAGATCACGTCTGGACAGCAGCAAACGAAGAAGAAAGCTGAACGCTGGAGCTTCGCATGAAAATCACGTGGAGGCAGTAGCTATACATGCAGAAGCAATGTGGCTGGGATTTGAGAAAAGAGGAAGATGAGTTGGAGAGTTGAAGCGAACCATGCAAGAAGCAACACAAACAGAACTCGAGCTACTGGAATAGAAATACAAGAAGGAAGCTACGTGAAAAGTGGAAAGCATGCAACAGAATATATGAAACAAAATAATAAAATAAAAGAATGGGGCCCACACTCCATACACACATGAAGGAGCTTCAGATTTGGATTAAGAAAGCTGAGCACGTGGAATTAAGGAAGCTACTGGCTGACGTAGGAATTAAGATGAAGATGAGGATTAGATTGCGGGATTTCAGTGTGCAGAAACAAGGAAAGAGACGTGAACAAGGAAAGAGACGTGAAGAAGGAGGGAAGAAGAATATAAAAACTTAAGAGGGGAGGAGAACGTAAGAAAAAAAAGGCTGGAGACATCGAGAGGAGGAGAATTTCCAGCGCTGAAGAAGAAGAATTTTTTCTTTCTTTCTCGATGGATGCTTCTTTGATTGATTCTCCTTCATTTAATCCTTCCATGGCAGCTTGAATTCTTTGTGGTGGCTAGCTGAAGATTGAATTCTTCTAGATGAAGATTTGAGCTCTACATCTCCTATTGAAATTGGATAAAACTCTCTTGCCCAATCTTTTGATTTTAGCATTAATTCCTTTATCAATTTGTCTAGGTTTAGCTTTTTGGTTTAGAAATTCAATTGCTAGAATTACTGGATTGAATTAATTCTTGGATTGAACTTGATTTGAATTTTGGAATTATTTATGATCATCATCTGTTGTGAAAATTCCAGAATTAGTACTGTGCAATTAAACTCTAATTTCCTCTTGAATTTGGGCTAATTGATGCAATGGTTATTGGGTTAGTTAGCTAGAACTTTTGTGCAATTAATTGCTTGCGGGATTAATTAATCTAATTGGTGAATTAGCATCTTGAGTGAATTGTGCAGTAGCTTTCATAAATTAATCAAATTTAGTGTAGTGTGTTCTTATTCTTAATCCAATTAATTAGTTGTTTAAGGTTTCTTGTGGTTGCAAAAATTCTTTGAACAATTGATGAATTGAATCTTGGATGGTTATTCAAGAACCCTATGAGGAATGCACTAAAGAGCAAGAACTTAATCCTAAATTGGTAAGCTAAATAGAGCAAGGATAATTGAACTCTAGGGAATCCAATTGAAAGCTAGTTACCTCATTTACTTGATAAATCACTTGAACTTAGTTTTAGATTTCTAATTCTTGTCAGTTAATTTTAGTTCAATTAAATTCTAGCATATCAAACCCCCAAATTAGATTCTAATAGTAATACTTAGAATATTCTTCCATAAACAATTTAAGGCACAAACTCCTTGGGAAGATGACCTAGGTTGCACCATTATCTACAAATTTACTTTGCTACCTAGTTTTATTTGAGATTACTCGACACGATCATCAAATTTGGCGCCGTTGCCGGGGAGTTTAGTTTCTTAATTGTTTGAGAAAGTTTTCTAGGTATTTTTGTTTTGTTTTATCTCTGTTTTGATTTTATTTTAGCTGAATTTTTGCTCTGTTTCGAACTTGGAATTTGGTAATTTCGGTGTTGCGTATTAATTTGCCTGCTTGCTGGAATTTTCGTTTAAAGTGCCCAGAAAATTCTCAAACTCTGTATTTCAAAGTTTTTGGGTGTTTTGAGCAAAAGTAATAGCATAGCTATTAGGTGCACCATTTTTTGGCCAAATTCCAACGTTTAGAGCACTTTTTCGAATTTTTTAGTATTTTTTCGAATTTTCTAGGATTTTTCTAATTTTTCTGGAATTTTTGTTTTAATTTTTCTTTGTTAATTTTTGTGTTCCTTCTTAGTTTTTGCTTGTCTAATTGGTGTATGACAAGAAGTTCTAGTGAAAAATTAATTGATTTGGATCCAGAAATTGAAAAAACCCTTAGAAGACAAGTAAAGATTAGGAAAAACAAAGATAGTGTAGGAATTAATAGCTCTAATTCATCTGCTTTTGATTCTGTGCAAGGAATTGATTGTGCACTTCAATTCGCTAGTGATAATATGGCTGAACAAGATCAAATAAATGCTAACAGGAATATGCATGTTCAGGCCAACTTGAATGTGAATGCAAATTTGAATAATAACATGCATGCTAGAACTATTAGAGAATTGACGGCTCCTAATGTGCATTATCAAAATCTTTGCATACAATATCCAGAATTAGATGCAAATTTTGAGCTTAAATCCGGATTGATTCACTTACTTCCTAAGTTTCAGGGACTTGCAGGAGATGACCCTCACAAACATCTAAAAGAATTCCATGTTGTATGCTCTACAATGAAGCCACAAGGTGTCTCAGAGGAACAAATCAAGCTCAGAGCATTCCCTTTTTCCTTGGATGGTTTAGCCAAGGATTGGTTGTACTATCTACCTCCCGGTGCCATTGCTTCTTGGGACCAACTGAAGAGGTTATTTTTGGAGAAATTCTTTCCTGCATCTCGCACTGCATCAATAAGGAAGGAGATATGTGGGATCAGACAGAATAGTGGAGAGACTTTATATGAGTACTGGGAAAGATTCAAAAGATTGTTGGCTAGTTGTCCTCACCATCAAATCTCTGATCAGTTGCTTATCCAGTACTTCTATGAGGGGCTGTTGATCATGGATAGAAATATGATTGATGCTGCCTCTGGGGGAGCCTTAGGTGATCTGACACCTACAGGAGCCTGGGAGTTGATTGATAAAATGGCTCAGAATGCTCAGCAATTTGGATCCAGATCAATGCAAACAGCAAGAGGAGTCAATGAATTATGTGCTCCAGACTATGGTCAGAGAATTGAGAGCAAACTTGAAGTAATGTCTACTGTGCTCCAAAAGCTTGCTTTAGATCGGCAGCAATCATCCTCCATCCCTTCTCAGACTTGTGCACCACAATCCTACCCTACTCAGACATATTCTTATCCACAGTGTTATGCATCTGGACAGACATCTTCCTCTACTACCTTGGTAGGACCCCTGTGTGATATATGCTCTTTGGCCACACATAATACTGATCAGTGCCCTATGTTAGAAGACAGGGTAGAGGCTTGTGCTGGGATGTTTCCAGTTAGGCCAATGCAACAAGGGCAACAAAAATATGATCCCTATTCTAATACATACAATCCAGGATGGAGGGATCACCCTAACCTGAGATATGGGGGAGGACAACAGCAAAATAGATACAATGCTGTAGGACCAAATGCACAGTATTCCCAACCTCTTAAGCAATCAGTTCCTATCCAAGAGGAACCCATAAAAAATAACAGCATGGAGTTTATGATGAAGCAACTCTTGGAAAAGATGGATCAAAATGAGACTAGAAACAAACAAGAATTGGCTAACATGAAAAATCAGAACAAGCATTTGGAAAATATGGTTAGCCAATTAGCTAATTCTCTCAATGAGATAAAAAGCCAAGGATCAAGCCAATTACCCTCACAGACAGTTGTTAATCCGAGGAATAGTAGCAATGTCAGTGCCATCACTCTTAGGAGTGGAAAAGAAGTTCAGGGATCCTCAGATACCACCACCATGGATAGGTCGGCGTCACCAAAAACACACGCCGCACCAAATGAGCCTAATAATGAGAAGGAGCCAAAGAAAAGTTTACCTTTCCCACATAGACCTACCTTGGGAAAGAGGCAAACGGAAGCAGATGCAGAAAAAGAGATTCTTGAGACTTTTAAAAAGGTTGAAGTCAATATACCCCTGTTGGAGGCAATCAAGACCATTCCTAAATATGCCAAGTTTCTCAAGGAGATATGCACCAACAAGAGGCGTCTGAGAGGGAATGAAAAAGTTAATTTTGGCAAGAATGTTTCAGCACTCATACAGCCAACAATGCCCACTAAGTGTCAAGATCCGGGCACTTTTACAATCCCATGCACCATTGGAAATTTTGAGTTTTCTGATACTTTAATTGATCTTGGTGCTGCTATAAATGTTATGCCTAAATCTGTCTATTCATCTTTGCAGGTGGGAGAGCTAAAACCTACCGGAGTGGTTGTGCAGCTGGCAAATAGGAGTATTGCTTATCCTTCAGGAGTATTGGAGGATGTTCTGGTTAAGGTAAAGGATTTAATTTTTCCAGCTGATTTTTATGTCCTTAATATGGAAGATGATAGATATAGATCTAGTGGACATGCCCCACTCATTTTAGGTAGACCTTTCCTGAAAACTGCTAAAACAATTATAAATGTGCATGAAGGTACTCTTCAAATGGAGTTTGCTGGCAATGTGATACAATTTAATATATTTGATGCCATGAAATATCCTTGTGATGATAACTCTGTTTATAGTATCAGCCTGATTGATATGTTAGTTGATGATGCCAGTGCTGATTTTAGGGATAGTTTGTTGACTGAATCCTATGATATTGCTGATCTTGATGATTCTTTGAAACATAATTGTGATGACTCTCATTCTTGCACTATATGTAGAGAAATTGATGAATTTTTGAGCTTGTATGATGAATTAACTCTACAGAATCTATTACTAATCAGATTGATTCTATTTCCTCTAGAACATCTATTGATTTTACTGGTCTTGTTGATCTTTCTGGTACTGATGAGTCTTTGCATGTTGATTTGGATAGTTTAGGGAATCATGATACTGATATTCATTTGACTACTGATTCTTCCCATACTCCTTCTACTAATAGTCCCAAAGATGGGAAAGTTGTTTCTTCTGTCTGTGAGTTGTCTGAACAGGTATTTAGCATGGAAGAGATTGAAATCAAACAACTCATTCCTTCGGTCGAGCAAGCTCCCACCTTAGAGCTCAAACCGCTTCCAGACAATCTCAAGTACACCTACTTGGGGGAAGATGAGAAGCTTCCAGTAATTGTAGCTAGTGACATTATTCCAGAGGAGGAAGAAAAGCTTCTTGAGGTCTTAAGGAGGAGAAAACAAGCAATAGGGTGGACCTTAGCTGACATACCTGGGATTAGCCCTGATACATGCATGCACAGAATTTTGTTAGAAGATGGGGCAAAACCAGTAAGGCAACCTCAAAGGCGACTGAACCCACTTATTCTGGATGTGGTTAAAAAGGAAGTTTCTAAACTTTTATCTGCTGGTATAATATATCCTATTTCTGACAGTCAGTGGGTTAGTCCTGTGCAGGTAGTTCTAAAGAAATCAGGGATCACAGTGATCCGAAATGAAAATAACGAATTGGTGCCCACCCGTGTACAGAATAGTTGGAGGGTTTGCATTGACTATAGGAGGCTAAATTTAGTCACTAGAAAAGATCATTACCCTCTCCCATTTATTGATCAGATGCTTGAGCGTTTAGCTGGTAAATCTCACTACTGTTTTCTGGATGGATTTTCAGGGTATTTTCAGATATGCATAGCCCCGGAAGATCAAGAGAAGACGACATTCACATGCCCATTTGGAACATATGCCTATAGACGAATGCCTTTTGGTCTTTGCAATGCCCCTGGGACCTTCCAGCGGTGCATGGTTTCCATTTTTAGTGATTTCCTTGAACATTGTATAGAAATTTTTATGGATGATTTCACTGTATATGGGAACTCTTTTGATGATTGCTTATGTAATCTGGATAGAGTCTTAGCTAGATGCATAGAGAAGAACCTTGTACTTAATTATGAAAAATGTCATTTTATGGTTCGAAAAGGCATTGTATTGGGTCATATTATATCTGAACAGGGCATAGAAGTAGATAAAGCTAAGATAGATGTTATAACTTCTCTACCATACCCGACATGTGTTCGGGAAGTCCGATCTTTTCTAGGTCATGCAGGTTTTTATAGAAGATTCATTCAGAACTTTAGTAAAATTGCTTTGCCATTGTCTAAGTTGTTACAAAAAGATGTCGATTTCCAATTTGATGATGCATGTAAAACAGCTTTTAATGAACTTAAGAAATGCTTGACCTCCCCACCCATTATTCAACCTCCTGATTGGACCCTCCCATTTGAGCTTTTATGTGACGCATCTAATTTTGCTGTAGGTGCAGTCTTGAGCCAGAGAGTGAATAAGCGGTCCCATGTGATTGCTTATGCATCCAAGACTTTGGATGGGGCCCAAGCAAATTATACAACCACAGAAAAAGAGCTTCTTGCTATTGTCTTTGCTTTAGATAAATTTAGATCATATTTACTTGATACTAAAATCATTGTCTTTACTGATCATGTAGCCTTGAAGTACTTGCTGAAAAAGCCCGATGCAAAGCCAAGATTGATCAGATGGATGCTTCTACTTCAAGAATTTGACATTGACATCCGGGATAAAAGTGGAGCTGAAAACTTGGTGGCAGACCACTTGAGCAGAATTGAAGCTTCAAAAGTAAATTCCTTACCTATTGATGATGATTTCCCTGATGAGCATTTATGTGCTGTGCATAGTTTGTATCCATGGTATGCAGACTTAGTGAATTATCTAGCTGCTTCTGAACTACCTGTTGATTTGACTAAACATCAGTTGAATAAGTTTAGGAGTGAAGCTAGGTATTATATTTGGGATGATCCATATGTATGGAGATTATGTAGTGACCAAGTGATTAGACGTTGTGTGCCTGATATAGAATTTGATTCTGTTTTAAATTTTTGTCACGCACTAGCATGTGGAGGTCATTTTAGTTCAAAACGCACAGCTAGGAAGGTTCTAGATAGTGGATTGTATTGGCCTACCCTGTTTCGTGATGCCTTTAATTTTTGTAAAAGATGTGTTCGGTGTCAACAAACAGGTAGCATATCTAGGAGAAATGAAATGCCACAACACCCTATCTTATTTTGTGAAGTCTTTGATGTGTGGGGCATTGATTTTATGGGACCTTTTCCCACTTCTTTTGGCTTTTCATACATTTTATTGGCCGTTGATTATGTTTCGAAGTGGGTGGAAGCCAAACCTACCAGGACTGATGATTCTTCTGTGGTTGTAGAATTCGTTCGCTCTCACATTTTCTGTAGGTTTGGCATTCCCAGAGCCATTATCAGTGACCAGGGCACTCATTTTTGTAACCGGAGTATGCATAGCTTGCTTAGCAAGTACGGTGTTGTGCATAAAGTAGCTACTCCATACCACCCTCAGACAAATGGCCAAGCAGAAATTTCTAACCGGGAGGTGAAGCAAATTTTGGAGAAAACAGTGCAGCCGAATAGGAAAGATTGGAGTAAAAGGCTAGATGATGCACTTTGGGCTTACAGGACTGCCTACAAGACTCCTATTGGCATGTCACCCTATCGGCTGGTATTTGGAAAAGCATGTCACTTACCGGTGGAAGTAGAGCACAAAGCTTACTGGGCCGTGAAGAAATGTAATTTGGATTTGAATGAAGCAGGATCTCACAGAAAATTCCAACTCCAAGAGCTTGAAGAGATCCGATTGGAAGCCTATGACAATGCAAGAATCTATAAAGAGAAGACAAAAGCATTTCATGACAAGATGATTGCAAGGAAAGAGTTTGTTGTCGGCCAACAAGTCTTACTTTATAAATCCCGTCTGAAGCTTATGCCAGGTAAACTTCGTTCTAAATGGGAAGGTCCTTATATAGTTTCTAATGTTTTCCCTTTTGGCACAGTTGAGCTTTTGGATGAGCAAACGGGAGCTAAATTCAAAGTTAATGGACATCGGCTCAAACACTTTTATGAAGGAGTTCCACGAGATAACAAGGAGGAGCTCCAACTTCATAACCCATCCTAAACCCCGGTTGTACTCTTTCCCTTTCCCCTTTTATAGTGTGTTGTCTTTATCTGTTTACTGGATTGTGTGCTGGCATTGAGGACAATGCAATGTTTAAGTGTGGGGGGGGATACAAATAAATTTTTAGTTTTGTTTTATTTTGGTTAGTTTATTTTTATAGTTTCTAGGTTTTTAGTTAGTTTTATGTTATTTTCCAAATCAAAAAAAAAAAAAATTGACAAATTTTTGAAAAATTTTTGAAAAATAGTATGATTCTTTTCAGTTTTCCTGTGAAAGTTGCAAGTTGAGATGATTATAATTTGGATTCACCTAAACATGACAAGTAATGAATCTTGTGTTTTGATTCAAGTAAAGTGGCAATGAATTTGATTTCAATGAATTATTTGATAGCGATTAGCTGGTGAGGATTTGAGCCTTAATTATTCAATTCTAGTGTATATTCACCTATCTTTATTTCACTCTAGAACTTGTCTTGATTCTTTGTTGAGGCCACATTTGCACTTGCATGCATAAAAATGATAAGGCATTCATTTCTTTTATAGCTAGAGAGCCAAAAAGCTAACCATACATTCATTTTATCCATTGTTTCGCCACTTTGGACTTGATTTTCTTTTCTTGTTAGCCTATAGCCATTAAATATATTTCCACCCTGTTTTAGGATGCCTTAGGAATTTCAAGGAGCATTACACCTGTTTGGGAGGAAAGAATGTGTGCTTTGCATCCATTAAGGCCACTGTTAGTGAATTTGTTTAAAAAAAAAAAAATGCAAAAAGAAGAAAAGATAGAAAAAAAAAAAAGAGAAGAAAAGCAATAGGAAATCAAAAGAAAAAAAAAAAAAGTATTTCAATTTGAGTTTGTAATTACCTGTTACTAATTAAAATAAGGCCTTGAAAGCACACTCTTCCTTATCCTATATTGTCATTGAGTCCTCTTGAGGTTCTAAGGTATCCATTTGTTTAGTTTTTTTTTTTTTCCCTTCTTTTTGTATCCATTCATTTCATCTCCCTTAGCCCCATTACAACCCTTAATAAAGTCCTTTGATTTGTGCATTGCATTTGGCATGAGTGGTGGAGACTTAGAAACTTGACAAGCTTATGGTAGTGAGCTTGGATAGGTGGAATTTGAGTGAAACACATTTCCCATAAACACTTGAGAGATGAGAGTAAACACTAACCATGTGAGAGGGCTATGCATTTCAGTTCATTCTTTTCAAATGAAATTGCCACGAAGCTTAATTCTTGATGCAAGTGAAGTTAACTTAGATTGTTAAAGTGTTGAAGAGTTGTGATTAATCTCTAGCTTGTGATTCTTACACTCCTTTTTCATTTTCATTTTCCACTTATCATTCTACTAGCCGGGTGTTTCAAATCATTCTATCTTGGATTTTGAGCTTTGCCCAAGAGTGCAAAGGTTTAAGTGTGGGGGAATTTGATAAACACATATTTTTATCTATTTTATTCTCCTAAACTTGGACATTTTAATGATTAAATAAGGCTTAATGAATTTACTTAGATGGAATTTTGTTTAGTAACCATTTTCTACACTTTACGAATTAATTGGCAAAATAATTGATTTTAAATGCATAAATCATTTTAAATAAATTTTGTGGATAATTCTATTGAATATTCTTCATTCTTTTGTGCAGAATTTCTGATGTGCAAGTAGCTTGAATGAGCATTTGATTAAAGGAAAAGAGGAAGCTTTCACTTCCTTCTCCCCTAGCTCATGCACAAGTTGTACATTCACTCTCACGTTGCATCAGCATCAAAAGAGGAAGAAGCTCAAGGCTTGCATGAGCTGGATGCAGAACCATTTACTCATACAGCATGCTAAAGCAACGTGGTTGAAACAAACAAGAAGTTGCCACGGGTTCTGCACTCACACAAGAAGCTGCAGCACTTGCAAAAGCCATGAAGAAGCCTTTTGAGCTGGAGATTGAAGAAGTGCAGTAGCTAAACAGAGAAGAGAGGGAACTGGTTCTGGTTCTGGACGTGCAGAGGCAGCTGGACGTAAACTGGAGAAGAGAGGGAGCTGGCTTTTGGTTCTTCGGGTAGAGGCTGAACGAGAGAAACGCTAAACCTGATGTGGAGACGGGGAGCACGAGCTGGACGTGAAAACAGAGAAAGGAAGTCTGGTGTAACAGCAACGTGGGAAAGGAAGCAACGTGATTCAATCAAGAAGGCAGCCACGGGTTCTGATGCTTTTAAAAGAAGAAGAAGCTATGCACATGCAGAATTGAGAAGAAGGCAGAATTAACGTGGAAAAGCTGCTGGAACTGCAGAAGGAAGCTACGAGCAAGACGAAGCAAACGAACAGAAAAATGGAGTTGGAGGCTTGGGATGAAGGAGCTTGCCACGAGTTGGAGAAGAAAGATAAACGCATGAAGAAGAGGGAGCTGGAGATCACGTCTGGACAGCAGCAAACGAAGAAGAAAGCTGAACGCTGGAGCTTCGCATGAAAATCACGTGGAGGCAGTAGCTATACATGCAGAAGCAATGTGGCTGGGATTTGAGAAAAGAGGAAGACGAGTTGGAGAGTTGAAGCGAACCATGCAAGAAGCAACACAAACAGAACTCGAGCTACTAGAATAGAAATACAAGAAGGAAGCTACGTGAAAAGTGGAAAGCATGCAACAGAATATATGAAACAAAATAATAAAATAAAAGAATGGGGCCCACACTCCATACACACATGAAGGAGCTTCAGATTTGGATTAAGAAAGCTGAGCACGTGGAATTAAGGAAGCTACTGGCTGACGTAGGAATTAAGATGAAGATGAGGATTAGATTGCGGGATTTCAGCGTGCAGAAACAAGGAAAGAGACGTGAACAAGGAAAGAGACGTGAACAAGGAAAGAGACGTGAAGAAGGAGGGAAGAAGAATATAAAAACTTAAGAGGGGAGGAGAACATAAGAAAAAAAAGGCTGGAGACATCGAGAGGAGGAGAATTTCCAGCGCTGAAGAAGAAGAATTTTTTCTTTCTTTCTCGATGGATGCTTCTTTGATTGATTCTCCTTCATTTAATCCTTCCATGGCAGCTTGAATTCTTTGTGGTGGCTAGCTGAAGATTGAATTCTTCTAGATGAAGATTTGAGCTCTACATCTCCTATTGAAATTGGATAAAACTCTCTTGCCCAATCTTTTGATTTTAGCATTAATTCCTTTATCAATTTGTCTAGGTTTAGCTTTTTGGTTTAGAAATTCAATTGCTAGAATTACTGGATTGAATTAATTCTTGGATTGAACTTGATTTGAATTTTGGAATTATTTATGATCATCATCTGTTGTGAAAATTCCAGAATTAGTACTGTGCAATTAAACTCTAATTTCCTCTTGAATTTGGGCTAATTGATGCAATGGTTATTGGGTTAGTTAGCTAGAACTTTTGTGCAATTAATTGCTTGAGGGATTAATTAATCTAATTAGTGAATTAGCATCTTGAGTGAATTGTGCAGTAGCTTTCATAAATTAATCAAATTTAGTGTAGTGTGTTCTTATTCTTAATCCAATTAATTAGTTGTTTAAGGTTTCTTGTGGTTGCAAAAATTCTTTGAACAATTGATGAATTGAATCTTGGATGGTTATTCAAGAACCCTATGAGGAATGCACTAAAGAGCAAGAACTTAATCCTAAATTGGTAAGCTAAATAGAGCAAGGATAATTGAACTCTAGGGAATCCAATTGAAAGCTAGTTACCTCATTTACTTGATAAATCACTTGAACTTAGTTTTAGATTTCTAATTCTTGTCAGTTAATTTTAGTTCAATTAAATTCTAGCATATCAAACCCCCAAATTAGATTCTAATAGTAATACTTAGAATATTCTTCCATAAACAATTTAAGGCATAAACTCCTTGGGAAGATGACCTAGGTTGCACCATTATCTACAAATTTACTTTGCTACCTAGTTTTATTTGAGATTACTCGACACGATCATCACATGGCCAAAATAAGGGAGAAAGGAAATGGATTATAAATTTTTTTTATAATTCCTGTTTTGTCCTTTAACTTAAGTCCCTTTGTTTAGGCTCACTTTAGGTCCTTTTTTACAACCGTCTCTTTCATATGAAAATGTAAGTCCTCTAGTTTATTAAAAATATTTATTTCAATTTTATAGGATTTGGAACCATTTTGAATCATTTAGTCAAAATTTAGGTCAACTAATAGCCTTAAATATACATTGGAAACGTTTTGACCATTTTAAGGGTTCCTATGATTTTTAAACCTTTTGAGAACCTTGAAAAACTCAAATTTTCTATTTAAAGCTCCCTCCTTTAAGTTTCTAAAAAATTGTCCAAAATTACAAAATTACCACTGCATATATGATTAAATTTATTTAGCCATTCTGGCCCCGGTCTTGAGCTATCTTTAGCCTTGTATCCTCATTTCTAGATATCTATATTATTATTCTAATCTTAGCCTCAATTTATTTAATTATAGGGTCTTCTTTTATATCTCATTGGTTTCAATTCTGTTTAAGGAAGACTAGGTATTACATATATTAAAGTTTTATTAAAAATTTAATAACAAAAATATAAGAAATTGATTTTAAGTTTAATCTATTTTGAAAGCTAACCAAAGATGGCATATAAAAGTCATACTACCTAAATTGGGTTAAATTTCAAAAATAAATAATAAAAAAACTCCAACATAACCTATTTTACAATATGACCATACTTTAAAAACCAATTTTTATATGAACTTTATCTTTTTGACTCATATTTATCTTTTCTGAATTAAACCTATCAATTAATCAAACTTTTCACCCATGATCAAGTCATACTAAACTTATCATTATGATATGCCAAGAGGAAGAATATTAACATGGAATAAATTCCAATTTTTACTTTTTAAAAGTAAGGCATAAATCCTGGGCTGTATAGTCCCATCTCTTGCCAAGAAAAGAATTTAATTAAGTTCTGCATAATTAACTTCTTTTCTATAAAAAGAAAAAGGAAAATTAAGCTAGAGAGCATTTCGAATTCTAACCATATATACACAATGACTACAAGAAAGAAAGACTAACATGTAGTGTATGCATCTTTTTTTTTTTTAAAGGGATAGTGTGTGGTTTTCTATTTATGTTAAGAAATTTACTAAAATATAAATTTATTGGATATTGCTAAAATTTTTTTAGGTTACATCAACATTTGATACTATTGAATTAGTCGTAGTAGTAGTAGTAGTAGTTAATCTTTTATCATTCTCTTTTGGATTAACTTTTTTTATCAAAATATAGAAAAAAATTATTTTTTTCAAATGAGAATAGGAGAAAAACTACTAAAATAGCAAATGATCAATAGGACTATGATAAGCCCAAACTAAAATAACCTTTCTTACAGAAAGACATAAACGAAAGATGCAAGTTTAATCAAAATCTATACACTAAAACCAACATTTAAAAACAACCAAACTATTGGAAAGAAGCTAAAAATTATTATGGTTGAGTAATTCTTGTGTCAAACATACTACAAAGAAGTGGGAGATTAGGGATGGTACATTAACCATAGTTCAAAATATTACTTAACCATAGTTATAAAAATTGTGGTTAAAACAAAAATTTAATCACATTTATCAAAAAATGTGGTTAAGATCAATGTTTAACCATGGTTCTAATAAACCCTACTTAAACTATTCATTACCTTGACCACAATTAGATAACTATGTTCAAGACAATAGTATAACCATAGTTATAGTTAACCATGGTTAAGCCATTTTGACTTGACCACAGTTATCCACAAAACCATGGTCAAGTCTTGGCTTAACCACAATTATGAAAAATTGTGCTTAAGCCTCATTTTACTTGACTATAGTTTTTTAAAAAACCTTTGTTAAGTATATGTTCTAACCATGGTTTTAGATAACCATGGTAAAGCCTTATATAACTTGACCATGTTATTTTAAAAAGTCAGAGTCAAGTGTATGGGTTAACCACGGTTAGTGAAGCCAATCTTCTCTTCTGCAAATCCACAACTCCATCTTTGTGTATTCACTTTATCTTGATGCTACTCATCTGCTGCAATGCACTTTGTCCCTCACCTCTCTCAGATCTAGCTATCTTCAACATTTTTTTTGGTTGCATTTTGGTCATCATTCTCATTTGCGTGGCCTTTCATATCATTTCAATAAGTTTGTTTTCCTTTTTTGGTAGCCATTTTTGGATATTTTGATGCTAGATTATTTTGAATTTTTTGTTGGTTTTATTGTTCAAAATGTGAATAAAATTTGATTGATTTTAATGGTAGATATTTATTATTTGAAATTTCATTTGTGGTTTTAGTTAGTTGTAGAGTTATATATTGCTGAATTTCTTTTTGGCTTTATTATTTAGAATATAAGAATTTAATTTCTATATTTTATTATTTGAAATATCAATTTTAGTTGCTCAAAATTTTTTTTAATTAGTGTAGTGTCTTTCTAATTTTTTTTATTATGATTAGTGTTCAAGTCAACTTGCATTTACTTCAACCAATTTATATTTTTTATTTGATGAGAGATAGACTATCAATGCAAAAATTATAGGAGACAAAAGCTTTATTGAGCTTAGAAAATAATTTAGGCAAATGTTATATTTCTTTATCATTATAATTCAAAGGGATTATTTAATGATTATGAAAGTGTGATCTTTTACTTCAACTACTTGGCTAAAAAATTAAGATCAATTAGAAAATTATTTTTTTAAAATATATCATACTAATAAATAGAATGTACCATAAAGATTATTTTAGAAGGGATCAAGTTTATAATGATACAAAAAAAATGGTAATATAAATTCAATTCTTGTAAATAGTACTTAAATTATTAAATTCAGATGAGAAATACACAATATATTCAGATAAAGTCAAGCGGTGATATTTTACCCCTAATGTATATGGGGAGAGATAGTGCATTACTTTAAATCAAATAGTAATGTTTTATTATCTTTAATGATGGCTAATTATCTAGTAAGGTATTTTCTTTTTAAATATTAAATAATTAAAGATTTCTTTTTTTAGTTACATAAATGGACCAATCTTGGACCATTAAATCCCGAAATACTCGTGAATATTTAGATAGATTGAATAGATTCGTAGACTTTCATTTGCTAATGGGAGCATGGAAGATCAAATAATATGTATATATCCTAAATGTCAATTTAAGAAATGGTGGATTAGAGAAGTTATGCATGACCACTTGATTGTTAAACCTTTCTCATAAGGGTATAATTTTTGGGTTAGACATGAAGAGAGACTTAGACATGAACATACTATAGAGCCTCAATTATAGCCATAAGTGAGAGAAGAATAAATTTGTAGGGACGATCTTATGCAAGACATGGTTTTTGATGCATTTGGGGTTCATGATAACAAAAGTGTTGATGAAGTTGAGGGTCCAGTTTTACCATCAAACCAGAGAATGAACAATGATGCAAAAGTGTTTTATAAGATAAGGGATGGGCAACATAATTTGTTTAAAGGGAGTGAAGAGTATTCAAAATTGCCTTTTTTAGTTAAATTATATCAATTCAAGTGTTTATGTGGAATAAGTGAGAAGGTTATGTCAATAATATTAAAGTTATTGGCTAATGCATCCAAGGGACTTTGAGGCTTAGAAGCATGATGCATACTCAGTTTGCTTTAAATCCTCAAAATGTACGTGTTGGGTTAGCCATTGATAGCTTTTATTCATTTGGCACTTTAAATATAAGTTACAACATATGGTCAGTGGTTCTTATGACGTACAACCTTCCTCTTTGGTTGTGTATGAAATAAAGCTCATTCATTCTATCAATGATAATTCCAAGAAGGCGAACATCAGGGAATGACATTGATATCTATCTACAACCGCTAATTAAAGAGTTGATAGATTTATGAAATGTGGGAGTTGAAACCTATGATTCTTAGACTAATGAAGTTTTTAATATACATGCAGTTATGAGGTGGACTATTAGTGATTTTTTAGGGCTTGAAACATTATCTGGCTAGAATATGCATATTGAGTTAGCTTATCTATCTTGCAATTGTGATTCAATTCCTTTACAACTATATCATAGTCGAAAGTGGTGTTTTATAGTCCATCATTATTTCCAAACTCAACACATAAATTTAGATTGGCTCGATGTAAATTTGATGAAAGAGAAGAGAAGAGGAATCCTCTAACAAGAATTATAGCTTAGAAATCTTAAGACAACTTGAGAATATTAATGTTTTGCTTAGAAAAAAGGTGGAAGTTAAAGGCTAAGAAAGAAGACCTAAAGGAGTTGGTAGTGTAGATAGTGATGCTCTACAATGGTATAAGAAGAATATATTTTTTAAACTTTCCTATTGGGCAAATCATTTGATACATCACAATTTTGATGTGATACATAGTGAGAAAAATGTTTATGACAATGTGCTATTCACTTTGTTGAATGATTCTAGATGATTGAAAGATCATTTAAATGCATAGAAAGACTTAAAACAAATGAGCATTAGGTCTGATCTCTGACTTGATGACAATGGTAGATATCCCTAAGCTGTATTAACATTGACAAATGCCAACAAAGATGTGTTTCTTAAGACTTTAAAGAATATCACTATACCAGATAGTTATTCAAGTAATATTTTTAGGTATACTGATTTAAGATAACGTAAAATTGGAAGACTGAAAAGCCACAACTCACATGTTCTTATAAAGCAATTGCTACCCTTAGCCATGAGAAAGACACTTCCCAAGTAAGTGTCGATAGTTTTGATTGACTTATGCTCATTTTTTAAATAATCATGTAATAAGGTGTTAACCATGAATGAACTTAATCAACTTTAAAATACAGTTATTATGACATTGTGTCATTTGGAGATGTTATTCTTGCCTTCATTCCTTATAGTTATGGTCCACTTAATTATACACTTAACCGAAAAAGCCAAACTTGGAGGCCCTATCCATTATCGATGGATGTATCCTATAGAAAGTTAATTAATACTTATTAAATACTTTGTCATTGTTTTAAATAATTTTAATTTCATTTATGACATCTAATGTAATGTGTTAAATAGGTACTTAGGGAAGTTGAAGTCTTATATACGAAACAAGGCACAACCAGAGGGCTTAATAGCTGAAGATTACCTTACTCAAGAGGTTTTAACTTTTTGCTCAAGGTTTTTGGATGAAATTGAGACAATATTCAATTTGCCTAGACATATAAATGATGAAACTGATATTGGGTCATCCAATGTTAGCATTGTGTTTTCACCTATTAGAAAACTAGTGAGTAGTTTTGAATACATTGCTCTCTCTTCTAAGGAGAAATTACAAGCACACCATCATATGTTAACCAAATGTAGAAAAGTAGACCCTTTTTTTTTAGTAAGTCAATTATATATTGAACTTGGTGTTAACTACATAATTGAAATAACCTAATTATCTTTTATATGTCATATAAGGAATTTAAAGATCATGTTAAGAGACAATTAACAAGTCACACATGATCTTTATTAAAAATAGATAAGAGAGTTCATAGAGGATTTGTTGACTAGTTTTCTCGCCATGTAAGTATATGTATATCTTTTATTATTGTTTCCTTCATAAGCAATGATATAATAAAGCACACACCGTTTCCTTTGTTCTAGATAAGAAATGATGTCAATAGATCACATTCAATTGATATGAATTTTCTTGCCATAGGTCCACTTGATAAAGTAAGGTGACATACTTCTTACAACATTAATGGATTAAAATTTTAAACTTTAGATCGAGACCAAGGGTTGAAAACTCAAAATAGTGGGGTCTTTGGTTCTCTGGTCTACTACAACTCATTGTATTATGCTAGGATCTCTTGTGATCTATTTTTGCGAGAGCCTAAGATTATTGTCTCTGTAAATAAATTTTTCATTAAGTTTGGCAACTATTACTTATAGTCTTTGAGAATAAACTCAGACACCGACTATGCTCTTCATGTGAAGGGGATCCTATAGTATTCACATCTTTGTAACAATCTTATAATAATGATACTTGGGAGTATTTTGAAATTTACTCACTACTCCTTATAGGATCATCAGTTTCCCACTTCTATCCTCAGTATACTTTCTTTCTTTCTTTCTTTCTTTCTTTATCTTACTAGCTTACCTTACTTAATGGTGTTAATTAGACTTGCGCTTTACATATATTCATTTTGTCTTTTCTCTCTTGCAATCTTTGACTATGTCCATATTCTATAGCCAAGTGCCTTTAAGCATTGGTGTATTTTGTATCTTATAAGGCATCTCACACATTAAGGGTGTCTAATTTTCTTAAGATAAGTATCATATTATGGTCCCTTAAATATTTCATCTTGGTTAATTTATTTTCATATGGACTTAGGCTAAACATACTAAACTCATGCTACTTAATTCTTAAAGCTCTAGTGCCCTAGGAACCTTCAATTTATATAAATATATACTTGGGATTCCTTCTTAATACTTTTCTTATAGTTTTAACATTATTAGAATCTTTTAAGTTCTTTTTCTTTAGCTTATCCTTCAACTTAACTAACCAGGATACTTCTCAATTATTAGTATACTCTTTATAGTTGATATTATCATTTGCTATATACTTAAATTACATGACTATTAAATTGGCTAGACCCAATATCATATAACCACTGTGGCAAGCAAATCACAACATTAATCACTAATACACAAGCACATCATCACCAAGCTCAAGGCACCATCACCTATATATTACAAATCTCCTAACAATTTAAAGTATGCTTCTCCTACTTCTCTATAACTTCTTTTCTATCATGCAATTTGGCAAGAAAAGAAACTCTTTCTTCAATCTTTTCCTAATGCTTACTATACTACCTTATAGCTACCTTCCCTTGCCTAGTTATCTCTACTTAGGACATTGTATTATGCTTCATAGAGAAGCACACCAAGGACAATATTGCTCTCTAGTGCACTCATTTGTATTGTCTTTTCACTTATCATTAACTTTATTAAGTCCTTGGTTTTGAAGCTGCCACATTCTTTCTCTATGACTTTTATTATTACCTTACTCATATCAAAGACTATCCTTCTTACCTTACTCTATGACTTTTATGACTTTAATTCCTCATTAGTTCTTTGCTTATTTATACTCGAGCTTGCTTTTACTTTTCTAGGTTCGCCTAAGCTCACTTACTTTCTTTAAACATTGAAGGGGGTCTAACTCATCCCAATCTTATTCTCTAATCTTTAATTAGATTGTTCTTTTTGAAAGGGACTTTATTCAATGTAAATCCTAAAATTTATCTTTCTTAAAGCTTTTAAGCTTATATAGTTATTTTTTGTGTCTTGAAACTCACCAACCTAATTAGTTCTCAATTTTCTATAGTTTCCTTGGAAGTACTGAGACACTACTTGCTTTAAGTCATTCCTTTATTCTGATCAAAGACTAAGATCTCATTTACTTAGGTTTTCTACTTTTATACTTAAGAGCATATTTTACTAGTCTTAAGGCTTTACCAATTGAATTCAAGTCACATGTTCTCAATTATCTTGAATCTACTTTATTGGCAACTTTATGCTCTAGCTACTAAATTTGTTACCCATGTGCTTTTACATTTATCTATCTCACACTATGGAAGCTCATTTAATTTAGGGGTGAATTCCTATCCCTTATCTATTAGGTGTTAACTTTCATTTACATCTACTTTTACTATACTTGATCTATTAATTCTCTTTTAGTCATTGCTAAAGAAAAGGTATTTCTTTTATGACTAATTTCTTAACTCTTCCTCACTTTCTCTTTGTTCCTATAATTACAAATTTAGGGGCCTTATCCCTTGGGGGTCATTGAACACTAACTGGGTGGTCTTCCAACTTATTACATCTTGATTTCCTCTTATCATAATAGAGAGAACTTTCCTTTGGTTAACTTTCCAAGCCCCTCCTATTTTCAAACTGAGGTTCTATCTCTTATTTGTCTCATCTTATATCTAAATTTCTACTCATTGTCATTCTTAAGCTATAACTCATAACTTAGCCTAAGAAACTTTCCTTACTAAGGGTTTTTTGAAATTTCTTAGGTAGCAAATTATCGTGGATTTAACTAGCTCATATGGGGTTACTGTATATTACCACTAGATTCTCTTAGGCTTTTCTTTTCTAATCTTATTCTCTTTCCTAAATTTAACAGTGAACATGTTAGGTATCTATATTCCCCAAACATTTGACATTGAAATCACAGCCTTTCTAGTGTAGCACCTAATTTTCGTAAAAATAATGGAAATAAGCTAGATATAAAAGAGAGTCCTCTAAAATAAATCCATAAAGGCCAAATAAAATTAGGATAAAATTCTAAATATTAGAAAATGAGGAATCAAGGCTTAAGATGCCCAAAAATGGGAGCCAGAGTGGCTAAAGAAAATTTGACAAAATGTAATGGCATTTTCATAATTTTGGACAACTTTTAGAAAAATTAAAGGAGGGATCTTTAAATAGAAAAATGAATTTTTCCAAGGTTCTTAGAGGCCTTAAAAACCATGGGAACCCTTAGAACAATTAAAACCTCTCAAGTTTACGTTTTAGAATGTCAGTGAACTTAAACTTTGACCCTATCTTTCAGAAATGTTTTAGGCCTAATTTGAGTGATTCCAAAGGCTATTTATAGGTTGGAGAATCTAAATTTTATGATGGAAAAGATGATTTTCAAAAAGGAATTGAAATGAGTCTAAAACAAAAGGCCAAGAGTGAAGAGCAAAATTGGCATTTTGAAAAGCTTCTTATGGAACCCTTCCTATATATAGGTGGCACCCCACTCTTCTCCTTATTTTAGCTAACCTAACTTTTGCCTAAAATAGAGGAGAACTCAACAAGAAAGGGCACACAAGAGGAGGGGAAAAAGGAGAAGAAAAAAGGTAAGAAATCCTTGAAATTTCAAGCTCCTTCCTTTAGCAAGCTTGTCCTCCTCCTTCTCCTATTTCTTTCCATGGTTTTGGTGTGTGATTTGGATCTATTTTGAGCCATGTTCAGAGAGGAGAAGTTTAAAAATCCAAGGAGGAGCTAAAGCAAAGTAGAAAGCTCTTGAAAAAACTAAAGAATCAAGGTATTTCCATGGCTTTCCTTTCTTCCTTCTTCTTGGTCTTCCATGGAGTAGTTTCGGCCTCATATAGAACAACCAAGAGAGACAAAATTATGACCTAAACCAAGCATGAAACCTAAGTTTTTAAGGGTTGAGAAACAAGTATATGCAAAGAAATTTCAAAAAGAAGCACTAGAAATTAGGTTTCCAAAACCTAGGGTTTTCATTGCGCCTTGGTATGTATAAAGCTTTCTAGTGGTATTTCTAATTGTCTAAGAGTGTATATGGGTTCTTGAGACACCTAAAAAGCTTCACATATGTCATTCCCTTCAAGAAAACAAAGCTAACTCTATGGGTCCAAAAATGGGTACATGTCTCAGCTTAGACAAGAAGAAGCACCTAAGGAGAATTTTAAATTTTTCTAAGGATAGAAAGGGGCTAAATATGATAGAAGAACATTAAAGGAAGGCTTAGAAAAGATTTAAAAACCTTAGTTTGTGAGATAGAGATATAGGTTACATAATAAGACTTAAAGAAGCAACTTATGTCTAGGCTCTTGGAAATGACATTATGATGACTCCAAGAGGCTTAAATGGAGTTAAGAGACCTATATGGAAGGAGAAAATGGAGCTAAGACTTTGAATTCTAGCACTTGCTTCATTAGGTCTTATACGAAGCCATTATGTAACCATAGAACAAAGTGAGCTTCCATAGAGAGTATATGATGCTAGAACTTGCTTTCATGATGTAATTGTGTCCTATTTGATGTGTATAGGCCAATGGAACCAAGCTCCATCTAATTGAGGTGTGTGGCCGAAAAGGGGGAGGAATAGCTAAGGAAAAAGTGTTGAGTTCTTACTTCAAGGTAGCTCCCAAACCTTTCTCACATGCATAGCTTAGTTGTTTTCTTGTCATTGAATGCTTGTGTATATGTTTAAGCCATGGGAAATATTTCTAGCCTATGCTTACATATTATGGTACCATTATTTTTCTTGAAATATGTTTATGATTGTATTATGGCTTGCATGTAGTTGTACCAAAAGTCCATTAGTAAAGGTGAGGATGAGCAAAAAATCCCTAGAAATGGGTAAGACAAAGCCAAAAGTCTCAAGAAGAGTGAGGCTTAGTAAAAAATCCCTTAAAAGTGGGTGAGGTAAATCCAAAAGTCCCAAGAAATATGGGTGAGGCTAGACCAATGCTCTTGAGAGCTTATGCTTGTTATGTATGAGTTTATGTGACAAGAAAAATGCCTTTATACATGTTCACTAGTTGCTTGAATATCATACATGCATTCTTTGGCTTGTTTATACATCCATTATGTTTGTTTGAAAGCATTAAGAGCTATTAGAATTCTTTGAATCTCACTCTTCCCCTACATATGCCTAACCTTGTCTAAGTGAGCCAAGTAGACAAAGAAATGGAGGGCAACAACCTTGAAGGTCAAGATTGGAAAATGGTTATGAAAAATAGACTTTCTGATGGCATATTGATGTCAAACTATGTAACCATGAGATCTATATATAATATAAACCTTGGAGCATGTTCTATTGTATGAAACAATGGTGTATGTATCAATGTGGAAACTAAATGAATGAGAATATGAGATTTTGCCACTCATTTGCCCTTATGTGACATGATGCACTTGTGCATGTATGCATATGGCAGGGTGAAATTGAGCTCCATAAGGATTTAGATTATTTGGCATGCTTTTATATATGGTATTTATGCTTTTATACTTGCCCAAAGGGTTGTAAAAATTTAAAAAGAGCTTTTGGTGTCTTAAAGTCCCATTTGTGGCTTCAATTTTGACCATTTGGTGAGCTAAACCAAAGTATGAACAAATGAATTATTTTTTCCATGATATTTGGCCAACAAGTAAGCCTCATCTAGATCTTTTCACATAGCTAAATAACACTCAATTTGGAGCTCTAAAAAATTTATAATGATTTTTTAAAATTGGCTAAATTATGTAGAAATAGTATGGTTACTGTTCATTTAGTTAGTATGCTTCTCTATGTCACACATCTCCAATGCTTGTGAAATTTTACAAGAATAAACTAGATACCATAAGATTTACATAGGCACCAAGATCACCTCATTTGGAGTTTTGTAGAGGGAGATATGAATTTTTGAAGTTACATGATAGTATTAGTAGAGCAGCCTGACTTATGTTACTGTTCCATCGATTTCTGGTGGCTTAAGGCTACTGCATTGGTCTAGATTTATTTTTAGTCAAAAGAAAGACATCCAAAAATATTTAAAATAGTATGGTTTAATTGATTTTAATTTTTCTAAAATTAGTTATGAATTTATGAAATTTGTATTAGAAAATTGGAAACTGAACCAGAGAGCAAACCATGCATTTTGTGAGATATGGTCCTAAACCCGAAATGAATGAGACCAAATGTGATGTGTATGACTTGTATGGATGTGTTAGGACTAAAAAATGATGTGGATGAATTTACATGATCCACAGAGCATAAAATGAGGAAATGAGATCTTACATAACACAAATATATACAATTAAATATTTATTATTTTCTCATGTGACATGCATGGTTTCTTATCCTTATGCTTAATACATATAAGATGCATAGAGATGGACAATGAGACTATGGTATAATAGCTAAGAGGTTAAGGTATTACATTTATTGGTATCAGAGTAATGGTTCAGGCACTTTGATGTGGTTTGTGGCTTGAGAACATAATATTGCCATTATGTATGAGCTATAGATGGATGAAATGAATGTGAACTGTGGCGTGTGTTCATATTTATGCTGAGTTATGTTCATAATGTTTTAGGGAGATGGTGAGCACATAGAGAGGTAGGCCTTCTAAAGAGGCTTACGCAGAGGTAGAGCCTAGTGAGTCGATGGCTGGAGCCTTTCAGGCTATTATGATTTACTTGTATCAGCAGCAAGCCATATTATGCAGCTTTAGGAATGGCTTGCTTAGAGAGACAGTGAAGGCCCTACTCTTCCTCCTCCACAGCCACCACAACACTTAGATCATCTTAAGCATTTAGGGGCAACTCACTCAAGTCCACAATCATAGATACAACAGATGCCTCAGACTCTACCATCTTAGATGCCTCTAAACCCCAAGTAACCTTCCACGAGGTAAACCATAGCATAGTTCAAAAAGTTTGAGCCTTCTACCTTTGACAGTGAGCTAAGTATAGAGAAAGCTAAGGCTTGGATCATGCAACTAGAGAAGATATTCAGGGTTATGGAGTGCATGTTTGAGTAGAAGGCCATGGTGGCCATTTTTTAGCTAGAAAAAGAGGTAGATTATTGGTAGAGGAGTATTGAACCGATTATAAAGTCAAAGAACATCCAAATTAACTGGAAGACATTCCTACAGGCATTTTATGAGCAGTATTTCCCTAGTTTTATTCGAGATATGAAGAAGTCAGAGTTTGTACTCTTGAGGCAAACTAAGGAGATGTCAATGGACCAATACGTGGCAAAATTTGTAGAGCTCTCCAGATATTCCTCTTATTTGCAAAAACATGATGACAGAAGGTGGAGAGTAGATAAATTAGAGAAGGGCCTCCTACCAGAGATTAGAAATAGAGTGGTACCCTAGAGGATTAGGGACTTTAATGCCCTAGTCAAGGTATGTAGAGTCACCAAGGCAAATATGAGGATGATGCATCCCGCCTCGAGTGCTAGACTTCCTTTTCTAGAGATTAAGAGGACATATGAAGAGTTACCTACCACCAGTAGTAATAAAAGAGGTGGCAGAAGTCAATAAGATAGAAGAGGTAAGAACAAAAGGAAACCAACTCAGTCCAGTAGAGTTAATTCCACTCTAATAGCCTGTGCTCAGTGTGGTAGGAATAATGGGAATAGTCCATGCTATACAGGCCAGAATGTACGTTTCAAGTGTGGTAGGCTGGGGCACATAGCCAAAGGCTGCACACAGCCTACACCATAGAGGGAAGTAGCTCTTGCACCTAGACTGTAGACCCAGGGTAGAGTTTTTGCCCTGACATAGCTAGAGGCTTACAGGTCTCTGAGTTTAATCTAAGGTACTATTAGGATTAATGATTATTTTATACTTGCATTGTTTGATTCAAGTACTAGCCACTTTTTCATACCTTATGACTGTGCTAGGAGGCTGGGTCTGAGCATGTGTACTTTACCATATGACTTACATATATCCACTCCTACAGGAAATAGAGTCATTACCCTTGATGCTTGTTTAAACTATGTAGTCCAGTTTAACCATTGCTTTACCACACTTGATTTGACATGTATGCCCCTCATTGATATTGATTTGATTATTGGAATGAACTAGATGTTTGTAAATAATATTATGCTTGACTATTACCACAGATGTGTTTCTTTGCCTGAATGTGGAACTATACCTAGTATTAGGATTGAGCTAGCTTTTATGACTACCTCCCAGGCTAAGAGAGCTCTATAGCATGGTTGTCAAGGGCTTTTAGTTTTCTTTTCCCTACAAGCTGAGGTAGAAGAGGGTATAGAGGAAACACCTATAGTAAGAGAATTTTCAGAGGTATTTTCTAAAGAAATTAATGATTACCCTCTGATAGGGAAATAGAGTTTCCCATAGACATTGTGCCTAGGGTAGGTCCAGTGTCTAAGGCTCCATATAGGATGGCTCCCACTGAGCTAGTAGAGCTTAAGAAATACATAGAAGAGCTTTTAGAGAAAGGTTTCATTAGACCCAGTGTTTCACCATATGGAGCTCCAGTCTTATTAGTAAAAAGAAAGATAAGAGCTTTAGATTATGTATAGATCCTAAAGAGCTCAATAAGATTACGGTTAAGAATAAGTACCCCCTACCTAGGATAGACAACCTTGTAGATCAGTTAGTAGAAACATCAGTCTTTTCTAAGATAGACCTTATGTCAAGATATCATCAACTTAGGATTAAAGTTGAGAATATTCTTAAGAAAACTTTCAGAACTAGGTATGGGCACTATGAGTTTTTAGTTATACCCTACAGGTTGACGAATGCACTTGCGATATTTATGGATTATATAAATAGAGTGTTTACACCATACCTGGATAGGTTTGTAGTAGTCTTCATAGATGACATTCTCATCTATTCTAAGAGCATAAAAGAGCATGAGCAGTACCTAAGATTAGCCCTAGAGACCTTAAGAAAAAAATAATTATATGCTAAACTTAGTAAATATGAGTTTTAGCTCACTGAGGTTCAATTCCTAGGCTACGTGATCTCCTAGGTAGGGGTCATAGTAGATCCTTATAAGGTAGAGGCAGCATTACAATGGGAGAGACCTAGGATAGTGACAGAGATCAAGAGTTTCCTAGGTTTAGCAAGTTATTACAGAAGGTTTATCTAGGGCTTCTTTCAAATAGCGATGTCGCTAACTAGCCTTACGAGAAAGAATGTGTCATTTGTGTGGGATGAGAAATATGAGTAGAGTTTTTAGGAACTGAACTATAGATTAACCACAGCACTAGTTATAGTACTTCCTAACTTAAGAGAAACTTTTGTAGTCTATAGAGATGCCTCAAAGAAAGGGTTAGGATGTTTGCTTATGCAAGAAGGCAGGGTGGTAGCTTTTGCTTCTAGACAGTTGAAACTACACAAAGCAAACTACCCCACTCATGACTTAGAGCTAGTAGTAGTGGTATTTATTCTTAAAATATGGAGACATTACCTATATGAAGCAACCATAGAAATTTATAGTGACAATAAAAGCTTTAAGTACCTGTTTGAGCAGAAAGAATTGAAAATGAGATAGAGAAGATGATTAGAGTTCCTAAAGGATTATGATTTTACCTTGAAATACCATCCTGGTAAGGCTAACGTGGTAGCTGATACCCTAAGTAGAAAATCTATACACATAGCCTACATGATGTTAAGAGAGCAAAAATTAATTGAGAGGTTCAGGGATATTAATCTCTTATGTCAGGTGTATTCGGGGTGATTGTTAATGAGTTAAACCCGAATAGAGAGTGACTTGAGGAGTCAAATAAAAGAAGCTCAGCAAGAAGATGAGTATGTGAGTAAGATTAGAGCTTAAATATCCTAGGATGGTATGTTAGACTTTAATTTGTCTGAGGATAGAATAATAAGATATAGGAATAGGCTATATATGCTTAAAGAATCAAAATTAAGAGAAAATATATTAGAAGAGGCACATAACAGTAAGTACACCATTCACTTAGGTAGTAATAAAATGTATCATGATTTAAAGAAAATATTTTGGTGGCCTGGGATGAAAATAGATATAGCAGAGTATGTCTCTCGGTGTTTAGTATGTCAAAAAGTAAAGATAGAACACCAGAGGCTAGTTGGGTTACTTCAACCCCTAGATATTTCTGAGTGGAAATGGGATGGCGTAGCCATGGACTTTGTAATAGGTTTACCCAAGACATTATCGAGGTATAATGCCATATGGGTGATAGTAGATAAATTAACCAAGTCAACACACTTTTAGTAATGAAAGCCACTTACACCCTAGACAGATTAGCCTAGCTATACATCAAGGAGATAGTAAGGTTACAGGATGTACCTATGAGTATTGTATCATTACAGGATGCCCTAGGAACCAAGTTAAGATTCAGTATAGCCTATCATCCTCAGATAGATGGTCAAATAGAGAGAACTACCCAAACCTTAGAAGACATGTTGAGGGCTTGCATCCTAAAGTTAAAGGGGAACTAGGATACCTATTTGCCTCTAACGAAGTTTGCTTACAATAACTATTATTGTTAAGAATTTATTTTTGATAGTTTTTGTTTGTCTATAGGTCTAATCCATTGACTCTGTGCCTATAAGGCTCTTCTCTCCAAGCTCAACCTAGCATACTAGGAACTTACACTTCCTCCCATAGATAAGAAGAGAAGACTGTTAGAGTTTTAGATTAAAGACCATGTCTTTGTGAGAGTGTCTCCAGTCAGAGGGATAGGTATGTCTATTAAAAGTAGAAAGCTTAGTTCAAAGTACATAGGTCCATTTCAAATTCTCAATAAAGTTGGACTTATGGCCTATAGACTTGCTCTTCCCTTAAACCTAAGCTAAATACACTATGTATTCCATATGTCCCAGCTTAAAAAGTACCATCTTGACCTTCACATGTCATAGAATATGAGAATATGCAAATGTAGGGCAATCTATCTTATATAGTATCACCAAATCAGATTGTGGATGTTAAATTTAAGCAGTTACGAAATAAAATGATATCGTTAGTGAAAGTGATTTGGAAAAGGGCTATCTCCTGAGGAAACCACCTGGAGCTAGAAGAAGAGATGAGGTATGTAATTTGAAGGACAAAATTTTATTTAATAGGAATAGAAATGTAAAACCTAATTTTCATAAAAATGACAGAAACAGGCCAGATATAAAAGAAAGTCCTCTAAAATGAATCCGTTAAGACCAAATAAAATTAGGGTAAAATTTGAAATATTAGAAAACAAGGAATTAAGGCTTAGGATACCCAAAAACCAGAGCCAGAGTGGCTAAAGAAAATTTGATGAAATGCAATGGCATTTTTGTAATTTTGGGTAACTTTCAAAAAACTCAGAGGAGGGATCTTTAAATGAAACAAATTGAGTCTTTCAAGGTTCTTAGAGGCCCTAAAAACCATAAGAGCCTCTTGAATAGTTAAAACCCCTCCAGTTTACGTTTTAGAATATTAGTGAACTTAAACTTTGACCATTTCATTTGGAAAGGTTTCAGACCTAATTTGAGTGATTCCAAAGACTATTTATAGGTTAGAGAACTTAAATTTTATGATGGAAAAGACAATTTTCAAAAAGGAATTGAAATGAGCCTAAAACAAAAAGCCAAGAATGAAGGGCAAAATTGGCATTTCGAAAAGCTTCTTTTGGAACCCTTCTTATATATAGGTGGCACCCCACTCTTCTCCTTATTTTAGCTAACCTAATTTTTGCCAAAAATAGAGGATAACTTAGCAAGAAAGGGTGCACAAGAGGAGGGGAAAAAGGATAAGAAAAAAGGTAAGAAATCCTTGAAATTTCAAGCTCTTTCCTTTAGTAAGCTTGTCCTTCTTCCCTGTCTCCTCTTTCTTTCCATAGTTTTGGCGTGTGATTTGGATTTATTTTCAGCCATATTCAAAGGGGAGAAGTTCAAAAATCCATGGAGGAGCTAAAGCAAAGGAGAAAGCTCTTGAAAAGGCTAAAGAATTAAGGTATTTCTATGGCTTTCCTTTCTTCCTTCTTTTTGGTCTTCCATAGAGTAGTTTCAGCCTCATATAGAACAACCAAAAGGGACCAAATTTTGACCTAAACCAAGCATGAAACCTAAGTTTTTAAGGGTTGAGAAACAAGTATATGTAAAGAAATTCCAAAAATAAGCACTAAAAATTAGGTTACCAAAACCTAAGGTTTTCATTGTACCTTGGTATGTATGAAGCTTTCTAGTGGTATTTCTAATTGTCTAAGAGTGTATATGGGTTCTTAAGACATCTAGAAAGCTTCACATGTGTCATTCCCTTCAAGAAAACAAAGCTAGCTCCATGGATCCAAAAATGGGTACATGTCTTGGCCTAGACAAGAAGAAGCACCTAAGGAGAGTTTTAAATTTTCTGAGGGCAGAAAAGGACTAAATATGATAGAAGAACATTAAAGGAAGGCTTGGAAAAGATTTAAAAACCTTGGTTTGTGAGATATAGGTATAGGTTACATAATAAGACTTAAAGAAAAAACTTGTGTCTAGGCTCTTGGGAATGAAATTGTGATGACTCTAAGAGGCTTAAATGGAGTTAAGAGACCTAGATGGAAGGAGAAAATTGAGCTAAGACCTTGAATTCTAGCACTTGCTTCATTAGGTCTGACATGAAGCCATTATGTAACCATAGAACAAAGTGAGCTTCCATAAAGTGTATGATGCTAGAACTTGCTTCCACGATGTAATTGTGTGCTATTTGATGTGTTTCAGCGAAAGGAACCAAGCTCCATCTAATTGAGGTGTGTGCCAAAAAGGGGGAGGAATAGCTAAGGAAAAAGTGTTGAGTTCTTGCTTCAAGGTAGCTCCCTAACCTTTCTCACATACATAGTTTAGTTGTTTTCTTGTCATTGAGTTCTTTTGTATATGTTTGAGCCATGAGAAATGTTTCTAGCCTATGCTTACATATTATGGTACCATTATTTTTCTTGAAATGTGTTTATGATTGCATTATGGCTTGCATAGGTTTAGTTGTACCAAAAGTCCCTTAGTAAGGGTAAGGATGGGCAAAAAATATCTAAAAATGGGGAGACAAAGCCAAAAGTTTCAAGAAGAGTGAGGCTTAGTCAAAAGTCCCTTGAAAGTGAGTAAGGAAAATCTAAAAGTTCTAAGAAAGATAGGTGAGACTAGACCAATGCCCTTGAGAACTTAGGCTTATGTATGAGTTTATGTGACAAGGAAAATGCCTTATACATGTTCACTAGTGGCTTGAATATCATACATGCATTTTTTGGCATGTTTATACATCCATTATATATGTTTGAAAGCGTTAAGAGCTATTAGGATTCTTTGAATCTCAATCTTCCCTCACATATGCCTAACCATGTCTAAGTGAGTCAACTAGATAAAGAAATGGAGGCCAACAACCTTGAAGATCAAGACTTGGCAAATGGTTATGAAAAATAGACCTTTTGATGGTATATTGATGTTGAACTATTTAACCATGAGATCTGTATATAATGTAAACCTTTGAGCATGTTCTAATGTATAGATAAATGGTGTATGTAGCAATGTGGAAACTAGATGAATGAGAATGTGAGATTTTGCCATTTATTTGCCCTTATGTGACATGATGCACTTGTTCATGTATGCACGTGGCAATGTGAAATTGAGCTCCATAAGGATTTGGATTATTTAGTGGGCATGCTTTTAGATTTGCCCAAGTTGTTGTAGAAATTCAAGAAGACCTTTTGGTGTCTTGAAGTCCCATTTTTTACTTCAATTTTGACCATTTGGTGAGTTGAACCAAAGTATGAACAAATGAATGATTTTTCCATGATATTTGTCCAAAAAGTAGGTCTCATCTAGAGATTTTTATAGAGCCAAAGAGCACTTAATTTGGAGCTTTAGAAAATTTATTATGATTTTTTAAAGTTGGCTAAATTATGCATCAATGGTATAGTTACTATTCAGTTGGTCAGTTTGCTTCTCTATGTCACACATTTCTAATACTTGTGAAATTTTACAGGCATAAACTAGACACCATAAGCTTTTCATGGCTACTAAGATCACCTCATTTGGAGTTCTCTAAAGGGAGATATGAATTTTTGAAGTTGCATAACAGTACCAGTAATGCAGCCTAATTTGTGTTACTGTTCCATCGATTTCTGGTGGCTTAAGTCTACTTTACTGGTTTGGATTTATTTTTAGTCAAAAGAAGACATTCACAGCTCTTTAGAATAGTATGGTTTGATTGATTTTGATTTTTTTTGAAATTAGTTATAAATTTCCAAAATTTGTATTAGAAAGTTGGAAATTGAACCCAAGAGGCATTTTGTGAGATGTAGTCCTAAACCTGAAATGAATGAGACAAAATGTGATGTGTATGACTTGTATGGATGTGTTATGACTAGAAAATGATGTGGATGAGTTCAAATGGTCCATGGAGTATAAAATAAGGAAATAAGATCTTACATAATACAAATATATACAATTAAATATTCATTATTTTCTCATGTGACATGCATGGTTTCTTATCCTTATGCTCCATTACATATAAAATGCATAGAGATGGACAATGAGACCATGGTATAGTAGCTAAGAGATTAAGGTATTATAGCTAGGGTATAACACCTCTAAGGTACCTTTGCCTATGTACTCATAACCTTCTGTGTATTCTTACTTCATCAGTCACATATGCTCATGACATTTCCTACATGTTTAGGGCCTACATTGTTGGCCCTTCCCCCATTTTCATATAGGATAGGAATTTAGGTTGAAGTCAATGCCTTAATGGTGATTTGTATAATCGTCACTTCTTTGTGTACTAAATGCATCACTTTAGACTACTATTCAGCCTTGTAAACCTTTGGACTCAGTTATAAAACATCTCAATCTCTTCTTAAACTCATATACTAAGCCCATTTCCCTTTTGTCACTTAATTGTCTTCCATGAACACTAGGTCTATTTCAAGGGGTCTTTAACTTTCTTTTTTTGATTTCATCCATGATAGTCTACTTATTTCTTTTGCTTAAATATGACAAACAATGTCTCATATTTTGAGGTACAGTCCATTACCCTTAATTTCTTTTCTAGCTACATTATCTAAGCCTTAACTTTCTCTGCATTTTAGCTTACCATCAAAGCTTGGGACCTCATATTCTATATTAATCATTCATTAGCCAAATGGAGGCTGAGGCTTAGATGATGTAGCCATAGCTGTGATAGTAGCTTTATAGAGTGATGCTTATAGGTTCTAACTTAAGGGAATAGCTTTTAGATTCTTGAGTTTATTTGGATAACTAGGTGTTATGGCTGAGGGAAGTAACTTTCTCAATTCCCCTTCGAATTAATCTCTTTTATAGTTGCAATTTTACTTCTTGCTATGTTGTATCATTTCCTGTCATTATACTAGGCAAAACATTATACCCTATAGGGCTGCTAGCTTAGGATTTACAAGCTCTACTCTAGCTGGCCTTCCATTTCAAGTAGTCATCGTTCTTATTTGGGCCAACTAGAATTTCAATACATACTTTGCTGGTATGCTACAAACATATACCTAGAATTTTATAGAAAAGCTATACCTGCCACACCTAGTCTTCATCCTCAAGCCTTAACTAGAGGTAATTTGTTTGAACCTTTCCTTTGATACCAAAAAATATGACAAAATGTATCTTATAGCCAATTTCATATTATTCTATTCTTATGACAACAATTTCACAACTGCAACTAAACTTTTGGTAACAGTTTTAGCTCATTTCATACATCAATTTGAACTCTGAGGGTTAAATTTGAATTTGTTTTCTTTTTTACTCATGGTTGGAATAAACAAATTTGTTTTGATCCATTGGACCAAGATATAAGACACATTTGCATATGGAAGCTATCTAGCCCATTTTGGCCATTTTGACATAAGAGGACTTAAAACTTTAAAAATTTATAACTTTAGTTATACAACTTCGATTTATGTAAATTAGATGTTTATGAAAAGCTTATGATATAAACTTCATATTGTAAAAATTTCAAATGAAATTGAATTCATTTACCTCTCAAATGTCCAAAAAACCATAGCTGTGGTAGTAGCTATATTATTGCCAAAATTTTAAGTGTTCTAAACCAAATTTGAAAATTCTAAATTCTTTAATTACCTATCAAATTTCATACCCAAACTCAATCATTTAGGTTATCAAGGGTAAAGGAGTAATTTATGGCTAATTAAGATCAAAATTTGGTTCCAAAGTGGTCCATTTAGCCTCCATATTGTAATCACTTTGTTGGAGCATATTTTAATCCATCCAAACATCATTTCCATTAGGTCCATTGCATTTAATAAGGCCAACATAAAAAATTGACCACTCAACACCTAATTATAGAAATGGACCATCTTGCTTCACATATACAAGTTGATGAACTAATGGCCAAATTGTACATCAAAATGACTCATATTTATACTATCAAGCTTATACACAAACTACCATTACATAGCCTTATCATGTACATAAGAGTCCATAATACATACACATGTTTACTATCCATTCAAGTCTATCATATGCGTTAAGTATGTATACATAATAAAATCCTATTTACATCACCTCTCTAATGTTTAACTCTTCTCAGTTTCTTTTTCTTTGCTTGAAGAACTTGAAATAATTAGTGGGGGTACATGTATCAGATTCTATGAGAACTTTAATATTAAATCTCAACTACATTAATACATACAAGAATGTTATAAGAAAATGCAATGTATGTAGGTATAAGCATGTGAATTATATGCATCATATAACTCAAACATATCTTTTAGCATGAAATCTCAAGTCTTATCAAGCATGACATTAAAATATACTAGTTAGGCTTAACTAAGCTCAACTCTAGGTCAAAGAAGAGCTACTATGTTCAATTCCCCACCATAAGAAGCTAGGAGCCTAAAACACAGCAATACTCATGCATAAAACCCATGATAAAAACCATATCAATACGTTACTCATGAATGTATCAAGAAACCAAACATATAAACATCTCAACTCATTCAAACAATCAAATACATGCAAGATAAGATATATAGCTACCTTATAGAGTTAAGAGCCTCGAGCTACCACTAACTCCCATAATCCTTTTCTTTTTTTGGTCCCTTACATCTTCCTTCTCAGTTCATATGTCTATCAAGTGGGCTTGCATTTGCTCAACCTAAAATACATCAATTTAGATATAAGACAATCCATTAGAACTTATTCTAACTAACTTCTTTACTATATAAATTTACTAAAACTTATAAGATAACCTTAGGTTATTTTAAGCCCCTTGAGATGTAACTTCCCTAATCCAACTTTTAAGGCTTAAGATTTCACTTAATATGGTTCATAAGACTATAATGGAAATCATTAGGACCACTACAACCAAACTTAAATAAGCTATATACCAAATTGGTTTTTTAAGCCTTTTATGAATCCTAAAATTTCACCTTTCAAAATAGGGTTCCTAAAATCATTCCAATAGTTCCATTAGTATTTATTGCTTATATTTAGATCTCTTAAAACCTTAGGACTCATTAAACCACTCCCTAACTACTCTTTTACCCTTTAGGCTGAGACTATGAACTACTTGGCTTCCATTAGTTTATGCCATTCCTTTGGGAAATTTAATACATATAGAGTATCATTGGCTCTTCTCTAGCTTAGATATGGTCTTAAATGATTTAAAACATCTTCCTATGGTAGCATAATTTCTATAGTGCAATTGGAACCTTAGGTGGCCTGATTTGAATTCTATAGCTTCTTAATTGATTCTTTTTGCTTAATCTTACTCTACATCCTTCAAAACCCCTAATTCTATCATGTTTCAACCAAACTCACTTTTTCTCTCTAGTTTCTCTCTCTAAGTTGAACATGAAGTCCATTAGAATTCAAAGAAAAGCACATCTTTATATCTTACTAGATACCTTATTTTAAAGCTCTCTTTTTGTAATTTCTTGTGGTAAAATTGGCTTCTTCATATCTCTTCTTTTCCTCATAAGGTCAGCCACGAACTTCAACTTTTTAAGAAACTAAAACTACCACTAGAAAGAGCATAAAAAGAGAAGAATGTTTTATAACTAGCATATTGTAATATTTGGGTCTTCAAAAGTATGAGAAGACGTGATAAACATAATGTACAGTTCCTCTGTAAACATATGAAATTCATTGGATACAAAAGGAAGTCCTCCAAATAGAGTGATTTGAGGTCCAATAAAATTAAAACAATATTCTAGACATTAAATGATGAATTCAAGAAGCCAAAGGTGCCCTAAAATAGGAGTTAAAATAGTCAAATAGAATTTAACAAAAATGTAACGGAATGTTATGGCATTTTTGTAATTTTGGGCACTTTTTGGAAAACTCATAGGAGGGCTTATTAAATGAAAATTTTGAGTTCTCTGGGATTCTCAGAGACCTTGAAAAACATAGGAAGCCCTGGGACAAGTAAACTGCCTCTGGTGTATGTTTTCTAATGTCAGTTGACTTGAATTTTGACCCTTTCATTCAGGAAGGTTTTAGCTCCAAATTGAGTGATTCCAAAGGCATTTATGAGATTAAAGACTTAAATTTTATGATGAAAAAGATAATTCTCAAAAAGGAGCTAAAATGAATTGAAAACGAAAATGCCAAGTTTATGAGACATAAATGGAATTTCTTTAGAACAATTTTATTCCTTCTTCTTATATATAGGGACACCCCACTCTTCCCTTCATATGACTGACTTTACTTTAGGTAAAAATAGAGAGGGAGACCTAGAGAGAAAGGCACACAAGGGAGGAGAAAAAAAGGAAAAGAAAAACCAAGTGAAAGGTATGAAAATTCATGAATTTTCTCAGTTTCTCTTTAGTAAACTTCTTTCCCTCCTTCTTCCCATGGATTTATTGAAGCTTTTGGGTATGTTTCAAGCTCAGACCAGAAGGGAGGAGTTCAAGTTTCAAGAAAGGAACACAAGCCAAGAGAAGAACTCTTGAAGAAACCTAAAAACACTAAGGTAAATGCTAGTTCCATGCTTTTTCTTCCTTGTTCTTGGATGTGTGTGGTTCGACTAACCTAGGGACAGCCAAGAAGAGTTGAGTTTTGAACCAAACCAAGGGTGAATCTTGGGAAAATGAGTGAGGGGAATAAGAATATGCAAAGGAAACAAAGAAAGAATTATGAATTTGCAAGATACAAAAGCTAGGACTTTAGTTGCAGCTTGGTTTGTAAGATGAGTTCTAGCCATAAATTAAGATGTTTAAGAGTTCATATGAGTTCCTAAGACATCAAAGAAGCCCCCCCACATGCATCTCCCATCATGGAAAACAAAGAAAACTCTTTAGTCCCTTTTAAAGTGCATAGCTTTGGCCTAGGGCAAAACTAAAGCCTAGGGGTGGTTTCGAATTCTTCCAAGCTTATTCTTGTATCATATATGATGGGAGAGGATGAGAGGAAGCCTTAGAAAAATTTTAGGAAGCCTAGGAAGTGAGATGGTGTCATAGGTTTCATATTGTGACTTAAAGAACTAACATATAGTTAGGCTCCTCAAATGGATTATGTGATAACTCCAAGAGGTTTAAAGGGAGTCAAGAACCATAGATGGAAGGAAAAAATGGAGCAAAGATCATAAATTATGGGTGTTGCTTCATTAGGTGTATTATGGAATCATAAATAAGCCATAGGGACAACTTAACTTTTAAAATGAATGTGTAGCTTTAGAAATTGTTCCAAAAGTGTAATTGGCTTTCATATGATGTGTCTAGGTCAAAGGAATCAAGTTCCACCTTCTTGTGAGTGCTTGGCTGAGGGAAAGGAACCATTTTCAAGGAGAAAAGTGTGTGTTAGTGTACAAGGTAGCTCTATCTTCTTTCTCTCATGTATGATTGGGTGTTTTTGTTTTGTCTTTGAATGTGTGTGTATATGTTTAAACCATGAAAGATGTTTCTAGCATGTATCTATATGCCATGGTATCATGATGCTTTGTTATGCACTTGAATGATATTTTATGAACATGTTTTGGTTTGCTTGAGTGTGGTAAAGCCAAAAGTCCCTTAGCTAGGGTGAACATGAGCCAAAAGGCCTCAAGAATGGGCAGGACAAAGGTCCTGAAAGAGTGAAGCTTAGTCAAAAGTCCCTTAAGAAAATAGGTGAGACAAGTCCAAAATCCTGAAGAGATTTGGGTGAGGCTAAACCATTTTCTTGGCAAGCCTATGTATGTTTTACGTGACTGCTTGAATGCAAGAAATGTTCCATACATAATTATGCATTCCATGATATCCATGCATACATTTTTAGACTTGAATTTGCATCTTTTATGTATAATTGAAAGGGAGAAGAGTTATTGGGATTCCTAGAATCTCATTCCTTCCTCCCTATTTGTCTAACATGGCTAGTGGACCAAGTGAACAAAGAAATGGAAGCCACTAAGCTTGAAGGAGAAAGATTAACAAAGAAATATGCTATTTGTTCTCCTTGTAACCATTTTGTTAGCATATGATGTAATCTAATGATGTATATGATATATAACCCTTTGAACATTTATGAATATATGAATAATTGATGTATATATGAGAGTTAATGTCATTTGAATGATATAGCAAATTTTTGACATTGAATGGCAAGGTAAATCTTGTGTATCCTTGTGTATAACTTGGAATTGGAGAGTGAGTTTGTGAGATTTGGGTCTATAGACCTTTAATACATGTTTAATAGACCATTTTAATGCTTTCCCACATGCTCAAGTGGTCATGAAAGTCTTGGAAACTAATTTGGACCATTTGAGATCTTTAAGAAGCAAAAAAGTGATCATTTTGCATCCCTATGTCAAGATCTGACCAAATGAATGACTTTACTCATGAAATTTGGCATGCATATAGATTTCATCTAGAGATTTTTGGAAAGCTAAATACCAGATTATTTGGACCTCTATGGAATTAATTATGAGTTTTCAAAGTTGTCAAATTTCTGTTGTTCTAATATGGTTATTGTTCATATGGTTAGATTCTTCTCCTATGTGATTGAGGGACAAATGATCTCCAATACTTATGAAATTTTACAGGCATAACCTATACATGATAATCTTTCTATGACCACCAAGATCACCCTAATTGAATGTCTGAGTAGAGAGATATGAATTTTTGAAGTTTAGAGCTAGTACTAGTAATGCAGCAATATCTTTGGTACTATTCCATTAATTTCCAGTGGCTTAGGGCTATTGCATTGGTTTATAATTATTTTAAACTCAATTTAACATCCTTAGCTTTTTGGAATGGTATGGTTTGTTTGGTTTTTATTTTTCTAAAATTAGTTTTGAAGTTTTGAAGTTTTTATCAGTAATCTATGACAACAAACCTAGGTAGCTGGACCTTTGATACTTTTCTATTATCAATCATGGTCTAGATAATATTTTCATGGCTTGGAATGATTTGTAGCCTAGAGTTCACGTCCATAGATCTCCACAAAGCTATCATTTACTTGGTTTTGATTTTTTTAGATTTAGTTATGATTTTTCAAAGTTGACACCAAAAACTTGGCACACTAGCCCGAGAATGAACCTTGTAATTTTATGTATATAAGCTACCAAATCGAGATTCTTGTGACATTTTGGGATAGTTTTGAGTTGTATTAATGTGTTTTAATTGGAGACTAATATGAGTAAATTCATATAGCCCATGGAAAATGAAATAAAAATTTTAAGTATAGCACAATTCAAAATAATGCAATATTTTAATTGAATTTTTTTCTACCAATCTTGCTATGCCAAGGAGAAGTGACTAGGAATGAGATGGATAAAGGCTAGATAAATATGGTGTTACACATATAGCAAAATTTTACATATTTCTTTACCTATTTGCCTTGGTTCTTTTTCTCTCTCTTCTCCATTCTTCTCACGCCATGGCTAGTTTGGTTTGAAGGTGAAGAATGTCAGTTATGAGATTTACATTGCTAGTGTCCTTATTTAAGAAGGAGGATTTTTGTAACATATTTCAAAATACCGATTGCATCCTGAAATTTTAGTTACTTCATTTGAGCTCATTTTAAATCCTTTTTTAGAACATCAATTCCATATGAAAATTTAGGTTGTTTAGTTTATTAAGAGAATTTACTTTGAATTTTCTAAGATTTAAAGAAATCCAAAAAAGTTCGGTTAAAGTTTTAGTCAACTAGGATCATAAATCATACACCATCGGGCATCTAGCCATTTTGACAATTCCTATGATTTTTAGGACATCTAAAAACCCTAATAAGTTTAATTTTAATATTTAAAACACTTTTCTAGCCTAAGTCCTTGAGTTTACAAAATTTTGATTAAAATTATGATTTGATGTCGATTTACTCCGTTTAGGCACTTTGGTTATGTTTTCGCTCTCTCTACTCTTTCCTCTCATCTTATTGAAACATTTAGTCCTTCATTATCATGGTTATTTGTAATATTCGATTTTCATTAAAATGTTAGAAATGAGTTAGTATAAAAGTAAGTCCCTTACAATGAATGAGTTAAGGCCCAATAAAAATTTGAGTGATATTCTAAACTCCTAAGAATGAGAATTTAAGGCTCTAGGTGCACAAAAATAGGGCTATAATAACGAACAAAAATGGAACAAAATTGAGCAATAATATAATGGCAATTTCATAAATTTGGGACAATTTTTGGAAAAACTCACAAGAAGGATTTTTAAATAGGAAATTTGAGTTGCCTAGGGTTCTCAAATTCTCTAAAAACCCTAAGAACCCCTAGATTTGTTTAAACCCCTTTCGGTATATGTTTCTAAATGAAGGTTAACCTAAATTTTGACCTTTTCATTTGGGAAGGTTTTAAATCCAAAAAGTGATTCCAAAGCCATTTTATAAGTTTGAAGACTTAAATTTTATGTTGGAAAAGATAGTTCTAAAAAAGAAGCTAAAATGAGCCTAAAATAACTTAGCCAAGCAAAGGGACATAAATGACTTTTTTAAAGAACACTTTTTAAGAAATGCTCCCTTACATGTGGCGTCCCACTCTTTCCCTCACCTTAATTAACTTTGCTTCTGTTTGAATAGAGGAGAATTCTACCCAAGAGTAATGCACAAGGGGAAGGGAAGAAAGGAAGGAAGAAGCTAAGGAAAGTTAAGGTTTTCATAGTTCTTCCTTTAGAAATCTTGTTCTCCCCCCTTTCATCTTTCTTTCCATGGTTGTGGTGTGTGATATGGGGCTATTTTGGGTTTGATTTAGAGGGAGAAGATTAGTCTTTGAAGGAGGAGGCTATAGCAAAGGAGCAAGCCCTTAAAGGTACTAAGAAATCAAGGTAAATCTTCTTGTCTTTGTTTCTTCTCCTCCTTGCTTCTTGTGTGTGTTGGTTTGGCCAAAGGGAGAGTAGTTAGGAGGGAGGAATTTCTGACCAAAAGCAAGCAAGAATCCTAGGTTTTAGGCTATTGGATCCTAGAAAATGTAATGAAACTTGAAGAAAAACCATTATAGTTCAAGAAGGCAAAGTTAGGGATCCTTGAACATATTCTAAAATCTAGATTTTTCCAAGAGTTTCCTAGCTTATGTGAGGGTGTATTTTCATTCCTAAGATCCCTAGGAAGCCTCCCAAGTACCTCTTCCTTCAAGGAAAAATTGAAAACTCTATGGGCCCAAAATGCTTTACATGTCTTGGCCAAACACACTTAGAAAGGCTAGGGAGTGTTTTAATTTTTTCTAAACTTAGTTTAGGACTATATATGATGGGAGAAGATGAGAGGAAGCCATAGGAAAAATTTAAAAGCCAGAAATTGAGAGTTAGAGGTATAGGTTTCATAATGTGACTTAAAGAAGCAACATATATCTAGGCTCTTGGGAATAAATTTATGATGACTTCAAGAAGTTTAAATGGAGTCAAGAGACCTAGATATAAGAAGAAAAGGGAGCCAAGATCTTGAATTATGGTAGTTGCTTCATTTGGCCTTTTGTGGAACTATTATGTAACCATAGAAAAAAAATGCACTTCCTTAATGTGTGAGTGATGCTAGAACTTGTTTCAAAAATGTAATTAGATCTTATTTGTTATGTCTAGGCCAAAGGAATCAAACTTCATCTATTTACAAGTGTGTGACCTTAAGGGGAGAAAGAATAGTCAAAGAAAAAGACTTGTGTTTTGCACCAAGGTAGCTTTCCATTCCTTCTTGTATGCATTCTTAGTTATATGAATGTTATTGGATGCTTGAATGTGTATTTGTATTAGGAGACATGCCATTGATGTTGTTTTGTTGCCATGTTACGATTATGTTTTCTTAATTAGCTTTTGGTAATGTGAATTGCTCTTATGGGTGAGGTTGTGCTAAAAGTCCCTTGAAATGAGGGAGGTGAAGCCAAAAGTCCCTAGGAATGGGTGAGACAAGGCCAAAAGGCTTAAGGATAAGTGAGGTTAAGTCAAAAGTCCCTAGACCAAGGGTGAGGCTAATCCAAAAGTCCCAAAAATAAGATGAGGTAAGACCAAATGTCCCTAGAGTTTGTTCTTAGCTTTGACATATTTTATGGCATGAAAGTTATGGATTGAATGATTATTGTTTATGTTGATGCATACATGTGTTCCTTGACATGAGTATTGTAACATTTAATATTTCGTAAAAACATCATAATGAGTCAGTTTAAAAAGTAAGTCCTTTGAGATGAGCAATTTAAGGCCAAATAAAATTTGGACTTAAATAATAAAAAATGAGGATTTGAGACTTGAGTTGCCCAGAAATTGGGGTTGGAATGGCTCAAAAAATTTGTCAAAAGTCTAGTGGCATTTTCGTAAATATGAAGACTTTTTAAGAAATCCACCGGAGGCTTTTTTAAATGAAAATTTTGAGTTTTTTAGGATTCTCAGAGGCCTTGAAAACTAAGAAATGCCCTAGGATAGTAAAAAATCCTTCAGTGTGCCTTTTTGAATATCAGTTGACTTAAACTTTGATCATTTCATTCAGAAAGGTTTTAACTCCAAATTGAGTGATTCCAAAGATATTTTACAAGTTTGGGAAACTAAATTTTATGAAAAAAAAGATGGTTCTAAAAAGGACCTAAAACAAAGATAAAACTAAAATGCCATGAACGCGGGACGTAAACGTCATTTCTTTTAACAATTTCTTCTTCATTCTTCCTTTAAAAGTGGTATCCTCTTCTCTCTTCCGTGTAACCAACATAGTGTTTCATCCAAAATAGAAGAGAGAGCTAGGGAGAGGGGCACACCAAGAGAGCCAAGGAGGAAGGAAGAAATCAAGGAAAAAGGTATGAAAATTTAAGGAATTTCATAGTCTTCCTTCTTGAAACTTTATTCTCCTCTTCTTGCTTCATCTTTCCATAGTTTTAGAGGTTCATATGGTTCTATTTTAGCCTTGGTTCAGAGAAGAAAGTTTGGAAATTCAAGAAGGAGGCTAAGCCAAGTGGAAGTGCACTTGAAGGAGTCATGGAAAATAAGGTAATTTCTTCTTCTTGTTGCTTCTTCTTTCTCCATTGAGTGCCATGGCCTAGAATAGAACCATCTTGGGGGAGGAATTTTTGTCCAAAAACAAGAGAAAATCTTGGGTTTCAGACCATGGGGAGTTAGAAAATGCAAAGAAATTGGAAGGAAACCAAGTGAAATTTAAGTTAGGAAAATAAAGAACTCTTAAACACTTTGGAAAATTTGATTTGGTACATGAATTTCCTTGCATGTGTGAATGTTTATTTGAGATTCCTAAGACCCCTAAAAAGCTTTCCAAGTGTCTTTCCTATCAAGGAAAAATAAAAAACTCCATGGGCTCCAAATGGTGTGCTAGTTTCGGCCAAGGCAAGAACTATAGGCTAGGGAGTGTTTTCATTTGTTTCAAGCTTGGTTTGGGACTTTATATGATGGAAGAAGGTGGGAGGAAACTGTGGGAAAAATTTATAAGCCATAGATTGGGAGATGAGGCAATAGGTTCGGTAATATGACCTATAGAAGCAACCTGGACCTAGGCTCTTGGAATTGAGTGTATGATGACTTTATGGAGTGTAAATGGAACCAAGAGGTGTAGATATGAGAAGAAAATGGAGCTAACAACTTGAATTATGGTAGTTTCTTCATTAGGATATTAATGGAACTATTATGTAGCCAATGAACCAAATGTGTTTCTCAAGTGTGAGTTTAATACTTTGGCTTGTTCCAAGGGAGTATTTATTGTGTTTAGGCAAGGAAATCAAGCCCCATCTAGTTGTGGGTGTGTAGCCAAGAAAGGGAAGGAATAGCCAAAATTAAAGCTTGGAATTCCATTAAGGTAGCTCTTCATTCTATTCTCGTTTGCATTCTTGAATGTGTATGCGTAATTGTATGCTTATATGTGCATCTGTATCTTGAAACATGCCATATGATATTATGATGTTGCATTGGTACCAATATGCTTTCTTGAATGTGAAAATTGCGCATAAAGGTGAGGTGATGCCAAAAGTCTTTAGGCATAAGTGAGACAAGGCCAAAAGTCTCTAGGCATGTGTGAGACAAGGCTAAAAGCCTTATGAATGGGTGAGGCTAAGTCAAAAGTCCCTAGGTCAAGGGTAAAGCAAAACAAAAGTCCTAAAAATGGGGTGAGGCTAAACGAAAAGCCCTAGAGCTCATTTTTGACTTTAACATGATTTTGTGGCATGGAAGTGTTGATTTAAATGCCTTATGTTACATTGGAATGTATACTTGTGCTCCTTGACATGTTACATGCCTTGATTGCCTACTTGAGTGAGTGTATAAGCTATTGAGATTCCATGAATCTCACCCCCTTCCCTCTCACATCTCACCATGTATAAGTGGTGTTCAAAATGCTAAAGATGGAGGCCAAAGAGCTTGAAAAGCTAATTGATGACACTTGTGTAGTTTTGTGTAGTTTTTGATAGAAAAAAGAATGTTGAAGTGTTTATGTACTAGTTATTTTTTAGATGTAAATATTTGACTAAGTGTAAAAGTATGTATGGATGGTGTATGAACTAAGTTTGAGACCAAATCAATGTTAATGTAAAAGTGGGACATTTGATGACATGTATATGGTAGTGAATTCTTGCATGTGGCATGGTAAAATTGAGATATTGGACCACTTGGGCAGTTTATATAGGATGTGTTTTGACTTTAAAACTTACCAAAGAGGTGCTAGAACCAAGTAGAAAACCATTTGGAACCAAAATGACCATTTCATGTTGTCAGAAATGCCAAATTCAAGAGCTATGTCAAGATTTAACCCAATGACCTCTTCTTGGTCTAAAAATTGGCATTCTTATAGGTCTTGTCTTGAGCATTTTCGAAAGCTAATGTTTATATTATTTGAAACTTTAAAGAAATTTTGGTGAATTTCTAAAGTTAGCAAAATTTTTTCGATATGATAGTGGTACTGTACAAATGGTCAGTAGCTTCACCTCTATCACTCATTAGTGAAATAGTATCCAATGGCTATGGAATTTTTATAGAAAGAAACTAGACATTCATAGTGACCTGTACCAATTAGAAGCACCTAAATTGGAGGTTTGTAGAGGGAGAACTAATTTTTTGAATTTCCAGGTCAATATCAGGGGTGCATTCAAACCTTAGCTACTATTTCATAAATTTTCAGGGTCTTAAGTCTTTTGAATTAGTCTAAACTTATTTTTTTCCTTAGTTAACATCTGTAGCTTTCCAAATTGGTATAGTGTTCCTAAATTGGATTTTTTGGAATTAGTTATGAATTTTTAAAATTTATATTAGTAAACTATATCAGAAACACTGGGCAGTCTAACCTATGTCACTTTTCTATTGTCAAACATGACCCAAATGATTTTTTCATGGCTTGAAATTATTTTTAATATAAATTTAACATCGAGAACTTTCCAGAAAGCTATGGGTTGCTTGATTTCAATTTTTTTTAATTTAGTTATGATTTTCCAAATTTGCTATAGTAAACTGCCACTGGAACCCAAGGCTGAAATGTGGAAATCTCTTATTTTTAGTCTCTAATCCATGGTTTATGGAATGTTTTTGAATGATTGTGACTTGTATGGATGGAATATAAGTGGAGAATATTGTTGATGAGTTTGCAGGGTCCATAAAATGCGAAATGAATTTTGAAACCCAGACATAATATAAGAAAATTACATTATTTTATTCCTTTTTTCTTGGTTTCTCTTAATTCCACATGAGACTAACCTTGAATATAAGAATATGCACTTAAAAAAATTATGGTGTGACATTTTTGCTATTAAAGCAAAGGTTCAGGCACTTTTTGTAATGAACGTAATTATGTAAATGATGAAATGAGTCGTATAAAAGTAAGTCTATCGAAAATGAGTTAGATAATGTCTCAAAAAATTTAGATAGAGTCCTAGGCTCCTGAAAATGATAATTCCAGATACAAACGAAAAGAGAAACAGAGCTAGGATGGTGAAACAATTTGTGTCAAAAACTGATGAAACGTAATAGTATTTTCATAAATAAGTGCAACTTTTGGAAAAGCACACAGGAAGGCTTTTTAAATAGAAACTTTAAGTTGCCCAAGGTTATCAGAGGCCTCAAAAACCATAGGAAGCCCTGAGACTGGTAAAGCCCCTCCGGTGTATGTTTTCTAACGGCAGTGAACCCAAACTTTGACGGATTTGTTCGGGAAGGTTTTAGCTCCAATTTGAGTGATTCTAAAGGCATTTTATTAAATTGGGAACCTAAATTTTATAATAAAAAAGATGGTTCTAAAAAAAGAGCTAAAACAAAGCTAAAACAAAATTACCATTACGGAAGGACGAAATTGGAATTTTTGAAAACGTGAGTTTCTTGAAGCTTCCACACACTTCAAGCCTTTTCTCCTCTCTTCTTTAGGTCAACACTTTCTACCCAAGAACAGAAAAAGAAGCTCTCCCTTGAGGGGCACCAAGAGAAGGAGAAAAAGAAGAAGAAAATCAAAGAAAAGGTAGGTAAATTCATGGAATTTCATACTTCTCCTTCTTCCGATCTTGTTCCACTTCTTCTTAGCTCTCTTTTCATGGTTTATTTGAGTGAATTGGTTCTATTTTGAGTCTAGATTTAAGGGGAGTAGTTTAAATTTCTTAGGGAGAAGCAAACCAAGAAGAAAAGGTCTTGAAAGCACACTTGAAACTAAGGTAATTCCTTATTGTTGCTTCTTCTCATTGCTCTCCCTTTGTGTGTATTTCAGCCAAGAATAGAACAAAGGGAGGAGAGGATTTTCTATCCAAAAACAAGAGGAGAACTAGGGTTTTAGACCATGAGGAAGAGGAATATGGCAAGAAATTCCAAGAAAAACTAATAGAAATCAAGATAGGAAAGTATGGTGTTCTTTAGGGTTTTGTAAAATCTAATTTTGTGAGAGTGTTTCCATGGCTATTTGAGTGTTTCCTTGAGCCCCTAAGACTTCTAGAAACCCATTCCAAGTGGCTCTTCCATCAAGGAAAAAACAAGAACTCCAAGAAGCCCCATTATGGTGCATGTCTCGGCTAAGCATGAACAATAGGGTTAAGGAGTGTTTTAAATTGTTCTAGCCATGGTTTGGGACTTTATATTATGTTAGAAGATGGGAGAAATCATTGGAAAAAATTTAGGAGCCATAGATTGAAAGATGAGATAATGGTGTCCATAATGGTGCTTTGTGAAGCAAATTGATTCTAAGCTTATGTAAATAATTGTGTGAGGGCTCCAAGGACTTTAAATGAGCCCAAGAGGCTTAGAAATGGAAATAAATAGGAGCCTAGAACTTGAATTGTGAAGGTTGCTTTAATAGGCCATTTGTGGAACCATTAGGCCACTTATGGAACCAAGTATGTATTTAAGAACATAATTAGTGTCTTGGCTTGCTTTAAGTGTGTAATTGTGTGTTGTTTATGGTGCTTTAGACCAAGAGAACACTAACCCACCTAGGTGCACTTGTAAGGCCGAAAAGAGGGAGGAGTAAGACTAAGTAAAGCTTGCATCAAGTTAAAGGTAGCTCTCCACCTCATTCTCCTTGCATTCTTGCGCATGTGTATGTCTTTGTGTGCATGCATGTATTTATATGACTTGAGAACATGCCACTTGATGTCTTGAGTTTGCATTGGCACCAATATGTATTCTTGAATAGCTTTAGTTATGAAATTGGCTCATAAGGGTGAGGTGATGCCAAAAGTCTCTTATTGAAGGTAAGAAAATGTCAAAAGTCTCAAGGCATATGAGAGACAAGGCCAAAAGTCTTTTGGATGGGTGAGGCCAAGTCAAAAATCCTTAGGCCAAGGGTGAGGTAAATCCAAAAGTCCTAGAATTAGGGTGAGGCAAAAACAAAAGTTCCTTGAGCATGTTTTTGAATTGTGAATGAATTGTTGGCCTGAAAGTATGTATTTATGCATGTTCATGTTGAGACATGTTTTAAAAGTGTGCCTTTAATGAATGTATGCCTTGAATATGTGTGTGAATGGGTGTATTAGCTATTGAGATTCTAGGAATCTCACTCCCCTTCCTTCCATCATCTTGAAATGTCTAGGTGATATTCAAGAAGCAAGGAATGCAAGCCAAGGGTCTTGAAAAGCTACACTTTGATAATTATGTAGTTTGTCTTGTACCTAGATACCAAAGTGGATATGTACATGATATTTTTGAGTTGTAAACCATTGAAAAAATGTAATATTATGTATGAATGATGTATGAACATTGTATGGTGCCAAGACAATAGAAATGTGAAATTTGAACCCCTGTGTGCATACTTGGATACATGCATTCTTGAGTGTGAGATAGCCAAATTAAGATACATGAGGCTTGGGACAACTTGGAAAATTTATGCAAGTTATATTCAAACTTTTAAACTTGCCCAAGAGGAGCCAAATATAAAAGAAAGCCATTTGGACCAAAGTAATGCTTTATGATAGGCAAAATTGACCATATTATGAGCCTAAGTCACTTTCTATCCAAATAATCTCTCCTTGATCTAAAATTTGGCATGTATCTAGGGCTTGTTGAGAGTTTTTTAGAAAGCTAAAGTAGATAATATTTGGAGGTCTACAGAATTTTTGGTAAATTTTTAAAGTTGGCAAATTTTCTAGTTTTTGGTTAATGTACTGTTCATATAGTCCAAATTTTGATATGTGTAAATCATGGGGCAAATGATGTTCAATTGCATAAAATTTTATAAAAAGAAACTAAACCTTCTTAGTGACTTGTGCTAATTAGAAGCACCTCATTTGGATGTCTAGAGAGGGAGATATGAATTTTTGAAGTTGTTATTCTGTTTTAGGCGTACCTTAAAACCCATATTATTGTTTAATTGATTTTTGGGGTCTGAACGTACTTGGATTGGTTTGGAACTATTTTTTTCCTTCTATTTAACATCTGTAGCTTTCCAAATTAGTATAGACTACATGGATTGGATTTTGGTGAAAATAATTATGAATTTCCAAAGTTTATATCAGTAACCTATATCATATTTCTGGACAGCTTGATCTCCCTACTTTTTCTATTGTCAAATGAAGTCCAGATGGTACTTTAGTGGTAGAGAATTATTTTTAGTGTAAATTTGACATCTAGAGCTTTCTAGAAAGCTATGTTTTGTATGATTTTGATTTTTTTACATTTAGTTATGATTTTTCAAAGTTTTCCTCAAAATTTGTCACTATACTGCCGTGAAGAATGAAGGGAATTTCGGGGTTTTTGGCTCAAAAACCATGGATTGCTTGATATTTTGAGTTGATTGTGATTTTTTCCAATGATAAATGACTAGGGAATGTTGCTAGATAATTCATGGGGCCTACGTAACGCAAATTGGAAAAATTTTACCCTAGCGTAATGCGATAAAGTACATGAAAATGTGGCTTTTTCTTAGAAATTCCCTGTGAACATGCATATAATCATCTTGAATGGAAAGATATAATAAGAGGAAATATAAGGTATGACACTTTTGTCCAGTGTTTGGCTCTTGAATGATGTGAATAGCTATGAAGTGGTAGAATATATATGCTTATGTGCTTGAAATACAATTTTGAACTAAAGGGTGATACTCTTTTTATATAAGATGGTGGATACTAGATGAGGCAGGGGTAGGTAGGCCACCTAGGGCTCAGAAGGTTGAACCAAAAGTCCAAGTTGAGCTTGAGGACCCTCTGTGAGCTATCATAGAGAGATTAGATTGGTATAAGACCATGATGGACTAGCAGTAGGAGTTGCTAGAACAGTAGAGGTACATTATATAGCAATAGCATAAGATGATAATGTAGTTGCAAGATTGATAGGTAAGAAGAAGCTAGGAAAGAAGCCCCTATACCCAAACCATCCACTTCTGACATTCCACCTTTACCTTCCCAAGAGCTAACTCAGACTTCGCTAACTATTCAAAAACTACTGAATCAATTCAAAAAGAATAGTCCACCTGCATTTGATGAGGCATTAGATGTAGATAAGGTGGAGGTTTAGGTTATGGAGATAGAGAAAATCTTTATAGTGATAGAGTGCAGTTTAAAATAAAAGGTCCAACTCGCCACCTTTATGTTATAAAAAGAGGCAAATAGATGGTGGTGCAGTACGAAGCCTTTAATAGAAACCAAGAATTTGTAGATTAACTAGGAGAACTTTCTAGTAGTGTTTTATGAAAAGTACTTCCCTAATTTAGTGAGCAAATAGAAAGAGATGCAATTCATGAGCTTGAAGCAAACTGATGATATGACAGTGGATCAGTGTGTGGCCAAGTTTATTGAACTATCTCAGTATTCTTCTTATTTCTAGAGATATGAGCAGTTTGAGACAGGGTTGAAGCCCCTAATTAGCAATAGAGTCACTCTATAGTAAATCAGGAACTTTAATAACCTTATAGAAGTCAATAAGGTGATCAAGAATAATTTATGGGCTATCATGCCTATTATGACTTTAGCTAGTTAGAATGGGGCTTTAGAACTGAAGAGACCAAGACTTGAAAAGTCGTGGCACCCAATAATAAGAGGAAAGGCAAGGTGTAGTGGAATAGAAGGCCTCAGAAGGGCAAGAAAGTGCAACCTCCTCAGACTTAGTCATCTTCTTAGCAATCTACAGTGATGTGCTTCAAGTGTGGGAACCCGGGGCATATTGCCAAGAACTATCTCTAGATAGATACAGTGTTTCCTCCTAGGCCATAGACCCAAGGTAGGGTGTTTACCCTTTCTCAGCAGAAAGCTAGTGCATCACCTAGTTTGATCTAAGGTACGCTCATAGTGAATGATTTTCCTATAGTTGCTATGTTTGATTCGGGTGCTAGTCACTTGTTTATATCCTATGATTGTGTGAGATGATTGGGTCTGACTGTTAGTGCTTTACATTTTGATTTATCCATCACTACCACTGGAGGCCACGTGGTTACTTCCCATGCCTATTTAAATGTCACTATTCGATTCAATCATTGCTATACCACTATTGATTTGATTTGTATGCCCTTCCATGACATTATTTGATTATTGGTATGAATTGGATGACTGTCAATAATGTTGTTCTTGATTGTGAACACCAAGCCATATCTTTACCTACTATGGGACCATACTTAGGATAGGGGTCGAGTTATCCTTTATGACTACTGGCCAGGCTGAGAGATACTTAGAACATAGATGTCAAGAGTTTCTAGTCTTTTTCTCTATTAAGGCTGAGGTGGAGGAAGGGATATAGGAAATCCCAATTTTTAGGGAATTCTTGAAGTTTTCCCTAAGGATTCTGATTTTAGTAGTCTACTTCTTGAGAGAGAGATAGAGTTTTCCATAGAAATTATGCTTGAGTCTTGGACCAGTGTCCAAGACTCCCACCAAGCTTGCTTAGTTGAAAAAGCAGATAGAGGAGTTGTTAGAGAAATGGTTCATATGCCTTAGTGTTTCACTGTGGGGAGCTTTGGTATTATTTGTGAAGGAGAAGGATGGTAGCTTAAGGTTGTATATATATTATAGAGAGTTGAATAAGGTCACAATCAAGAAAAAATATCCTTTCCCTAGAATTGATGATTTGCTATATTAATTAATTGGGGCATCTGTGTTTTCCAAGATAGATCTTAGATCTGGGAACCACCAACTGAAAGTGAGAATTGGAGACATCCCAAAGACGGCTTTCAGGACTAGATATGGGTACTATGAGTTCCTTGTGATGCCATTCGAGCTGACGAATGCACCCACGGTGTTCATGGATTACATAAATAAGGTATTTAGACTGTATTTGGATTAGTTTGTAATGGTCTTTATTGATGACATTCTAGTGTACTCTAGATCTTTTGAGGAGCATGAGAGGTATATGAGATTAGTCCTAGAAACCTTAAGAGATAAGATGTCGTATGCGAAACTTAGTAAATATGAGTTTTGGCTTACCGAGGTGAAGTTCTTAGGTCACATGATATCACCTGAGGAGGTTGTGGTAGATCCTCATAAAGTAAACGTTATGTTATAGTGGGATAGACTTAAAACTATCTCTGAGATTAGGAGTTTCCTAGGTTTGGTTAGATATTATAAATGATTCATTCAACGCTTTTCTCAGATAGCCTTACCACTCATGAGGTTAACTAGGAAAGAGACACCTTTCATATTGAATGATAGATGTGAGAAGAGTTTCTAGGAATTGAAACTTTAATTAATCACTACCCCTGTACTGATTATCCTTGACCCTAGAGAACCTTTTGTGGTTTATAGTGATGCCTCGAGGAAAGGGTTAGGTTGTGTGTTGATGTAGCAGGGTAGAGTAATAGCACATGCCTCTAGGCAGTTGAGGCCTTATGATGAGAATTATTCCACACATGATCTAGAGTTAGTTGTGGTAGTGTTTACTCTTAAAATCTAGAGGCACTATCTGTATGGTGCAACTATAGAGATTTATAGTGACCACAAGAGTCCGAAATACTTATTTACTAAAAAGAACTAAATATGAGACAAAGAAGATGGATGGAATTTCCAAAGGATTATGATTATGTATTAAAATATCATTTAGGCAAAACTAATATGGTGGCTGATGCCTTGAGTAGAAAGTCCATCCATGTAGCCTATATGATAATTAGGGAACAAGAACTCTTAAAGAAATTTAGAAACATGAACCTCTCTTGTCAGGTGGTATCAGGTAAATTATATCTGAGTGAAACCTGAATTGAGAATGAATTGAGAACCCAGAGAGAGGATGAGTTTCTGAGACAGATTAGGAGTGAGATTTCCTAAGGTTGGACCTTAGATGTCAGGGTGTCTAAAGATGGTATGATAGTATACCAAGACAGAATCTACATACCTAGTCAAAATGAACTGAAAGAGAGAATTCTAGAAAAGGCACATAAGAGTAGGTTTACTATCCACCCAGGTGTCACTAAGATGTACCAAGATTTGAAAAGAATTTTCTGGTGGCTAGGAATAAAAAATAATATAATTGATTATATGGCTAGATGCCTAGTGTGTCAGAGGGTGAAGGTAGAATGCCAAAGACCAGTTAGGTTGTAACAACCTTTAGATATCCTCGAGTGAAAGTGGGATAGCATAACTATGGATTTCATTATGGGGTTACCTAGAACATCCTCTAGACACGATGCTATCTGGGTAGTCGTGGATAGACTGACAAAGTTTACATACTTTTTAGCTTTTGGGACTACTCACACACTAGATAAATTAGCCGAGTTGTATATAAGAGAGATAGTGTGACTTCACGGAGTACCCAGTAGCATAGTATTAGATAGAGACCCCTAGTTCACATCAAACTTCTAGAGGTCATTACAGCATGCCTTAAGGACTAAGTTGCAGTTTAGTACCTCATATCACCCCTAAATAGATGGTCAGACTAAGAGAACCATTAAAACCCTAGAAAACAGGTTGAGGGTATGTGTATTAGAGATAAGGGGTAACTGGAATGATATTTACCATTAGTAGAATTTACATATAATAACAGTTACTATTCCAGTATTCAAATAGCCCCTTATGAGGCCTTATATGGGAGAAAATGTAGATCTTCTCTGTGTTAGGTTGATTTAGGTGAGAAGAACTTGATAAGACCTAAGATAGTGGATCAGACTACCCGACAAATAGAATTAATTAGAAAGAAACTCCTTACGACCCAAAGTAGGCAGAAGAGTTATGCCAATAAAAGAAGGAGGTCGTTAGAGTTTGAGATTAGAGACCATGTATTCATCCGAGTGTCTCCAATGACTGGGGTAGGTTGATCTATGAGGGTAAGGAAGTTCAGTCCTAAGTATATTGGTCTATTTGAAAATCCTTAAGAAAATCAGATCTGTAGCTTACCAAATAGCCCTACCTCTTAACCTAGCCCAAATTTATAATGTTTTTCATATCTCCTAATTGAAAAAGTACTTACCAGACCACTCGCATGTCATAGATTATGAGCATGTTTAATTATTGGAAAATCTTTCCTATGTAGTGATACCAGAGAGAATTGTGGATGCTAAGCTAATTCTTATGGTGAAAGGGGTCTAGAAGGGTCTGACATTTGAAGAAGCAACCTGGGAACTAGAAGAAGAGATGAGACAGAAATATCTCGAGCTATTTTCTTGAGGTATGTATTTAAATTTTGAGGATGAAATTTTATTTAGGGGGAGTGGAAAATGTAACGTCTTGTATTTCATAAAAATACCATAATGAGTCAGTTTGAAAAGCAAGTCTCCTAACATGAGTGATTTAAAGCCAAATAAAATTTGAGTAAAATTTTAAATAATAAAAAATGAAGATTTGAGTCTTGAGTTGCCCAAAAACTGGGGCCAGAGTGGTTCAAAAAATTTACCGAAAGTTTGGTGGCATTTTCGTAAATATGTACTTTTTAGAAAACTTATAGGAGAGCTTTTTAAATGAAAAATTTGAGTTTTTCGAGATTCTCAGAGGCCCTAAAAACTATGAGAAGCCTCGGGACAGTTAAAACACATTAAGTGTGTATTTTTTAACGTTAGTTGACCTAAACTTTGATTGTTTCATTCGAAAAGGTTTTAACTCCAAATTGAGTGATTCCAAAGGCATTTTATAAGTTTAGGAACCTAAATTTATGATAAAAAAGATGATTCTAAAAAAGAAGCTAAAACAAAGCTAAAACAAAAATGCCATGAATGGGGGACAATAATGTCATTTCTTTTAACAATTTCTTCTCCATTCTTCCTTTAAAAGTGGCATCCTCTTCTATCTCCCATGTAACCGACATAATGCTTCATCCAAAATAGAAGGGAGAGCTAGGCAGAGGGATGCACTAAGAGAGCCAAGGAAGGAAGAAATCAAGGAAAATGATATGAAAATTTAAGGAATTTCATAGTCTTTCTTCTTAAAACCTTTTTCTCCTCTTCCTGCTTTATCTTTCCATGGTTTTAGAGGTTCATATGGTTCTGTTTTGGCCTTTGTTTAGAGAAGAAAGTTTGGGAATTCAAGAAGGAAGCTAAGCCAAGTGGAAGTGCACTTGAAGGAGTTAAGGAAAACAAGGTAATTTCTTCTTCTTGTTGCTTCTTCTTCTTCTTACTTTCCCTTGAGCGCCACGACCCATAATAGAACCATCTTAAGGGAGGATTTTTTTCCAGAAACAAGAAAGAATCTTGGGTTTTAGACCATGGGGAGTTAGAAAATGCAAAGAAATTGGAAGGAAACCAAGTGAAATTTAAGTTAGGAAAATAAAGAACTCTTGAACACTTTGAAAAAATTGATTTGGTACATGAATTTTCTTGCATGTGTGAATGTTTGTTTGAGTTCCTTGGACCCCTAGGAAGCTTCCTAAGTGTCTCTCCCATCAAAGAAAAATAAAAAACTCCATGGGTTCTAAATGGTGTGATAGTTTTAGCCAAGGCAAGAACTATAGGCTAGGGAGTGTTTTAATTTGTTCCAAGCTTAGTTTGAGATTTTATATGATGGAAGAAGGTGAGAGGAAACCTTAGAAAAAAATTAAAAGCCATAGATTAGGAGATGAGGCAATAGGTTCCATAATATGACCTATAGAAGCAACATGGACCTAGGCTTTTGGAATTGAGTGTATAATGACTTCACAGAGTGTAAATGGAACCAAGAGGTGTAGATATGAGAAAAAAATGGAGCCAAGAACTTGAATTATGGTAGTTTCTTCATTAGACTATTAATGCAACTATTATGTAGCCAATGAACCAAATGTGTTTCTCAAGTGTGAGTTTAATACTTTGGCTTGTTCCAAGGGCGTAATTATTATGTTTAGGCCAAGGAAATCAAGCCCTATCTAGTTGTAGGTGTATAGCCAAGAAAGGGAAGGAATAGCCAAAATCAAAGCTTGAAATTCCACCAAGGTAACTTTTCACTCTATTCTCGTTTGCATTCTTGGATGTGTATGTGCCATTGTATACTTATGTGTGCATTTGTATCTTGAAACATGCCACTTGATGTTATGATGTTGCATTGGTACCAATATGCTTTCTTGAATGTTGTTAATTTTGAAAATTGCTCATAAGGGTGAGGTGATGCCACAAGTCCATTGCTATAGGTAAGGTGATGACAAAAGTCTCTAGGCATGGGTGAGACAAGGCCAAAAGTCTCATGAATGGGTAAGGCTAAGTCAAAAGTCCCTAGGCCAAGGGTGAAACAAAACCAAAAGTCCTAAAAATGGGGTAAGGCTAAACTAAAAGTCCCTAAAGCTCATTTTTGACCTTGACATGTTTGTGGCATGGAAGCGTTGATTTGAATGCTTTATGATTACATTAGAATGCATACTTGTGCTCTTTGACATGTTACATGCCTTGATTGCTTACTTGAGTGAGTGTATGAGCTACTGAGATTCCATGAATCTCACCCACTTCCCTCTCCCATCTCACCATATATAGGTGGTATTCAAGATGCTAAAGATGGAGGCCAAGGAGCTTAAAAAGCTAATTGATGACAATTGTGTAGTTTTGTGTAGTTTTTGATAAAAAAAGAATGTCAAAGTGTATATGTACTAGTTATGTTTTAGATGTAAATATTTGACTAAGTATAAAAGTATGAATAGATGATGTATGAACCAAGTTTGAGACCAAATCAATGTTAATGTAAAAGTGGGACATTTGATTACCTGTATATAATAGTGAATTCCTGCATGTGGCATGATGAAATTGAGATGCATAATAATTTGGACCACTTGGGTAGTTCATATAGGATGTGTTCTTACTTTAAAACTTACCTAAGAGGTGCTAGAACAAGTAGAAGACCATTTGGAACCAAAATGACCATTTCATGTTGTCAAACATGTCAAATTCAAGAGCTATTTAAAATTTGACCCAATGATCTCTTCTTGGTCTAAAAATTGGCATGCTTATAGGTCCTGTCTAGAGCTTTTTGGAAAGATAAAGTGTATTTAGAGGTCTAGAGAATTTTTGGTGAATTTCCAAAGTTGGCAAAATATTTCTAATTTGACAATTGTACTGTACAAATGGTCAGTAACTTCACCTCCATTACTCGTAGGCCAAATGGTGTGCAATGGCTATGAAATTTTATAAGGAGAAACTAGACATTCATAGCCACCTGTACTAAATAGAAGCACCTTAAATGGAGGTTTGTAGAGGGAGAACTACTTTTTTAAAATTCCAGGTTAGTATCAACAGTGCATTCAGACCTCAGCTATTATTTCATAAAATTTTGATATCTAAATGCTTTTGAATTAGTTTAGACTTATTTTTCCCTATAATTAACATCTGTAGCTTTTCGAATTGGTATAGGTTTCCCAAATTGCATTTTTTTAGAATTAGTTATGAATTTTTGAATTTTATATTAATAAACTATATCATAAACACTAGGCAATCTAACCTATGTCACTTTTATATTATCAAACGTGGTCCAAATGATGTTTTCATGGCTTGAAATTATTTTTGGTATAGAGCTAATATCTAGTGCTTTTCAAAAAGCTATGGGTTTCTTGATTTTGATATTTCTATATTTAGTTATGATTTTTCAAAATTACTATCAGTAAACTGCCACTGGAACTCGAGGCTAAAACATGGAAATCTCTAGTTTTTGGTCTTTAATCCATGGTTTATGAAATGTTTTGGAATGATTATGACTTGTATGGATGGAATATGAGTGGAGAATATTGTCAATGAGTTCACAGGGTCTACAAAACATGAAATAAATTTTGAAACCCTGACGTAACGCAAGAAAATTACATTATTTTATTCCCTTTTTTCTTGGTTTCTCTTGATTCCACATGAGACCAACCTTGAATATGGGAATATGCGCTTGAACAAATTATGATGTAATAATTATATGCCTTGGTTGCTTACTTGAATGGGTATTCGAGTTATTGAGATTCTTTGAATCTCACCCTCTTCCCTCTCCAATCCCACCATGTCTAGGTGGTGCTCATGGAGACAAAAGTGGAAGCCAAAGAGCATGATTTGCCATACTTTGACACTAGTGTAGCTTTTGATGTAATTAAATGTCAAAAGTTATATGTATAAACTATTTTTGTGATGTATACACTTGAGCAAAGGTAAAAGTATGTAAATATAGTGTATGAACCAAAGTTGAAGGCAAATGAATGAGAAAATGTGATTTGACCACTTGAGAGCCCATTCTTGAATGTGTATTTTTGCATGTGGCATAGTGATTTTGAGATGTATGGTAGTTTAGAACATTTATATATTCTATGTTTATGTTTCCAAACATGCTCAAGGTGTGATAGAGCGGTTAGGAGGCCATTTGGAACAAGTTTGACCCTTGCATGGTACTAAAAATTGCCATATTTTTTAGCTACATTAAAATCTGACCAAATGAGCTAGTCTTCACAAGACATTTGGCATGCATATAGGCCTTGTCTAGAGCTTTCTATAGAGCTAAAGAAACCCAATTTGGAGGTCTAGAGAAGTTTTTATGATTTTTCAAAGTTGGCAAAATATGACAGATTTGGCAAATATACTGTTCATATGGTCAACTACTTCATCTATGTCATCCATGGGCCAAATGTTGTCTAATGGCTATAAACGTTTACAAGCATAAACTAGACATGATAACCTTTATGTGGCCACCAAGATCACCCTAATTAGGAGAACCAAATTTTTGAACTTTCATATCAATATCAGGGATGCAGTCAGACCTCTGTTACTATGCTATCAATTTTCGTGGGCTAAAAGCTTCTATTTTGTTCTAAGTCATTTTTTGCCTCTATTTAACATTTATAGCTTTCTAGAATGGTATAGTTTTCTAGGTTTTGATGGTTTTAGAATTAGTTATGAATTTATGAACTTTATATCAATAACCTATGACAGCAAACCAGGGCAGCTGGACCTTTGGTGTTGTTCTATTGTCAATTATAGTCTATTTGATGTTTTCATGGCTTGGAATGATTTTTATCCTATAGTTAACATTGAAGGCTTTGCAAAATGCTATCATTTTATTATTTTTATTTTTTAAAAATTAATTATGATTTTCCAAAGTTGATGACAGAAATCTAGAAAATTGAAATTGAGGAAAACTCTTCATTTTTTGGTTTGTGGCTTTTTACCCAAAATTGGTGTAATGTTTTATGGTGCCTATGACTTGTATAGGTGCATTATGGGTAGAGGATGTTAATGGTGAGTTTGTATGGCCCACATGGCATGAAAACGAAGGTTTCGAGCCTTATGTAACACAACTTTATTCATTTAATATATTGTTTTTTCCATGTGAGAGTGCTAAATCAAGCTCTTAAAATGAAGTCAAGCATAAGTAAGAGTTTATAGAGGCTAAAAAATTATGGTGTCATATTTTTGGTATCAAAACAAAGGTTCATGCACTTTTGCTTAGTGTTTGGCTCTGGAATTGCATAAATGGCTATGCTAAGGTGTGAATTGCCATAAAATAAGTACATATATACTTGAAATGTAATTGTGAACTAAAGGTTATGATTCTTTTCAGATAAGATGGTTGACACTAGATGGGGTAGGGATAGGCCAATTAGGGCTTAGAGAGTTGAGCCTGAGGACCCTCTATGTGCCATCATGGAAAGGCTTGATAGATCCGAGACCATGATGGGCCAATAATAGGATATGCTAGAACAACAAAGATATATTGCATAGCAATAGTATGAGATGATAATGCAATTGCAAAATGCCCTAGCTAGGTAAGAAGAAATGAGAAGAGAAGTCCCTATACCCTAGTCATCTACTTTTGGCATTCCACTTGCACCTCCCTAGGACCCACTGAGACTCAGATGTCCATCTAGAAACTATTGAATCAGTTCAGAAAGAATGGTCCACCCTCATTTGATAGGGAATTAGATGTAGATAAGGTAGAGGCATAGGTCATGGAGTTGGAAAAAATATTCATAGTGATGGAGTGTACCTCAAAGTAGAAAGCTCAGCTCTCTATATTTATGTTACAGAAAGAAGTGGATAGGTGGTGGCGTAGCATGAAACCCCTGATGTAGACTAAGAATATTCAGATTAATAGGGAAAACTTCTTGGTCAAGTTCTTTGAAAAATACTTCCCTAGTTTGTTGAGAAAATAGAAGGAAATGGAATTCATGGGGTTGAAGCAAATAGAAGAGATAACTATAGATCAGAACATGGCCAAGTTTATTAAGTTGTCTTAGTATTTGTCCTACCTCTAGAGATATAATGATGATCTCTAGAAGTGTGAGTAGTTTGAGACTAGTTTGAAGCCCCTTATTAGAGATAGAGTTACTCCACAGTGGATCAAGGACTTCAATGGCTGTGTGGAGATCAGTAGGGTGATTGAGAATAATCTATGAGATATCATACTTGCTACAACTACAGCTAGTCAAAAGGGGACTCCAAAATTAAAGAGACCAAGACCTGATAAGATTACTAGTATGGCACCTAATAACAAGAGGAGAGGTAAGGTGTAGTGGAATAGAAGGCCATAGAAAGGCAAGAAAATGCAGCCTCTTCGGATCCAGCCATCCCTAGTGATGTGCTTCAAGTGTGGGAAGCCGAGGCATATCGCCCTCACTCAGCAAAAGGCCAATACGTCCCCCAATTTAACCCAAGGTATGCTTATAGTGAATGGTTTTCTTGTAGTTGCTATGTTTGAATCAAGTGCTAGTCACTCATGTATATCCTATGATTGTGTGAGGCAATTAGGTCTGGTCGTTAGTACTTTACTATTTGATTGATCTGTCACTACACCTATTAGAGGCCACGTTGTTACTTCTCATGTTTGTTTGAATGTCATTATATAGTTCAATCATTGTCATACTACCATTAATTTGATTATTAGCATGAATTTGATGGCTGTAAATAATGGTGTACTTGATTGTGAACATCGAACACTATTTCCTTACCTACTTATAGGACCATCCCTAGGATAGAGGTTGAGTTATCCTTTTTAACTACTACTTAGGCTGAGAGATACTTAGAGCATGCATGTCAAGGGTTTCTAGTCTTTTTCTCTATTCAGGCTGAGGTAGAGGAAGAGATAAAGGAGATCCTAGTGGTTAGGGAATTCTCGAAGGTTTTCCTGAAATATTTTGATTTTAGTGGTCTAACCCCTAAGAAAAAGATAGAGTTCCCTATAGACATAGTATCTGGGGCTAGACCCATGTTTAAAGTTTCTTATAGGATGGCTCCCGCTGAGCTTACTGAGTTAAAAAAGTAGATAAAGGGATTATTAAAGAAAGGGTTTATACACCCTAATGTGTCACCCTAGGGAGCTTCAGTATTATTTGTAAAAAAGAAAAATGGTAGCTTGTGTGTATAGATTATAGAGAGCTGAATAAAGTTACCATCAATAATAAATATCCTTTCCCTAGAATAGATGACTTGTTAGACTAGTTAGCTGGGGTATATGTGTTTTCCAAGCTAGATTTTAGATCTAGGTACTACCAGCTGAGAGTAAGAACTGAAGACATCTCAAAGACGGCCTTCAGGACTAAATATGGGCATTATGAGTTCTTAGTGATGCTATTTAGGCTGACAAATGTGCCCACGGTATTTATGGATTTTATGAACAGGATATTCAGATCATATCTAGATAAGTTTATGGTGGTTTTCATTGATAATATCCTAGTATACTCCGGATCTTTTGAGGAGCATGAGAGACATCTAAGACTAGTCCTAAAAACCTTGAAAGATAAAAGGTTATATATTAAACTTAGTAAATATGAGTTTTGGCTGACTGAGGTGAGATTCTTAGATCACGTAATATCACAGGCAAAGATTATGGTTGATCCCCATAAAGTAGAAGCTGTGTTACAATGGGATAGACCTAAAACCATCACCAAGGTTAGGAGTTTCCTAGGCTTGGTTTGTAGATGGTTTATTTAGGGCTTCTCTCAAATAGCCTTACTACTGATGAGGCTGACTAGGAAAGAGACACCTTTCGATAGGATGATAGATGTGAGAGGAGCTTTTAGGAGTTGAAACTTTATTTGGCCATTGCCCCTGTACTTATTATCCTCGACCTTAGTGAACCATTTGTGGTTTATAGTGATGCCTGGAGAAAAGGGTTAGGTTGTATGTTGATGCAGTAGGGTAAAGTAGTGGTATATGTCTCTAAGCAGTTGAGGCCTCATAAAGAGAATTATCCCACACATGACCTAAAGTTAGCTGTGATAGTGTTTGCTTTTAAAGTCTGAAGGCATTATTTGTATGGTGCTACCTTAGAAATCTATAGTAACTATAAGAGTCTGAAAAACCTGTTTCATCAGAAGGAACTGAACATAAGACAGAGGGGATGGATGGAATTCTTGAATGATTATGATTATACCTTGAAGTATTATCTTGGAAAAGCCAATGTGGTGGCTAATGCCTTGAGTAGGAAGTCCATCCATGCAGCCCATATGATGATTAAGGAATAGGAACTCCTAAAGGAATTTAGAAATATGAACCTTTCTTACTTGGTGGTATCGGCTAGGTTATACCTGAGTGAAACCCGAATTGAGAATGAATTAAAACCCATATCATAGATGCCTAGAGAGAGGATAAGTTCCTGAGATAGGTCAAGAATGAGATTTCTCAGGGTAAGACCTCAGATTTCAAGATATCTGAGAATGGTATGATAGTATACTAGGATAGAATTTGCATGCTTAACTAGAATGAATTGAGAGAAAGAATTTTGGAAAAGGCACACAAGAGTAAGTACACTATCCTCCCTAGTGCCACCAAGATGTACTAGGACTTAAAAAGAATTTTCTAGTAGCCAAGAATAAAAAGTGACATAGCCAATTGAGTGGCTAGATGCTTAATGTGTCAGAAGGTAAAGATAAAGCATCAAAGACTAGCTGGGTTGTTATAACCCTTAGATATCCTTGAGTGGAAGTGGGATAGTATAGCCATAGACTTTATTATGGGGTTACCCAAGACATTCTTTGGACACAATGCTATATGGGTAGTTGTGGATAGACTGATGAAGTCTACACACTTTTTAGCTATTAGGGATACTCACACACTAGATAAATTAGCCATTTTTATATGAGATATAGTGCAATTTCATGGAGTACCTAGTAGCATAGTATTGGATAGAGACCCTAGGTTCACATTGAACTTCTGGAGGTTATTACAACATGCCTTAAAGACCAAGTTACGGTTCAGTACTGCATATCACCCCTAAATAGATGGTCAAACTGAGAGAACCATTCAGACCCTAGAAGACATGTTGAGGGCATGTGTGTTAGAGATGAAGGGTAACTAGGATGTGTATCTACCATTAACAGAATTTGCAAATAATAACAGTTACCATTCCAATATTCAGATGGCCTCTTATGAGGCCTTGTATAGGAGAAAGTATAGATTCCCTTTGTGTTGGGTTGAGATAGGTGAGAGGAGTGTAATAGGACCTAAGATTATAGACCAAACCACCTGGTAGGTAAAATTGATTAGGAAAAAACTCCTTATAGCCCAAAGTAGACAGAAAAGTTATGCTGACAAGAGAAGGAGACCATTAGAGTTTAAGATTGGAGACCATGTATTCATCCAAGTGTCTTTAGTGACAGGTTAGGTTGGACTATAAGGGTAAGAAAGCTCAGTCATAGGTACAATGGTCCATTTGAAATCCTTGAAAAAATCAGACCCATAGCCGACCGTATAGCCCTACCCCTTAACTTAGCCTAGATCCACAATGTTTTTCATGCCTCCTAGTTGAAAAGTACTTTTCAGACCCTTCACATGTTATAGAATATGAGCATGTTTAATTGCAGGAAAATCTTTCCTATGTAGAGACACCTGTAATATCTAATTTTTGTTAAACGACGGAAAAAGGGTACGTTTTCAAAGTAAGTCCTTTGAAATAAATTAGTTAAGATCCTAAAAAATTTGAGTATCATTTTAGACTCTTAAAAATGAGAATCCTAACTCAAATGAAAAGAAAAATGGAGCTAGAATGAAGAAACAAAATTGAACGAAAGATTGACGAAATGTAATGGCATTTTCGTAATTTTGAGCAAATTTTGGAATTCACATAGGAAGGCTTTTTAAATGAAAGTTTTGAGTTCTCTAGCATTCTCAGAGGCCTTGAAAACTATGGGAAACCCTAAAACAATAAAATCCCTCCAGTGGATGTTTTTCTATGTCAGTGGACTCGAACTTTGATGATTCGTTTAGGAAGGTTTTAGTTTCGATTTGAGTGATTCCAAAGGCATTTTACTAAATTGGGAACCTAAATTTTATAATGGAAAAGACATTTCTAAAAAAGAAGCTAAAACAAACTAGAAATAAAAATACCAAAACGAAAGGACAAAATTGAGATTTTTGAAAAGTCTTTCTTAACTTCCCTATATATAGGTGTCACACCCCACCTCTTCATTCACTTAACCAGATATGTTTCTGCCCTAAATCAGAGGAAGAATCATAAGAGTGAGGCACACCAAAAGGAGGAGAAAGGAAGGAGAAATACAAGGTATAAAGGTATGGATTTTCTTAGTTTTTCATGCTTTCTCTTTAGCAAACCTCTTCTCCTTCATTTCCTCTTCTTTCCTATGGTTTTATTGAAGTTATTAGATCTGTTTTGAGTGCAGAACAAAGGGAAAATTTTGAAATTATGGTGAGGAAGCCAAGGAAGGTAAAGAACAAGTAAGAAAAACTAAGGAAATCAAGATATTTTGACATTCCTTCACTTAATCTTCCTCCTTCCTTCTCTTGTGGGTGGTTCGACCTATATATGGCCAAGCCTAAGGAGTTGAATTTCTAGCTAAACCAAGGATGAATCTTAGGAATTTGAAGGAGGAAAATAAGAATATGAAAAGAAAATAACAAAAGAACCATGGAAAATCAAGATAACAAAGTTAGGGTTTCTAGTGTTCCTTGAAAAATATAATTTGATACCAAGATTCCTAAGCCGAAATGAATGTTTAAATGAGCTCCTAAGATCCCTAGAAGACTTTCTATATGCATCTTCCATTAAGAAAACAAAGCAAACTCCCTTGGTATCCTATTGCTCCACAGCCACGGCCTAACATGGTTAGAGTATCTAGGGATAGTTTTAATTTGTTCCAAACCCATTTTTGAGCCATATATGATGAGTGAAGATGAGGAAAAACCTTGGAAAAAATTTAGAAGGCCTAGAGAATGAGTTGGTGTCATAGGTTCTATAATATAGCCTAAGGAAGCAACATGTAGTTAGGCTCTTTGTTTTAATTGTGTGATGACTCCAAGAGGCTTGAAAGGAGTCAAGAATAATATATGAAAGAAAAGAATAGAGCCTATAATTCATTTGATGGGTGTTACTTCATTAGGTGTATTTAGGAACCATAAATGGACCATAAGGCAAAGTTAGAGTTCCAAAGTAGATGTATAGCCTTAGAAATGACTTCAAGAACTTAATTGGCTTCCATATATTGTGTTTAGGCCAAGAGAAACCAATCCCATACCCTTGTGTGTGTGAGGCCAAGGAAAGGAGACTTGTTTCAAAAGGAAAAGTGTGTGGTTGCAACAAAGGTAGCTCACTCCTCTTTCTCTCATGCATTAATGTATGCTTGACTTGTCTTTGAATTCGTATATATGTGTTTTAAACTATAAAAGTATTCTAGCATGAGCTTTTATTCCATGATACCATGATGATACATTATGTTTTCAAATGATGCCTAATATGTTTGCTTAGGTTTACTAGAGTGTCGAGAAGCCAAGAACCCTTAAAGTTGGTTGAAACAAAGTAAAGAGTCTCCTAAGAGCGAGTTTGACTCCCAAGAGTGTGGTTAAGTAAAAATCTCTAGAGAAAATGGGTAAGGCAAGTCCAAAATCCACAAGTGAATGGGTGAGACTAATCTACTTACTTGGCAAGCCTATGTATGCCTTGTATAACTTACTCATATGCCAAGAATGCTTCTTAAATGTTCATATTGTTCCTTATACTCATGTATACATTTTCAAGACTTGTTTTGCATATTTTATGTGTAATTGAAAGGGAGATGAGCTATTGGGATTCTTTGAATCTCATTCCCTCCTCTCCAATGTTGTAACAAGCTAGGTAGACCAAGTGAATAAGGTAATGGAAACCATCAACTTGGAAGATGAGAATATGACAACAAAGTGCCTTAATTTTGCTTCTTTATGGCCATATGAGTGGCAAATGTTGTAATCCATTTTGTATATGTCTTATGACCTTATGAACATATGTAATTATGTAAATATATCATGTACAAATGAGATTTAATGTTATATAAATGGTATGGTTGATAAGTATGATTTTTATACATTTTATTCTCCTTATCTTAGGCATTTTAATGATTAAATATGGCTTTCAGGATTTACCTAGGTAGATAATTGATGTTAGTAATCATTTGTGCACTCAAGGAAATTATTTACAAGATTTTAGAATTTTAATGCATAAATTCTTTAAATGATTTTGTGAATTTTTCTATTGAATTGTTCTTACTTTTTGTGTAGATTTTCAATGGGCAAATGATATTTGAATAAGAATTTGAGTTAGAGAAAAGAAAGAAGAAGAGATGAAGGCTTCATGTGTACAGTTAGAGGAAATGAAGAACCAAGAGCAAAACAAACACAATTAGGCATTCTTTTCACACACAAGGAGGAGGCCCCACGTCATTCACTTATTCATGCATAGGCACATGGGTTCTTCCACGTAGCACCAATCCATACTCTTTACATGTTCTCATGAAGAAAGAGCCATGAGTTGGTTGGATGGAGCAAAAAGCTACACAAGCAAGGGAATGAAGGAAGAGAAGATGGAATGGAGATTTGAGTGATAAAACAAGATATACATTCAAGTGGCTGAAATAGAGGAGGAAGCACGAGTTTTATGTAAGGAGAAGAAACATGAAGACGGCTTGGGTTGCCTCATGAAGTTAGAAGCACACTCTCTTAGCTGGAGCACATAACAAACACGAAAGGCAGCTGGGAAGAAGGAGTCATGCACACACAGAAGCAGCCAACATGGAAAGAGCATGAGTTCAAAGGAACTTGGGCAGCTCTCATGCAAGTTACACGAGTTGAATGAAGGAAGCAGGGGCATAAGATCTTCACTTGAGCTTGGGTAGAGAATAAGTGTAGTAGAAAACGAGCAGAAATAGAGAGGAGAAGCTTGCATGAGTTGCATGGGAGAAAAGGAATGCTATGGGTTCATCAAGAAAGCGAGTTGAATGTGGCTGAACAAAGACAAAGCTGCATTAGGGGAGCCAATGCAAGAAAAATGCGAAAAATATAGAGAGTCTTGGGAGCTGAAAATAGAGCATGGATGGAGGAAGCAAGACTTCAAAGTGGGATGGTGAAATGAGAGATGAAGTTAACGTGGAAAGATATGTAGAGCTGAAGCTTGCAAGAGCTGGGCATAAGATTTTTAAATGCTGAAGCTAACATGGAAGAAATCCCATGGCAAGGGAAGTAGACATGAAAGGAAGAAGCTCACACATAAACACAGGCTCGAGGAAGTGAAGAAGTGGAGTATAGTGAGATAAAGAAGGCTGATGTGTATTAAGAACGTGGGCTGGAAGAGACACTGAGTTGATGGGGAGATTGTCAGACTGGATTGAAGCTTGTACAAGTTGGAATTAAGCTACGGGTAGCTAGTGTTCTGAAGCTTGAATGAGCTGGAGCTAAGTTAAATGAAGAAGTAGCTAAGGGTTTGAGCTAGAAGAGAAGTTAAGCTAACATGAGAGTAGAACACGTGGATTAATGAAGCATGAAAGAGAGATTTAGTGAGCTGGGAGAAGAAAATAAAACGTGAGGTATTCAGCGTGAGGCAGCACATGAATACGAGCTGAGAGGCACATAATTCATTAAGAAAAAAAGCACTGGAGCTGAGGGAAGAAAAATATGACTTCAGCATGACAATAAGGAAGCTGGAGAATAGATGGAAGAAATGACAAAAAAGGTGAGAGCTCCAGAAGCATAACGAGGGAGCATTTTCTCGTTGAATCATCCATGGCTGCAGCTTATTTTATTAATTTTCCTCCGATTAAAATCTCCATGGTAGTTTGAATCATCAATGGTGGCTAGCTAAAGCTTGGAAACTTCTAGATGCATATTTGAGCTCTACATTTTCTCACCAAATTGGATAAAATTTCTTTGCTCCATCTTTAATTTCATAATTATTTTTCATATTAATTTGACTAGCTTTAGTTTATTAATTGGGGAATTTGATTACTGGAAATTTTTGGATTGGGTTAAATTCTGGATTGAGCTTAATTTAATTTTTGGAATTTTAATTGTGATCATTACATGTTTGTAAAAATTCCAGAATTAGTTCTGTGCAAATTACTTTTAATTTCCTCTTGATTTTAGGTCAATTGATACAATGGTTGTTAGATTAAGTGGCTAGATTTTTGTGCAATTAATTGTTTGAGGAATTAATTAATCTAATTAGTTAATTAGCATCTTAAGTAGATTGTGTAGCAGATTTTGTTAGTCAATTAGGATTGGTTTAGTGTGTTCTTATTCTTAATTCTATTAATTAAATTTTCAAGGTTTCTTGTGGTTACAAATTCCTTGAATAATTGATGAATTGAATCTTGGATGGTTATTCAACAGCCTTTATAGTGAATACACTAAAGAGCAAGAAATTAAATCCAAATTTGGTAAACTAAAAAGGGCAAGGATAAATGAATTCTAAAGATTCCATCCAAAGGCTAGCTACCACATTTTCTTGATTGTTCACTTCATTTTAGTCTTAAGATTTTGATTCTTGTCATTTAAATTGTAGCATTTCAAAACCCCCCTAAACAAGTTCTAATTAGTAATACTTAGAATACTCTTTCATAAACAAATTGAGGCACAAACTCCTGGGAAAATGACCTAGGTAGCACCATTAACTACAGAATTCATTTTGCTTCCTAGTTTTATTTGAGATTGCACAACACAATCATCAAATTTGGCAACGTTGCCGGGGAGTTTAGTTTCGTAATTGTTTGAAAGGATTTCTTAGTATTTTTCCCTATTTTTGATATATTTTTGTTCTATTTTTCCCCTATTTTAAGCTTGGATTTAGATCGTTTTGGTTGCTTAATCTGATTTTGCCGCTTGCTGGAATATTTGTTTGAAGTGCCCAAAAAATTCTCAAACTTTTTTTCCAAGGTTTTTGGGTGTTTTAAGCAAATATAATAGTAAAGCTATTTGGTGCACCATTTTTTGGCCAAATTCCAACGTTTATGGCCTTTTTCTAATTTTTTTTAGTATTTTCTCGACTTTTCTAGGATTTTTCTAGATTTATTGTTTTAATTTTTCTTTGTTGATTTCTTGTGTTCCTTCTTAGTTTTTGCTTGTCTAACTGGTTTATGACAAGGAGCTCTGGTAAAAAAATTAATTGATTTGGATCCGGTAATTGAAAGAACCTTTAGAAGACAAGTAAGGATTAGGAAGAACAAGGATAATATAGGAATTAGTAGTTCTATTTCTTCTGCTTTTGATTGTGTGTAAGGAATTGATTGTGTACTTCAATTTGCTAGTGATAATATGGCTGAACAAGATCAAATGAATGCTAACATGAATATGCATGTTTAGGCTAACTTGAATGCAAATGCCAATTTAAATGATAACATGCATGCCAGAACCATTAGAGAATTGACAGCTCTTAATGTGCATTATCAAAATCTTTGTATACAATATCCAGGATTAGATGTAAATTTTGAGCTTAAATCTGGTTTGATTCACTTACTTCCTAAGTTTCATGGACTTGCAGGAGATGACCCTCACAAACATCTGAAGGAATTCGACGTTATTTGCTCTACAATGAAGCCACAGGGAGTCTCAGAGAAATAAATTAAGCTCAGAGCATTTCCTTTCTCCTTGGATGGTTTAGCCAAGGACTGGTTGTACTATCTACCTCTCGATGCCATCACTTCTTGGGACCAACTGAAGAGACTATTCTTAGAAAAATGCTCTCCTGCATCTTGCACTGCATCAATAAGGAAGAAAATATGTGGGATCAGACAAAATGGTAGAGAGACTTTATATGAGTACTGGGAAAGATTTAAGAGATTGTTGGCTAGTTGTCCTCACCATCAAATTTCTGATCAGCTGCATATTCAGTACTTCTATGAGGGGCTGTTGAACATGGACAGAAATATGATTGATGCTACCTCTGGTGGGGCCTTAGGTGATCTGACACCTATAAGGGCCTGGGAGTTGATTGATAAGATGGCTCAAAATGCTCAGCAATTTGGGTCCAGATCAATGTAGACAGTAAGAGGAGTCAGTGAATTGTATGCTCTAGACTATGGACAGAGACTTAAGAGCAAGATTGATGTAATGTCTTCTGTGCTCCAACAGTTTTGCTTTAGATCGGCAGCAGCCACAGTCATCCTCTACACTTTCTCAGACTTGTGCACCACAGTCCTATCCTACTCAGACATATTCTTATCCACAGTGCTATGCATCAGGGCAGACATCTACTTGTATTACCTTGGTGGGACCCCTGTGTGATATATGTTATTTGGCCACGCATGCTACTGATCAGTGCCCTATGTTAGACGACAGGTTAGAAGCTTGTGCTGGGATGTTTCCAGTTAGGCCAATGCAACAAGGGTAGCAAAATTATGATCCTTATTCTAATACATACAATCCAGGATGGAGGGACCACCCTAACTTGAGATATGGGGAGGGCAACAGTAAAATAGATACAATGTTACAGGACCTAGTGCACAGTCTTCCCAACCTATTAGGCAATCAATTCTTATCCAAGAGAAACCCAGAAAAGGTAATAGCATGGAGTTTATGATGAAGTAGCTCATGGATAAGATAGATCAGAATGAGGCTAAACACAAACAAGAAATGGATAACATGAAAACTCATAATAAGCATATGGAGATTATGATGAGTCAATTTGCTACTTCTCTCAATGAGATAAAAAGCCAAGGATTAGGCCAATTACCTTTACAGACTATTGTCAATCTAAGGAATAGTAGCAATGTTAGTGCTATCACTCTTAGGAATGGAAAAGAGGTTCAGGGATCCTTAGATACCACTACCATGGATAAGCCAGCGTCATCAAAAACACACGTTGCACCAAATGAGCCTAACAAAGAAAAGGAGCCAAAGAAGATCTTGCCTTTCCCATATAGACCTACCTTGGGAAAGAGGCAAACTGAAGTAGACATTAAAAAAGAGATTCTTGAGACTTTCAAGAAGGTTGAGGTCAATATACCCTTGTTGGAGGCAATCAAGACCATCCCCAAATACGCCACGTTGCTCAAGGAAATATGTACTAACAAGAGGTGTCTAAAAGGGAATGAAAAATTCAATTTTGGCAAGAATGTTTCAGCACTCATACAGCCAACAATGCCCACTAAGTGTCAAGATCCGGGCACTTTTACAATTCCATGCACTATTGGGAATTTTGAGTTTTCTAATGCTTTGATTGATCTTGGTGCTACTATAAATGTTATGCCTAAATCTGTCTATTCATCTTTGCAGATGGGAGAGCTGAAACCTACTGGAGTGGTTGTGCAGTTGGCAAATAGGAGCATTGCATATCCTTCAGGAGTGTTGGAGGATGTTCTGGTTAAAGTAAAGGACTTGATTTTTCCAACTGATTTTTATGTTCTTAACATGGAGGATGATAGATATAGATCTAGTGGACATGCCTCGCTCATTTTAGGTAGACCTTTCTTAAAAATTGCAAAGACAATTATAAATGTGCATGAGGGTACTCTTTAAATAGAGTTTGCTGGCAATGTGATACAATTTAATATATTTGATGCCATGAAACACCCCTGTGATGATAACTCTATTTTTAGTATTAGCCTGATTGATATGCTAGTTGATAGTGCCAGTGCTGATTTTAGGGATAGTTTATTGACTAATTCTAGTGATATTGCTGACTTGGATGATTCTCTTAATTGTATATGTTTTGGAACTACTATATGTCACAGATGTACCCAGATTAGTGCTTTTATTGAGAATAATGAGTTCCTTCCATGTACTGATTATCATAGTTCTGAGACCTCTTCTTGTTATGCTAATTTCATTGTTGGTTAGCCTGTGACTGATTTAGATGATTATACTAGTCTAGTTCAATCTTCTTGTTCTAGAGATGACATGCATGTTGTTGTTTTCCCTAATTGTTCTGATGTTACTGGATGTACTAATTCTCAGGATATGTTGCATGTTAATGTCACTTCTAGATATGTTGATTGTGCTAGTTCATCTATCTCCACTTTTACCTTGCCTACTGATAGTGGTTTTAGATGCTGTATGACTAGTTCATCTAATAGTGATACTGATGTTGCTACTTCTGTTGGTCCTCTTGTTGATGTTCCTTCTGCTGATATTCCCAAAGCTGGGAAAGTTTTTTCTTCTGTTTGTGAGTTGTCTGAATAGGTATTTGGCATGGAAGAGATTGAAATCAAACAACTTATACTGTCGATTGAGCAAGCTCCCACCTTAAAGCTCAAACCACTGTTAAACAATCTCAAGTATACCTATTTGGAGAAAGATAAGAATCTTCTGGTGATTATAGCCAGTGACATTATTCCAAAGGAGGAAGAGAAGCTTTTAAAGGTCTTAAAGAGGAAAAGACAAGCAATAGGGTGGACCTTGGCTGACATACCTGGCATTAGCCCTGATACATGCATGCACAGAATTCTATTAAAAGATGGGGCAAAAGCAGTAAGGTAACCTCAAAGGCGATTGAACCTACTTATTCTGGATGTGGTTAAAAAGGAAGTTTCTAAACTCTTATCTGCTAGTATTATATATCCTATTTCTGACAGTCAGTGGGTTAGTCCTATGCAGGTGGTTCCAAAGAAATCAGGGATCACAGTTGTCCGGAATGAGAATAATGAATTGGTGCCCACCCATGTAAAAAATAATTGGAGGGTTTACATTGACTATAGGAGGCTTAATTTAATAACTTGAAAAGATCATTACCCCCTCCCTTTATTGATCAGATGCTTGAGCGTTTAGCTAGGAAGTCTCATTATTGTTCTCTGAATGGATTTTCAGGATATTTTCAGATATGCATAGCCCTGGAGGATCAAGAGAAGACAACGTTCACATGCCCATTTGGAACATATGCATATAGACGAATGCCTTTTGGTCTTTGCAATGCCCCTGGAACTTTCCAGCAGTGCATGGTTTCTATTTTTAGTAATTTTCCTGGAAAACTGTATAGAAATTTTTATGGATGATTTCACTATATATGGAAACTCTTTTGATGATTGCTTGTGTAGTCTGGATAGAGTTCTAGCTAGATGCATAGAGAAGAACCTTGTACTTAATTTTGAAAAGTGTCATTTTATGGTTTGAAAAGACATTGTATTGGGTCATATTATATTTGAATAGGGCATAGAGGTTGATAAAGATAAGATAGCTGTTATCACTTCTCTACCATACCCAACATGTGCTCAAGAGGTCCGGTCTTTTCTAGGTCATGCAAGTTTCTATAGAAAATTCATTTAGAATTTTCGTAAAATTACTTTACCATTGTCTAAGCTGTTACAAAAAGATGTTAATTTTTATTTTGATGATGCATGTAAAATAGCTTTTGATAATCTTAAGAAACGATTGACTTCCCCACCCATTATTCAACCCTCTAATTGGAGCCTCCTATGTGATGCATCTAATTTTGCTGTAGGTGCAGTTTTGAGCTAGAGAGTGAATAAGAGGTCCCATGTAATTGCTTAGGCATTTGGACTGGGCCCAAGCAAATTATACAACCACAGAAAAAGAGTTTCTTGCTATTGTTTTTGCTTTGGATAAATTTAGATCTTATTTGCTTGATACTAAAGTCATTGTTTTTACTGATCATGCAGCCTTGAAGTACTTGCTGAAAAAGCCTGATGCAAAGCCAAGATTGATCAGATGAATGCTTCTACTTCAAGAATTTGATATCGAAATCTGGGATAAAAGTGGAGCTGAAAACTTGGTGGCAGACCACTTGAGCAGAATTGAAGCTCCAAAGGTAAATTCCTTACCTATTGATGATGATTTCCCTGATGAGCATTTGTGTGCTATGCATAGTTTTTATCCATAGTATGCAGACTTAGTGAATTATCTAGCTGCTTTCTGAACTGCCTGTTAATTTGACTAAACATCCGTTGAATAAGTTTAGGAGTGAAGCTAGGTATTATATTTGGGATGATCCATACTTGTGGAGACTATGCAGTGACCAAGTGATTAGACGTTGTGTGCGTAATATAGAATTTGATTCTGTTTTGAATTTTTGTCACACACTTGCATGTGGAGGTCATTTTAGTCTAAAACGCACAGCTAGGAAGGTTCTAGATAGTGGATTGTATTGGCCTACTTTGTTTCATGATACCTTTGATTTTTGTAAAAGATGTGTCAGGTGTCAACAAATAGGCAGTATATCTAAGAGAAATGAAATGCCACAGCATCCTATTTTGTTTTGTAAAGTCTTTGATGTGTGGGGCATTGATTTTATGAGACCTTTTCCTACTTCTTTTGGATTTTTATACATCTTATTGGCTGTTGATTATGTTTCGAAGTGGGTGGAAGCAAAACCCACTAGGACTGATAATTCTTCTATGGTTATAGAGTTTGTTCGCTCTCATATTTTTCTATAGGTTTGGTATCCCCAGAGCTATAATCAGTGAGCAGGGCACTCATTTTTGCAATCGGAGAATGCACAACTTGCTTAGCAAGTATGGTGTTGTGCATAAAGTAGCTACTCCATACCACCCTCAAACAAATGGCCAAGCAGAAATTTCTAACCGTAAGGTGAGGCAAATTTTAGAACAAACAGTGCAGCCAAATATGAAAGATTGGAGCAAGAGGCTCGATGATGCACTTTGGGCCTATAGGACTACCTACAAGACTCCTATTGGCATGTCACCCTATCGGCTGGTATTTGGAAAAGCTTGTCACTTACTAGTAGAAGTGGAGCACAAGGCTTACTGGGCCGTAAATAAATGCAATTTGGATTTGAATGGAGCGGGATCTCACAGAAAATTCCAACTCTAAGAGCTTGAGGAGATCAGATTGGAAGCCTATGACAATGCAAGGATCTATAAAGAAAAGACAAAGGCATTCCATGACAAGATGATTGCAAGAAAGGAGTTTGTTGTTGGCCAAAAAGTTCTACTTTATAAATCCCACTTGAAACTTATGCCAGGTAAACTTCATTCCAAATGAGAAGGTCCTTACATAGTTTCTAATGTTTTCCCTTTTGGTGCAGTTAAGCTTCTGGATGAGCAGACAGGAGCTAAATTTAAAGTTAATGGACATCGGCTCAAACACTCTCATGAAGGAGTTCTAAGGGATGACAAGGAGGAGCTCTAGCTTCATGACCTACCCTGATCTCTGATTGTACCCTTTCCCTTTCCCTTTTTATATTGTTTTGTCTTTATCTGTTTACTAGATTGTGTGCTGGCATTGAGAACAATGCAATGTTTAAGTGTGGGGGGGATACAAATAAAATTTTTAGTTTTATTTTATTTTGGTTAGTTGATTTTTCTAGTTTCTAGGCTTTTAGTCAGTTTTGTGTTATTTTCCAATTTTTGAAAAAAAAAAACTATGCTTTTGTGGAAGTTACTAGTATTAAGGGATCATAGCTTTAATATATCTTGATTTTATAGAAAATTGACTTTACGTTGAGAATGCAAGTTAAGTGGCAATTAGCTTTGCTTTAATGAAATTTGATGATGGTCAATTTACCTTGTGAGATGTTTGAACCTATTGCTTATTCATTTCTAGTGTGTATCCCCTATCTTGCTTTTACTCTAGAACTTGGCTTGAATCTTATTCAAGGCCACATTTATTCATTTGCCATGCATGAAAAGGATTAAGGCATTCATTGTTGTTTTGTTTTAGCTAGAGCCAAAAAGCTATCCTACATGTGTTTAATCCATTAGTTTTTCCCCTTTTAAGCTGCATATGTCTCCTTTTTAGCCTTTTAGCCATGGAAACCAAATAAATGTTTTTCCTACCTTGATTAGGATGCTTTTGATTATTAAGGGCATTTTATCTTGTTAAGGTGGATGGAGGTGCATTTTTCACATCATTTATAGGCCGTTTGTTTATTCCTCTTCAAAAATATTCCAAGAAAAAGAGAAAAAATAATAATAATAAATGAAAAAAAAAGAAATAAAGCAAAAGAAAAGCATTTGAAATACTAAAAAAAAATGAAAGAGAAAGAGAAAAAGAAGAAAAAGGAAAGAAAAGTTGTTCTCTTAGTGCATATCTTTTTGTTTATGGTAATTAGGGTCTTAAAATGCGCTTGTATTCCATCCTTATTCTTAATTTAATGCTTTTGATGATTTTTAGCATCCAAATTTGTTTTTTTTTTAATTTCCTGCATTCTTTTCTTATTCCACTTGTTTCATACCTTAGCCTACATTACAACCATAATAAAGACCTTTTGATTCATTCATTGGCATTTGATTTTGGTGGTGGAGATGTAGATAATTGTCAAGCTTATGGTAGTAAAGTTAGATGGGATGGAATTTGAGAGTAAGCACTTAATCCTAAACACTAAAGAGTAGAGTGATAAACACAAATCCAAGTGAGGGACTTCCATTACATTTCATATTTGATTAAGTGTATTGCCATGGTACTTGTTGCATTGATACAAGTGATATGACTTGGAGAATTAAGCTATTGATTTGCTTTGAGCTTCCTTGTGCTAAGTGACCTACATAACTCCATTTTTCTTTATTTCCTTTCCATTATCTCTTTCTTAGAGCTTTAGTTCTCTTTTGCCCAGGAGTGCAAAGGTTTAAGTGTGGGAGAATTTGATAAGTATGATTTTAATACATTTTATTCTCCTTATCTTAGACATTTTAATGATTAAATATGGCTTTAGGGATTTACTTAGGTGGATAATTGATGTTAGTAATCATTTGTGCACTCAAGGAAATTATTTACAAGATTTTAGAATTTTAATGCATAAATTCTTTAAATGATTTTGTGAATTTTCCTATTGAATTGTTCTTACTTTTTGTGCAGATTTTCAATGGGCAAATGATGTTTGAATAAGAATTTGAGTTAGAGAAGAGAAAGAAGAAGAGATGAAGGCTTCATGTGTACAGTTGGAGGAAATGAAGAACCAAGAGCAAAACAAACACAATTAGGCATTCTTTTCACACTCAAGGAGGAGGCCCCACGTCATTCACTCATTCATGCATGGGCACATGGGTTCCTCCACATAGCACCAATCCACACTTTTCACATGTTCTCATGAAGAAAGAGCCATAAGTTGGTTGGATGGAGCAAGAAGCTACACGAGCAAGGGAATGAAGGAAGAGAAAATGGAATGGAGATTTGAGTGATGAAACAAGACATACATTCAAGTGGCTGAAACAGAGGAGGAAGCACGAGTTTTATGTAAGGAGAAGAAACATGAAGAAGGCTCGGCTTACCTCATTAAGTCAGAAACACACTCTCTCAGTTGGAGCACATTACAAACACGTAAGGCAACTAGGAAGAAGGAGTCATGCACACACAGAAGCAACCAACATGGAAAGAGCATGAGTTAAAAAGAGCTTGGGCAGCTCTCATGCAAGTTACATGAGCTGAATGAAGGAAGCAGGGGCATGAGATCTTCACTCGAGGTTGGGTAGAGAAGAAGTGCCATAGAAAATGAGCAGAAATAGAGAGGAGAAGCTTGCATAAGCTGTATGGGAGAAAAGCGAGTTGAATGTGGCTGAACAAAGACGAAGCTGCATGAGGGGAGCCAATGCAAGAAAAATGCAAAAAATATAGAGAGTCTTGGAAGTTGAAAATAGAGCATGGATGGAGGAAGCAAGACTTTAAAGTGGGATGGTGAAATGAGAGATGAAGTTAACGTGGAAAGATATGTAGAGCTGAAGCTTGCACGAGCTAGGCATAAGATTTTTAAATGCTGAAGCTAACGTGGAAGAAATCTCGTGGCAAGGAAAGTAGACATGGAAGGAAGAAGCTCACACATAAACATAGGCTCGAGGAAGTAAAGAAGTGGAGTATAGTGAGATAAAGAAGGCTGACGTGTATTAAGAACGTGGGCTGGAAGAGACACTGAACTGATGGGGAGAGCATCAGACTGGATTGAAGCTTGTACAAGCTGGAATTAAGCTACAGGCAGCTAGCGTTCTGAAGCTTGAATGAGCTGAAGCTAAGTTAAATGAAGAAGCAGCTGAGGGTTTGAGCTGGAAGAGAAGTTAAGCTGACGTGAGAGCAGAACACGTGGATTAATGAAGCATGAACTAGAGATTTAGTGAGCTAGGAGAAGAAAATAAAACGTGAGGTATTCAGCGTGAGGCAGCACATGAATGCGAGCTGAGAGGCACGTGATTCATTAAGAAAAAAAGCGCTGGAGCTGAGGGAAGAAAAATGTGACTTCAGCGTGACAATAAGGAAGCTGGAGAATAGACGGAAGGAACAACGAAAAAGGCGAGAGCTCCATAAGCAAAATGAGGGAGCATTTTCTCGTTGAATCATCTATGGCTGTAGCTCATTTTATCAATTTTCCTCCGATTAAAATCTCCATGGCAGCTTGAATCATCAATGGTGGCTAGCTGAAGCTTGGAAACTCCTAGATGCAGATTTAAGCTCCACATTTTCTGACCAAATTGGATAAAATTTCCTTGCTCCATCTTTTAATTTTAGAATTATTTTTCATATTAATTTGACTAGGTTTAGTTTATTAATTGGGGAATTTGATTACTGGGAATTTCTGGATTGGGTTAAATTGTGGATTGAGCTTAATTTGATTTTTGGAATTTTAATTGTGATCATTACATGTTTGTAAAAATTTCAGGATTAGTGCTGTGCAAATTACTTTTAATTTTCTCTTGATTTTGGGTCAATTGATACAATGGTTGTTGGATTAAGTGGCTGGAATTTTTGTGTAATTAATTATTTGAGGAATTAATTAATCTAATTAGTTAATTAGCATCTTAAGTAGATTATGTAGCAAATTTTATTAATCAATTAGGATTGGTTTAGTGTGTTCTTATTCTTAATTCAATTAATTAATTTTTCAAGGTTTCTTGGGGTTGCAAATTCCTTGAATAATTGATGAATTGAATTTTGGATGGTCATTCAAGAGCCTTTATAAGGAATACACTAAAGAGCAAGAAATTAAATCCAAATTTGGTGAACTAAAAAAGGCAAGAATAATTGAATTCTAAGGAGTCCATCCAAAGGCTAGCTATTACATTTTCTTGATTGTTCACTTCATTTTAGTCTTAAGATTTTGATTCTTGTCATTTAAATTTTAGTTCAATTAAATTCTAGCATTTCAAAACCCCCTAAACCAGTTCTAATTAGTAATACTTAGAATACTCTTTCATAAACAAATTGAAGTACAAACTTCTTGAGAAATGACCTAGGTTGCACCATTAGCTACAAATTCATTTTGCTTTCTAGTTTTACTTGAGATTGTGCAACACAATCGTCAATGGTGCATAATGGCAAGATTAGTCTTGTATGTTCTTGTGTATGGCATGGGGTGAGAGAGTAAGTTTTCAAATTTTGGGTGTATGCACCTTTGAGACAAGTTTAAAAAATCATTTTGGTGCATTCTCAAGTGTTCAAGTGGTCATAGTTGCCTTGGAGCTCAAAATGGACCATTTCGACCTTTGTAAGACATAAAATGAGCTATTTTGCAACCCAATATCAAGATCTAACCAAATGAACAAATTTACCCATGAAATTTGGCACAGATATAGATCTTATCCTGAGCTTTTTGGAAAGATAAAGACTAGATTATTTGGAGTTCTGTGGAATTAATTATGATTTTTCAAAGTTGGCATTTTTCTGTTGAACTGATACATGTACTGTTCATATGGTCAGAAACTTAGGTTGTGTCATTCATGGGCCAAATGATGTCCAATGCTCATGAAATTTTACAACCATAAACTAGACATAATAATCTTTCTATAGCTACTAATATTACCCCAATTGGACCTCTGAGTAGGGAGATATGAAGTTTTGAAGTTGGAGGACAGTGCAGTAATGATAGTCAACCTTTGGTATTGTTCCATCAATTTCTAGTAGCTATCAGCCTCTGTTGCGATTTGGATTTATTTTTAAAATAAATTATACATCTATAGCTTTTTAAAATGGTATAGTGTGCTTGATTTTAAGTTTTTTAGAATTAGTTAAGATTTTTCAAAATTCAGGCATAGAATCTGGAATTCCAACCCAAGGCTGCACACCTTGTTCTTATGTATTTGTTTATTTAAATGTGAGAATGAAATAGATGAGTCCACATGGCCCATAGAGCATCAAATAAAAAATTTACCCGTGATGTAATGTAATTTAATTATATGTTTCTATGGCTTTTTCTTGAGGAATTCATATGCTTCATGGAAATAAACCTACATATGATATGAGATGAGTCATAGAATCATAGTGTTACAACACTGGAGAAGATTGTGGATGCTAAGCTTAAACAACTGAGAAGTAAGCACAGTCCTCTGGTGGAAGTGGTCTGGAGGGGTCTGACATATGAAGAGGCAACATGGGAACTAGAGGTGGAGATGAGAACGAAGTATCCAGAGCTTTTTTCTTGAGGTATGTATTTAAATTTCGAGGATAAAATTTTATTTAAAAAGGGAGAAATGTAATATTCAACTATATTTTTAGCCTTTAGTTAACATTCATAACTTTTTAGAACGATATGGTTTGTTGGGTTTTGATTTTTTTAGAATTAGTTATGAATTTTTAAAATTTATATCAGTAACCTGTGACAGTAAACATAGGCAGTTGGACATTTTGTGCTATTCTGTTGTCAATCATGATCCAATTGATGTTTTCATGGCTTGGAATGATTTTTAACCTATAGTTGACATTAAGGGCTTTTTGAAAAGCTATCATTTGCTTGATTTCGATTTTTTTAAAATTAATTATGATTTTTTAAAGTTGATAATAGAAATCTGAAAAATTGAACCCGAGGCAAACTCCTTATTTTCTAGTGTGTGGCTTCTTACCAGAAATTAGTGTGATGTTTTATAGTGCCTATGACTTGTATAGATGCATTATGGGTAGAGGATGTTAATGGTGAGTTCGTATAGCTCACGTGGCATGAAATGAAAATTTTGGGTCCCACATAATGCAAATTTATTCATTAAATATATATATATATATATATTTCATGTGAGAGTGCTAAATCAAGCTCTTAAAATGAAGTCAAGCATAAGTAAGAGTCTATGGAGGCTAATAAATTATAGTGTCACATTATTCACCTTTCTTTTGGTGTCTTAGGATTCAAAAAACAAAAGATATGACATAATTTATTCTAAATTTTATGATAAACTACAATTATATCAACTATTTAGTAGTATAACACTGACTGCTAAGTTGGACAGTGTTGAACATTGCTCCTTCTCAAGTTCTAAAAATATGTGAGAAGTTTATTACCATAAATAATTTCAAAGACTTAGGCAGCTTGGCATATATATGCCTATATTCTACCTCCTTTGTCCTTTCCTTTCTATTCTTAACCACCAAATCAAAAACGTTTGCCAACGCTTACTTAAGGAAGTGATGAATTCGAGACTTCAAATTTCTGGATCATGTATGGAGAGGAAGCACAGGCATTGGATCTCCCCATTAATGAATTTTGTGTGCTCTGATCAAGTCATAATTTGGAAATTAAGTATGAAACTTATCTTCTACTCAAGTTCAGATAGAGTGCATTGAAGTGCTTGAAAGTAAAATTTTATGGCTAACATTATAAAGAGTTTTTCCCTCCTTAAGATGTTGAAATTTTACACTTTGACATTATCATTCTTATTAAAGTGAGGATTTTAAAATTAATTTAAATGTAAAGAAAAATACTCAACTTGTTGATAGGTAGATCTTTCTATTGTGTTATCCGAATTTTATTGTACAAGTATTATGAAAAGAAAAGTGAAGAAAAACAAAAACAAAAGAGAGCATACCTAATCACATAGCAATTAGTGTAAGAACTTATGTATTAAATATATTGCTGCTACCAACAAATGTTTCTGCTTAATTTGTCTTCATTAGTTGGAAGATTATAACCTTTGAGATTATTTTCTTGTGCGCTACAAACACATTTGAAATCATTTTCCGTAGTCAATAACTAGACTGATTTCTCCTGTCTTTACAAAATTATCACCTTCCTCTTTGTCAATTAATTACTCTTCTATTACAAATGGAAAAGGTTTTTTTTTAAAAGGCAGCTTGGCTTATAAAAATCAACTCCTAAATTTGTATCTTATTGGTGTTGGATATTAATTTATTGCCGAGAACTAAACGGTAATTAAAGGTAATAATATTTCATTAGTAATATTCACTGATAATATAATCACTCGGCCAACAATTTCCGGCTTCTTTTTCAGGAAAAAAATGTAGAACAATTACAGGATCAAGTAGAGAGAGAACAATTAAATGTGATAATTAGTTTCTCACAGAGAGAAAAACAAACCTTATTCAATGACGTCCACGAGGAAATTGTGCTGTTACACAAGACATAAAAATGAAAATGATAGATGCTCAGGTAAATGCGGGTAATAAAAAATTAGTCAAACAAATTAATTATAAATAGAAATATAAATATATCCAAGATAGATTCTTTTGCAAGATGTACCCGAGATATGCTTATAATAATATCTATTTATAATTAATCTGATCTCTATAGATCAGGTTTTCATAATTGCAATCCCCCAAAATCCAATAACTTGGTTAACACAAAAGTGATAGCCATGGCTACCCATCCCCCAGCCAGAACCCTCAAACAAGGCCTAACCATAGGAGTCTTTCCCAGCGCAGCTCCCAACCCTCCAAACACCACAAGAGCCAAGCTAGCCACAGCCACAACCACCATTAGCCTCACCTTGTAATCTAATATGAATGCAGCTGAAAGCAAAGGCACCAATGCTCCCACAGAGAATGAGAATGCAGAAGCAAAAGCAGCTTGAAATGGGTTAGGCAATTTCTCCCCTTTCCCTATTATCCCCATTTCTATTATATCCTTCTGATCTCCTCTATTCATATCTCTCTTCATCTGGGAAAGCTCAACTTCATATTGAGTGTACACGGAGACAAACTCTCCTATGGCCATACTACAAGCTCCTGCAACTGAACCAGCAAAACCAGCAAGAAGCATAGCTTTGACATCTTCTTTCACAGCTCCTACACCCATCATCAATGAAGCAACTGAGACCAACCCATCGTTGGCTCCCAAAAGTGCAGCTCGAAGCCATTGTGCCCTTTGAGAGTAATCGAGATTGTTGTTGTCATCTTCTTGATTATGATCTTTTTCATTTGCATGGTTTGGAACTATTCCTACATGATTCAGTGAGACAACACCAAAAGGTCCATTGGAAGCCATATGGGTGAGTAAGAACTAACAAAGAAAGGAGAGGCAGGAGGAAAAGGTTGAGCTAGAGATTGAGTGGAGATTCAAAGGGGTTTTTTAACGAGAAAGGAGTGGAGATTCTGAGGGACAACTGGACTTTAATGAACCATTTTTTGTATTTAAAAGCATATGTGAAGGTTTGGTTATTCCCTTTGGCCCAAATGAATATTATAATCCACATGGAAATCTCCCCGCTCACAAGTAGGAAAGGGCAACAAGAAAGATATTCATGATTTTATTTACGAGTAAACTACAAGGGCTCATACTGCTATGATTTAATTCTTTAAAATTTATTACCATCAGTTTATTATTATTATTATTATTTTGCTCAATGACCATTAATTTAGTTCTAATTCAAAAAATTTTTATTACCATTTTAGTCCTAACTGAGTTAAATTCATACTTAAAATGATGCGTTCTTTAAATATAACTAAATTGATGATAATAAATTTTTAAGTATTAAATTGATGACAATCAACATGGTAGTCTCTGTTCTTTTATGTAAATTCACTCCCCATTTCATATAAAATTGGAAATACTGCAAATAAAATATGCTTCCATTGCCCCTGTCTCCTGCCGAAAATTGTTTCATTCCTCACTCTGTCTTTCTCATGGGAAAAACCCATTAATTATTTATTATGTAAAAAATATGCAGGCCTTTCATTACTGACCTTTCAATAAAATTGTCTAAGAAAATATCAAATTTTGTACCTAATGGTGCTGCAAAGGTCACGGTACATTTTTTTTTATTGAATATTTACCTGCAATAAGGAGTAGTTTCATGAAAATAATATTTTGTATGTACCATGAACTAAATATATATGCACAAAAAACTAATAAAGTCTTACTAAAGTATGTGTTTTGAGGGGTGGTCATATTCACTAACAATTTTTTATTATTTATTTTTTCTATCAGCTTCTCCAATCAAATTATAAGAATCGTCAAAAATTTAGAAAAAAAAAACCCAATCATATTATATTGAGTTATAAAAATCTTATATTTATGAGCAAAAATCATTCATTTGTCATTTTATTAAAAATAATTTATTTTTTATATTTAAATTAAAAAACTTGACGACAAAAATACAACTAAGTCCGTATAAATTCTTTCTAATGTATATCTAGACATTTCTAATCTTAGTTAAATACCAAATATGCAACCATTAATTAGAGCATCGAAGTCCAGAATATAGTAGCTAAGGCACTTTCACTCCAGCCTAGATTTACGAAAGCCAATATTAACATCTTTTGTAGGCAAAGCCAATGTTAACATCTTTTCATTTGGCATTTTAAGAAATAGGAATAATATTTTTAGAAACGATATTTACTTTTAAAAAATATATTTTTCATATTTTTTGTTATATGAAAGAAAGAGCTTTCTATTGTAAAACTAATTGAAATATGAAAAATCTAATAAGAGTAAGAGAAAAAATTGAGAGAAGAAATGAAAAAATACTTCTCATTCACTTAGGGTCTCCATGCTTAGTGCGTAGTTTCTATTTCTAAGTTCTAAACCATAAAGATCAATCTAAAAATTATAATGGCATAAATAAAAAAACCTAATCTACATAACTATATAATATAAATACTTGGGGGGTTATAGGATATATGACAATAACATAAAAAAGGGATCCTAGAAGGTCATTTTTAAGGGTTATGAATATTCACATAATTATAATATTTGCAATACTCCATTTTAGATATTCATTAATAAAAATAATATACTCACTTAAACTTTACTAAGAAAAACACAGTAGAATAAAAACTTAGTGAAGGAAAAAGAGTATACTTTATTTATTATATAAGTTGCCCTATTAAAAATCTTACTAGGAAAATCAAGTGTGACAAAACTTGGTTAAGGAAAAAAGAGTACAACGTGTCCTTTACTTACCCTAATAATAATGTTACTTTATATTTTGAGCAAGCATATCCCAATAATATTGTACACCAACTTCTCAAATGTCACAATTGGTAATGTCTTAGTAAACAAGTCTGTTGAACATTTATGTCATCACTCTTATATCGCTCATGAGTGAATAGAATTTGGTGAAATATGTTTTGTTCTATTTCCTTTAATATACTATTCTTTTAGCTGAGTTATGCATGCTACATTCTCTAAAAGTAAACCTCATATGTTTTGGATATGTTGGGTTATTAACCTTAACCAAACACATTCTTAACTTACCCAATGTATTGCAATTATTTATATATGATTTGATAAGATAATAGCTAAAGTTTGTTTTGTAAAGTGTCATAATATAACTATAACTTCACTTATAAAAATAACCTATTTGAAATTAAGTTTTATATAAATTGGATAAGTATCTTGCATTTGCATACCCAATTAATTGTGATCCAATTTCAATAAAATAACCTAATATCAATAGTCCTTCGCAAATATTGTATTTAATGCTTAACTTTATTCTAATATCTTTTTTGTTAGAGAAAAAGTAAATATTGTTAACAAATCTATAACAAATGTAACATCAGGTCATTGTACTAATAGTAAAATATATTAATGCTTCTATAGCACATTGATAGGATATTTTATGACCAAAAAGTTATTCATCATTCTCTCATGGACAAAAAAAAAGGATCTTTATTCATTTTTAACAATCTTACAAGTATTGGGATATTTAGTAGATATTATTTGTCCTTATAAATTTACTTTAAGATCTTTTCAATATAAGCTAATTGATGAAGGAGAATTCCATTTGTTAAGTGCATAATCTGCAAGTCAAGACAAAACTTTGTTTCTTTCCAAGATCTTTCATCTTAAATTTTTTCTTCAAATAATCAAATACTTTTTAAAACTCTTTAGAAGTTCCAATAATATTTAAGTGATCAACATATATAACAATTATGACAGACTCTTATTCAAATCATTTTATAAAAATACATAGGTAATAAGAGGATTTATATAAATGTATTGAACAATTCAAATACTTTTTAAAACTCTTCAAAAGTTCTAATAATATTTAAGTCACTAACATATATAGTAATTATGATAGACTCTGATTGAGATCACTTTATAAAAATACATAGATAATTGGAGGATTTATATAAATGTATTGAACAATTCTTCCTAAGAATATCTACATTCTTTTAGCATTTTAAATCCGTTAAGGATTTTCATTTAAATTTCTTTATATTGTTAGTCATATAAATAGGCTATAACAACATCCATCATATGCATAATAGGTTTTTCATGTACTGCCAGATTAATAAGATATTTAGAAGTGATTGCATTTATAATTATAAATGTCTCTTCACAATCAATGCCAAGCCTTTGCAAAAAACTCTTGTACTACAAGTTGTGCTTCATATCTAATGACTTTATTTTTCTTAATTTGCTTTCACTTAAATATCTATTTATACCATACAGCTTTAAACTTTAAGTATTTAGACTACAAGTCCAAAAATTTTATGTTTTGAAAGTGAATTTAATTATGCTTGAATTGTTTTCTTTAATTTATTTTGGTGGTCATTTCTCTATTTTAATTATTAAATATATCCAAGTTTAAGATCCATATTTTGTTTTATTATTTCAATAGCAACATTGTATGAAAAAGGTCGTCGACAATTATATCTTTTTTATTCCATCTTTTTTCATATAGTGAACTAACTTATTGAGATCTCTTCATTATTTTTTGGTATTTGAACTATTCTTTTGGGATTTTATGATTAGTTATATCTTAGGCCTCTTCTAGAGTAGCCACCTCCTCTATTTAGTTATTTGCTCATTTCTTTTTCAAAGATTTTTTATCTTTGGAATCAATTGATCTATCACACTTCAAGGATGGCTTACTTTCATTTACACAAATCAATTGTCTTACTGGGATATCAATTTAAATTAGAGCATTTTAAGTTAGAAACTGAGATTTGGTAGCTTCCTTTAAGTTAGTAAATGTATCTAATAGTTGATTTGCAATATTTTGTAAATATATTATTTTCTCAAAATTTGATTCACATTGCTTTATACGAAGATCTTGATAAGATAATAATAATGCATTCAATGTAATTTCTTTTTGTAGCTGCTTATTATCTTCCCTTAATGTTGAAAAAATTTGTTTTGTTAAAATAACAATTGGCAAATTGTGTCGCAAATAAAAAGGATGCTTATAACTAATATATATTTCCAACCTTCTTTAAAGACCTTTCGTGCCTTATGTTGAAGCAATTAGAATATATATAGCACATCCAAAAATTAAGATAGAAACTATTTCGTTCCTGTCAAAATTATATAATGTTCATATGGTTTACACAATAGATGAATGGGCATATATATATATATATATATCCTTGGATATGTTCCAAAAATGCAAGGAATCTAATTCCAACTTTAACTAATGATGATCTAGTAATTAATTTACTTTCAGAACAAGCAACACATAAGAATTCTTTAAATTGTTTTGCATCATAATTGATTTAGGATGGCTAAATCGATCATGTTAAACAATAAATATATTTGAAACAATAAACTTCTGGTTTACTATAACATGCATCTCAATTGAATTGATATTTGTATAATATAAACCACAAGACAAAGTAGGCAATTATTTCAATACATATTTCTTTCTTAATGCAATAACTATGGTAAGTAGATATTCAATCATTTGTGGTCTCTATATGACATCCATTATGGTGGATATCTTTGAAGCTTACTAATTTTTTTAAGACATAATAAAATAATGTGTCATTACAGGGTTCCTTATGCAATAATATAATAGTTCTTCTAGAGCAATTATTAGTTCTATACTATTCGATATAATATTGACATTGACATCATTTATTATATGAGAAAAATATTTTTATCATTAAGTAACATATGTAACGTCCTCAAAATTAGGCTTCTAATCAAATAAATATTAGATGAATCAAAAAATAAAAAAATTATTTAACTAATAATTACATGAGAAAATGTGGGAATTTTTGGAGTTTTAGCCAAAAGGAAAATAAGGAATTTATTTGGAATGTGACAATTTATGGGACTAATTAGGGATTTAATAGGAACTTTTAGGAATTTTAAGGAATTAACCTTATTTTAATAAATAATAAAGAAATAAATAATAAATACTTAGGAAAGGAATTTCAATAAATTCTACAGACCATTTAGGCTCTAAAAATATAAGAACATTATTTGAGAAATAAAAATATTTAAGTGAAATTTAAGGATCAAAATATGATTATTAAAAGTTTAGATTCAATGTGTAATTTTAGCTAAGACTAAAATATAATTTTTCCTGAGACTAAATTATAGTTTTCTTTAGGATAAAAACACAATTTTTGCTATAAGAAAACTTAGTAGAGGAACGTAGCTAAGTATCCTCAATTGTGAAGATTTTGGCGAAGAAAAAAAAAATTGAGGACTTTAAATGTGTATGAAGGAAGCCAACCTTGAAGAAAGAGAGAGAGAGGCTTCAATATGGGATGGAGCAACTGACCTTCACCCTCATAAATTCAACCCACAGCCTTCCACTTTCATTTGCCATTTAAACATGCATAAAAACCTAAGAGAGAAAGGAAAAGATGAGAAAGAGAAAAACTCCAAACCTTTAACTTCTCCACTCTTTTACTTTTTCATATCTAAAAACATGAAAGAAACAAAGGCGAGCTAGAGTGGAAGTGAAAGAGAAGCAAAGAGAGGAAGAGAGCATGGAAAAAGAAGAAAATTATAAGGAAAAAGAAACTAGAAAAAAAAGGAAGAGAAGAATCAAGCAAGCTTTTTATGTAAGAGCACACCCCCTTAGTCTAACATATATGAGTGAATAGTATCCTCTCCTTCATCTTCTCTTCCATCTTATTCTTCTCCTCCAAATGTAGGTTAATTTTGGGTTGAACTTAGGATGAATCATAAAATGCATTCCTGTGTTTTTATCTTACTTTGTATTTGTTTCTAAGGCTTTTACATAACTATAATCATGCTAAAATGGTGGGGGATGCATAAAATAGCAAAATAGCTTCTTCTTCTTCTTTTCCTTATGGATTATAGCAAGTTTTCCAAAAAAAAAAAAAAGGTGTCATGCATGGCTTGGCCTTGTAAAAACACATAGGTCATGCTTATAAATCATGTTTTGGATGTAATACCTTAGTGTCTTTTCCCTCACGCAATGTTCCCATGGTCTATCTCAATCCATGGCATGCATATTAGAGCATAAATGTAAGGAAACATACACTTTAAGCATAAATAATTGCATGATTGGGAAGCCACATTCATGATTTATGGCTTTAGGAACCATGTGAACTCATCCATATCATTTCTTATCCATAATATATCCATTCAAGTGATAAACATCATTATTTAACTCATGCATCATAGTTTTGGAGCTATACATTTCAAAAACTAGAATTTGGTCTTGGGTTGGCATGTCAGATTTCTTATATAAATTTTAAAAATTCATAACTAATTATAAAAAAAATTGAAATCACGCATATGATAGCTTTCTGGAAAGCTCTGGGCTAATGACTAAAAATAATACCAGACTAATGCATTGGCATTTAGTTCTCAGAAATTGATGGAATAGTACCAAAGGTTGAGCTGCATTACTGGTACTGTCATGCAACTTCAAAGATTTGATTTCTCCCTCTACAGAGCTCCAAATGAGGTGTTCTTAGTGGTTATGGAAAGCTTTCAATGTATAGTTTATGCTTGTAAAATTTATGAGCATTGGACTTCATTTGACCCATGTGTGACATAAAAAAGAAAACTGACCATATGAACAGTGCACATACCATTTCTACATAATTTGGCCAACTTTGAAAAATTATAATAAAATCTCTAGAGCTCCAAATTGGATGCTCTTTAATTCTTGAAAAGTTCTAGATGAGGCCTACTTATTGGTGAAATTTCATGTAAAAACTCATCCATTTGGTTAGACTTTGGTTTAGCACAAAAATTAGTCATTTTTTAAGTATAAAATGGGATGTTAAGACACCAAATGGCCTTCTTATGGTTCCATGACCACTTGAGCAAGTCTAAAAGCATAAATACAATATATAAAAGCATGTCAAATGATCCAAATCATCATGGACCTCATTCTCACCTTGCCACTTGCATTCACACACATGGACACAAAAGCAAATGAGTGGCAAAAACTCACATTCTCATTCATTTGGCTTCCACGTTGATACATATGTTATATTTACATACATTTGGACATTTTCAATGGTTTACATCATATATACATCTCATAGCTACAATTCTTGATTTCAAAATAAAAATAAAAAGGCCATTTCTCTATCTCTTTGTCAAAGTCTTGCTTCTCAAGGTTGTTGGCTTCCATTTTTTAGTCCACTTGGTTCACCTAGACATAATGAGGCATATTGAAAGGAAGAGTGAGATTTAAAGAATTTCAATAGCTTTTTACCCTTTCAAACATACATAATAAATGTTAAAACATGTCAAAGAATGCATGCATGTCCTTTAAGCTAGTCATGAACATACATAAATCATTTTCTTCATCACATAAACTCATACATGACCAATATAGGCTTTTAAGGGCATTGGTCTAGTCTCGTCCAACTTTTTAAGGACTCTTAGATTTGCTTCACCCATTTTCAAGGGACTTTTGACCAAGTCAGAAAAACATCCAACAATGCATGAGAGATGGGTTAGAAAGCTACCTTGAAGCAATAACATCACACTTTTTCCTTGAACTTGTCTTCCCCTTTTCAGCCAAGCTCATAAAATTAGGTGGCACTTGATTCTCTTGGCCTAGACACATTAAATAAGGCATGAATCACTCATGGGAACAAGCTCTATGCAAAGTAACTTTCTCATATGGCTCCAAACAAGGTATAATGAAGCAACTATTGGAATTCATGATCTTGGCTCCATTTTTTCCTTCTATCTAAGTCTCTTGACTCCATTTAGACTCTTTAGAGTGATCACAAATTCATTTTAAGGAGCCTAGCTATATGTTACTTCATTATGTCTTATTATGGAGCCTACATCTCCATCTCACACACCAAGGTTTTCTTTGATATTCCTTTATCATATCTAGTCTCATTCTAGGTTTAGAACAATTTAAAACACTCTTTAGGTGCCCATACCTCTCTTGGTCAAGACTATGCATTGGTTTTGGACCCATAGAGCTTGCTTTACTTTCTTGAAGGGAATGGCTCATATGCAACTTCCTAGAGGTCTAAGGGAATCATACCAAGTCTTACATAAGTCTAATTGCCTTTAGGAAAAATCAGATTTCAAGATTTCTCTCAAAACCCCTAAGTTGTAAGACTTGAATTTTAAAGCTCTTTTTTGTTTTCAATTACATAGTCTTAATTCTTACACTTCATAACCCTTCTTACTACATTAATTTAGATAGAATTCTTTCTCTTCTTTATGGGCTTAAGTTTGAATGAAAATACACCCAAGAAGAACAAGCAAAATGAAGCAATAAGACTATGGAAGTTTACCTTATTTTCAAGCTTACTAAGAACTCTTTCTCATGCTCCCAAGAGTTCTCCCAAATCTTCTCCTCCTTCCACTAACTCAACCATAAACCAGTACCAATTTAATCAATAAAACCATAGAAAGAGAGAAAAGGAAAAGGGAAGCAAGTTTAATGAAGCAAGGAGTGTGAAAAAGGTAGAAAACTTTACCCTTTTCGAAGCTTCTTCTCTTCCCTTTTGTGCATCTCTCTCAGCTCTCCCAAATGCTATCCAGACTAGAGAAGCATCAGTGGAGAGGAAGGAGAAGAATTGGACGTGCTTTATGTGGCAAAAAGTAAAGCTAATATACTTTTTCAACTTTTCATTTTAGTCCCTAAACCATAATTTCTTGATTTGGCCTCATTTTAACTCCTTTTTGAAATTTATTTTTTACATTATAATATTTGGGTCCTCTAACTTACAAATTACCTTTGGTTTCACCCAAAATGGGGTTTGAAACCATTCTGAACTGTTCGGTTAAATTTTTAGTTAACCCTTTGTCGAAATTGCTCATCGGAAGGGTTTCAACTATTATGGGAGTTCTTATGGTTTTCAATGCCTCTGAGAACCTTAGAAAGCTCAAAATTTTCATTTAAAAAGCCCTCCTATGAGTTTTCAAAAATATCCAAAAATTATGAAAATACCCTAACTTGTTTTCACAAATTTTCTTAGCTTTTCTGTGTCACACCATACTTTATCATACTTTATATTTCCATATTTAAGGAAACTTCCATGTACAAGCAAGAATGCCAATAAAGAGGAATAAATAACATCATTTATTTACGTTACGTGGTGTCTAAAAATTCAAATTTTGATTTGTGGACCCCAAAAAATTTCCAACATCATTCTTGAATTATTATCCATCCATACAAATCATAAACATCTTAAAACTTCACATGAACCATGGATCAAGAGCCAAAAATTACAAATTTTCACGTTTTGCCTCGGGTTCCAAGATGACAGATTTTGAGGCAACTTTGAAAAATCATAACTATATCTAGAAAAATCAAAATCATGCAAACTATAGCTTTCTGGAAAGCTCTAGATGTTAACTTTACACTACAAAAAATTCCCAGTCATGAAAATCTCTCATCTGGGCCACATTTGATGTAATATCCAGTTTTCGTTAAACGATGAAAATGGTTATGTTTTCAAAGCAAGTCCCTTGAAATGAATTAGTTAAGGTCCTAAAAAATTTAAGCAGCATTCTAAACTCCTAAAAATGAGAATCTCAAGTTCAGATGAGAACAAAAACAAAGTTAGAATGAAGAAACATAATTGAACGAAAGGTTGACAAAACGTAATGGTATTTTCGTAATTTTGACTAAATTTTGGAATTCTCACAGGAGGACTTTTTAAATGAAATTTTTGAGTTCTCCAGGCTACTCAGAGGCCCTAAAAACCTTTGGAAGTGTTGGGAGAGTTAAAACCCTTTCAGTTGATGTTTTCCAACATCAGTAAACCCGAATTTTGACGGATTCGTTTGGGAAGGTTTTAGCTTCGATTTGAGTAATTCCAAAGGAATTTTACTAAATTAGGGACATAAATTTCATAATGGAAAATATGGCTTTGAAAAAGGAGCTAAAACAAACTAGAAACAAAAATGTCAAAATGAAAGGGCAAAATTGAGATTTTTAAAAAGTCTTTCTTAACTGCCTTATATGTAGGTGTCACGTCCCACCTCTTCACTCACTTAGCCACATATGTTTCTGCCCTAAACCAAAGGAGGAACCCTAAGAGTGAGGCGCACAAGAAGGAGGAGAAGAGAAGGAGAAAAGCAAGGCAAAAGGTATGGAATTTCTTAGTTTCTTTATGCTTTCTCTTTAGCAAACCTCTTCTTCTCCATTTCCCCTTTCTTTCCTATGATTTTATTGATGTTTTTGGATCTTTTTTGAGGGAAGAATAGAGGGAAAAATTCGGATTTAAAGAGAAGAGGCCGAGGAAAGGAAGAAACAACCAAGAAAATAAGGAAAAATAAGGTAAAATTTCCATCCCATGGTAGCCACTCCTTTTCCCCTTTCTTCCTGGATTCGTCCAACATGAGAAGCTACAAGAGGGCTTGGATTTTGGGTAGAACCAAGGGTGAATCTTAGGAAATGGAGTGTAGAAAAAAAGAATATGCAAAGAAAACAACAAAAGAACCATAGAAATTCAAGATAGCAAACCTAGGGTTTCTAGTGTTCCTTGTAAAATCTGATTTAGTACAATGATTCCTAGGCCTAAATGAATGTTTAAATGAGTTCCTAAGACCCTTATAAGTCTCTCCATATGCACCTTCCATTAAGAAAACAAAGCAAACTCCATGGAGGCCAAAAGGGTGTATAGTTTCGGCCTAGAGGGGTTAGGGTAGCTAGGGATAGTTTTAATTTGTTCCAAGCCTATTTTTAAATCATATATGATGATTGAAGAAGAAGGGAAGCCTTGTGAAAAATTTAGAAGGCCAAGAGTATGAGTTGGTACCATAGGTTCTATAATATGACCTAAGGAAGCAACATGTAGTTAGACTCTTTGTTTTAATTGTGTGATGACTCCAAGAGGTTTAAAAGGAGTCAAGAATCATATATGAAAGGAAAGAATGCAGCCTAGAACTCATTTGATACGTGTTGCTTCATTAGGTATATTTAGGAACTAAAAATGAACCATAAGGTAAAAGTTAGAGTTTCAAGTAGATGTGAGGCCTTAAAAATGACTTCAAGAACTTAATTGGCTTCCATATATTGTGCTTAGGCCAAGAGAAACCAATCCCACACCCTTGTGTGTGCGAGGTCGAGGAAGGGAGCATTGTTTCAAGAGGAAAAGTGTGTGGTTGCATCAAAGGTAGCTCACTTCTCCTTCTCTCATTCATGAATGTATGCTTGACTTGTCTTTGAATGTATGTATGTGTGTTTTAAGCTATGAAAAGTATTTTAGCATGAGCTTTTATTTTATGGTACTATGATGATGCATTATATTTTCAAATGATGTATAATATATTTGCTTGGGTTTGCTTGAGTGTGGAAAAGTTTAGAACCCTTAGCCATGGTGAGGATGAGCCAAGAACCCTTAGAAATGGTTGAGACAAAGCAAAGTGTCTCTCAAGAGTGAGGTTGAGTCAAAACCTCCTAGAGAAAATGGGTGAGGCTAATCTATTTACTTGACAAGCCTATGTATGCTATGTATGACTTGTTCAAATGCCAAGGATGTTTCTTGAATGCTCACACATTTCAATATGCCCATACATGCATTTTTAAGACTTGCTTTGCATGTTTTATGTATGGTTGACATGGGAGATGAACTATTGGGATTCTTTGAATCTTATTCTCTCCTCTTCAATGTTCTAACATGCTAGGTGGACCAAGTGAACAAGGTAAGGAGAGCCAACAACTTGGAAAATGAGAGTATAACAACAAAGTGTCTTGATTTTGCTTCTTTATGGCCATATAAGTGGCAAATGTCATAATCTCTTATTGTATATGTCCTATCACTTTATGAACATGTGTAATTATGCAAATGTATCATGTACAAATGAGATTTAATGTTATATGAATGGTATGGTGCATTTTAGGTATAGAATGGCAAGACTAGTCTTGTATGTTCTTGTGTATGTCATGGGGTGAGAGAGTGAGTTTTCAAATTTTGGGTTTTTACACCTTTGAGACAAGTTTAGAATTTTATTTTGGTGCATTCCCACGTGCTCAAGTGGTCATGGTTGCCTTGGAGCTCAAATTGGACCATTGGGACCCTTTGTAAAGCTTGAAAATGACCATTTCACAACCTAATATCAAGATATGACCAAATGAATGAATTTGCCTATAAAATTTGTCACACATATAGATCTTATCTAGAGATTTTTGGGAAGCTAAAGATCATATTATTTGGGTCTTTGTGGAATTAATTATGATTTTTCAAAATTGGTATTTTTTTACTAAACTAATGCAGACACTATTCATATGGTCAAAAACTTGGGTTACGTTATTTAGGGGCCAAATGATATCCAATGCTGATGAATTTTTAGAGGTATAAATTAGACATGATAAGCTTTCCATGGCCACTAAGATCACTCCAATTGGACCTTTAAGCAGGGAGATATGAACTTTTAAAATTGGAGATCAGTACCAAGGATGATAGGAAATCTCTGGTATTGTTTCATCACTTTTTGGTGGCTAGCAGCCCTTGTTGGGTCTAAACATATTTTTATCATAAATTAGACATCTATAGCTTTCCAAAATGGTAAATAATGTGTGATTTCAATTTTTCTGGAACTAGTTATAATTTTTCAAAATTTGTGATAGAAAATTGAAATTCTGGGCACGGCTGCACTATGGTATTTTGTGTGGTCCATCTACTTGTACAAGTTCTAGGGCACTTTTTTGGATGATTTTGAGTTGTATTAGTGTAATTAAATATGAGAATGAGTTTAATGAGTTTAATGAGTTCATATGGTCTACAAGACACTGAATAAAGAATTTATACGCTATGTAACACAAAAATATTCACTATTTTAATGCCATTTTCCTTACTTCTTCATGAAATGCATGATATAAGTCATGCAGGTAGCATGAAATAGGCTAGAAATTTATGGTGTTACATTTGAAAATAGAAAAGACATGAAGGTCAGACTGCTCAGAATATTGATATAGGTTACTGATGTAAATGTTAAAAATTCATAATTAATTTCACAAAAATCCAATTTAAGAAAATTATACCAATTTGGAAAGGTGTGGATGTTAGCTAGAGAGAAAAATAGTTCTAGATCAATTCAAGAGCCTTCAGACCCCAAAATTTGAGGGAACAATGCTGGAGGTCTGAGTGGATCCTAGAACAGAATAGCAAATTCAAAAATTCATTTATCTCTCTCTAGACATCGAAATGGGGTACTTCTAGTTGGCACACATCACTGGGAAGGTCTAGTATTGCCCTGTAAAATTTCATAATAATTGGACATTATTTACCCCATGAATAATAGAGTTTCATTTTGGACCAAATGAACAGTAACTATGACCAAAACTAGAAAAAATCTCAACTTTAAAAATTCATCAAAATTCCACAGTACTCCAAATATTCAACACTTTAGTTTCTTTAAAAGCTCTCAATAAGCTCTAGATGTATGCCAAGTTTCAAACCAAGAAGAGCTCATTTGGATAAAAAGTGACACAGCCTCACAAAATGGCCAATTTTAGCTTCCATAATGCATCAACTTGGTCCAAATGGCTTCCATTATGGTTTGGCACCTCTTGGGTATGTTTAAAAGCTTGAATACAACTTGTAGGCATAGCCAAGTGGTCCCAAATACCATGCATCTCATTTTGACTATTTCACATCCATTAATGCATTAATGCACATAAGCCACTAAGGATTTAAATCACATATTTACATTGCTTTGGTGCCATCAAAGGTTCATACATCATTTTACATTTTCTCAAGGTCTTACATCTCAAAAATAAGATGTACAAGCTTACTTTAATATTCAACTACAATTAAAACTATATAATCAAGAACGCAAGACATATTAAGCTCTTTGGCTTGCATTCCTTTGATCTTAAGCACCACCTAGATATTTTAAGATGGAAGAGGGAAGGGGAATGAGATTCTTGAAATCTCAATAGATCACACACCCATTCATACACACATTCATGGCATATACACATCAAAGCATAAGTTTGAAGAGTTTAACAACCATAAAGTATGCAAAGTCACTATTTCCATGCCACCAATTTATTTTCAATTCAAGTACATGCTCTAGGGAATTTTGGTTTTGCCTCACCCCATTTCTAAAATTTTTGGATTTGCCTCACCCTTGGCCTAGGGACTTTTGACTTGGCCTCACCCATCTAAGAGACTTTTGGCCTTGTCTCACCCATGCCATGAGACTTTTGGCATCTTTTCACCTTCATTAAGGGACTTTTGGCATCACCTCACCCTTATGAGCCATTTCCATAATCAATGAGATTCAAGACAACACATTGGTACCAATGCAATCTCAAGGTATCAAGTGGCATGTTCTCAATTCACAAGAGCACATACAAGCACACAATGATACATATATGCAACCAAGAATGCAAGAGAATGAGGTGGAGAGCTACCTTGAATCTTATGTAAGCCTTACTTTGCTTGTTCCTTCCCCTTTTGGTTACACAAGAGCACTTAGGTAGAGCAAGGTTCTCTTGATGTAAACATCACAAATAGCACATAATTATGCAGTTGAAGCAAGCCAAGACACTAGACTTTTTTTTAGAAACATAAATGGTTCCATAATTTACATAATGGTTCCATTGATGGCCTATTGAAGCAACTCTTGTAATTCAAGTTTTAGCCTCCATTTTCTTTTCATTTCTAGGTCTCTTGACCTCATTCAAGGTCCTTGGAACCCTCACACATCCACTTACACAAGACTAGATACATGTTGCTTCACAAGACTTCATTATGTAAACCATTGTCCCATCTCCCAGTCCATAACTCCTAAATTTTTTCCAAGAGTTCCTCCTACCTTCTCGCACCATATAAAGTCCCAAACCAAGGCTAGAACAAATTGAAACATCCCTTAACTTAATGCTCTTGCTATAACACCATAAATTCTAGCTCATCTCTATCACATTTGCATGCTCATATAGTGCATTACATGAGGGGAAGTAAGAAAAGTCCATTAAAGTAATGCATTAAATTACGCTGCGTCGTGTGTAAAATTTTCATTTGGTATCACGTGGACCGTGTGAACTCATACAATGCATTATCATATTTATTTACATGAATACAACTCATTTGGATCATAAAATGTGGCCTACAACTTAAGAATCACGAAGGAAAGTCTAAAATATACATATTAAATTTCAGCCATAATTTGCCCCTTTTCTAACCAAATTTTGGAAATTCATAACTAATTCTAGAAAAAATCAAAATCATGCATTCTTGGCCATTCTGAAAAGCTACAGATGTATAATTCAAACTAAAAATATGTCCATACCATAACATCCATCAAAGAAGACATTTGACATCTGAAATAATCCAGAGGTCAAACTGCCCACTAATGCTGTCACAGATTCCTGCAGCAAATTTTGAAAATGCCCAATTAATTCCAAAAAAATCCAATCCATGAAAATGATACCAACTTGGAAAGCTGTGGATGTTAGCTAGAGGAAAAAAATAACTTTAGACTAGTTCAGGTAGCCCAGACCTTAGAATTCAATGGAACAGTAACTGAGGTCGAGTAAAACTCCTAATACTGGATAGATTCTTTAAAAATTCATATCTCCCTCTCTAGACCTCTAAATGAGGTGATTTTGTTAGCACAACTCACTATGGATATCTAGTTTCTTTGTATAAAATTTCATGGCAATTGGACATCATTTGAGCCTTGTATGATAGATTTCATTTTCGGACCAGATGAATAGTATATCAGACCAAAATCAAAAAACTTGCCAACTTTGGAAATTCACCAAATATTCTGCAGACCTCTGAAAATTATATTCTTTAACTTACCAAGAAGCTCTAAACAAGCTCTAATTGCATGCCAAGTCTCAAATCAAGAAGAACTCATTTGACAAAAATCTGATGTAGAGTTCCATTATAGTCAATTTTGGCTCCACATAGGGTACCAAAATGTCCAAATGGTTTCCCTTGAGTTTTGGCACCTTTTGGGCAAGTCTAAAAGTATATTTAGGACTTGTGAAAGTTGCCCAAATTGTACCAAACTTCATGCATCTTATTTTGGCCATTTCATCCACACATATGCATATTTCCATCATACCACTCATGAAGCTAATTTGCCATCATATACTCAATTCACATTCTAGTGGCTATATAATATATTCTCTCATTCATACTTGGTATAATATCATAATTACATATATCCAAGAGTTCATAGGCCATATACATCATGGGATTACATTCTTTGACATAATTATGGCCTTAAAGAACCAAAAACTATGCATTTGGTTGTCAATCTCTCTTCTTCAGGCTAGTTGGCTTCCATTACCTTGTCCACTTGATCCACCTAGCATATTAGATCATTGAAGAGGAGGGAATGAGATTCAAAGAGTCCCAATAGCTCGTCTCCCATTCAATCACACATAACATATGCAAAGCAAGTCTTGAAAATGCATGCATAGATATAATGGAAGTCATGAACATTCAAGAAGCAAGCTTGGTATATGAATAAGTCATACAAGACATTCAAGAGCTTGCCAAGTGGGTGGATTGGCCTCACCCTTTTCCTCATGGATTTTGGATTTGCCTCACCCATTCTTTAAGAGATTCCTAGACTCAACTATACTCTTGGGAGTCCATTTTGCTTTTGAGAGACTCTTTGTTTTGTCTCAACCAATCTTAAGGGTTCTTGGCTCATCCTCACCATGGTTAAGAGTTCTTGGCCTATCTACACTCAAGCAAACTCAAACAAACATCATAGTATCATTTAAAACATAATATGTCATCATGAAATCATGGCATATAAAATCATGCTAGCATACTTTTCATGGCTTGAAAATACACATACACACATTCTAGGACAAGCTAAACACACATCCATGCATGAGAGAAGGTGGAGAGAGCTACCTTGCACACAATCACACACTTTTCCTTTTGAAATTCCCTTCCTTGCTTTGGCCACACAAACACAAACTTGTGGAGAAGTTTTCTCTTTTCCTAAACACAATTTATGGAAGTTAATTGGGTTCATGAAACAAATTCTAAGGTCACACAACTTGTTTAGACACTAGGTTATTCTATAAATCCCATTATGGTCCATAAATGCACCTAATGAAACAACACCCCTCAAATAAATTCTAAGCTCCATTCTTTCCTTTCAAATATGATTCTTGACTCCTTTTGAGCCTCTTGAAGTCATCACACAATTAAAACAAAGAGCCTAACAATATGTTACTTCTTTAGGTCATAATATGGAACCTAAAGCACCAACTCACTTTTGTATGAGTTCTAAATTTTTCCTAAGGCCTTCCCTCATTTTCATTCATCATATATGACTCAAGAATGGGCTTAGAAAAATTTAAAACTCTTCCTAGCTATCCCATCCATGCTTGCCTGAGACTATAGAGCTTATTGGCCTCCATGGATTTTGCTTAGTTTTCTTGAAGGAGGAAGCATGTTGGGAGAATCTTAAGGATCTTAGAAGCTCATTTAAACTCTTAATTAGACCTATAAATTACATCTTGGAATCTAATGGTTTTTGGTTCATTCCCTTTGCATATTCTTAATCTCCACACCCTTTTCCCTTAGATTCATTCTTGGTTCTGCCTAAAAATCATCTCTTCTTAGGGTTCCTTATGTGTGTCGAATTGGAAAAGAAGAGGAACTAAAAGTAGCAACCATAGGAAGAAAAATTACTTAGTTTCCTTACTTATTCTTGCTTGAATCTTGCTTTCTCCAAGCTCTTCTCTCCAAATTCGAAAACTCCCTTGAGTTTCTCCCTTGAATCAGATTCATAAACTCCATTTTAATCAAAGGAAACAAAGGAGAAGGAAGGAGAGGAGGTGTGGATGAAGAAAAACATGAAAAACTACCATGGAAACATACCTTTAAGCTTGAATTCTTTCTTCTTCTTCTTCCTCTCTTGTGCGCCCGAAACCCTAGCTCTCTCCTCTGAAATTAGGCAGAAAATTCTGAGTCCAAATGAAGGAGAAATAGGGGTAGGAAAGTGACTTTTTCAAAAATTCTCATTTTACCCTTCATTCTTTGCATTTTTATTTCTCCTTCGTTTTAGCTCCTTTTTTAGAACCGTCCTTTCTGTTATAAAATCTAGGTTCCCAACTTAGTAAAATGCCTTAGGAATTACTCAAATTGAAGTTAAAATTTTCCTAAATGAATCCGACAAAGTTGGGGCACACCGACATTGAAAAACATCCATCGAAGGAGATTTAACTACCCTGGGGATTCCCATGATTTTCAAGGCCTCTGAGAACCTCAAAAAACTCAAAAACTTCATTTAAAAAGCCCTCCTGCGTGAATTCTAAAAGTTGCTCAAAATTACGAAAATGCCATTACATTTCGTAGGGTTTCCGTCAAAATTTGCCTCTTCATTTTAGCTCTATTTTTCCTTCCATCTGAGGCTAAGATTCTTATTTTTAGGAGTCTAGAATGTTACTCAAATTTTTTGGGACCTTAACTACTTCATTTCAGGGGACTTGCTTTGAAAACGCACTCGTTTCTATCGTTTAACGAAAACTGGATGTTACACTTGCCTTGCCAGAAATATGGACAAGAATGGGGCTATTGGAGTTTCAAATTTTTCCTTGAAGGGAGAGCCACTTGGGAGATTTTCTAGAGGTCTTAGTAGCTCAATGGAACACTTAAATAGCTTAGGAAATTCACACACCAAATCAGATTTCATAAAACCTTAAAGAGTCCTACACTATCCTAACTTGATTTCCATTGATTTTTCTTGCAATTTCTTGGCATATTCCACTTCCCCATGGTTTAAAACCCTAGTTGCTCTCTTGTTTTTGGATATAAGTCCCTCCCTTCTCTTGGTTTTGGTTTGGCCAAACTCACACCAAAGGAAAAGCAAGGGAAGAAAGTAACTAGAAACAAGATGTAATTGAGATTCAAGCTTGATTTCAAGACTTTTTCTCCTTGGTTTACTTCCTCTCAAGTAATTCAAACTCTCCCCTTATGTTCTAGACAAAAAATAGACCATTCATCTCAACAAAACCATAGAAAGGGAGGAGGAAGGGACAGGAACAAGATTGGAAAAACGAGAAGCATGAATTTCCATAAAATTCCTCACCTTTCCCTTAGTTTCTTCCTTCCTTTCTCTCCTCCTCTTGTGTGCCTAAGAGAGAACATCTTTTTTTTGTATTTTGGGAAGAGAGGGTTGACCTATATGAAGGGAGGAAGAGTCATGAAGCTTATGGAATATTCAAGAAACTAGCTTTTTCAAAAATTCTAATATCATCCTTCTATAATGACAATTTTGTTTTAGCTCCTTTTTTAGAATCATATTCTCCATTATAAAATTTAGGTTCCCAATTTAATAAATGCTTTTCGAATCACTCAAATCGAAGCTAAAACCTTCCCGAACGAATTTGTCAAAATTTGGGTTCACTGATGTTGGAAAATGTACACTAGAGGGGCTTTACCGTTCCCAGGGCTTCCCATGGTTTTCAAGACCTCTGAAAACCTTGAAAAACTCAGATTTTCCATTTAAAAAGCCCTCCTATGAGTTTTTCCAAAAGTTGCATATATTTATAAAAATGCCATTACATTTCATTAGTTTTCATCACAACTTCGTTTCTTTGTCTTAGCTCCATTTTTCTTTTCGTCTGAGCTTGGAATTATCATTTTTAGGAGCCTAGGACTCTACCCAAATTTTCTTGGACATTTTCTAGCTCATTCCAATAGAGTTGCTTTTATATGGCTCATTTTGTCATTTTACATAAATTATTGTTTGTTACATTTTGGTTCAGGTTTCTAAGCACCTTTGGCCTTGCATCCTCATTTTCCATTATTTAAAATTTTCTCCTAATTTTGTTTGACCACAAATCATTCCATTCAGGGAACTTCTTTTTTATATTTGGTGAGTTTTGCATGTTTACAGAGAAACTGGATGTTACATTGGAAAAATGAACGCCCCCTCCCCCCAATGCAAATCTACACAATGCTATGAGGCACGCAAATGTTTAGCACACAAGCCTTATCCAACCACACAACCATACCACTTAAGAATTGCACAGCTTGACCATGTAAATATGTATGCAGCCATGCATTTCTTAACATTTTAACCCTGTTTCTAACTTCAGAATTATATAGTTTGGTCATATGAAACCACATGAGCCATGTGATCCTTAGATAAGTGATAAAATGAAATTTTTATAATAGATGAATTGAATTATGCTATGTTTGGGTGGTTAACTATAAATGCTTATGCTTTTGCAAAATAGAATGTTTCTTTACTATGCATGCTTGATTATTTAGTAGCCTAGTTAAATTATCCTAGAACCTAAAGATTTAATATATAGTAATATCTCACTTAACTTTCTATGCAAAGGAGAAAAAGGAGAATATTTGAAGACTCATGTATGGAAGACTAAACTCCTAGACTATTCCTATACATGAATGATGATGATACTAAGATACCATGGTTCCTATGCATGAATGACTAAATTCTAGATTATTCTTATGCATAGATAACCTTAGCAATTAGAATACCCTGATAGAGGCCTAATTAAGATACTGAAGATATTAAAAGACACAATAACAAAGATAAAGGATTCCATAAAAATTTATATAGCCAATTACTAAAATCAACATCCTGTATAGGATATGAAAGCAAGCATATGTATAACACCATATATTTCTAGCTCATTTCATAACATTCCCAAGCTTTACATTCATAAATTCCATGAAAGAGCAAAAAAGGGAATTAAAATAATGCCTTTCTGTGCATTACATCATGTATGAAAATTCCATTTAGTGTCACGTAGACCATATGAGCTTATACAACATATTCTCATATTTAATTACATGGATACAACTAATTTCCATCATCAAAAGTGGCCTACATTTTAAGGAACTCGAAGGGAAGCATGAAATATACATATTCATTTTTGGCTAGATTTTTCCACTTTTCTGTCACAACTTTGAAAAATCATAACTAATTCTAAAAACATCACAATCATGCATTCTTGGTCATTCTAGAAAGCCACACATGTCTACTTTATGATAAAAATATTTTTAGACCATAACATCTAACATAGAGGGTATTTAATATTTAAAATGGTCTAGAGGTCAGGCTGTCCACTGGTGCTGTCACAGAATTCTGCAGTAAACTTCAAAAATGTCCAATTAATTTCACAAAAAATCCAATCCATGAAAACGATACCAATCTAGAAAGTTGTTGATGTTGGCTAGATGGTAAAAATAACTTTAGACTAGTTCAGGCACACCCAAACCTCGAAACTCAATCAAATAATAACAGAGGTTGGCTGGAGTTCCTAATACTGGACAGATTCTTTGAAAACTTATATCTCCCTCTCTAGACATCCAAATCGGGTGCTTCTAGTTGGTACAATTCATTAGGAATGTCTAATTTGTTTGTATAAAATTTTATGACAATTGGACATCATTTGAGCCCTGTGTGATAGATTTCATTTTTAGACCTAAGTGAACAGTGACCTGACCAAAACCAAAAACTTTGCCAATTTTGAGAATTCATCAAATATTCTCTAGACCTCTAAAAATTATGTTCTTTAGCTTCCAAAAAAGTTCTCAACAATCTCTAATTGCATGCCAAATCTTAGATCAAGAAAAGCTCATTTGGAGAAAAAGTGACATAGGGTTCTAAATTGGTAAATTTTAGCTCTATATGGGATACCAAAATATCCAAATGGCTTTCCTTGGGGTTTGGCACCTCTTGGACAAGTCTAAAAGCATAATTAGGACTTGTGTAAGCTGCCCAAATGGTCCCAACCCTCATACATCTCATCTTGGCCATCTCACCCACACTTATACATAACTCCATAAACTCATTCAAGAAGCCATATTGTCCATACATACTCAATTGGCATTCTAGTGGTCACATAATACATCAAATATTGAGAATTCATCAAATATTCTCTAGACCTCTAAAAATTATGTTCTTTAGCTTCCAAAAAAGCTCTCAACAATCTCTAATTGCATGCCAAATCTTAGATCAAGAAAAGCTCATTTGGAGAAAAAGTGACATAGGGTTCTAAATTAGTAAATTTTAGCTCCATATGGGATACCAAAATATCTAAATGGCTTTCCTTGGGGTTTGGCACCTCTTGGATAAGTCTAAAAGTATAATTAGGACTTGTGTAAGCTGCCCAAATGGTCCCAACCCTCATGCATCTCATCTTGGCCATCTCACCCACACTTATACATAATTCCATAAACTCATTCAAGAAGCCATATTGTCCATACATACTCAATTGGCATTCTAGTGGTCACATAATACATTCTCCCATTTAAACATAACATATTATCATAATTACATATGTTCCAAAGGTCATAGACATCATAAGCATTATGGCTTTAAAAATACAACAATAATTTATATTATTAGACATCATTATGGCTTTAAAAAGTAAAAACTATGCATATTGGTATCAAGCTCTCTTCTTCAAGGTGGTTGACTTTCATTACCTTGTCCACTTGGTCCACCTAGCATGTTAGATCATTGGAGAGGAGGGGATGAGATTCAAAGAATCCCAATAGCTCATCTCCCATTTAATCATACATAATGGATGCAAATAAATCTCATAAATGCATGTATGGTCATGTTGACATGTGCAAACATTCAAGAGGCATTTTCATCATTTGAGAAAGTCATACATAGCATACAAAGGCTTGCTAAGTAAGTGGATTGGCCTTATCGAATTTCTTGTGAATGTTGGACTTGCCTCACCCATTCTTTAAGAGGTTCTTAGACTTAACCATACTCTTAGGAGTCAACTTCACTTTTGGGAGACTCTTTACTTTATCTTAACTAATCTTAAGGGTTCTTGGCTCATCCTCACCATGGTTAAGGGTTCTTGGCCTCACCACACTCAAGAAAATCCAAGTACACATCATATGGAATCAAAGGCATGCTAGAATACTTTTCATAGCTTAAAAATACTCATACACACACTCAAAGACAAGTAAAGCAAACAATGATGCATGAAAGAAGAAGGAGTGAGCTACCTTGGATACAATTACACACTTTTTCTTTTGAATCCAAGCTCCCTCTTTTGGCCACACACACAAAGAAGTGTGGGATAATTTCTCTTGGCCTAAACACAATTTATGGAAGCCAATTAGGTTCATAAAATCAATTCTAAGGCCACACAACTTGCTTGAACTCTAGCTTAGTCTACAATCTCATTATGGTTCCATAATTGCACTTAATGAAGCAACATCCCCCAAATAAATTCTAGGCTCCATTTTTTTCTTTCAAATATAATTCTTGACTCCTTTTAAGCCTTTTGAAGTCATCACATAATCAAAACTAAGAGCCTAACTATGTGTTGCTTCTTTAGGTCATAATATGGAACATAAGGCACTAACTATTCTCTAAGCTTCCTAAATTTTTCCTAAGGCCTCCTCTCATTTTCATTCATCATATATCACTCAAGAATGGGCATAGAAAATTTTAAAACTCTCCCTAGCTATGCTATCTCCCTTAGGTTGAGACAATAGAGGTTTTTGGCTTCCTTGGACGTTGCTTGGTTTTCTCAAGGGAGATGCATATGGGGGAGCCTCTTAGGGATCTTAGGAATTCATTTAAACTCTTATTTAGGCCTAGCAATCATTATACAAAATCAGATTTTACAAGGTGCAATTAAAACCCTAGAAATTGTATCTTGAAATCTAATGGCTTTTTGTTAATTCCCTTTGCATATTCTTAATCTCCACACCTTTTTTCCTTAGATTCACCCTTGGTTCTACCTAAAGATCAAACCCTCCTAGGGTTTCTTATGTTAGGTGAAATAGAGGAGGAGGGGAACCAAAGGTAGTAACCATGGAAGGAGAAATTACCTTATTTTCTTACTTTTTCTCACTTGAATCTTGTCTTCTTCAAGCTCCTCTCTTCAAATCCGAATTTTCTCCTCAGTTTCTCCCTTAAAACAAATTTATAAACTTCATTATAATTAAAGGAAGAAAGCTCAAGAGGAGAGGAACAAGTTTGGAATAAGAAGGAGCATGAAAATCCATGAAATTCCTTACCTTTTCTTTGCTTTTTCTCTTCCTTTCTTCTTCTCCATGGTCTGCCTAAGAGAGCTAGTGTTTTCTATGGTTTTTAGGCAGAATGGGTCATGCAAATGAAGGGGAGAAGAAATAAGAAACTTAAAGTGTGTTCAAAAAGCTTCCACCTTCTCAAAAATTTCAATTTTGTTCTTCATTTTTGGCATTTTTGTTTTTAACTCATTTTAGCTCCTTTTTTAGAACCATCTTTTCCATTATCAAATTTAGGTTCCCAATTTAGTAAAATGCCTTTGGAATCACTCAAATCGGAGCTAAAACCTTCCCAAACAAATCTGTCAAAGTTCAGGCACACCGACATTGGAAAACATCCACCGATAGGGTTTTAACTATCCCGGGGCTTTTCATGATTTTCAGGGCCTCTGAGAACCCCAGAGAATTCAAAATTTTCATTTAAAAAGCCCTCCTATATGAATTCCAAAAATTTGCTCAAAATTATGAAAATGCCATTACGTTTCATAAGTTTTCTGTCAAATTTTGTTTCTCATTCTAGCTTCGTTTCTCTTTCTGTCTGATCTTAAGATTCTCATTTTTAGAAGTCTAGAATACTTCCCAAATTTTTTGGGACCTTAACTAAGTCATTTCGAGGGACTTCCTTTTGTATCCGATGAGTTTCATTCGTTTGCAGAAAAACCGTACACTATGTTTCTCACATTTTCTCTCATTTTTAGAAAATCAGATGTTATAATATGTATGCCTGTATATATGTTTAATTCATATGTGTGTGTTTTTACATACATAATATATGTGCATAGCTGATTTATGTGTAGTCTACACATATGCCTGCTTTATGACACACACACACACACATACTCTTTTGTATGCATGATTCATGACATACATATGTTTGTAAGGATTTAAAACCTACTAAGAAAAATTATTTGTACCTAATGAATATGACTTGGAATATGAATTTAGGTTATGCACTACTTACGTGCCACCATATCCTTATATAAATGCATAAGGTTTGGTATATTTTTTATGATTGACAATCTTAAAGTGCCTTAGTTATGACAAATGTTTACACCTCTATAAAATTATATTTTATATAATACAACTATTTGTTGTTTATAATCATGCAATCTAGTGATGTATTATTTATTCATGTTTGAAAGAATAATTGTATATTGACCATGAAACATAACCTGGGTAACTTGGAAAATGAGAATTATATGTAATCTTGCTATCATTGCATGGCATTGAAAACTATCTATAGTATGTATACCTATGTATATGTTTGATAAAGCAGCCAAGGCAAGGCAAAAATGGAGACAAAGTCCCTAAGGAAATGATTCCCTATAAGAGATGGTTTTTAAATACATGATTCTATGAATTCTCAACTTTTTAATAAGTCTACAAAAAATAGAGTTCTCAAGGGATAAGATTAATAGACACAAAATTTTTGTCTATATGAAAAAAAGTATATGATCATCTAGAATTAACCTAAGGGTTAAAGTGCATCATGGTTTGAAGTCCTATTCTCCTAAGATCAAGGTTATGATGGGGGCTGATAGAAAGGTTGGATAGTCTTCATATGGCTTTCAAGTTTTGGGTTTCAAGTTGAAGTTGTGAATTAAGTCTAAAGGATGCCTAGTTATATTTAATATTGTCAGGTGATGATTTTGTTGTTTATAATGACTAAGGAGAATAGTCTTCCTCCTTGATAGTGTTGAAAACTTAAATCTTACACCAAGTAGTATGGAATGCTTGGTGAATTACCTATGATTGCAAAACCTCAAGCTTGTACAAGTGGTATAAGGCACTTGATACATGGGTTGTGAAAGTGCTTTCTTTATGAAAGCACTTTCAAGGTAGGATCATCTACATCTCCTTAAAAGGATATTTAAGGAATGTACTCATTGGATATTGCACAGGCTTTATGAATAAAATGATAAAGCATGCCAATGTATATTGAGTATGTGACACATAAAGACTAGATATGAGAAATTGAGCTTCTTATGATTATGTTGAATTAATATTTCTTAAAAGATGCCTTTGAAAGATTTAGCTAAAAGTATACTGGTATATTGATATTAATTAGGCCTTAAATTATGATATTTGGATATAGTCTTTTTAATAAATTATTTCATATGCAAAAATGGTTGCATTAAAGGTTAATATAGTCAGAATAAGTTCTAAAATAAATACATACATGTATATGTTTCCTCACATGAATTGTGTTATCTAAATATAATGATGTGTGATAAATTAGTCATGACATGTTTTGAAATGCTTAGATATGATAATGTACTCATTAGAGTATATAAATATGAATAATGTCAGCTTTTATATATGCAATTGTGAAGTAAACCATTATGCATCAAATTTATATACTATGAAGATATGATGAATTGAGCGATTATGATATGAATGAAATATATTATTAGTTATATTCATTTAATGATGTTTGAAGTGCTTTGACATGTCTTATGTGCTCATGTATGTATATTTCTTTATATGTGTTTATATAAATTGTATGTTATGATATGCATATTGCTTTTATATGTTTTAGATAAAGGGAAATTAAATAAAACATTTTATTCACATGTGGCAACTAGACAGCTACTAGATTTCTAAAAACTAATTATATTCTTACTAAGAATGTAAATTTTTGCTATACTTGGTAATGTGTTCAAATAGGGATATCGATGTTGTTGAGGCTACATCAATAGTAGATTGAAGTGTTAGGAATAGTCTAGCCTTCCAATGTCTAGAAGATAATATTTTAAAGACATAGGAACTTCATTTGTTGAATAAATATAACAATTATTAATGTACATAAAATCCTAAAATTTAGGATCAAGTTGTGTAATATTAGGACAATACCAACATCATTTATAGTATATGAATATCTCACAGATTGGGTAGTTAATTCTAGAATATTTCTTCCTTGATTCTTGAGATTGAATGGCTAATTTGTAGCCATCTTCCTTATATTTAATTATAAGCTCCTCAAACATGAAATAATATTTAGAGGTTTCAAAATTTTGAAAATCTTCAATCACACTCTTGACTTATTCAATAGTGTTGCTCCACATGTCACGCTTGTACTTAAGGACTTGACAATAAATATCTAAGAACTACACCTAAATTTTTCCTTTAATATTTCTAAGGAGCCTTTGCCTTTGTAGACAAGTTTCATTAATTACAGATCTTAAAGCTAATAATATGTAGTTCTTGTAATGATGTCACACATCTAACAAGTATTGTTTAACTAATATTATTACACGATCCTACATTTAGACCTTAGGAACTCTAGGAAAAGATTATGTGTATCTTAATAAATGTTTCAAACCAATGGCAATGGGCCATACTTTGAATATTTTATTAGACTATAGTTGTATGGCTTCTGGGAGATTTAAAAACCAATAGATTTCTAAAATTTAAAATTTTAACCCATCTAAAGCACTGAAGACATTTCTATTTTCACAGGAAAAACTTTCTAAGCCAATCAAATGCAATAATTAAGTGTACATAGATTAACCATTAAAATAAGGAAGAAACCTTGATCAATCATTGCCTTGGAAAGCAAGAAACTATATAATCCCATAAAAGCCCCCATAAATTAGTAGAAGCTTTACACTCTAGCATATTGAGGCCTAGTAAATCTGTAACACCATAATTCTAAAACTCATTCCACATGAATGTTAGGCTTCCTTCCATTACTATACAAGAAGAGGAAGGGAAATTTAATAAAAATAATCAATTTATTTGCGTTACATAGTGGATGAATTTTTCATTCAGTGTCACATGGACCATATGGACTCATCCTTCTTATTCTAATATTTAATTACACAAATACAACTCATAACCATCCAAGAAGGTGGCTTAAAACTAATGCAAGTGGATGGAATACATAAAAACACTAGGTGCAGCCTTGGCCAAAATTTCCAACTTACTATCATAAATTTTGAAAAATCATAACTAATTCTAGAAAAATCAAAATCATGCATATTTTACCATTATAGAAATCTACAGATGTCTAATTTATGTAAAAATATATCCAAACCATAATAAAGGCTGCTAGCCACCAGAAATTGATAGAATAGTACCAAAGGTTGACTATCATTACTAGTACTATTCTCCAACTTTAAAAATTTATATCTCTTTGCTCAAAGGTCCAGTTGGGGTGATTTTGATAGCCATGGAAAGCTTATCATGTATAGTTTATTCTTGTAAAATTTCATAAGTATTGGACATCATTTAGCTCTGGAATGACACAGCCTAAGTTATTGACCATATGAACAGTCTCTGTATTCGTTTAGCAAAAAAATGCCAACTTTGAAAAATCATAATTAATTTAATAGAGCTCCAAATATTCTAGTATTTGGCTTCCAAAAAATATCTAGATAATATCTATATTTGTGCCAAATTTCATGGCAAATTCATTCATTTGGTCATATCTTAACATTGGGTTGTGAAATGGTTTATTTTGTGTCATCAAAGGGGTCCAAATGGTCCATTTTGAGGTTTAAAGTAACCATGACTACTTAGGCATGTGAGAATGCATCAAAATGACCTCTAAACTTGTCTTAAAGGTGCATAAATTCAGAAATTAAAAACTCACTCTCTCACCCCATGCCATACACATGCTTTACTTTGCCATTCACTACCCAAAATGCACATTACCATTCATTGGCACTAAAACTAGTACATAGATCAAACATTTGGATAATTACATATGTTTATATGATTATACAAGAATTTCATCATAGGATTACATCACTTGCCATACATATGGCTACAAAAGAAGCAAAACTAGGCAAATTGTTGTCAATCTCTTATCTTCTAACTTGATAGCTTCCATTACCTTGCTTATGTGGTCCACCTAGCATGTTAAGACATTGGAGAGGAGGGAATGTGATTCAAATAATCTCAATAGCTCATCTCCCTTTCAATCATACATAAGGAATGCAAAATAAGTCTTAAAAATGCATGCATGAGCATAATGACATGTATGATCATTCAAGAGGCATTTTTAGCATTTGAACAAGTCATACAAAACACACATTAGCTTGCCAAGCAAGTTAATTAGCCTCACACATTCTCTTATGGATTTTGGATTTGCTTTTTGTAACAACATAAATTCTAGCTCGTTTCATGACATTCATGGGCTTCACATTATCAATTCCATGAAAAAGGAAATAAAATAATGACTATTTTTGCATTACATCATGTTTAACAATTCCATTTAGTGTAATGTGCACTGTGTGAGTATATACTATACTTTCTCATATTTAATTACATCAATAAAACTCTTTTGCACCACAAAATCATGCCCACAACTCATGGAAACTGAAATGAGGCACAAAATATAGTTATCTATTCTTGGCCGAATTTGCCCCTTTTTCTGACCAAAGTTGAGAAAATCATAACTAATTCTATAAAACTCAAAATCATGCAATCTTGGTCATTATAGAAAGCTAAAAATGTCTAATTTACACTAAAAATACATCCAGATCATAAAATCCATCACAAAGGACGTTTTACATCCAAAATGATTCGGAGGTCATATTGCATTCTGGAATTGTTATAGAATTCTATAGAAAACTTTGAAAATGTCGAATTAATTCTAAAAAAATCCAATCCATGAAAATGATACCAATTTGAAAATCTGTGGATGTTAGCTAGAGAGAAAAATATCTCCAGACTAATTCATTAAGTCTAGACCTCGAAATTTAATGGAACAGTAACTCAGGTTGGGCAAAATTCTTAATACTGGATAGAATGTTCAAAAATTCATATCTCCTTCTCTAGATCTCCAAATGAGATGCTTCAAGTTGTCACATATCACTGTGAATGTCTAGTTTCTTTGCATAAAATTTTATGATAATTAGACATCATTTGAGCCTTGTGTGATAGAATTTATTTTTGGACCAAATGAATAGTGCAACAAACCAAAACTAGAAAAATGGCCAACTTTGAAAAATCATCAAATATTCTATAGACCTCCAAAAATTATGATCTTTAGCTTTCCAAAAAGCTCTCAACAAACTATAAATCTTTACCAAACCTCAAATCAAGAAAAGCTCATTTGGCTAAAAGTGACATAGGGTTCCATTATGGTCATTTTTTGCTCCACATAGGGTACCAAAGTTGCCAAATAGATTTTGCTTGGTCTTGGCACCTTTTGGACAAGTCCAAAAGCACATTTAGGACTTATGTGAGCTGCCCAAATAGTTCCAAACCTCATGCATCTCATTTTGGCCTTTTCATCCACACTTATGCACATATACATCAAACTTCCAAATTACATATCTTGGCATTACATACTCAAATTCTATTCTAGAGTTCATACATCATATCCATAAATTTATACATCACATGTGTCTCAAGGTTCATATGCCAATTACAATACTCATATACATCATTGAACATTATTATGGTTCAAAAGGGTAAAAACTAGACATATGGATGTCAATCTCTCTTTTTCAATATTGTTGGCTCCCATTGCCATATTCACTTAGTCCACCTAGCATATTAGATCATTGGAGAGGAGGGGATGAGATTTAAAAAATCCCAATAGCTCATCTCCTATTCAGTCATACATAATATATACAAAGCAAGCCTTATAAATGCATGCGATAAAATGGAAGTCATGAACATTTAAGAAGCAACCTTGGCATATGAACAAATCATACAAGACATTCAAGAGCTCACCAAGTGTTTGGATTGGCCTCACACTTTTCCTCATGGATTTTGGACTTACCTCACCCATTCTTTAAGAGCTTTGGACTCTACCATACTCTTGGGAGCCCACTTTGCTTTTGGAAGACTCTTTACTTTGTCTCAACCAATCTCAAGGGTTCTTAGTTCATCCTCACCATGGTCAAGAGTTCTTGGCCTCTCCACACTCAAGCAAACTCAAACATACATCATGCATTCATTTGAAACATATTATGTCATCATAAATTATAGTATATAAAATCATGTTAGTATACTTTTCATGGCTTGAACATACACATAGACACATTCTAAGACAAGATAAACACATATCCATGCATGAGAGAAGGTGGAGAGAGCTACCTTGCACACAATCATACACTTTTTCCTTGGATTTCAAGCCTCCTCTTTTGGTCACACACCCACAAGCTTTTGGAGATGGTTTCTCTTGGCCTAGATACAATTTATGAGAGCCAATTAGGTTCATGAAACAATCTCTAAGGCCATACAATTTGCTTAGATGTTAGATTGCTCTATAAGCTCTATTATGGTCTATAAATGCACCTAATGAAGTAACACTCCTCAAATAAATTCTAGGCTCCATTCTTTCCTTTAAAAATATGATTCTTGACTCCTTTTAAGCCTCTTAGAGTTATCACACCATTAAAACAAAGAGTCTAACATCATGTTGCTTCTTTAGGTCATAATATGGAACCTAAGGCACCAAATCACTTTCTATGAGTTCTAAATTTTTTCCAAGGCCTCCCTTTATATTCATTCATCATATATGACACAAAATGGGCTTGAAAAAATTTAAAACTCTCCCTAGCTACTCCATCCATGCTTGGCCGAGATATAGAACAATTTTGGCCTCCATGGATTTTGCTTGGTTTTCTTAAAGGAGGAAGCATATGGAGAGCATCTTAGGGATCTTGGGAGATCATTTAAACTCTTAATTAGACCTAGGAATCATCATATAAAATCAGATTTTAGAAGGTGTACACAAAACCCTAGAAGTTGCATCTTGAAATCTAATGGCTTTTTGATAATTCTCTTTGTATATTCTTAATCTCCACACCCTTGTTCTATAGATTCATGCTTGGTTCTGCCTAAAAATCATCTCCTCCTAGGTTTTTCTCAAGTGGGGTGAAATGGTGGAGAAGGGAACCAAAGATGACAACCATAGGAAGAGAAATTACCTTGTTTTCTTGCTTTTTCTCACTTGAATGTTGTGTTCTTTAAGCTCCTCTCTTCAAATCCGAATTTTCCCCTCAATTTCTCCATTAAAAAAGATTTGTAAACTTCATTTTAATCATAGGAAACAAAGGAGAATGGAGAAGAAAAGGTTTGGAAGAGAAAGAGCATGAAAATCTATGAAAATCCATACCTTTTTACTTTGAATTTCTCCTCCTTTTCTTCCTCCTCTTGTGTGCCTCAACCCCTAGAGTTTTCCTCTGGTTTTGGGTAGAACATGGCTGTGCATAATGAAGGGAGAAGAAGGGTGCATCATATATATAGGTGGAAGGAAGTTACACTTTTCAAAAATTCCCATTTTACCCTTTGTTCTTGGCATTTTCGTTTGTCCTTTGTTTTAGTTCCTTTTTTAGAACCATCTTTTCCATTATGAAATTTAGGTTCCCAATTTAGTAAAATGCCTTTGGAATCACTCAAATCAGAGCTAAAACCTTCCTGAACAAATCTGTCAAAGTTTAGGTATATCGATATTGGAAAACATCCACCGGAGGGGCTTTACCTATCCCGAGGCTTTTCATGGTTTTTAGGGCCTCTAAGAACCCTGGAGAACTCAAATTTTTCATTTAAAAAGCCCTCCTATGTGAATTCCAAAATTTGCTCAAAATTTTGAAAATGCCATTGCATTTTGTAAGAAATTGTTTCTTTATTCTAGTTCCGTCTGAGCCTGGGATTCTCATTTTTAGGAGTCTAGAATACTTTCCAAAATTTTTAGGACCTTAACTATATCATTTCAAAGGACTTTCTTTTGTATCTGGTGAGTTTTGTTCATTTATGGAGAAACCGTATGTTGCGTTTCTCACGTTTTCTCTTATTTTCAGAGAACCAGATGTTACATTTTGACTCAACCTCACTCTTGGGAGAATTCTTGCTTTGTCTCAATCATTTTTAAGGGTTCTTGGCTTATCCTTACCATGGCTAAGAGTTTTTGACTTCACCACACTAAAGCAAACCCAAGCACATATACTAGGCATCATTTGAAAACATATTACAACATCATAGTACCATAGAACAAAGGCATATGCTAGAACACTTCTCATGACTTAAAACACGTATACACACATTCAAAGACAAGGTAAGCACACATTCATGCATGAGAGAAAGTGGAGAGAGCTACCTTTACCACACAAGCACACTTTTTTTCTTGGAATTATGTTCTCTTCCTCGGCCTCACACACAAAAGGGTATGGGATTTGTTTCTCTTTGTGTAAACATAATATGTGGAAGCCAATTAGGTTCTTTGAATCATTTTTAAAGCCATAGATCTTCCTTAAACACTAAGTCTAATGACCCTTTTTATGGTTCCAAAATGCACCTAATGAAGTAACATCCATTAATTGAGTTCTAGACTCCATTCTTTCCTTTCATTTATGATTCTTGACTTCTTTTAAGCCTCTTGGAGTCGTCACACAATTAAAACAAGGAGCCCAACTAGGTGTTGCTTCTTTAGGTCATATTATGGAACCTATGACACCAATTCATTCTGTGATGACCTTAACTTCTAATCATTATAATTAAAGTTAAATATGTGATTAATAGTCATAAATTGGGGTTACAAGATATTACGACTAATTACATTGAGTAAATGTAGGAAAATTTGAACCTTAATGTCATTAGAGCCATCAATCATATAATTACAAACACTTATGTACATCAGGAAAATAAACATTCATTTATAAGCCTTCGATTCTATTACCCCTTGATTTCGACTCACAAGAATCTTCTACCAATGTTTCTAAGTCATCCCTTGGGGTTACCATATGAAAAACCAAGATTTCTAGGTTAATATAAGGGTTTCAGAATGTTCGCTAAGGCTAAATTCCCTTTAGCCGCGGCCAATTGCTCTCGAGTTCACTTCTTACATTGTCACTAACTGTGGCGAGTTGGAGCTTTGGCTGCGGCTAGCCTACATGGTGCCGCGGTGAGAAATCCTCCTAGAACTTACCTCGCTCGCCTCTCACTATTGGCCGTAACCAATTCCTCTCTGGAACGCCTAGCAAATTCTCACAAAAGTTCGTCACGGCCAATTCCTTTTAAGCCGCGGTGAATTGCCCTCTGGACGACTCCCAGTTTTGCCTCTCACCTTTTGCCGTGGCTAATTCCACATTTCACCATGGTGAATTGCTCTCTGGTACTCTCCCTGGGCAACTTCCCCTCTATTGGCCACGACTAATAATATTTTGGCTGCGGCGAAGTGTCTTATGATCCTACAACTCCTAAAATCTTGTTTCATACTCTCCACTCTCTGTTTAGGGACTCTCTAAGGCCACTCTCCCATTTGTTATGAGATTCTAATAGCATTTATCTAGCTGATTTATCCTATCCATTGTATCATTACCTATCTAACATTTAAATGTGGATTTTCCTACTCATCCACTGGTCTTATATCAACAAATTTATAAATTTCCCACAATGGTCATTCAATCATGTTTTCATCAGATAGTTCATGCATTGCCAGCTTAAATCCACAATCCATATATCACATGATTTCATTACTTAATTAGTCAATTAAAACATAGGTTTATAAGCCATAATAAGTTTCATAAACTCATACATCTATCAACAACTAATATGAAGCCTATTTCTCATGATTACATTCTATGTTATCAAAATACAAACTCCTACACTTGACAATACAGATACATGATGATGATATAAAAAGGTTAACAAAATTAGCATCTACACTATTCCACTCACACCAAATGTAGCTCCCCACACTAGGCCTCAGCTCAAGGATGTTCATCCACTTGCTTGCCTTTATCCTTACCCGAAGAACCTTCACCTAAAATGTTTAATCCATGAAATGAGGTGAGATGCAAATCTCAGTAACCAAGGCAATTTCCATTCATAATATCCAATTTAATTAACATATATGCATGAATCAAAATCAACATCAGAATCATATCAGTCATATGAGCAAAGGAAATGGTTAGGCTACTATGATTACCATCCTATACTAGCAATCATAATTCTACATGTTAAAGGCCAATAACATTGGGAGAGGCCCGTCCACGGCACCTACTCCCTATTGAGCACAACTAGGGCTCAATGCATCTGGGATTTGATCATAACCTGGTATCCAATCGAAGCACATGCATGGGTGGTAGTCGGACCACAGCTCCACCATGAACTCACAACGTCTAATCACAACACAATAGATAGCCAACCAATTCATTCAACATTTCAAATCATTCATGTACAGCAAATATGAAATTGAAACAGATATATGCATGGAATTAATATAGTCCCGATTACCTCACTTGTAGACAAATTACAAAAGCCACTAGCGGTACAAAATCCTCCCCATACTACAAAGTTCCAAAATTCGGACTAGAGGTATCCTCTACCAGAAACATCAATATATCACCTTAAATCCTAAGCAAATTTGTGAAAAATTAATACCCATATTATAATCCAATCATTGGGGTTTCAAACTAGCAGAAATACATCAAGAATATGAGTTTATACTTACCTAATGTTAGCCTTAGCCTCAATCTACGAAATTTCACCATGGAAACATCAAATGGCAAGTTTCAGATTTTGGGTGTGGGTGAAAGTGCTCTAATTGGAACATTAATTGGGTCAAATTAAAGAAAAAGATGAGAGGATTAAGTTATATAACTATTACCTTGGCTGAATCTTGCTCTATAAGTGGGAAAAAGGTGGAAACATGCTAAGAACCTTAGCCTTTCCTTTGGACCTTCGAATTTTGTGTGTGTCTCTTGTGGTTCTGCAGAATGGGGGGTGGCTAGGTTAGTTTTTTAAGGTTTAAGTTGGGTTTTCTATGGGTCATGGGCTGCTCAAAGATCCAACTCCAAATGGGCTTCAGATTTTAGCTTTGTTGGGCTAGCTTTAAGGTGTTGGGCTGTAAAATTTCATTGAACCAGACCTAGTTTTAAGAACTCCATTGTTTTAGGTCTGCACAAAGTTTATCGGGCCATTTATAAGAGCTTATGGAAGTTAGGTCTTGGGCCTATAATTCTTTAAATCAGATTGGGTCTGCACCTAACTTATTGGGCCTCTATTAGCCTCTTATCATGATCTCCTACATTAATTTGGGCTTAGATGAAGTTTCTATCCCATTTAAATCTCAAACTCATATTAATAATTTATCCCTCTAAAATTTCCATTCACTTAACTTACCCGATTATTTCATATTAATTATTCTTAATTAACCCAAATCTATAATTAACACCTTAATTAATTTTGGGGTGCTACATATTCCCTAGGCCTCCTAAATTTTTTCTAAGGTTTCCCCACATTTTCATTCATCATATATGACTAAAAAATGGGTTTGAAAAAATTTAAAACTATCCCTAAGTACATGGAACCCTCTTGGCTGAGCCTATGCTTCTTCTTGGCATCCATGGAGCTTGCTTTGTTTTCTTGGTAGAAGATGCATATGGGGAGCCTCCTAGGGATCTTAGGAGTTCATCCAAACACTTATTTAGGCCTAAGAATTATTGTATCAAATTAGATTTTACAAGGGACACTTAGAACCCTAAGTTTGCTATCTTGATTTTCCATGGTTATTTGTTAATTTTCTTTGCATATTCTTATTCTCCTCCCTTAAATTCCTAAGATCCACCCGTGGTTCTGCCTAAAGTCCAAGCCTTCTTGAAGCTCCCTATGTTGGATGAAACAAGGAGAGAAGGGGAGAAGAAGTAGCTACCATAGGAATGAAGATTTACCTTGTTTCCTTAGCTTTTCTTGCTTATTTCTCACTTTGCTTGGCCTCCTCTCTTCAAATCCAAAATTTTCCCTCTGTTCTGCCCTCAAAATAGATCCAAGAACTTTAATAAAAGTATAGGAAAGAAGGGGAAATAGAGGAGAAGAAGTTTGCTAAAGGGAAAGCATGAAAAAACCAATAAAATCTATACCTCTTCCTTGTTTTTATCCTTTCTTTCTTCTCCTCCTTGTGTGCCACACCCTTAGGGTTCTTCCCCTAATTTAAGGCAGAAATAATTGTGTCTAAATGAATGAGGAGGTGGGCTGCCTCACATATATATGGAGGTTAAGAAAGGCTTTTCAAAAATTCCAATTTTATTCCTTTGTCTTGGCATTTTCATTTCTAGTTCGTTTTAGCTCGTTTTTTAGAACCGTCTTTTTCATTATAAAATTTAGGTCCTCAATTTAATAAAATGCCTTTGGAATCACTCAAATCAAAGATAAAACCTTTTTAAATGAATTCATCAAAGTTTAGGTTAACTGACGTTGGATAACATCCACTGGAAGGGTTTTAATTGTCCCCGGCTTCCCATAGTTTTCAGGACCTTTGAGAACCCTAGAGAACTCAAAACTTCTATTTAAAAAGCCCTCCTATGAGAATTCCAAAATTTGCTCAAAATTACGAAGATGCCATTATATTTCATCAATCTTTCATTTAAATTTGTTTCTTCATTCTAGCTCCGTTTTTCTTTCCTTCTGAGCTTAGGATTTTCATTTTTAGCAGTCTAGAATGCTATTTAATTTTTTAGGACCTTAACTAATTCCTTTTGGTGGACTCACTTTGAAAATGCATCTGTTTCTATCGTTTAATGAAAGTTAGACATTACAAAATCCATTAAACAATTCACTCAGAAAACACTCTTAGTGTAACTCTAAAATGCATGAGTGGCAACTATTAAAACAAAAGAGTGGTAACTTACTTCATGAAGACCATGTGGTAACTTTAGGAAAATCATGTTGCAATTTTAAGAAGAAAAAGTAGTAACTTTAGGAAGTATGAATGATAACTAAGTGATAATAATTTTCATGCTTCCATCCAGTGGTTGTAATTGTAATATCTAATTTTTTAGAAACTAAACCGAAACCAATAATGTGATATGAGAGGACCTTAAAACAAAGTAACTTAAGGCCAACTAAAGAAAGGATGTTAATTAGAATATCTATAAATGTAATTAAGAAACTAAGAATAGCATGAAACTGGAGCTAAAATGGCTAAATAGAAAGAACTAAAAGCCAATGGCAAAATTATAATTTTGGGCACCTTTTTGAAAAGTTAAAGGAAGAGGTTTTAGATGATAAAATTGAGCTTAATAGGATTTTTAGAGCCTAGAAAATTATAAGAACCATCAGAATAGTTAAAAATCTTCTGATGTGCAATTTAGGTCATCAATTGACCAAAATTTTGATTAAATAGTTCGATAAGGTTTTAAATTTCATAAATTTGAAACAAAATATTTTAAATAAACTAGAGGACCTAAATTTCATAATGGAAAAGAAGTTTCTCAAAAAGAAGGTGAAATAAACTCAAACAAAGGAATTGAAATGAAGGGCATAATAGGCATTTTGAAAAATGTTATAAAACACATTTTTTCTCTTTATATTAGTCCAGCACATCCCTTAGCCCCCTAAAACTAACTTTCTCTATCTTTGAATACAACTAAAATGTGGGAGAGGAGAAGAAGAAAAAGAAAGGAAACAAAGGCATCCTAGGTATGTAAACATGGAGTTTTAGCTTCTCTTGTCTTTGTAAAAGTTCTTCTCCTTTTTCTCTTCTCTCTTTTTATGGTTTTAATATTCTAAGAGATGAAATTTTGTGGCTAGATCAATAGAAGGAGGAAGGAATTTAGAAGAAGCATTGGGAGCACAAGAACCACCATTTAACAAAGAATTGAATAAGGTATGGTTTGATATGCATGGCTTGCTCTTTCTTGGTTTTTTAAGCTCTCTCTTGTTCAACCAACATATGGAGTCTCTAGAGGGATTTGATTATTAACTTAACCATAGTAATTTTGGAGGTTTTAGAGTGTAGAGATTAATATGGAACTAATAGAAATAACTAAAAAGCTATAGGTTGTAAGATTCCATATCTAGGGTTTGCATTACATCTTAGGAAATATGAGGCTTTAGAATGATATTTCAATCTACATATAAATATAATTGAGCTAAGAGGAGGCCAAGGAAGCTTCATAGATGACCATTTCCTAAGAGAATTGAACAAACTACCATGGATGCCTAATGATAGGCATGTCTCGACCAAGACTTCTTTGGAATACCTAGGGAGAGTTTTCTTTGATTCTAAAGTTATAAAGGGCCTAGATATGAACTATAAATACCAAAGGAACCATTGGTTTGAATTTAGAAGCCTTATTTTGAAAAATGAAAATTTAGGGTTTCATTATGCATAAAGAAGCAATTTGGTATCAGGCTCCTTGAATTGAGTTTGTGTAACATCCGATTCTCTGAAAACAAGAGAAAACGTGAGAAACGTAACGTGCAATTTCTCCATCAACGAACGAAACTTGCCGGATACAAAAAGAAGTCTCCTGAAATGAGATAGTTAAGGTCCTAAAAAATTTAGGAAGCATTCCAGACTCCTAAAAATGAGAATTCCAAGCTTAGACGGAAAGAAAAATGGAGCTAGAATGAAGAAACAATTTCTTACGAAAAGCTTACGAAATGTGATGGCATTTTTGTAATTTTGAGTAAATTTTAGAATTCACACAAGAGGGCTTTTTAAATGAAAGTTTTGAGTTTTCTAGAGTTCTCAGAGGCCCTGAAAACTATGGAAAGCCCCAGGACAGTCAAATCCCCTCCAGTGGACGTTTTTTAATGTCGGTACACCTAAATTTTGACGAATTTGTTCGAGAAGGTTTTAACTTCGATTTGAGTGATTCCAAAGGTATTTTATTAAATTGGGAAACTAAATTTTATAATGAAAAAGACGGTTCTCAAAAAGGAGCTAAAACGAAGGAGAAACGAAAATGCCATGAATGAAGGGCAAAATGGGAATTTTTAAAAAAGTGCTTTGTCCTCCCTTATAAATAGGTGGTGCCTCACACTCACCCTCACTTAGCTTCAGATTATTCTGCCCCATATTAGAAGAAGAACCCTAGGAGAGTGGCGCATCAAGGGAAGAAGAAAAGGGAGAGAAAATCCAAGCTTAAGGTATGTTTCCATGGTAATTTTTCATGCTTTTCTTCATCCACACCTCTTCTCCTCCCTTCTCCTTTATTTCCTTTGATTAAAATGGAGTTTATAAATCTGATTCAAGGGAGAAATTCAAGGGAAATTTCGGATTTGAAGAGAGGAGCTTGGAGAAAGCAAAATTCAAGTCAAAATAAGCAAGGAAACTAGGTAAAATTTCATCCTATGGTTGATGTCTTCACCCATCCTTCTCCTCCATTTCGCCTAACCCTAGGAGCTATAGGAGGATCTGATTTTTAAGCCCAATCAAGCATGAATCTTAGGTATTTGATGGAGAAGAACAAGAATATGCAAAGAAAACAACAAAATAACCATTAGATTTCAAGATGCAAATTTTAGGGTTTTCTGTGCACCTTTCAAATTCTGATTTTGTGTAATATTTCCTAGGTCTAATTAAAAGTTTAAATGAGTTCCTAAGACTCCTCAGATGCTCTCCACATGCTTCCTCCTTCAAGAAAACAAAGAAAACTCCAAGGAACCCTAAACCATGCATAGTCTCAGCCTAAGAAAGTTCTCATAGCTAGGGGGAGTTTAAAATTTTTCTAAATCCATTTTTGAGTCATATTTGATGAATGAAAATGAAAGGAGGCCTTGGAAAAAATTTTAGATCTCATAGAAATTAATTTGGTGCTTTAGGTTCCATATTATGACCTAAGGAAGCAACATGATGATAGGCTCTTTGTTTTAATTGTGTGATGACTGCAAGAGGCTTAAAAGAAGTCAAGAGTCATATTTGAAAAGAAATAATGGAGCCTAGAAATTATTTGAGGGGTGTTGCTTAATTAGGTGCAAGTATAGACCATAATTGAGGTTATAGAGCAATCTAGTGTTTAACCAAGTTGTATGGCCTTAAAGATTGTTTCATGAACCTAATTGGCTTCCATAACTTGTGTCTAGGACAAGAGAAACCATCTCCACAAATTTGTGGGTGTGTGGCCGAAAGAGAAGGCTTAAAATCCAAGGAAAAAGTGTGTGATTGTGTGCAAGGTAGCTCTCTCCACCTTCCCTCATGCATGGATGTATGTTTAGCTTGTCTTAGAATGTGTGTATATGTATTTTCAAGCCATGAAAAGTATGTTAGCATGATTTTATATGCCATGATTTCATGATGTCATGTATATTTTCAAATGAATGTATGATGTTTGTTTGAGTTTGCTTAAGTGTGAAGAGGCCAAGAACTCTTCACCATAGTAAGGGTGAGCCAAGAACCCTTGAGATTGGTTACAACAAAGTAAAGAGTCTCCGAAAAGCAAAGTGGGCTCCCAAGAGTATGGTTGAGTCCAAAGCTCTTAAAGAATAGATGAGGCAAGTCCAAAATCTATGAGGAGAAGTGTGAGGCCAATCAAGACACTTGGTGAGCTCTTGAATGTCTTGTATAATTTGTTCACATCCCAAGCTTGCTTCTTGAATGTCCATGACTTCCATTTTATCCATGCATGCATTTGTAAGGCTTACTTTGCATATATTATGTATGATTGAATGGGAGATGAGCTATTGGGATTCCTTGAATCTCATTCCCTCCTCTCCAATGATCTCACATGCCAGGTGGACCAAGTGGACATAGTAATGGGAGCTAATTACCTTGAAGAAAGAAGGTTGACAACCAAATGCTTAAGTTTTGCTACTTTAAGACCATACTTATGTCATATGATGTATCCCTTTGATGTATATGGTCTATGACCCCTTAGACTTATGTAATTATGATATTATGTGATGTATAAATGTATGGACATGAAGTATGAACCCTAGAATAGAAATTTGATATGTAATGCCAAAGTATGCATTTTGGAAAGTTTGATGAAATGTGCATATGTGTGGATGGAAAGGCCAAAATGAGATGCATAGGGTTTGGGACCATTTGGGCAACTCACACAAGTCCTAAATGTGCTTTTAAACTTGCCCAAAAGGTGCCAAAACTAAAGGAAAGCCATTTGGCAATTTTGGTATCCCATATGGAGCTAAAAATAACCATAATGGAACCCTATGTCATTTTTTGGCCAAATGAGTTATTCTTGGTCTAAGATTTGGCATGCAATTAGGTCTCATTAAGCGCTTTTTGGGAAGCTAAAGATCATAATTTTTGGAGGTCTGCAGAATTTTTCAGAATTTTTCAAAGTTGGCAATTTTTTTGGTTTTGGTCTGTTGCACTATTCATTTGGTTTGAAAATGAATTCTGTCACACAAGGCTCAAACGTTGTCCAATTGCCACAAAATTTTATATAGAGAAATTAGACATTCATAGTGAATCATTCCAACTCAAAGCACCTTAATAGGAGGTCTAGAGAGGGAGATATGAATTTTTGAACATTCTATTTAGTATCAGGAGTTTTGCCCGACCTGAGTTATTGTTCTATTAAATTTCGAGGACTGGGTTGCCTAAGTTAGTCTGGAAATATTTTTCCCTCTAGTTAACATGCACAAATTTTCATATTGGTATCATTTACATGGATTGGATTTTTTGTAATTAATTGAAAATTTTCAAAGTTTTCTACAAAATTCTGTAACAGTTCTAGAATGTAGTCTGACCTCTGGACCATTTCAGATCTCAAACGTCCTCTGTGATGGATGTTATTATCTGGACATATTTTTATTGTGAAGTAGACATCTGTAGCTTTCTAGAATGACCAAGAATTTATGTTTTTGATTTTTCAAGATTTAGTTATGATTTTCCAAAATATTGGTCAGTAAAGGGGCCAATTCTGGCCGAAAATGCACTTGGTTATTTTGAGCCCTTCTTTGACTTCCATGCGTTATGGCCATGATTTTATGATGTAAAAGAGGTGTATTGATATAATTAAATATGGGAAAGTATAGTATGTACTCATATGGTCTATGTGACATTGAACAAAATTTTTATATATGACGTAACGCATAAATAATCAATATTTATATGCTACTCCTTGTGATTTTCATGAAGTGCATGGCATGAGGCATTCTAATTACATGAGAGAGGCTAAGATATTATGGTATTACAGTTTGTGATAACCATAATGAGTTTAATTGGAACCATATAACTCATATTGGATGAGATCTTAGAGCCAAGATATTGATTACAAGAGTTACTTCGTTATGCCACTTAATAGAGCCTTTGGGGACCTAAAGCTTTAATTAAGTTCTGTAAGGCTTAGAGTCTAACTATGATTCCATTGACAATTTTCTATTACATTTGACATGTCTAGGTGAAGCAAGTGAAGTCTTCTTCAAGTGTGGGTGTGAGGCCGAAACACTAAGTCAAGGGTCAAAGGAAAACTTAAGTGTTTCTTTACATAAAGGTAGCTTTTCATATATTTTTGTGTGCTTATTTTGGTTGCTTGTGTGTGTATGGATTGCAAATTATGCAAGTTGTTAATTGCTTGATGGCGTTATGCAATTATATAGCATTAGAATGCATTTGGAATTGAAATAGCTCTTAATGGGTGAGGTTATGCCAAAAGTCCCTTGATTTGGGTGAGGTGAAGCCAAAAGTCCATAAATATAGGTAAGATAAAGAAAAAAATCTCAATTATGAGTGCGACTAAGTCAAAAGACCCTAAAAGTAGGTGAGACCAAAGCAAAAATCCCTAATGGTTGATTGAGGCTAAACCAAAAGTCCCTAGAGCTTGTTTTTACCTTGGCGAAGTCACATGATCTGTTATGCATGATTATGTTTGATAATTGGTAGTTTAATATGCATGCTTGCTATATTTGACATGAAGTGTGCCATCTAAGTGTGCTTGAATGATGAATGAGCTATTGGATTTTTAGAATCTCATTTCTCTCTCTATTTTTCCTAACCATGTCTAGGCAATCATCAAAGAAGCAAAGATAGAGACCAAAAAGTATGAGATGTCATATTTTGACAATAGTTTAAGTTTTAGTGTATTTTGTTGCACATATAGGGATGTGTGACGACCTTAATTTCTAATCATTGTAATTAAGGTTAAATATGTGATTAATAATCATAAATTGGGGTTACAAGACATTACAACCAATTACATTGTAAAAATACAGGAAAATTTGAACCTTAATATTATTAGAGTCATCAACCATACAATTACACACACTTATGTATATAAGGGAAATAAACATTTACTTATAAGCTTTTGATTCTATTACCCATCAATTATAACTCATCCCAATGTCTCTAAATCATCCCTTGAGATTACCATATGAAAAACCAAGGTTTCCTAATTAATATAAGGGTTTCAGAACATTCGCGCGGCCAATTCCTCTCAGTTTCTCCCCTTATTTCGTCACCACCACGACGAGTTGGACCTTCGCCGTGGCTAACATACTTGGCGCCGTGGCGAGGAAGCCTCCTGGAACTTACCTCGCTTTTCTTTCGCTATTGGCTGCGGCCAATTCCCTTGTTAGCCGCGGCTAATTCCTCTCTGGAACACCTATGACATTTTCACAAAAGTTCACCGCGGCTAATTATCCCTTTTGCCGCAATGAATTTCCCTCTGGATGACTCCTAGTTTAGCCTCTCACATTTTGCCGTGGCTAATTACTCATTTTGCCGCGACGAATTTCTCTCTGGACTTCCCTTGGGTAAATTCGCCTCTATTGGCCGCGATAAAATTCTTTCTGATCCTATAACTCTAAAAATCTGGTCTCATATTCTCCACTCTCCTTTCAATATCACCCTAAGGCCATTCTACCTTAATTTATGTAACTTTAGTGGTAGTTATGTACCTTAATTACCCAGCTAATCTATCATTACTAGTTCAAGTCTTAAGTGTCCATTTCTACTCCTCCAACTACCCTATATTAACCAGCTCATAGATTAATAACCGCAGAATTTCGTAAGCTTCCAGACCACCATTCAAGTATATATATTTCATTAAAGATTCCATACATCACTAATTCAAATCAACAATCTAATAGATACCATGATGAAATTCCCAATAGTAAACCATATCATGAATTCAACAAAGTCTATACATCATATACTATAGGTTCATACAACCTAAACCAAACTAAATTGAGACTTAACTCCTCAATAAATACATTCCAACTAATCAAAATATAAATGCCTACACTTGACAATATGATTACATGATGATGCTATATAAAAGATTAATAAAATTGCACCTACTCTACTCAGATTAGCCTAAGTATAGCTTCTTCCACACATGGCTAGAGCTCATAGATTTTCATCCACTTGCTTCCCTTTATCCTTACCTGAAGAACCTTCACTTGAAATATTAATCCTATGAAATGGGGTGAGATATGAATCTTAGTAACCAAGGAAATTTCCATTCATTATATCCAATTTAATTAACATATATACATGAATTAAAATCAACATCAGAATCATATCAGTCATGTCAGTAAATGAAACAATTAGGTTATCATGATTACTATCCCATACTAGCAATCATATTTTCACATGTTAAAGGCTAATAATACCAGGAGAGGCTCGTCCATGGCACCCACTCCCTAGTGAGCACAACTAGGGCTCAGTGCATCTAGGGTTTGATCATAATCCAGTGCCCGATCAAAGCACATGCACAAGTGGCAGTTGTACCACAGCTCCACCATGGACTCACAAGGTCCAATCACAACACAATAGATAGCTAACCAATTCATTCAGCATTTCAAATAATTCATGTACAGCAAATATGAAATCAAAACTGATATATAAATGGAATTAATATAATCCCGATTACCTCACTTGTAGATAAATTCGCAACAGCCACCAATGGTACAAAAATCCCCCTATAATCATAGCATCAGAGAATTCCTACTTTAATTCATCATTTACAGTAGCAATAAATACCCAAAGAATTTAAAATGCTAATGACCACCTAGGGAACACTTACCCAGCCACTACAAGTCCCCAAATTCAGATTGAATGTCCTCTACCAGAAACTTCAATATTTCACCCAAAATCCTAAGCAAATTCGTATAAAATTAATATCCATACTATAATCCAATCATTAGGGTCTCAAACCAACAGAAATACCTCAAAAAGAAGAGTTTATACTTACCTAATGTCAGCCCTAGCCTCAACCTACAAATTTTTACCATAGAAACAGCAAATGGCAAGTCTCAAATTTTGGGTGTGGGTAAAAGTGCTCTAATTGGAACATTAATTGAGTCAAATTAAAGAAAAAGATCAGAGGGTTAAGTTATATAACTATTACCTTAGCTGAATCTTGTTCTAGAAGTGGGAAAATGTGAAAATATGCTAAGAACCCTAGCCCTTCCTTTGGACCTTCGAATTTTATGTGTGTCTCTTGTGGTTTTGCAGAATGGGGGGTGGTTAGGTTAGTTTTTAGGGTTTAAGTTGGGTCAAATATGGGGTCATAGGCTACTTCAAAGATCCAACTCCTAATAGGCTTCAAATTTTAGCTTTGTTAGGCCAGCTCTCATGTGTTAGGTTGCTGAAATTCAATTGGGCTAGACCAAGTTTAAAAGACTCATTTGATTTGGGTCTGCTCAAGGGTTATTGGGCCAATTACATGGGCTCATGCAACTTGGGTCTTGGGTCTCTGATTCATTAAATTAAATTAGGTCATCACTAGATGCTACCTCTTAGGCCAAGTATCATAATAAAAGGTTGGGTTTGCACCTAAAATTATTAGGCCTCCATTAGTCCCTAATCTTGGCCTACTTAATTTAATTTGGGCCTAGATGGGGTTTAACTCAATTAAACCTCAAACTCATATTAATAATTTATCTCTCTAAAATTTTTATTCACTAACTTGCCCAATTATCCTCTATTAATTATTTTTAATTACCCTAAATCTATGATTAATATCTTAATTAATTTTGGAGTGTTACATTCTTCCCTCCTTTTAAAAATTTTATCCTCAAAATTAGACATACCTTCACAGGCCCTAAAAACCATAGGAAGCCCCGAGACCAGTAAAGACCCTTCAGTGTAATTTTTCTAACATCGGTTGACCTGAACTTTGACCGATTCATTCGAAAATGTTTTAGCTCCGATTTGAGTGATTCCAAAGCAATTTTTCTGAATTGGGAACCTAAATTTTATAAGGGAAAAGACAGTTCTCAAAAGGGAGCTAAAACGAAGGAGAAACGAAAATGCAAAGTATGAAGGCCAAAATGAAAATTTTTGAAAAAGTCACTTTCTCCTCCCTATATATAGGTGGCACCCACTTTCCTCCCTATTTGGAATCAAAAAATTTTGCATAATTTCATAAGGGAAAGTTAGGGTTTTGGGAGCACCAAGAGAGAAGGAGAGGGAGAAGAAATTCCAAGGTAAAGATAGGATTTTATGTATGTTTTCATGCTTTTTTTCCACCAATTTCTTCTCCTCTTTTTTCCTCTTCTTCTCCATGATTTTTTCTGAAGTTTTGAGGGCTGTTTTGAAGGGAGAACATAAGGGAAATTTCGAAATTCAAGTGAGGAGGCCAAGGAAAGCAAGAACAAGCAAGGAAATTCAAGGAAAACAAGGTATTTTGTAATTCTTCCACTTGGTCTTCTTCCTCCCTTCCTTGAGCATTTCAACCTAGACCTAGACAGACCTAAAGAGTCATATTTTTAACCAAACCAAAGTTGATTCTTAAGTATTTGATGGAGAGGAATAAGAATACGCAAAGAAAACCAAGAAATAGGCATTAGAAATCAAGATGCAAAGCCTAGGGTTTCAAGTGTGCCTTCCAATTTTTGAATTTATATGATGCTTCCTAGATTTACTTTAGAGTATAAATGAGTTTTTGAGACACCTAATATGCTCCTCACAAGCTTTCTCCTTCAAGAAAACAAAGACAACTCCAAGAAGCTCAAAGGAAGCCTATGTCTCGGCCTAGGCTTGTTTGTGTAGGTAGGGGGAGTTTTAAATTTTTCTAAGGCTATTCTTGAGTCATATTTGATGAATGAAAATGAAGGGAGGCCTTGGAAAAAATTTAGAACTCATGGAAAGTGATTTGGTGTCTTAGGTTCCATATTATGACCTAAAGAAGCAACATGGTGCTAGGCCATTTGTTTTCATAATATGATGACTCCAAGAGGCTTAAAACAAGTTAAGAATCATATTTGAAAGGAAAGAATGAGGCCTAGAAGTCATTTTGAGGGGTGTTGCTTCATTAGGTGCGAATATGGACTATAATGGAACCTATAGAGCAATCTAGTGTTTCATTAAGTTGTGTAGCCTTAGAGTATGGCTCATGAACTTAATTGGCTCCCATAATTTGTATCTAGGCCAAGAGAAACTATCTCCACCAACTTGTAGGTGTGTGGCCGAAAGAGGAGGGTTGAAAGCTAAGGAAAAAGTGTGTGCTTGTATACAAGGTAGCTCTCTTTACCTTCTCTCATGCATGGATGTGTGTTTAGCTTATTTTAGAATGTATGTATGTATGTGTATTTTCAAGCTATGGAAAGTATGCTAGCATGCCTTTATATGTTATGATTCTTGATACCACATTATGTTTTAAGTGAATCCATGATGTTTGTATGAGTTTGCTTGAGTGTGAAGAGGCCAAGAACTCTTCCCTTTGGTGAGGATGAGCTAAGAACCCTTGAGCTTGGTTGAGACAAAGTAAAGAGTCTCCCAAAAGCAAAGTGGGCTCCCGAGAGTATGGTTGAGTCCAAAGTGCTCAAAGAATGGGTAAGGCAAATCCAAAATCCATGAAGAGAAGTGTGAGGCCAATCCAAACACTTAATGAGCTCTTGAATGTCTTGTATGATTAATTTACATGACAGGGTTGCTTGTAAAATGTCTATGATTTTCATTTTCTCCATACATGCATTTAAAAGGCTTGCTTTGCACATATTATGTATGATTGAATGGGAGATAAGCTGTTGAGATTCTTCGAATCTCATCCCCTCCTTTCCAATGATCTAACATGCTAGGTGGACCAAGCAATTATGGCGAAGGGAGCCAACAACCATGAAGAGGGACATTTGACAAGCTTATATGTTATTTTGTTTCTTTTGGAACCATAATGATGGTTCATCATGTATATGATATTGTATATGTACTATGAATGTTGAACATGTGCAAATATACTAGTACATGATGTTGAGACGTATGATTATCATATTTGACCACTAGCCCATGTTTTGAGTATGTAATGTCATAGTATGAAAGTTTAAAGTTTGATGAATATGTGTATAAATATGGGTTGAATGGCCAAAATGAGGTGCATGAGGTTTGGGACCATTTGGGCAGCTCATACAAGTCTTAAATATGCTTTTATACTTGCCCAAAAGGTGCCACAATTAAGGGAAGGCTATTTGGCAAATTTGGTACCTCATATGGAGCCAAATTTGACCATAATGGAACCCTATATCACATTTTAGCCAAATGAGCTAGTCTTGATCTGAAATTTGGCATGCAATTAGGTCTCATTGAGAGATTTCTGGGAAGCTAAAGATCATAATTTTTGGAGCTCTACAGAATATTTGATGATTTTTAGAAATTGGAAAATTTTATGGATTTGGTTTGCTGTACTATTCATTTGGTCCGAAATTGTTTTCTGTCACACGAAGCCTAAATGACGTCCAATTGCCACAAAATTTTATACAAAGAAACTAGGAAATCACAATGACTCGTGCCAACTAGAAGAACCTCATTTGGAGGTTTAGAGAGAGAGATATTAATTTTTGAAGTTTCTGTCTAGTATCAATGATTTTGCCCGACCAGATGTATTGTTCTGTTGAGTTCTAGAGTCTAGGCTTGATAAACTGATTTGGAGATATTTTTCCACTCTAGTTAACATCCATAGCTTTCTATACTAGTATGATTTACATGGATTGAATTTTTATGGAATTAATTAGACATTTTCAAAGTTTTCTATAAAATTCTGTGACAGTTCCAGATTTCAGTCGGACCTTCAAACCATTTTGGATATCAAACGTCCTGGGTGATGAATATTGTGACCTGGGCATATTTTTAGTGTGTAGTAGATATCCTAAGCTTTCCAGAATTACCAAGATTACATTGTTTCAAAATTTTAATATTTAGTTATGATTTTTTAAAGTTTTCCCTGAAAAAAGACCAATTCTGGCCGAGAATGATCTTTAAATTTCTATGCCCCATTTCGGTTTACATGGGTTGTATGCATATTTTTGTGATGCAAATGAATTTTAATAATGAAATTAAATACGAGGAAGTATAGTATAAGCTCACACTGTCCACGTGACACCGAATTGAATTTTTTAGATATAGCGCAATGTTAAAAAGCCTATTATTTTTATCCCCTTTTTCATATGCTCTTGTGAGATTGATAATACAAAGCTTATAAATGGCATTAAATGAGCTAGAAGTTATGGTATTACAAGCAACAAGTACCCAAAGAATTTAAAATGCTAATGACCACCTAGGGAACACTTACCCAGCCACTACAAGTCCCCAAATTCAGATTGAATGTCCTCCACCAGAAACTTCAATATTTCACCCAAAATCCTAAGCAAATTCGTACAAAATTAATACCCATACTATAATCCAATCATTGGGGTCTCAAACCAATAGAAATACATCAAAAAGAAGAGTTTATGCTTACCTAATGTCAGCCCTAGCATCAACCTACGAATTTTCGCCATAGAAACACCAAATGGCAAGTTTCAGATTTTGGGTGTGGGTGAAAATGCTCTAATTGGAACATTAATCAGGTCAAATTAAAGAGAAAGATGAGAGAATTAAGTTATATAATTATTACTTTGGTTGAATCTTGCTCCAAAAGTGGAAAAATATGGAAATATGTCAAGAACCCTAGCCCCTCCTTTGGACCTCCGAATTTTGTGTGTGTCTCTTGTGGTTCTGTAGAATGGGGCTGGCTAGGTTAGTTTTTAGGGTTTAAGTTGGGTCAAATATGGGTCATGGGCTACTCCAAAGATCTAACTCCTAATGGGCTTCAGATTTTAGCTTTGTTGGGCCAGCTCTCATGTATTGGGTTGCTAAAATTCAATTGAGTCAGACCAAGTTTGAAAGACTCATTTGATTTGGGTCTGCTCAAGGGTTATTGGCCCAATTACATGGGCTCATGCAACTTGGGTCTTGGGTCTCTGATTCATTAAATTAAATGGGGTCATCATTAGATGCTACCTTTTAGGCCAACCATCATAATAAAATATTGGGTCTGCACCTAAAATTATTAGGCCTCCATTAGTCCTTATCTTGGCCTACTTAATTTAATTTGGACCTAGATGGGGTTTAACTCAATTAAACCTCAAACTCATATTAATAATTTATCTCTCTAAAATTTCTATTCACTAACTTGCCCAATTATCCTATATTATTATTCTCAATTACCCTATATCCATGATTAATACTTTAATTAATTTTAGGGTGTTACAAGATGTATATGAATATTTTGAGATGTAACCCTTCCCACACATTTAAAAGCATATGACTATAATGCATATCTCATTTTTTAATGTAAATATGAAAGATTATGCAATTTGATCATGTATGAGCCATGAAATGCATGCATCTAATGGTAAGTGGGAGTGTGAATTTGAGATGCATAATGATTAAGGCATGATGAACCAATCATATAAGCTATATTTATCATTTAAAACTTGTTCAAATGTAACATAGCATGTTATGGTTCAAAATGAACCATTTGGAACCAACTTTGGTCCATTTTGAGACATATTTTGCACTAGGTGTGTTCATTGGCTCGGTTGGCCCTAGAGGCCTGCCCTAACCCTGCCTAATCGGTTCGGGTTGGGCCAAAAATATAAATTGACAGAACTTTAAACAAAACTATATCGAGCCGAGCCGGGCTACGGGCGAAGACATATTTTGCCTAACTTGCTCTAATAGTTACTTTTAGTTATGAATATCTTGTTATCTTATATATATATATATATATATATATATTTTATTTTATCTGATTCTCTTAACATGCTACAACTTTCATTATCTATTTAAACCCTCCTTATTTCTTAATTGTTTTCATTATTGATATACATGCTTACTGACATTTCTTTTGTTGAATAATGAAAATACACGTGTTTACCTAAAGCTAATTATGTTAATATAGCTTATACTATGTTTTTATTATTGAAGGTTCTAAAAGTCTATTGTTTTGAAGTATATGCCTATGAGTCTACAAAAAAATATTTTTATATTATAAGTATCAGTTCATAAAAAAAAAAATCTCAGGTGGCCCTAACCTACCCTAACTTAACATAAAATTGGGCTTGTTTGAGCAGGGCCAGGTCATAGGCATAAAAACAAGCCCGATATCTTAATTGAGACTGGCATCGAGCATACTAGATGTCCGACCTGGCCCTGCCCATGAACACCCCTATTTTGCACCTAAACTATGAATAGATCGAATGGATGAATTTTTAGATGAAATTTAGCAAGAACTTAGAGCTTATTTAGAGCTTTTCTACAGAGTGAAAGAACACAATTTTTAGATCTTTGTAAAATTTATTATAAATTTTCAAATTTGGCTGAAAAGTGTAAAAAATCTTATTCACTGTTCATTTGGTCAAGTATAATATTTTGTGTATTTGAGGGGCCAAATGAGCTCTGATACTCATGAAATTTTACAAGCATATATTTGGCATTATAAGCTTTCCATAGCCATAAATTTTGTGTAAATTGGAATTGTGTAGTTAAAGATATGTATTTTTGTTATGTTTAGGGTTTGGTTATAGTCATTTACTATAGCAACCTCTGATCTCTAGAGATTTTAGTAGGCCAAATAGATTCATTTGCATTTAAATTTTTTTTAGTATATATTTCACATCTTAAACTTTTTGTAAACACCTAATTTGTGCAAATCGGAGTTTGGTAGCCTAAGATATGATTTTTCAAAGTATGATGTCTAATATATGTAAAAATGGTGTTTTGAAGCATATGCAATGAAATTTGGAAATTGAGCTTCTTTTTATGATATTCTAAGCCTAACAAACTTGGTTGGCATGACTTTAGGGATTTCTATGATGAAGTTATGTAATTATGCACAGTTAGAAATTTTGGGTCTTTAATAATAGTAATATTTGCTACCAAAATTTTTCAATATGAGAAATTGTGGTTATAAAAGGAATAGCTATAAAATGTGCGCCCATTCTTTGATGGTACAACAACAACAAATAGAAAATACCCTTGAAACTTCATAAAGGCCTTCATGTTGTATCTTTAAGAAGCAAGAACACAATACCTTTCATGATTAGTATCATAAGTAAATGCTGAAAACTAGGAATATCAAAATAAGTAAGATCATAAGAAAGTAAAAAGACAAGGATAACATAAATAATAAGAATATGAATAACTTTTTTGCTTCTTTAATATGAAGCTAAATGAACAAATGACTTCATAACACAACTATTACAGAATGTGTGATCAATTTGATTCCAACATATTGTTTTTGCTACATATGTTATCAATCCATGTTTTTGTGCTAGCATCAAGACTTTAATTTTTTATAGACTTTTAGCAAGCTTGTTTAGAATTTCACTACCATCCTTTATTCTTTTACATAAATTCTTTTATTTTTTATTGGCCTATTTTTTTTTTCAGTTTTCTAACTTTGTCTTTCTTTATTTTATTGAGGGAGTTTCAAATTTTGAAGGAAAATCTTATTTTAATAATTGACATATAGTTAAAATTTCAATTTGCTCCTTTATAGATCATGTCTTTAAAATTAGTCTTCTAATAGTTGTAATATTGCCCTTCCATATCATTTTCACTAAAATTTAGTATCAAATATGAAAAGATTATTAATTTGGATGTTATTTCCCACCACCCCCTTCTCATTACTTGGACTAGATTCGCCACCCAATAATGTCCAACTTAACAGATTATTAAGTTTGATGATAAATTTTTGGATGGAAGAGCAACATGGAAGCATTTAAATGACTAAAGGACTAGATTGAAATTAATGATTTGTGGAGGACCAAATTGAAAGTCCACCTACCTGTTAAGGACCAAAATAAGATTTTCCTCTAAACTTTCTATTTCCTATTTTCTTTTTTTATAAGGCCTAAGTTGAAGTTATAGGTTTACTTTAAGAGCATTTTGACTAGGATAAGACTTATACTATAAGGTTCTTTAAAAGTTTGCTATCAAGTTCTTCAATTAAAAAAATGTAATATATGACCATTTTTCTAACTTAACATCATATTATCAACTTATTAAATACAGTTTCTCCACATGCCATGCTTGTATTTAAGGACTTAATAGCAAATATCTAAAAACTACAACTAAATTTTTCTTTTAATCTATCTTAGAAGCCTTTACCTCTGCACAAGTTTTATTAATTACAAATCTTAAAGCCAATATGTAATGCCTACAATGATGTCACTCATCTAACAACTATTGTTTAACTACTATTATTAATGATCCAACATTCAAACCCTGGGAACTTTAGGAAAGGATTATGTATAAATGTATGAATGCTTTAAACCAATGGCAATGGAGCATGTTTTGAATATTTTTTATTGGACTATAGTTGTGTGGTTCATAGGACATTAAAAAACAAACAAATCTCTAAAATGTAAAATTTTAACCCATCCAAAGCACCAAAGACATTTCTATTTTCAAACACCATCTAAGTCGATCAAATGCAATAACCAGGTGTAAATGGATTAACCATGAAAACAAGGAATAAACCTTGATCAATCATCTCCTTGGAAAGCAAGAAACTACATGGTCCCACAAAAGCCCTAACAGATTATTAGAAACTTCATAGTCTAGTATACTATGGCCTAGTGAATCCATTAACCAATTTTACTCATACAAATGTTCTAAAGTGTTGTAAAGAATATGAATATCACAATCATATACTCATATATATATATATATATATCTAGCTTCAAACCCAAAAAAGAACATTTAGGTAAAATTAGCTTGTTCATACCATTTGGTATCTGTAGAATTAGCCATTGTTTTGGTTCTTAACTAAGGTAATTGAATCGTGATTCAAATCATGAATTGAAGAGTTAATTTTTAAATTATAAGTCGTATCGAATCGTATAATTTAGAGAAATATTGAAAAATAGCTTAAAATATATTATATAAATGATTTATATGTAACAAATGCAAGATCATTCAACCTTTATTGCTTAAGCTCAAATTGAAGATTGTATTTAACAAATGCAAGATCATTCAACCTTTATTGCTTTAACCAATTTCTTCTCTTAGAGTGAATATGATCAAACACACTCCAATTCTTCTTCCATAGCACTACGAGTAAGGCTTAGGATGCAAATGGTAGGTGTCTGTAGCTTTTTACACTCTTCTCTAAAATTATTCCACTAAAGATCTAGCAAAAAAAAATTATGAATGAAGACTTTACTAATTACTAAATCAATTTATACATAATGTTTAAAATAAATGACATAATAAATTACATTACCAAATGAATTATTACCAAGTTATTTTTTTTTCTCTAGTTACAATTGCTAAACTATATCCAAAAGGCCCTTCTACCTTATCAAAATTTTCAATTTGAGAATCAATTTGATTCTAGTCTTAATATCAAGACACATCTTGTCTAATGCTTTGTACAATTTAATTTTAACCGTAATGTCTGGGTTAAACTTTAGATCAGGAGGGAACCTATAAAGTTATTAGGATAAGGTTAAGATATAATAATAAATAAAATATAAAGTAATTATATTATATAAAAATTCAAATTCTTTCTAAAAAAAACTTATGATTTAGAAAATAAGCTATTGTATGAAGAGACATGTTAAGTTGATAGTCCCAAGCTTATCTATGATTTCCCATATTTTTTTTATACTTGCTTTCCAATTATTAAAATTATTTGTTATTTGCTCTTTTGCTATATCCATTGTCTCATAAATATATCCCATTGCTGGTTTTGAATCACCATCTACAAGTCTAAGGACTTTCCCAAATATGCCTATAAATAAAAGTCATAATTTATTTATTTTTGCTTTTCCAATGATATTATGAAATATTGTGATGCCACCAATGTCTTCAAGAATCAAATCAAGACAATGGGCTACACAAGATAACCAAAAATGCTACTTTCCTTTGGCCATCAACATATTTCCTGTAGATATAAAAACTAAAGCACTATCTATCACTACTTAGACCATATTTTCTTCTCCAATTTCCATCACCATCTCATCCACTAATTCAAAAATTTTCTTAGCATCTTTAATGAAGCTACTGATGTCAATAGATTAGAAAAAAGTTCCTTCAGAACTATTAACAAGAAAATTAGTAAGGAACCTACCTTTTCAATTAGTCCATCCATTTGACATCAATATACAATCAATTTTTTTCCATTCAATTTTATATTTATCCAAATTAGCATTGATAAGATCAACCTCTTTCTTTAAGGATGAGAATCTCACTTTATGATAAATAGGTGGTTTCAAACTTCTACCATATTCAATAATTGATTTCATTAAATTAATAAATAAGGGACTCTTCATTAAAGTAAATGGCAATGCATTACCATATATGCATCTACAAATATCCTTAACCACCTGATCTCTATCCTTTACTGAAGCCACTTCCGCTTTTTCCTTTCACTATAAAGGCTTTTATAGACCCTTTATTTTGTAAATAATGTTCAAGATTTCCTTTATCATCAAAGCATTCTACAAAATTATCATCACTCTTGTTTATATCATCCAAATTTTTTAAAAAATAAATTTGTTATCTCTTCTAGTACTTGTTCATGAGTTGCAACCTCCTTGTATGTTCTAGCTAGATGATGTTTCATCTTAAATGCATCTCCCAACATTGTTTTGGGACAATAGTTATATTTTGCATGTAATTGAGTTTCAAGAGCCATACAATGATCCTAACTAACATCTTTCTTCACTTTTTTTTAAGAGCTATAGCTTAATCTATAAAAGAAAAGTTAAGAATTAATTAAGAAATCAATTGAACATAAAACAAAAAAGTTTTATATTATTTTTCTCACCTAATATTAGTTCACGACATTCAAATTCCAACTTCAAGTGAATTATTTATTAACCTAGAAACAATGCACACAATTATTATAGGTGAAGTTATTGATATCTTGTAGCAATGCAACATGGCTTGGTAATTAAAAATTCTAATGTATTCAAATTCAAATTATAAGCCCATACCCAATAGGAAAACTAAACTTGATAGAAAAAAATAAAAATAAAAAAAGTTTAAAACATAATAAAATAAAAGGAGACCCATACCACCTACTAATAACCTAATACCATGCACAATCACATATTACTGCTAACTTGCTTATAAATGAAATGACATATACAAGTAGCATTTCACTTCAAAGAAAAAAAAAAGTAAATATGATGTGCACATCTTCTTTTTCAACATGATAGGTCACAAAGGACCTGACTTTGTGACCTGTTAGATCTACTCTAAACCGTGACAAATCATATAATCTAAATTGAGAATTGGACAATTTCAATTACCTTGTTCTTGATAGATATAGTTCTTTTAGTTTGGTCCTTTTACTTTAACCAAGGTCTTGAATGTTTTAATTTGATTCAATATAATCCTTTGATAATTAGAAATTTAGAATACCTTACTCATTATAAACACAAGACTCTGAGAGCATATAGAATAACTTAATAGATTTGATTGAGAAAAATATTTTAAAAAATAGAAAAATGGAAGACTAGTTTGAAAAATACAATATCTTTCAAAAACTAAAAGAATAGTTCACTTTTCATTTTACAATTTCCTAAGAACCTAAATCTAGTCCCATTCCTTTGAATGGATATGTCAAACCATCTGTAAGAAGCATTGGCCTAATAGAATCAGAACCTCTGAAGTTGAAAACCACTTGACAATTAAACAACAAATAGACTAAAGAGCATCACTATTTAGTCCTATAAACCCTGGGAAGGGAACCTTGATCAAAATTGTATATTTTTTAGAGTGTTGCATTAGTCATGAGTACCAAAACTCCCTCCTCAACACTTTCTAAAGTCATCCATAATGTAATTTCAAGGTATAGTGACTATAGTCATCACTCATCAACGTTAAATATCTTAATATGATAGAAAGAGGAAAAGTAAAACTTATCATAGATCATACAGTCAAAATTTAGCAACTTGGATAGAATCAAGGAAAATTTCTGTCACAAAATTAAGCCTTGAAAAGCCCCAAAAAAATTGAACTTAAAATATTATGAAAATATACTCCCAATTTTATACAAATTTTTTATATTCTCTATTATCTCTTCAATTAGTTGCTATCTGTATTTCTTACATTTAATGATAACATTTTGTGCTCACTAGTCCTCTTTCCAATCCACATAACTTCAGTTCTTGATTACACACTAATCCTCATTGTCTTCTGTATTAGACTTTGTTGATCCCCTAAGGACTAAAAACACCAAAACAAAAATAAAATTTTAGAGATAATAATGGACCGAAAAGACATCAACCACCTTAATTGTTTAGCTAAGAAAGGAGAGGATATTACCTATCTATATGATAATTACTAATTTTATATATATTAATTCCTCTAAACTTAGGCATTTTAATAATTAAATAAGCCTGAATGGATTTAATTAGAGGATATTTGATTTTATTAGCCATATTTGTATTTTAGGAATTTATTTGCAAAATTATTGAATTTTGATGCATAAATTTGTTTAAATAATTTTGTAAAATTTTTCCTACTTAATGTGGTTTATTATGTTTTGTAGACTTTTTGATGGGCAAATAGACTTTGAATGGGAGATTGGTTTGAAGAAGAGATAGAAGCTTCAATTATTCAATGTCAAAGAGGGAAAATAAATTGAAGAAGCAGCTCATTAACATGGCAAAAGGGAAGTTTTCCAAGTCTTGGAAGCAACACTATCTACACACTCACGTTGCATAATCATGCAAGGGGTTTTCTTGTAGCAACTACATAGCTTTCTCGCACTTTCTATCATATAACACACTCATTTGCATGGTCAACTTTTCCCCATACATAAAAGCATTCATAGGTTTTGTTACATGCACAGCCACTGTTCCTTCCACGTAAACACAGCACATCACCACGTAGCTCGTTTGTTTGAGTCATTAGGTCCAACAGCTTCATCCTCTAATATAAGACACACATATAAGTGAGAAGAAGCAACGCGATTGAAGACTTTTCATGTAGTAATGAATAATAAAAGTTGGGGCATCTCATTCATTCAAACATCAAGCCATCCATCTTATCCATTCTATAATACCTTATATTTCTATTATCATACTCTTCCATTTTGGGCAATTGGTACATATTCACAAGACAAAAGTAAGGAAAAATATGAAAATAATACACTTTTATTACGTTGTGTCAAGGTAAATTTCTTCAATTCATGTTACGTGGGCCTCTTGGATTATCCAACAACATTATCTAGTCATTTACCATTGGAACAAATCATAATCAACTCAAAATATCAAGCAATCCATGGTTTCTAAGTCAAAAACCCTGAAATTTATACTTAAGCTCGCAGGCAGCACATAGTAGATTTCAGGGACAACATTGAAAAATCATAACTAAGTGTAAAAAAATTGAAATTACACAAACCATAGCTTCTTGGAAAGCTCTAGATTCAAATTTGCATAAAAATAATTTACATCCACAAAAATCCCATCTAGCCTATGTTTGACAATAGAAAAGATAGGAAGGTCGGCTACCCTCTAATACTGATATAGATTACTGATATAAAATTTAGAAATTCATAATTAATTCCAAAAAAATCCAATCTATGCAATCTATACCAATTAGCAAAGATACAGATGTTAATTAGAGGAAAAAAATAGTTCCAAACCAATCCAAGAATGTTCAGACACCAAAAATCAATCAAACAGTACCATGGGTCTGACTGTGCACTTAGTATTGGATAGCAACTTCAAAAATTAATATCTCCCTCTCTAGACATCCAAATAAGGTTCTTCTAATGGACACAAGTCACTGGGAGGGTCTAGTTTCTCTTTGTAAAATTTCATGGCAATTGGGCATCATTTGCCCTATGAATGATAGGGAACAATTTTTTAACTATATGAACAGTACTAGTGGCCAAACTAGAAAATTTTTCTAATTTTAAAAATTCGTCAAATATTACATAGAACTCTAAATAATACTCACTTTAGCTTTCTAGAAAGCCCTCACTAAGCTCTAGATGTATGCCAAATTTCAGACTAAGAAGAGCTCATTTGAATAGAAAGTGACGTAGCTCACCAAAATGGCCATTTTTATCCCATATGAGATACCAAATCTGTCCAAATAGCCTCCTTTAATATTTGGCATCTCTTGGGCAAGTTTAAAAGTATGAATATGACTTGTGTGAATTGTCCAAGTGGTCCCAAACTTCATGCATCTTAATTTGACCATTCCACACTTAAGAATGCATAATCATCATATGCCATCAAGGTGTCAAATTCTACATTCTCATTGATCTAATGCCACATAAGAGCTTTACAATATTCATACATCATATTACATTTGTCCATAGGGTTTCATCTTAAAAATAACATTGACATAACCACTTTGACCATTAGGTACAAAAGAAACTACATAATGAACAAAGTATGGCTTTTCAATGCTCTTGGCTTACATTCTTTGCTTCTTGGACATCACCTAGGCATTTCAAGATAATAGAGGGAAGGGGAGTGAGATTCCTAAAATCTCAATAGCTCAAACACCCATTCACACACATATTCAAGGAATATGCACATCAAAGCATATATATGGAAGATTTGGCAACTATAAAGTATGTAAAGCCACAATTTCCATGCCATTTATTTACATTCAAGCCAAGAACATGCTCTAGGGACTTTTGGTTTTGTCTCATCCCATATCTAGGACTTTTGGATTTATCTCACTCTTGGCCTCGGGACTTTTCACTTAGCCTCACCCTTCCAAGAGACTTTTGGCCTTATCTCACATATGCCATGAAACTTTTGGCATCTCCTCACCTTCCTTAAGAGACTTTTGACATCACCTCACCCTTATGAGCCATTTCCAAAACCAAAGCCATTCAAGGAAACATATTGGTACTAATGTAATGTCAAGGCATCAAGTGGCATATTCTCAAGTCATAAGAGCATACACAAGCACACAATTACATACATATGCACACAAGAATGCAAGGAAAGTGGGGTGGAGAGCTACCTTGGATTTATGCAAGCTTTTCTTTATCCTTTTCCTTCCCTTTTTTGGTTCCACAAGCACACCTAGGTGGATGTATGTTCTCTTGGCCTAAACACCATAAAAAACATACAATTACACACTTGAAGCAAGCCAAGACACTAAACTCACTCTTGAATATACACTTAGTTCCATAAGTGGCATAATGGTTCCATAAATAGCCTATTGAAGCAACATTAACAATTCAAGCTCTAGGCTCCCATCTCTTTCCATTTCTAGGCCTCTTGGCCTCATTCAAAGTCCTTGGAGCCATCACACATTCATTTGCACAATTGAAAAACCAAGTTGCTTCATAAGGCACCATTATGGACACCATTGCTCCATCTCTTAATCTATGGCTCCTAAATTTTTCCTAATGGTTTCTCCCATCTATTAACATCATATAAAGTCCCAAATCAAGGGTAGAACAAATTAAAACATCCTCTACCCTATCCATCCTAGCTTGGCCGAGACATAGGGCAATAATGGGGTTCAACAACTTCTTAATTTTTTCTTGCTGGGAGAGCCACTTGGGGAGATTTTTAAGGGTCTTTGGAGCTCAATGAAACATTCAATTAGCCAAGGAATTACTCACACAAAATCAGATTTCACAAAACTCTAAGGAAGCCTGCACTTTTCTATCTTGTTTTCCATGGGTTTTTCTTGAAATTTCTTGCCATATTCCTCTTCTCCATGGTCTAAAATCCTAGTCCCTTTCTTGTTTTTGGATAGAACATCTCCCTCTCATATGGTTCTAGTTTGGCTGAAATCATACACAAGGAAGAAGCAAATAAAGGAAACAACAAAACCATGAAATACCTTAGATTCAAGCTTGGTTTCAAGACTTTTTCTCTTTGGTTTCTTCTCCTGAAGCAATTCAAATTGCTCCTCCTTGTTCTAGACTCAAAATAAAACCAATTCACTTAAATAAACCATGGAAAGAGAGGAACATGATTGGAGAAAGATGGAGAATGAAATTCCTTAGATTTCCTTACCTTTCTTTTGATTTTTCTCCTCTTTCTTTCCCTCTCCTTGTGTTCCTAGAAGAGCTGCTCCATTTTTGTATTTTAGGCAGAAAAAGTCATGCTTAAGAAGGTGGGAGATAAAGGAGAAGTGTGTGGAAGCTTCAAGAAACTCACTTTTTCAAAAATTCCAATTTTGTCCTTTCGTAATGGCAATTTTGTTTCGGCTTCATTTTAGCTCCTTTTTTAGAACCATCTTTTCCATTATAAAATTTAGATTCCCAATTTAATTAAATGCCTTTGGAATCACTCAATTTGGAGTTAAAACCTTCCCGAACGAATCCGTTAAAGTTCGGGCTCACCAATGTTAGAAAACATACACCGGAAGGGTTTTACCACTCCCGAGGCTTTCCATGGTTTTTAGGGCTTCTAAGAACCCTAGGTAACTCAATTTTCCCATTTAAAAAGCCTTTTTATGTATTTTTCCAAAAGTTGCACTTATTTACGAAAATACCATTATGTTTCTTCAGTTTTTGTCACAAATTGTTTCACCATCCTAGCTGCATTTTTCTTGCCTTCTGAGCCTGGAATTATTATTTTTAGGAGTCTAAGACTCTACCTAAATTTTTTGGGATATTATCTAGCTCATTTCAAAGGACTTACTTTTATACAGTTCATTTTGTCGTTTTACAAAAATTACATTCGTTACATATTCATTCCACCATTGAACACGTAAGCTGTAACACCATAAATTTTTAACTCATTTCATGCTATATCTATGTCTTACATCTTGCAACTCACATAAGAGGCAAAAATAATGGCATTAAATAATGAGTATTTTAGCGTTGCATTGCGTATAAATTTTCCTTTTAGTGTCCCGTGGACCATATAAGCTCATGTAACACATTCTCATATTTAGTTACATAGATATAACTCATTTCTACCACCAAAAGTGGCCTACAACTCGTGGATGGCTAAGGGAAGCATAAAATTCATATATACATTTTCGACCAGAATTTTCCCTTTTCTGTCACAAACTTTGAAAATTCATAACTAATTCTAGAAAAATCAAAATCATGCATTCTTGGCCATTCTGGAAAGCTACATATGTCTATGTTATGGTAAAAATATGTTCAAGCCATGAAATACAACATAGAAGACCTTTGATATTCAAAAAATTGCAGAGGTCTGGTTAGCTACTGGTACTGTCATAGCTTTTTACGACAAATTTAAAAAATATCCAATTAATTCTAAACAAATCTAATCCATGTAAATGATACCAATCTGGAAAGCAACAGATGTTCACTAGAGGAGAAAAATAACTCCAGACCAATTCAACCACACCCAGACCTCGAAACCTAATCAAACAGTACCCGAGGTTAGCTTAAGCGCTTGATACTAGACAGAATCTTTAAAAATTCATATCTCCCTCTCTAGACATCTAAATCAAGTGCTTTCAATTGGCACAAGTCACTGGGTGTGTCTCATTTCTCCCTGCAATTGAACATCATTTGGCCCCTGAGTGATAGATTTTAATTTCGGACCATTATGAACAGTAACATGACCAAAATAAGAATTTTTCCTAACTTTAAAAATTCATCAAATATTCTCTAGACCTTTGAAAATTTTGTTCTTTAGCTTCCAGAAAAGCTCCCCACAAGCTCTAAATTCATGCCAAATCTTAGATCAAGAAGGGTTCATTTGGACAAAAAGTGGTATAGGTTTCAAATATAGTCAATTCTTGCTCCATACAAGATACCAAAATGTCCAAATGACTTCTCTTGATGTTTGGCAACTCTTGGGCAAGTTTAAAAGCATGATTATGACTTGTATGAAATACCCAAATGGTTCCAAACCTCATGCATCTCAATTTGGCCATTCCACTTCGATTTATACATATAGTTCCATAATGTAAAGTTGCGATTACATGTCCAAAATGAGCATTTCCATACATATAACCTTAGCTCTCATTTATACAAGATACATTAGCATAATTATACATGTTCATAACATCATAGGACATATACAATAAGGGAATCGCATTTTTCATTCATATGACCTTAAAGTAACAAAATTCAAACACTTTCTTGTCACAATTTCATCTTCCAAGGTGTGGGCTTCCATTGCCTTGCTCTCTCTTAGTCCACCTAGCATGTTAGAACATCGGAGAGGAGGGGATGAGATTCAAAGAATCCTAATAGCTCATCTCTCTTTTAATCACACATAAAGTATGCAAACAAGCCTTAAAAATGCATGCATTGACATATTAACATGTGTGAGCTTTCAAGAAACATTCTTGGCATTTGAACAAGTCATACATAGCATACATAGGCTTGCCAAGTAAGTGAATTAGCCTCACCCACTCACTTGTAGATTTTGGACTTGCCTTACCCATTTCTTTAAAAGGTTCTTGGACTTAACCTTACTCTTAGAAGTCTACCTCACATTTGGGAGACTCTTTACTTTGTCTTAACCAACTTTAAAAGTTCTTGGCTCATCCTTACTATGGAGAAAGGGTTCTTGGCTTTTCCACACTCAAGCAAACCAAAGCAAGCACATAAAACATCATTTGAATGCATAAAACATCATCAGGGTACCATGGAATAAAAGCTCATGCTAAAATACTTTTCATAGCTCAAAACATATATACATATATTCAAAGACCATGTAAGCACACATCCATGTATAAGAGAAGGTAGAGAAAGCTACCTTGCTTGCATCTACACACTTTTTCCTTAAGTCTTGAATCCTTTCCCTTGACCTCACACATCATATGGAAGCCAATTATACTTTTGAATCACATTCTAAGGCCACACATTCATTAGAAAAGCTAGGCAACTCATAAAGCTCTTTTTATGGTTCTATAATGTTCTTAATGAAGCAACCTTAAGAAAACATCATCTTGGCTCTATTCTCTCTATTTATTTATGATTTTTGACTCCTTTTATGACTCTTGGAGTCATCAAACAATCAAATCAAGGAGCTTAGTTAGGTGTTGCTTCTTTAAGCCATAATATGGAACCTATGATACCATTTCACTATCTATGGTTTCTAAAATTTTTCCAAGGCTTCCTCTCATACTCTCCCATTACACATGATGCAAAACTAAGCTTGGAAGGAATTAAAACACTCCCTAGGTGCATGAACTCTTCTTGGCCAAAGCTATGCTTCCATATGGCACCAATGGAGTTGTTTTAATTGCTTTAATGGAAGAAGCATGTGGGAGGCTCTCTTGGTGTCTTAGGAACTCATATATACTCTCAGATAACTTAAATTACTACTAGGAAGCTTCATTTTAGCCTAGGTGCAACCAAATCCCTAAGTTTCATAACTTACATTCTAAAGCTCCCTTTTCAATTCTAGTTGTATATTCTTAATCCTCACACTCCATAACCTTTGGTTTCATTAACAACACATAAAGAAAAACTCTCCACCTTACTATCTCTCTCTAGAGCTAAGCTTAAATGGCTTGGAAATATAAGATTTTACAAGTGTTTCAAGTGAAGTCTTACCTTAAAACGGAACTCTCTTCGCGTAGATTATTTTTCACCAATTGATTTCTTGAAAAGAGTTCCTTTTTGGCTTGGGTTAGACATAAATCTTCAAGTTTTCAAGAAAAGAAAACCACCATTAGAGAGCTCTTAGAGAGAGGAATAACTTTCTTAACTAGTGCAGGACGAAACGGGACCATTTACTTACCTTAACGGAAGCTTAAACTTCTTCTCCTCTACCCTCTTAATGTCATGACATTTCTATCCATTTTTTTGCAAATGGAAGCTTGGAGAAGGTGATGAGGTGTAATCTTGCTTAAGAAGCCTCTTTTACAATTTTTTAAATGACCATTTTGCCCTACGCACCTGTTTACTCTGTTTAGGCTCATTTTAACTCCTTTTCAAAACCATCTTTTCCATCATAAAATTTAGATTCCTAATTAAATAAAATGCCTTTGGAATCACTCAAATCAGAGTTAAAATCTTCTCAAACAAATCAGTCAAAGTTTAGGTCAACTGATATTGAAAAACGTCCACTGGAAGGGTTTTAACTGTCCTGGGGCTTCCCATAGTTTTCAGAGCCTCAAAACCCTAGAAAACTCAAAAATTTCATTTAAAAAGCCCTTCTATGAGAATTCCAAAATTTTCTCAAAATGACAAAAATGCTCTTACTTTTCGTCAACCTTTCGTTACATTTCATTTCTTCATTCTAGCTCTATTTTCTTTCCATCTAAGTCAAGGATTCTCATTTTTAAAAGTCTAGAATACTTTATAAATTTTTTAGGACCTTAACTAAGTTATTTTCGGGGACTTGCTTTTGTATCTGGTGAATTTTATTCGTTTATAGAGAAACTGTACCTTATGTTTCTCGCGTTTACTCTTGTTTTCAGAGAACAAGATGTTACATGAGTAGAGTAAATGAGCTGAGCATGTGACACACAAAAAGGAAAAGAAAGCACATGAAAGCTTTAGCCATCTATTCCACACATCAATTCACGCCATTCCATCATCCATTCATTTCGTAGCTTTCTCCACCCATTTCTTCCATCTCCTTCCACCTCTATAAAGCTCTAATTTCCTCCTGTTACTAGCTTAGAAAAGCTTGAATCCATCGAGATAACAAGGAATTTTTGGCTAAGATTTACTCTTTTTCTAGCACTTTTCTCTTTCTTGTATTATCTTGGTTAAAATTGTATTGGATTAGGAATTTGTGTTATTTATAATTAGTGGCTAGTTAGACACTAATTAGGAGACTATTTGATAGTTAATGGATTGATATTGGTGTTAGATTTTACCCTTTCCATTAAATTCCCATGTATGCAATCAAGGTATTTCATAAAATACATGAGTGAAATTGTGTGCTTAATTGTTTTATTTAAGGATTCCTTAGAGTTTAATTGGTTAATTGAACATCCTAAGGTATTAATTTAGAGGCTAATTGATTGATTAATTACTCAATTCAAGTGTTCATTGATCCTAATTACAAGAGTTAATAATTAGTTGCGGAGTTGAGGTTTCAATTCAACATTAATTCGTTAATCTCTTAAATCTTAAGTAGTAACTTAAGATCACTTATCATGAACACAATTAGAAACTCTTAAACCAAAACTTTAATAATTGAATTAGGATAAGGATAGTAGATACCAAGGGATAAATCTAAGGCTAGTCACATGTCCATTAACTACTCTTTAGTTTATGCATTTAGGTTGTAGTTAGTCATTTTAATTCAGTTTCATTTTAGTTAGTTTAATTCAATCAAATCCCCATTTATTTAGGTAGTTTTAGGATCCTTTTATACTTAGAAAACTCAATTAAACATTGAAATCTATTTTTAAGGGAGACGATCTAGGTAGCATCCTATATTGCAAAATATTATCTAACCTAGTTTATTTTGAGGTTGCACGACACAACTCTCACTATACCCATTTCTGATCAAGACAAAACTACTTTTAGAAATGTTTACTTTTATAACACCCCAAAATTAATTAAGGTGCTAATCATAGATTTGGATTAATTAAGAATAATTAATATGGAATAATCAGATAAGTTAAGTGAATGGAAATTTTGAGAGATAAATTAATAATATGAGTTGAGAATTAATTGGGATAGAAACTTCATTTAAGCCCAAATTAATGTAGGAGATCATGATAAGAGGCTAATGTGGCCCAATAAGTTGGTACAAACCCAGTTTTATTTAATGAATTAAAGGCCCAAGACCTAACTTCCATAAATGGCCCAATAAATTTTGTGCAGACCCAAAACACTGGAGTTCTTAAAACTAGGTCTGGCCCAATGAAATTCTGCAGCCCAACACCTTAAAGTTGGCCTAACAAAGCTAAAATCTGAAGCCCATTTGGAGTTGGATCTTGGAGTAGCCTATAACCCATAGAAAACCCAACTTAAACCCTAAAAACTAACCTAGCCACCCCCCATTCTACAGAACCATAAGAGACACACATAAAATTCAGAGGTCCAAAGGAGAGGCTAGGGTTCTTGGCATGTTTCCACTTTTTTCCGCTTCTAGAGCAAGATTCAGCCAAGGTAATAATTATATAACTTAATCCTCTCATCTTTCTCTTTAATTTAACCTAATTAATGTTCCAATTAGAGCACTTTCACTCACATCCAAAATCTAAAACTTGCCATTTGATGTTTCCATGGTGAAATTTCGTAGGTTGAGGCTAAGGTTGACATTAGGTAAGTATAAACTCATTTTCTTGATGTATTTCTGCTGGTTTGAAACCCCAATGATTAGATTATAGTATGGGTATTAATTTTTCATGAATTTGCTTAGGATTTAAGGTGATATATTGAAGTTTTTGGTAGAAGACACATCCATTCCGAATTTTGGGAATTTATGGTGGCTGAAGAGATTTTTGTACCATTGGTGGCTTTTTGCAATTTATCTACAAGTGAGGTAATCGGGACTATATTAATTCCATACATATATCTATTTTAATTTCCTATTTGCTGTACATGAATGATTTGAAATGTTGAATGAATTGGTTAGCTATCTAATGTGTTATGATTGGACCTTGTGAGTCCATGGTGGAGCTATAGTGTGGCTGCCATCTATGCATGTGCTTTGATCGGGCACCGGGATGATCAAACCCCAGATGCACTGAGCCCTGGTTGTACTCATTAGGGAGTGGGTGCCGTGGACGGGCCTTTCTTAGTGTTATTGGCCTTTGACATGTGAAAATATGATTGCTAGTATGGAATAGTGATATAGCCTAATTGTTTCATTTACTGGTATGATTGGTATGTTTTCTGATGCTTATACGAATTCATGCATATATGTTGATTAAATTGGAATATATGAATGGAATTTGCTTTGGTTACTGAGATTCGCATCTCACCTCGTTTCATGGGATTAAATATTTCAGGTGAAGGTTCTTCGGCTAAGGATAAGGGGAAGTAAGTGGATAAAAATCCATGAGCTCCAACCATGTGGGGAGAAGGCTATACTTAGATTGGTTTATTTAGAATAGATGCTAAATTTTGTATTCCTTTTTGTATAGCATCATCATGTAATCATGTTACCAAGTGTAGGCTTTTATATTTTGATTACTTAGGATGTATTTATTGAGTAGTTAGGCCTCATCATAACTTGATATTGGATGTATGAACCCATAACACCTGATGTATGAATTTTACTGAATTTATGGTATGGTATACTATTGGAAATATAATTATATGATGTATTAGATATTGATATGAATCATTGATGTATGAAAGCTCTAACGGAATGTGTATCAAATATTGATTGTCAATAGTGCATGAATTCTTGTTACTATTACTCTATGGACTTGCTGATATAGGGTAGTTGGAGGAATGGAAATTTACATTTAAGTTTTGAATTGGTAATGGTAGAATAGTTGGATGAATAGGATAGATAAATTCCATTAAAGTCACATAAAATGAGAGGAAGTGGTTCTAGGGTGTTCCTAAGAAGAGAATTGGAGTACATAGGATGAAATTTAGGAGATGTAGTTACACGAGGGAGTCACACTGTGGCTAGAAAGGCCTCACTGCCACCTGAAGAGCGACAGTGGTGAGGGACACCGCGGCTTGAGAAATCTCACTGCAGCGCAGTGCAAAAAAAATCGTCCAGTAGGGTGACAGAATGAAACCTTGCTGTGGCGCAATAGGTCCTGCCACGGTGCAAGTCAAGGAAATTAGTTAAGGAGAGTACAGTAGCAAAACTCGTGACGAGAATCGTGGGACTTCAAACAGTAGCTCCAGGAGTTATCTCCGCCGTGGCTCCACGTAGGTTGGCCGTGGCGAAGATCCAATGATTCCCGATAGCCACTTAGCTGTGGCGCAAAAGGTCGAGGCCTAGGAACAAAGTGAAAAGCTTAGTTTTTGAGCTCCAGTACCTAACTTAGCTACAGTGGGAAGGTTCCAAGTCACAGTGCAAGTCCCCAAACTCCCACCTTTAACCTAGAAACCCCAATTTCTTCAATGGTAATGCTAGGAAATGATATAGGAACACTTGTGGGAGTTTTTTGTATGTTGAAACTAATGGATGGATGAATCACAAACCCTTAATGATAGTGCAATTCCTTTTATGCATTCTCCCATTTATGGTTGTTTAGTTGATGACCTTAATAACATCAAGGTTCAAATTTTCCTATATTTTCTTAATGTAATTAATTGTAATGACTCTAAACCTCAATCATTAATTATTAATCGTGTATTTAACCATAATTACCAAGATTAGAAGTTAGGGTCATCACAACTTTCATAGGCAAATGCCTACAGAGGAGCAAAAAATGGCTAAACATAAGGCATTAGATAACATTCTCAACTCTGAGGAACACTTGAAAGGAACCCTAACAGCTAAGGCCTAATTCTCAAGATAAATCTCATAATGGAAGATTATGGGTCTACTATTTGGAATGAAGTTTAACATGAAACCTTTTCTCTTGTTCTTTAAAAATAGCAACTAGTATGTATATTGCATCTTTCTTCCTCATACAATTTAAAATCTACTTGCTTGTGATTAACATCGATGCTTATTGAAGTTCCTTTACATATTAAAACGACTATTCTCCTTCTTTTTAGAAGCTCTTCCCCAACCTATTCTTTAGCATCAAATTTAGCTATGTATGAACATCTTTTGTACTAGTTTTTATGTCATTCCTTCTATTAATGTAGAGACAATACATGTCCATCGATGAATCACTCTCCAAATTACTTACACTTCTCAAAACCATTAGTATTCTCTGTTATAACGTATGGACACTTAAAAATAAAGTTGTGTCCATGTTGAATATGTATCAAATACTTGTATTAAACATAACATGACACTACATGGCACTATAAAGTACAAGTTAACACATCAAATTTTGTCATAGCACCGTATTCATGTCTATGTCATGTTCTATTTCAATATTAGTATCTATGCTTCTTAGATTCTATAGCTTTCAGATCTTTCATCATGAATCAATACTAGAAGCTCCCATCTTTAAAGTATCTAAGTATCTTGTATTCAATAAGTAATAATTCTGAGAAATCCTTGGAGAAATATTCATACGTTGATTGCAATAAATGTTAGCTCTGGATCATCAATAACCTTCATAGCTTTTATCTTGAGATGATAATTGTGAATCTTTTAGATGAGAAAAATGAAGAGGCTTTGAAAAATCTGTGGTGCTCAGTATTGGCTTTCTTACTGATACCTAGGCATTGCATTACTCTTGATATATTAGCTGAGATGGTTACAAGCCTTTGTATATAGTGCTATATGGCAAAGAATAAAGAATTTCTAACAAACAAAATATCTATAGCCAATGCATAAATGACATATCAATAACAGAAAGAATAAACATGACAAAACCAATAAAAACATGACTAAATACAATGAGCATTAGATAAGCTATTGAGACACTCGCTAGATACACTAATTAGTGTATGATTAATTCCTAACACCCCCTTCAAATGAGAGGGTGAGATGTAAACCTTGAGTATGTTTCTCAAGGACTAGAAATTGAAATGAGAGAAAGCTTTGGTCAAATAATCTATAGTTTGATCTAATGAAGGTAAATAATGGATTGCAAGCTCTTTACTAAAAATTTATCTTAAATAAAATGAACATCGATTTCTATGTGTTTTGTTCATGCATGAAATACATGATTTAAGGCAAGAGCAGCAGCACTAGTGTTGTCACACCATATAAATGGAACACTCTTAAAAGGAAAGCCAATCTCCTTTAACAAGGATTGAATCTAGACAAGTTCAATAGCTATGTCATATCATAATAAGATAGCACAACTTCTATATCACATTGTGCTTTTAACATCATTTTATACAAATTCAATACTTTTGGCGGTAGAATTTACTGACATTAAATGTGGAAATATCTCATTTTTGTTTAAATGCACCATTCCAACTTGCCAATCTCATCTTTCATCCTTAATATACTTGTTCAATTAGACACATCACAAAAATAAGCAAGGAATTTTGGGTTTAAGGTTAAGCAACACATTAGCACCATTACATCATTTCCATGTCATTTCATAATTATATCCAAATTTCAAAAATTCATATCTTAAGCTAGAGAGCTTTAAATCACATAAATTAGGACTCTATGGAAAGTTAAAGGACATGAACTAGATTTTGTAAAAATTTTAGAGTAAAACAAATTCATTGGAGCCACAAAAATCTAATGGAACATTACCACTATTAGATTTTCGTGCATGTATAGGCTTGAAATTTTGGAAATGCAGATCTTGAGCTACACAACTCCAAATTGAGTGATCCTAGTGGCTATAGAAATTTTATAATGCCAAATGCATGTCTATAAAATTTCATGAGCATTATTAGAATTCATTTGGTCCCTCAAATACATAGAAAACCAGAACTAACCAAATGAACAGTGGTAGGGCATTTCTGCATAATTCAGGTAAATTTGAAAAATAATAAGAAATTACATAGAGCTCTAAAAATTATATTCTTTAGCTTTTTGAAAAGCTCTAATGATATCTATATGCCTGCCAAATTTCATGCCAAAATTTGTTCATTTGTTTTAATTTTGGTTCAACAAAAAAAATATGGCTCATTTTAATATAAAGTTGGCATCAAATGGCCTGTAATGACCCTAATTTTTAATCATGATAATTAAGCTTAAACATATAGTTAATAATCATAAATCAAGGTCTAGAACTATTTAAATTAATCAATTTAGGAAAAGGTGAAAAAATTTGAACCATAATATTATTAGAGTCATTAACCCAATATTTACAATCATTCATGTACATAAGCAAAACAAGTCCCTAATTAAAACCCTTTAAATCTATTACCTGTTAATTTTCAACTCTCAAGAACCCTTTACAAGTGTTTCTAAGTCATCCCTTGATGTTGCTAAAGGAAAACCAAGGTTTCTAGGTTAATATAAAGGTTTGAGAACCTTTGTCGTGGCTAAATGCCTTCACGCTGCAGTTAGAGGACCTTTTAGAGCTTCCTAACTTGCTCCCCAATATTAGCTGCGGCCAACTATCCATTTCGTCCTGGCTAATTACTCTCCGTTACCCTTGCTGGCAACTTCGACGCTTTTGGCCGAGGCCAATTAAAGTTTAGCCGCGACTAATTACCTTCTCTTACTCTCTCTGAGCAACTTTATCGCTTTTGATCAAGGCCAATTAAATTTTAGTTGCGGACAATTACCTTCTATTCCTATAACTCCTAAGGTTTTATCCCATGTTCTCCAATTCTCTCTCTAGTAACACTCTAGGCCACTTTAACTTAATTTATGAAGATCTAGTATCATTCATTTACCTAATCTATCCAACATGTAATGTTCGATTTTTGTTAAACAATGAAAATGAATGCGTTTTCAAAACAAGTCTCCTAAAATGAATTAGTTAAGGTCCTGAAAATTTGAGTAACATTTTAGACTCCTAAAAATGAGAATTTTAGGCTCAAATGGAAAAAAAAATAGAGGTAGAATAAAGAAACAAATTTTAACGGAAATCTTACGAAACATAATGGTATTTTCGTAATTTTGAGCAAATTTTGGAATTCACACATGACAGCTTTTTAAATGAAATTTTTGAGTTCTTCGGGGTTCTCAAAAGCCCTAAAACCCATGGAGAACCCCAGGATAGTTAAATCCCCTCTGGTGGAAATTTTCTAATATCGGTGTACCCAAACTTGGATAGATTCATTCGGGAAGGTTTTAGCTTCAATTTGAGTGATTCCAAAGGCATTTTACTAAATTGGGAACCTAAATTTTATAATAGAAAAGAAGGTTCTCAAAAAGGAACTAAAACGAAGGAGAAACAAAAATGCTAAGAATGAAGGGCAAATGAAAATTTTTTGAAAAAACGATTTTCCTCCACCTATAAATAGGTGGTGCCACACCTCCTCACTCATTTAGACACAATTGTTTCTGCCCAAATTTATAGAAGAAAGCTAGGGTTTAGGCACCAAAGGGAGAGAAGAAGAAGAAGAAGAAATCAAAGGCTTAAGGTATGGTTTCTTGGTAGTTTTTCATGCTTTCTTCCATCTAAATCTCCTCTCCTCCATTCTCCTTTATTTCCTTTGACTAAAATGAAGTTTACAAATCTGTTTTAAGGGAGAAATTAATGGAAAAATTTGGATTTGGAGAGAGGAGCCAAGAGAAAGCAAGATTCAAGTGAGAAAAAGCAAGAAAATAAGGTAATTTCTCCTTCCATGGTTGTTATCTCTTCCTCCCCTTTCTTCACCATTTTGCCCCACTCAAGAAACCCTAGGAGGGTTTGATTTTTAGGTAGAACCAAGGGTGCTTCTAAGGAAAAAGGGTGTGGAGATTAAGAATATGAAAGGTAAATTAACAAAACCATGAAAATTCAAGATGCAATTTCTAGGGTTTCAAGTGTTCCTTCCAAAATCTGATTTTGTACAATGATTCCTAGGCTTAAATAAGAGTTTAATTGAGCTTCTAAGATCCTTAAAAGTCTCCACATGTGCTTCTCCCCTTGAGAAAACAAAGAAAACTCCATAAAACCCATCATGCTTTATTGTCTCGGCCAAGAAGGGTTACTATAACTAGGGAGAGTTTTAAATTTTTCTAAACCCATTTTTAAGTCATATATGATGAATGAATATGAGAAGAAACCTTGGGAAAAATTTAGGAAGCTTAGAGAATGAGTTAGTGCTTTATGTTCCATAATATGACCTAAAGAAGCAACATGTAGTTAGGCACTTAGTTTTGATTGTGTGATGACTCCAAGAGGCTTAAAAGGAGTCAAGAATTATATTTGAAAGGAAAGAATGGAGCCTAGAATTTATTTGAGGGCTGTTGCTTCATTAGGTGCATTTATGGAACCATCATGAGATTTATAGATCAAGCTAGTATCTAAGTAAGTTGTATGGCCTTAGAATTAATTCTATGAACCTAATTGGCTTTCATAAATTGTGTTTAGGCTAAGAGAAATCATCCCCACACTTTTGTGTGTGTGTGGCCAAAAGAGGGAGCTTTGATTCAAGAGAAAAAGTGTGTAATTGTATCCAAGGTAGCTCACTCTTCTTTCTCTCATGCATGATTGTTTGCTTTACTTGTCTTTGAATGTGTGTTTGTGTATTTTTAAGCCATGAAAAGTGTTCTAGCATGATTTTGATTCCATGATGCCATGATGTTACAATATGCTTTCATATAATGTTTATGATGTGTGCTTGGATTTGCTTGAGTGTGGTGAGGCTAAAAACCCTTAGCCATGGTGAGGATGAGCCAAAAACCCTTAAGATTGGCTGAGACAAACTAAAGAGTTTCCCAAAAGTGAGGTTAACTTCCAAAAGCAAGGTTGAGTCCAAAAACCTCTTAAAGAATGGGTGAGGCAAGTCTAAAATCCACAAGTAAATGGGTGAGTCCAATCCACTTGCTTGGCAAGCCTTTGTATGCTATGTATGACTTTTTCAAATGATGAAAATACCTCTTGAATGTTTACACATGTTAATATGACCATACATGCATTTATGAGACTTGTTTGCATCTTTTATGTATGATTGAATGGGAGATGAGCTATTGGGATTCTTTGAATCTAATCCTCTCCTCTTCAGTGATCTAATATGCTAGGTAGACTAAATGGACAAGGTAATGGAAGCCAACTACGTTGAAGATGAGAGTATGACATCCAATAACATGAATTTTGTTACTTTAAGGCCATACAATTGGCAAATGATGTAATTAATGGATGTACATGTATTATGATGTTATAAACATATGTAATTATGATAATATGTCATGTATAAATGGGAGAATGTATTATGTGATCACTAGAATGGATATTAAGTATGTTATGGCATTGTGGCTCCTTAAATGAGTTTATGTAATTGTGCATAATTGCAAGTGGCATAGCTAAAATGAGATGCATGAGGGTTGGGATCATTTGGGCAGCTCACACAAGTCCTAATTATGCTTTTAGACTTGCCCAAGAGGTGCCAAACCCTAAGGAAAGCCATTTGGATATTTTGGTATCCCATATAGAGCCAAAATTAACCAATTTAGAATCCTATATCACTTTTTTTTCCAAATGAGCTATTGATCTGAGATTTGGCATGCAATTAGAGTTTGTCGATAGTTTTTTGGGAAGCTAAAAAACAAAATTTTCAGAGGTCTAGAGAATATTTGATGAATTTTCAAAGTTGAAAAATTCTTTGGTTTTGGTCATGTCACTGTTCACTCATGTCCGAAAATGAAATCTGTCACACAGCGTTCAAATAATGTCCAATGGCTACAAAATTTTATACAAAAAAACTAGACATTTCCAGTGACTTGTGCCAACTAGAAGCACATCATTTAGATGTCTAGAGAGGGAGATATGAATTTTTAAAGAATCTGTCCAGTATCAGGAACTCCAGCTGACCTCAGTTACTGTTTGATTGGATTTCGAGGTCTAGGCGTGCCTGAGCTGGTCTGGAGTAATTAATCAATACAATGTAATTTCATATAATCAATACCAAAATCATCAATTCAATTTGCAAATGTACTAGTTGAATTACTAATGACTACTGTACCATACCAACAATCACACACAACATGTTAATGGCCAATAACACTAGAAGAGGTCCATCCACGACACCTACTCCATAATGAGCACAACCAAGGTTTAGTGTATCTGGGGTTTGATCATAACCCAGTGCCTGATCAAAGCACATGCACGGGTGGCAGTCGTACCACAATTCCATTGTAACACCATAACTTCTAGCTCTATTACATGCCATTTATAAGCTTCACATCATCATTTCCATGAGGGCACATGAAAAAGGGCATGAAAATAATAAACTTATTTGCATAGCGTCATACCTAAAAATTTGCAATCGGTGTCACGTGGACTGTGTGAGTTCATACTATGTATTCTCATATTTAAATACATCATTACAACTCATTTGCATTACAAAATCATGCCCATAACTCATGAAAACCGAATTGGAGCTCAAAATAAGCAAACATATTTTCGGCCAGATTTGCTCCATTTTCTGGTGCAATTTTGGAAAATCATAACTAAATTTAGAAAATTCAAAATCATTCAATCTTGGTCATTCTAGAAAAATTAGGATGTATAATTCACACTAAAAATACGCCCAGGTCACAACATTCATCACACAGAACGTTTGACATCCAAAAAGCTACAAAGTCGCTGGCTGCCTGGGCTGTTATTTAGTTTACTGATACAAATTTCTGAAATTCATAACTAATACTACAAAAATTGAAATCACACACATTCAGTCATTCTAGAAAGCTACAAATGTTAACTTGATGGTAAAAATAATTCCAGAATGAAACAGATACTTTTAGATGTCTGGAACTGATGGAACAGTAACTAAACTCCTGAGGCACTACTGATACTGACAATTAACTTCAAACATACATAACTCTCTGCTCAGACCTCGAAATGAGATGATCTTGGTGGCCACAGAAAGCTTATGACCTCTAGTCTATGAATATAAAATTTCATAAGTATTAGACATCATTTGGCCATCAGGTGACACAGAATTCAAAACTGTCAGTATGAACAGTGCACATACCAGAAACCATAGAAAATCTCAACTTTGAAAATTCATCAAATATTCTCTAGACCTCCGAAAATTATGTTCTTTAACTTTCCTAAAAGATCTAAATGAGACCTAATTGCACCAAATTTCAGAGTAAGACTAATGCATTTGGCCAAAAAGTGATATAGGGTTCCATTATGGTCAATTTTGACTCCATATTGGGTACCAAAATTGTCAAATGGATTTCCCTTGGTCTTGGTACCTTTTGGGCAAGTTTAAAAGCTTATTTGAGACTTGTGTGAGCTGTCCAAATGGTCTCAAACCTCATACAGCTCATTTTGGCCATTCAACCCACACTTATGCATATTTCCAACAAACTTTCATATTGTACACTTTGGCATTACATACTCAAAATAGGTTCTAGAGGTCACACATCATATCCATACATTTAAACATCATATAATATCATATTTACACATGTCTCAAGGGTCATAGCCCATTTACTACATCATATATATCATATGGTACAATCATGGTCTTAAAGTGACAAACGCTAAACACATGATTGTCAATCTCCTTCCTTTAATGTTGTTGGCTCCCATTAGCATATCCACTTGGTTCACCTAGCATGTTAGATCATTGGAGAGGAAGGGATGAGATTCAAAGAATCCCAATGGCTCATCTCCCATTCAATCATACATAATATGTGCAAGCAAGCTTTACCAATGCATGCATGGAGACAATAAAAGCTATGGACATTTTAGAAGCAAAGTTGGCATGTGAACAACTCATACAAATCATTCAAGAGCTCACTAAGTGTTTGGTTTGGTCTCACACTTCTCCTCATGGGTTTTGGACTTGCCTCACCCATTTCTTGAGCACTTTGGACTCAACCATACTCTTGGGAGCCCACTTTACTTTTGGGAGACTCTTTGCTTTGTCTCAACCAAGCTCAAGGGTTCTTGGCTCATTCTCACCAAAGGAAAGAGTTCTTGGCCTCTCCACATTCAAGCAAACTCATACAAACATCATGCACTCATTAGAAAACATAACATGGCATCAAGGATCATAGCATATAAAGGCATGCTAGCATACTTTTCAAAGCTCGAAAATACACATACACACATTCTAAAACAAGCTAAACACACATCCATGCATGAGAGAAGGTGGAGAGAGCTACCTTACACACAATCACACACTTTTTCCTTTGGACTCAAGCCTCCTCTTTCGGCCACACACCCACAAATTAGTAGAGATGGTTTCTCTTGGCCTAGACACAAATTATGGGAGCCAATTAAGTTCATGAACCACACTCTAAGGCTACACAACTTAATGAAACACTAGATTGCTCTATAGGTTCCATTATGGTCTATATTGGCACCTAATGAAGCAACACCCCTCAAATGATTTCTAGACCTCATTCTTTCTTTTCAAATATGATTCTTGACTCCTTTTAAACCTCTTGGAGTTATCACATCATCAAAACAAAAGGCCTAGCACCATGTTGCTTCTTTAGGTCATATTAGGAAACCTAAGACACCAAATCACTTTCCATGAGTTCTAAAGTTTTTCCAAGGCCTCCCCTCATTTTCATCATCAAATATGACTCAAGAATGGCCTTAGAAAAATTTAAAACTCTCCCTAGCTAGGAGAACCCATCTAGGCTAAGGCTATGAAGCATATTGGGTTTCATAGAGCTTTCTTTGTTTTCTCAAGAGAAGAAGCATATGGGGAGCCTCTTAGGGATCTTGGGAGCTCATTTAAACTCTTACTTAGGCCTAGGAATCATCATACAAAGTCATATTTTACAAGGTGCAATTGAAACCCTAGAACTTGCACCTTGAAATTTAATGATTTTTTGTTAATTCCCTTTGCATAGTCTTAATCTCCACACCCTTTTTCCTTAGATTCATGCTTGGTTCTGCCTAAAAATCATCTCCTCCTAGGGTTTTCTCAAGTGGGGCGAAATGGTGGAGAAGGGGACCAAAAATGACAACCATAGGAAGAGAAATTACCTTGTTTTCTTGCTTTTTCTCACTTGAATATTGTGTTCTTTGAGCTCCTCTCTTCAAATCCGAACTTTTCCCTCAATTTCTCTCTTAAAACAGATGTATAACTTCATTTTAATCATAGGAAACAAAGGAGAATGGAGGAGAAGAGGTTTGGAAGAGAAAGAGCAAGAAAAACTACTAATTTCCATACCTTAAGTCTTTGATTTCTCTTCATTTTCTTCCCCTTCTTGTGAGCCTCATCCCTTAGGGTTTTCTTCTGGTTTTAGGCAAAACTTGGTCGTGCATAATGAAGGGAGGAGAAGGGTGCATCACATATATAGGTGGGAATAAGTTACACTTTTTAAAAATTCCCATTTTGCCCTTCATACTTTGCATTTTCGTTTCTCTTTCGTTTTAGCTCTTTTTTGAGAACCGTCTTTTCCATTATACAATTTAGGTTCCCAATCAAGTAAAATAGCTTTGGAATCACCCAAATTGGAGCTAAAACCTTTCAGAACAAATTCGTCAAAGTTCAGACACACCGACATTGAAAAACGTCCACCGGAGGGGCTTTAACTATCCCGGGGCTTTCCATGGTTTTTAGGGCCTCTAAAAACCTCGAAGTACTCAAAACTTTCATTTAAAAAGCCTTCCTGTGTGTTTTTCAAAAAGTACCTATATTAACAAAAATGCCACTAGCCTTTTGACAAATTTTTTGAATCACTTTGGCCTTAATTTCTAGGCAACTCAAGGCTCAAATCCTCATTTTCTAATATTTAAAATTTTATCATAATTTTAGTTGGCCCCAATTCCTTTTATTTCAGGGACTTTCTTTTGTATTTGGCCCATTTTTGCCGTTTACGGAGAAACTGAATATTGCATTTCTCACGTTTACGGAAAGACCGGATGTTACATCTACCATGGACTCACAAGGTCCAATCACAATAACAATTCAAGTAGTCAACTAACCATTTAGTATTTCAAAATCATATATATGCAAACAATAGCATATTAACATAAATATATACATGGGATTAGGAAATTAACCCTGGTTACCTCAATGAAGGCAATTACTCTTCCTCTAACTACCACCGTAATCCAAAGCATACCAAGCCCAAGCTTCCTAATGATCAATTACACCAATTTAGGGTCACAACAACAAGAACTCACAATGGGTTACTCCTAACATCTCCATTTTCGCACATGTGATAGCCATGCACGAAAAGTCAGTCCAAATGATGGAAATTCAGTATATATACCACACAAGAGAAAGAGGAACACTTACACATACATCCAAGAAGTCAAATGGATTGGGTTAAGTCTTAACTACCAAGAACACACCATTGGTCATTCTAAAATTCAAATGAGTCATCTAGCCCAGAAATTTTATTGTTTCTCCTTCATCTCCTTGTAATTTCATACAATAGCAGAACCCATTATGAAAATCAATCATTGGGGACATTTTCTAGCAAAATAATACACAAAATGAGAGCAAAATGCTTACCTAATCACCCCTCTAATTTCTAACACTGAAAATCTTGCAAGAAAACACCTAAACACCAAATTTTATATTCGAGAAAGAGATAAAAATGCACAAAACTAGAAACTAATCAGACCAAAATGAAGAGGAAAATGAGAGAGACATGTTTTATATAGATTACCTTAGCCAAATCTTACTTTAGAAGTGAGAAATGGTAGAGGAATGCAAAAAAACCCTAGCCCCTCTTCTAACATGCGAATTTCTTCCTCTTGTTTTGCAGAAAATGAATGCCTTGGTAGCCAAATGGGTGGAAAGAAGGCCTCTTAGGGTTGTCATGGAGATAGGCTGGTCCAATATGCCCATTATTTCAGGTGGGTTGGTACTAGGCGAGATGGGCTATAGAAATTCTTAGGGTTGAGGAGAGTATGCTAATTTAAAGGCCCAAAATTCCATTTAGATTATGGTGGGAATTTATTGGGCCACAAGTTGGAGGGTTTTATGGTGGGTTTGGACTGCCTTAAGGGCCTAAATATTACCTATAGTTTGATTTATTTTTTGAATTGGGCCAAGGTTTATTGGTTTGCATTGCAAATTTTTTTTTTCTTATGTTGAGGATGGAGTGTGTTGATCCAATAGCCTAAGACCTAATTGGCCTCACTTCCTTATGTTTGGGTTAAGGCTAAATGGGCTCTTGTCTCACTTAAATTCACTAATAAGTTTTGGGCTTTCTAGAAAATTTAAGTTAAGCCTACAATGAGACTAGTATTGGGCTCTCTTACTAAGTTCATGGCATAGTTAGGCTTCCACCTCACTAAACCCAATTGGGCCAATGCTAAATGGTCTCTCTCTTGGGCTAAATCTCACAATAACAAATTAAGTCTGCTCTTATAATCATTGGGCCTCTATTAGTCTCTAACTATGGCCTACATAATTTAATTTGGGCCTAGATGAAGTTTCTAACTTAATTAAATCTTAAACCCACATTAATAATTTCTTTTTCTCTAAATTCCCATTCACATGGTTTGCCCAATTATTTCGTAATAATTATTCTTAATTATGTCTAACCCATGATTAATGCCTTAATTAATCCTAAGTGTTTCATCTTAGTTCACAGTTAGTACAAACATTAGTAGTCGACTCCATGTTGTCTACACTTGGTTGATGTCAACCGAACATCTCATTGGGTCTCATGCCATTATATAGTCTCAAAGGACTGCCTCTTTATATCCCTTACACTTAACTGAGGTATTTTCACACAAGTATGATCATTCTTCAACTAGCATACTACTCACCCTTTCCAAGATGTACTAAGTTCCCTCTAACTTCCTCACACATAGCTAAGTTTTTTTTAGGTAATATTCTATAATCTAAAAATTCATAATGATTCCTTAAAAGTAATGAGATAATATCTTTTCAACAATATCTAGGATCTTGTTAACAAGAACTTGCATTTAGTAGTGTTAAAATCTGAGACCTTATTTACAAGGTTTTCTAACTATAAGTACAAGGTCTTTTAATAGTAAATTATAGTATATAATATGTGAAGGTACTATAGCTTTTTTTTTTGTCCTTGTACGATGGTCTACGCTAGCCATGACTAATTCTTCTACTCCCCAAAAGTTCTTAGGTCTCAATTTATATCTAACTGCTGGGAGTTAAACTAATATAATAAGGAGACTTAGTGAGTCTTTTCATTATCAAGCATTCCCTAAATATTAACGGATCAAGTAGGGATTCCCAGTGAGAGAACTCAAGTGTCATTTACCATTAGTGTTTCGCCCTTCCTCATCAGTCACTATACTAAGGTTTTATTGCAATAACATAAGTTATTTGCATTACTGCCACCTTTTGTTCATTTCCCTCTGGTAATTATTCTAGATCAGGGAATCCTCTTTTACAATTAGGGAGTTTTACTACTAGAGTAAATACCATTCCATCTTAAATTCCTAATGTTGTCTCTATTTCCTTAATCACACTACACGTGATACATGACAATAAGATTACTGATGGTGAAATCAGACTGTGCCTTCAATATTAGCAAGCAATTCTTTTCTACGGCCATATACATGCTAATCACCCCATGATGACGGTATCTCAACCACTTGTACGCACATGGGTACTATTTTATTCTTTTCTTAGGTGGATCCTTACTATCAAGATCTTCTCTTTACCTTCTAGGTAGAAAGTCTACTTAGTGTAGTTTGACGTTAATTTGGTGGTTTAAATTCATCAAATCATATGGCAAGTGGCATGCCCTACATACCCCTAGCATCGAAGTGTTGGTAAGTAAGCACGTCCCATGTGCCTCTAGCACCGAAGTGCCAGTCAATGAGCATGTGCCACGTGCCTCTAGCACTAAAGCACTAGTAAATAAGTGCATCCCATATGCCTCTAGCACCGAAGCACTAGTAAATGAGCACGTCCCATGTGCCTCTAGCATCGAAGTGCTGTAGAATCTTACCTTACATTCCCTGAGTGTATCATGCACATAAAGTTCCTCTAACCACCACCCAAATGCACATCAACATAGAGCATAAGTAAACTAAATCGTATAAAAGAGACAATGTGCTTAAGCACCACATGCCTATACACCTCCCTCTTATCACACTAGGGCTTTTCTCCCTTATCATAAGTTCCTCTCTTGTCTGGGTACATTAAGGGAGGAGCCTCAAAGCTCTCTCAAGATTTCTCCCAAAATAACATCTCCCTTAATCTCTTGTTTTAAAGTCACTATCCCTTATTTAGAAATGGATTCGACAATCCTAAGAGTTTCTTACCCTCCTTCCATGTCATCATTAACCTAAGATAGCTTACTCACTCCAATAGTTTGAATGAAACTATTTGAAATGTTTTTTAGCTCTTATCACCCTTATTCATTAAGCTCAAGTTATGGTAGCTAGGATCAAGTAATTGCATTCTTTATTAACTAGAATGAAGCAAGTGGGTTAGGACCTCTGTACTTATAAAGCCTTAGCCCTGAGGACCTTTCGAAGCCTACATAATTCTAACTTATTATGGATTGTACGTCACTCTAAATATTTAGTCAATCATACTAATCTATTGTACACTAGTTCTTAAACTCCCATTGTCAATTTCCTGATTGTAAGTAAGACTTACTCCTTACCTCCTGTAAGGCATCCATAACTAGTCAAATGTTTTACTCTATATCATTGCCTTTTAAGTTCTCAACATCACTTAGATGGCCCTTGAAAAGCTTAGAATTTCACTTAGGTAAAAAATTACTACTCTTGTTGTGATCAATTGACTACTTCGATAAGCCAGTCTACTAGTCGGCCATACCCAGTTGGGTTGCTTAGTAAATGGCGGTCAACTGGTCATAAATACTATTAGTAACTTTATTCATTATCCTCATCAGTTACCTGGTCTCATTCATTCAGTTAACTGGTGCCTCATAGTGAGTGACTGGTGTATCTATCACATAGCCAGTTGGCCACAAGCCTCAACTAGTTATTTATCTTGACTGAGACCAGTAACCCAATCTCTAAAGAAAAGAAGGGCAAAATTCTTATTTTTTCATTGGCATTAACAAAATTAGTATTACTAAAGTGTCATGAGGTAGAATCTCACTATACTTTATTATTCTCATGGGCATACTTATTGTGATAGGTGATGTTCTAAATAAAATTCAAGAAATAGTTGTTTTAATCAAGCATTACAGGCCTCATATCATTATTCCTTTATATTTCTTCTCTGAAGGTGAAAAGCAAGAAGCATGTTCACATAATTAGCTATTCCTATAAGCTAATACTATGCCAAGTATGCATTATGATTGCCAAGCTTCTAACCATAAAATTTAAATTAAAACGGTTTTCCTGAACCATTGCTCTAATACCAAATGTAATGACCCTAACTTCTAATCATGGTAATTAAGCTTAAACATGTAGTTAATAATCATAAATCAAGGTCTAGAACCATTTAAATTAATCAATTTAGGAAAAATGTGAAGAAATTTGAACCTGAATGTTATAAGAGTCATTAACCCAATATTTACAACCATTCATGTACACAAGCAAAATAAACCCCCAATTAAAAGCCTTTAAATCTATTACCTATTAATTTTCAACTCTTAAAAACCCCTTACAAGTGTTTCTAAGTCATGCCTTGATGTTGCCATAGGAAAACCAAGGTTTCTAGGTTAATATAAAGGTTTGAGAACCTTCGCCGCGACTAAATGCCTTCACATTGTGGCTAAAGGACCTTCTGGAGCTTCCTAACTTACTCCCCAATATTAGCCACAGCCAACTATCCATTTTGTTACGGCTAATTACTTTTTGTTACCCTTCTAGGCAATTTCGTTGCTTTTGGCCAAGGCCAATTAAATTTTGGCCGCGACCAATTACCTTCTATTACTCTCCTTGGGCAACTTCATCACTTTTGGCCAAGGCTAATTAAATTTTGGCCACGGCCAATTACCTTTTATTCCTATAACTTCCCAAGTTTCATCCTATGCTCTCCAATTCTCCCTCTAGTAACACTCTAGGCCACTTTAACTTAATTTATGAAGATCTAGTTTCATTCATTTACCTAATCTACCCAAGACATCTATCATTACCTATTCAAAACTTAAATGTGGATCCTTAATCTTCTAGCTACCATAAACCAGCAAGTTCAAAGATCAATGATAGCAAAGAGCTTACAAATTACTCACATTTCCATTTAAACATAAATCCCAGTAGAAGTTCCATATGTCACTAGTTCAAGTTGACATCTAATGTATCACATGATTATAGTTCCTATGTTTGGCAATACATGATGCAATGCGGCAATTACATAAAATTAGTAATCTAATTACACAATATAATCTGACAAGGTTTCCAAACCTTTGTGCTATCAAATCATATAATAAGCTCCTATTAGTTTCTCCTTGCCGCTAAGAGGTCCAGTCCATAAAAATGTTAGCCCACAATCGGGGTGAGATATACAATCTCAGTAACAATAGGAAAATTCCATATATATGTACAAATTAATTAATATAATGTAATTTCATATCATCAATACCAAAATCATCAATTCAATTTGCAAATGTACTAGTTAAATTACTAATGACTATTGTCCCATACCAGTAATCACACACAACATATTAATGGCCAATAACACCAGGAGAGGTCCGTCCATGACACCTACTCTAGAATGAGCACAACCAGGGTTCAGTATATCTGGGGTCTGATTATAACATAGTGCCTAATCGAAGCATATGCATGGGTGGCAGTCACATCACAACTCCACCATGGACTCACAAGGTCCAATCACAATAACAATTCAAGTAGTCAACCAATCATTTAACATTTCAAAATCATATATATGCAAACAATAACATATTAACATGAATATATACATGGGATTAGGAAATTAACCCTGGTTACCTTAATGAAGCTAAATACTCTTCCTCTAGCTACCACCATGATCCAAAGAATACCAAGCCCAAGCTTCCTAATGATCAATTGCACCAATTTAGAGTCACAACAATAAGAACTCATAATAGGTCGCTCCTAACATCTGCATTTTCGCACATGTAAAAGCCATGCACCAAAAGTCAGTCCAAATGATGAAAATTCAGTATATATACTACACAAGAGAAAAGGGAACACTTACACATACACCAAAGAGGCAAATGGACTAGGTTGAGCCTCAACTATTAAGAACACATTATGGTTCATTCTAAAATTCGAATTTGAGTCATCCAACCCAGAAATTTCATTGTTTCACCTTCATCTCCTTGTAATTTTGTACAATAGTAGAACCTATTATGAAAATCAATCCTTAGGGATATTTTCTAGCAAAATAATACACAAAATTAAAGGGAAATGCTTATCCAATCACCTCTTTAACTTCTAACTCTGAAAATCTTGCAAGGAAACACCTAAACACCAAATTTTAAATTTGAGAAGGAGATGAAAATGCCCAAAACCAGAAACTAATTAGACCAAAATGAAGAGGAGAATGAGAAGGCATGTTTTATATAGATTACTTTAATCAAATCTTCCTCTAAAAGTGAGAAATAGTAGAGGAATGCTGATAACCATGATTTTTATATGCTTTAATTCTCTTAACTTAAGCATTTTAATGAGCAAATATGGCTTGAGGAGCTTAATTAGGTAAAATTCGATCTTGGTAGCCATTCTTTGCATTATAGGAATTAATTTATAAATTATTGGTTTTTAATGCTCAATTTTATCTTAAAGAATTTTTGTGAATATTCCTATTTGATTTTTCCCACTCTTTTATGCAGAATTTTAATATGTTATTGGAGCTTGAATAAGAATTTGTTTTGAAGAAGAGGAAGAGAAGAGTTGGGATTAAGTGTACTTTTTGTTAGGCAATAAAATTTGAATGGGAGAAATAAATCACATATATAATACAAGAAGGAGAAGCAGCTATGGGATGGGCCTTGCATGAAGAGAACACAACACACGAGGCTTAGATTTTACACTTCCACATTGCATCATGTCTAGCCACCCATAAAGAGACGTGGGAAGTCATGAGAGAAGAGCACATGCAGAACCACGTGGGAGCTAACGAGCTGGAGAAGAAGAAAGCACATGCATGGACTCTTAAAAATGAATACATGAAGAGAGAAATAAAGGCTCGGGCAAGGCAAAATCCAAAAGAGCTAAGTTGAATGAAGACGCTGCTGAAATAGAGAACAAGCTTTTGAGCAAAACAAACACACACATGCAGAAATAGAGTAGCATGTAGCTCGAGTACATGGAAAACTCATAAACAAGGTTGTGATGGTTAGGAGGCTAAAGCTAGGAGAGTTCGAAGACGTAGGAAGCACTCTTGAGTTGAGCAACATGAAGTAAGCTCTAGCTCCTTTATTTCTCTCATGGAAGACACACACTCATGCATTCGTCCAACATGTTCCCACAGCTCCACGTATAATGTAGCAGCTTGCATGGGTTTCCTTCCCTCACTTAAAGTAAACAAAAAAGAGTAGTAGCATGCGAGATTTTGGCTCAAGCTGGAAGCTCCAGAATAAAGAAGAGCAACCGCGAGTTCAACACATAGTAAAAACCGAGCAAGCTACAGACTTGTGATGAAGGCAGCTCAAAGTTATACATGGAATGGAAGAAATACACAACAAAAATATGAAGCCACACACGTAAACTCGAAGTAACAAGAAGCCAAATGGGAATGAAGGAGAACTCCATGTGAGAAGGTGGAGTTTGAGCTAAACAGATGAGCTACGGGCAGAAAACGGAAGGCACGTGATTTTTCTGGGCACATGAAATGATTAAAGAAACAAGTAAAGAAGAAGAAAGCTTGAGAGGAGCTTCACATAGAGAACAACACCCACACCGACTGGATAAAGCATGAAGCAAGAGCTAGGTTGGATGTAAGAGCTGAGAATAAAAGCACAAAGCCACATGATTCCAGAACATGTGAGCAGAATCTACACGAAGGAGAAACACGTGAAATGGAAGGCTGGATAGAATGTGGAAGAGGAAGAAGCTACATGCAGAAGTAACATGGAATGGGAGCTAAGGAAACAAAGGAGCAATGTGAATGTAATAAAAGGAATAAAATAAAGTTTACATGGGAAGGAATGGGGCCTACACTCACATAAACAAAAGAAGAAAAAAACTTCAAGTAAATAGGGTAAAAGCTGAGCATGTGGAATCATAAAAACTCACGTGAGAGGATCATCCATTCACCATATCCAGATTGGAATTCACCATTCATTCACTCGTCATTATTCATGCCTTTCATCCTACTTCATCCAGAGCCATTCACCACACCATTTTCCTCCATTCTCCATCTCCATCCACTTCCATGAAGCTCTAATCTCCATCTTGAGGCTAGCTAGGAGGAAGACACTTAGTGCAAGCTTGAATCCATGGATGAACACAGAATTTTTAGCTAAGACTTTCTTAATTTCCTACACTTTTTCTTTTTCTTGTACAATCTTGGTTAAGTTGTATTTGATTAGGAATTTGTGTAATTGTAATTAGTAGCTGGTTAGACACTGATTAGGAAGCCTTTTTGTTGATTACTTGATTAGATTAGAATATGATTTTTCATTATTCTTTAATTTCCCATGTATGCCATGATGGTGTTCGATAAAATGCATGAGTCAAATTATGTGCTTGATTACTAGATTTGAGAATTCCTTGGTATTTAGTTGGTTAATTAAACATCTTTAGATGATGAATCAGAGGCTAATTAATCAGTTAATTACTCAAATTGGGTGTTCATTGATCTTAAAGACAAGAGTTAATGATTTAATGCGAGATTGAGGTTTCAATGCAACATTACTTTCTTAATCTCTTTATTCTTGCGTGGTAACCTAAGATAACTTGTAATGAACATAATTAGGGACTCTTAGGCCAGAATTAATCACAATTAGATAAGGATAAGGATAGTGGACACCAAGGGATGACTCCAAAGCTAGTCACAAGACCATCCTCCACCCACAATTCATATAATTAGCTAGCAATTAAGAATTTTGATTCAATTTAGTTTTAGGTTAATTTAATTCAATCAAAACCCCAAAATTAGATAGTTTTTAGGATTTTTAACATTTAGAAAACCCAATTAGGCATTGAATTCCAATTCCAAGAGAGATGACCTAGGTTATGCCACTAACTACATATTTAGTTCAACCTAGTTTTATTTTGAGGGTTGCGCGACGAACCCATCAAAATTTGGCGCCGTTGTTAGGGAATTGGATTCTCAATTGTTTGAGAAAGTTTTTTAAGTGTTTTTCTTCTATTTTAGCTTTGTTTTGGTTCTATTTTAGCTTAGTTTTTGTTCTATTTTGAACTTGGATTTTGATCATTTCAGTGTTTTGCGTCAAGTGTCCTGCTTGCAAGAATTTTTGTTTAAAGTACCCAGAAAATTCTCAAACTTTGTTTTCCTAGATTTTTGGGTGTTTTGAGGAAAAATAATAGCATAGCTATTTGGTACACCATTTTTTGGCCAAATTCCAACATTTAAGGCACTTTTCTAGTTTTTTAGATTTTCACGAATTTTTTTAAGAATTTCTCAATTTTTCTGGATTTAATTTCTTTATTTTTTGTGAGTTTATTTTGTGTGACTAACCTCTATTTTAGAGTTTTTTTATTGTTAGGAACTTCTTATCTTCATTTGATTTTATTTTCTTGATTTTGAGTTCATTTTAGTTATAATTTGTTAGTGATTTTACTTATGCTGAAAGTGATTGAACTTCTCATTTTATTTGTTTTAAATGAATCCATATCATTATTCTAATTAAGGTGTTTATAATTCTTATGCAAATGATGGGATTTCTAGGCAGTTGGATGATCTTCAAATAATGGTTCAAGGCCTTATTGAACAGCAAAGACAAGAGCAACAAAGCCAACAATACCAACAATTCCAACCACCATGCTACCAACTACACCATCATTCTTGTGAAGTTCATCGCAATTACCCTGAACCTTATCACCACCATCCATATGAGATTCACCCAAATTGCCACCATCATTATGAACCACACCATAACTTCCATATGCAAGAGCTAGAATATCATCCTTACAATTATCATAAGGGATACATGCAACAAGAGGTCCAAAGGAAACCAAATTGGGAAGAGAGGATGATGCAGCTAATGAAAGCCTTAGATCTTTGAATCCAACAAAGGGATGCCGACCATCTTCAATTCAAATAAGAACATGAATGGTGGTATCTTGAAACTCAACAAAAGATTGACAACATCATGAAGGATTCAGGATTTCAAATGAATCAACCAACTTCAAGTGCTACTAAATTAACTGAGGAGCAAATCATAAAGGAATGTATAGAGGAGGAAGAGTTTTATTCACTGGGTAATATCCTTTCATCTTCTAATACTTTGCAATTTGTTAGAATTGAATCTAGTTTGCTTGATAGCACTGTGCTACTTATGCATATAATGTTGTTGATTTTGAATTGCATGATGATGTTGTTGATGAAGAAATTATTATTGAATCTCCTGATATGGTTAATTGTGGTAACTCATTGAGCAAATTTGATACAATTGTTGATGTTCATGATTCCTTATGTACTGATGCACTTGGAATTTCTACTCCTAGTTGTGACTATAGTGATGAATTCATGTATGAACCAATTGATGAATCTATTGAGTCTAGGGTAGTAGATAAGTGTGGGGGTAACTTAGAATGTGATAATCATGCTATTCCTAGTCTCGGATTGGTTGATAAGTCTATTGTTAATGTATCTTCTTAGCTTAGGGACAGTCTACCATTTGGATCATGTGACATAGCTGATTTAGATGCATCTCTTGATTGTGTGTGTGTTGAATCTGCTATATGTGATGAATACTCTTAGATTAATTCTTTCATTGGGACTAGTGAGTGCCTCACATATACTAATCAACATGATTCCTTACTGGCAAGTAAAGATGTGACTGATGAGATAGTGAAAGTAGCATGTGATAATGATATAGATATTGAAATTGTTGAGCAGCTTGTTATTGATGAATCAGATTTAACTTTTAAATGTTTATGTGATGATTTGCATACATGTCCTGTATATGCTGAGATAAATGAGTTTCTGGAGTCTGATGAGTCTGTTGAACCCATAAAGTCCTTGGTTGGCACTGAAATTATTGATAAGACTGATTTTACTGATCATACTAGTATTAATAAGGGTATGCATAGTGATAGTACTGATGTTGAAAATCCTATTGATGCTTGTGTTGTTGTTGATACTAGTGAGAGACTAGATTTTGTTGTTGATCATTGTTTAAAATCTTGTGAGCCTACTGATGTCTCTTTGGTTAGGAAAGATGTTGTTTCTCTTGTTGAGAGTCCTGAACAGATTCTTAAAGTTGGTAAAGTAGTTCCCAACAATCCATTCACTCTCCCAACTGAGAAAAATCAGATACATTGGAGGACTTAAACTCAAAAAATTTGACTTTTCTATTAATGTAGTTACTCTTACTGATGAGAGTCTAGTAGATTTTATTGGCTTTGTTAGATATTTAGAGAGTCTAGAGTCTAGTGTTTTTAAATTTGATTTTAAGTTTTCTTTCTTTGACTTTAAATGTCCTAATTTTTATTTTTCTTCTTTTCCTACTTCTGAATTTGCTGAATATGACTTTCCTAAACTACTGATAGTTGAGGAAGTCCATGAGTCAACAATGCATGATCAATCGAAATGTTTTAAAGTAGTGAGACTTAAATTTGTTAAACTAAAGAGGAATAAAGTAGTTTTAATTCTTGTTTTTGATGCTTATGATTAGCTGGTCTTTTATAATGTTCTCTTTAGTTAAGGATGTAGTTTTCTTCTTCTTTTTTTCTGCATTATAGTTTGTTTTGTTTCTTTTTTTGTAGGTAATAAACTGCTAACCAGCTATATGGACATCTTAGCCACCCTTGGAATCTCCATCTTTAACTTTATCCTATTGTACACTTTCTTTTCACTTTCTTTATATTGTGTTGTTTATCTGTTATTGGATTGTGTGCTGACATTGAGGACAATGCAATATTTAAGTGTGGGGGGGGAGAGTCATTTCATCCATGTTCCATGTCATTTTCTCTTTGTTTTATTAGAAAAATTTTTGAGAAAAATTGTAAAAAATAGTGTGATTTTTTTTCTGTGAAATTTACAAGTTGAGATGATTATAGCTCGGATTCACTTTGATATGATAAGTAATGGATCTTGTGTTCTGATTCAAGTGAAGTGGCAATGAATTTGATTTCAATGAATTATTTGATAGCTATTTGCTGGTGAAGAATTGAGCCTTAATTTTTTGATTCTGGTGTATATTCACCTATCACTACTTTCACTCTAGAACTTGTCATGATTCTTTGTTGAGACCACATTTGCATTTACATGCATGAAAGTGATAAGGCATTCATTTCTTTTATAGCTAAATAGCCAAAAAGCTAACCTACATACATTTTATCCATTGTTTAGCCACTTTGAACCTTGATTTTCTTTTCTTGTTTAACTATAGCCGTTAAAAATGTTTTCCACCTTGTTTTAAGATGCCTTAAGAATTTTAAGGAGCATTACATCTAAATTGGATAGGTGAATGTATGCTTTGCATCAAGTTAGGCCATTGATAGTAAAAGTTGAGGAAAATGTTCAAAAAAAAATGTAGAGAAAGAAAAGATAGAAAAGAAAAAAAAGAAAACAAAAGAAAAGAAATGAAAAAAAGAAAAGAAAGAAAAGGAAACATTTGAAAAAAAAAAAAAAAAGAAGTCTTTTGAATTGAGTTTATAGTTGCTTATACTAGTTGGAAATAAGGCCTTGAATGCACACTCTTCTCTATCCTAAATCTCCATTGATTGCTCTTAAGGTTCTAAGGCACCTGTTTGTTTTTCCCTTTGTTCTTGTTATTCATTCATTTCATTTCCTTAACCCTATTACAACCCTGAATAAAGTCCTCTTGATTTGTGCTTTGCATTTGGCATGGGTGGTGGAGGTTTAGAAGCTTGACAAGCCTATGGTAGTGAGGTTTTGATAGGTAGAACTTGACTGATCTACATTGCCTATAAACACTTGAAGGTTGAAAGTAAACACTAACCTATGTGAGAGGCTATGCATTTCAATTCATTCTTTTCAAATGAAATTGCCATGGAACTTATTTCTTGGTGCAAGTGAAAGTATCTTTGATTGTTGAAGTGGTGAAAAGTTTTAATCAATCTCTAGCTTGTGATTTTCACACCTTTCTTTTTCTTTTCCACTTTCCACTTGACATTCCACTTGCTTTTCCTTAGCTTTTGAGCTTTGCCTAAGAGTGCAAAAGTTTAAGTGTGGGGGAATTTGATAACCATGATTTTTATATGTTTTAATTCTCTTAACTTAAGCATTTTAATGAGCAAATATGGCTTGAGGAGTTTAATTAAGTAAAATTCGATCTTGGTAGCCATTCTTTGCATTATAGGAATTAATTTACAAATTATTAGTTTTTAATGCTCAATTTTATCTTAAAGAATTTTTGTGAATATTCCTATTTGATTTTTCCTACTCTTTTATGTAGAATTTTAATATGCTATTGGAGCTTGAATAAGAATTTGTTTTGAAGAAGAGAAAGAGAAGAGTTGGGATCAAGTGCACTTTTTGTTGGGCAATAAAATTTGAATAGGAGAAATAAATCACATGTATAATACAAGAAGGAGAAGCAGCTATGGGATAGGCCTTGCATGAAAAGAACATAACACACGAGGCTTAGATTTTACACTTCCATGTTGCATCATGTCTAGCCACCCATAAAGAGACATGGGAAGTCATGAGAGAAGAGCACATGCACAACCACGTGGGAGCTAACGAGCTAGAGAAGAAGAAAGCACGTGCATAGACTCTTAAAAATGAATACATGAAGAGAGAAATAAAGGCTCAGGCAAGGCAAAATCCAAGAGAGCTAAGTTGAATGAAGACGCTGCTAAAATAGAGAATAAGCTTTTGAGCAAAACAAACACACACATGCAGAAACAGAGTAGCATGCAGCTCGAGTACATGGAAAATTCATGAACAAGGTTGTGATGGTTAGGAGGCTGAAGATAGAAGAGTTGGAAGATGCAGGAAGCACTCTCGAGTTGAACAACATGAAGCAAGCTCCAGCTCCTTTATTTCTCTCGTGGAAGACACACACTCATACACTCGTCCAGCACATTCCCACAGCTCCACATATAATGCAACAACTTGCATGGGTTCCCTTCCCTCACTTGAAGTAAACGAAGAAGAGTAGCAGCACATGAGATTTTAGCTCGAGCTGGAAGCTCCAGAACAAAGAAGAGCAACCACGAGTTCAACACATAGCAAAAACCGAGGAAGCTATAGACTTGTGATGAAGGCAGCACGAAGTTATACGTGGAATGGAAGAAATACACAACAAAAATATGAAGCCACACATGTAAACTCAAAGCAACAAGAAGCTAAATGGGAATGAAGGAGAACTCCACATGAGAAGGTGGCGTTTGAGCTGAACAGATGAGCTACGAGCAGAAAAAGGAAGGCACGTGATTTTTCTAGGCATATGAAATGATTAAAGAAACAAGAAGAGAAGAAGAAAGCTTGAAAGGAGCTTTACGTAGAGAACAACACCCACACTGGCTGGATAAAGCATGAAGTAAGAGCTGGGTTAGATGTAAGAGCTGAGAATAAAAGCACAAAGCCACGTGATTCCAAAACATGTGAGCAGAATCTGCACGAAGGAGAAACACATCAAAATGGAAGGCTGGATAGAATGTGGAAGAGGAAGAAGCTACACGCAGAAGTTACATGGAATGGGAGCTAAGGAAACAAAGGAGTAACGTGAATGTAATAAAAGGAATAAAATAAAGTTTACATAGGAAGGAATGGGGCCCACACTCACATAAACAAAAGAAGAAAAAAATTTCGGGTAAATGGGGCAAAAGCTGAGCACGTGGAATCATAAAAACTCATGTGAGAGGATCATCCATTCACTACATCCAGATTGGAATTCACCATTCATTCACTCGTCATTATTCACGCCTTTCGTCCCACTTCGTCCAGAGCCATTCACCACACCATTTTCCTCCATTCTCCACCTCCATCCACTTCCATGAAACTCTAATCTCCATCTTGAGGCTAGCTAGGAGGAAGACACTTGGTGCAAGCTTGAATCCATGGATGAACACAGAATTTTTGGCTAAGATTTTCTTAATTTCCTACACTTTTTCTTTTTCTTGTACAATCTTAGTTAAGTTGTATTTGATTAGGAATTTGTGTAATTGTAATTAATGGCTGGTTAGACACTAATTAGGAAGCCTTTTTGTTGATTACTTTATTAGATTAGAATCTAATTTTTCATTATTCTCTAATTTCCCATGTGTGCCACGAAGGTGTTCCATGAAATTCATGCGTGAGATTATGTGCTTGATTGCTTGATTTGAGAATTCCTTGGTGTTTAATTGGTTAATTAAACATTTTTGAATGATGAATCAGAGGCTAATTAATGAATTAATTAATCAAATTGGGTGTTCATTGATCTTAAAGATAAGAGTTAACCATTTAATGCGGGATTGAAGTTTCAATGCAACATTACTTTCTTAATGTCTTGATTCTTGCATGGTAACCCAAGATGACTTGTGATGAACATAATTGGGGACTCTTAAGCTAGAATTTATTACAATTGGATTATGATAAGGATAGTTAACACCAAGGGACAATTCCAAAGCTATTCACAAGACCATCATCCACCCACAATTCATATAATTAGGTAACAATTAGGAATTTTGATTCAATTTAGTTTTAGGTTAGTTTAATTCAATCAAAAACCCCTAAATTAGATAGTTTTTAGGATTTTTAATATTTAAAAAACCCAATTAGGCATTGAATTCTAATTCCAAGGGAGATGACCTAGGTTGTGCCACTAGCTACATATTTAGTTCAACCTAGTTTTATTTTGAGGGTTGCGCGACGAGCCCGTCAAATGCTGAAAACCCCTAACCCCTCTTCTAACATGCGCATTTCTTCTTCTTATTCTATATAAAATGAATGCCTTGGCAGCCAAATGGGTAGGGAAAAGGCCTTTTAGAGTTTTAGTGAAGATGGGCCGGTGCAATGGGTCCATTATTTCAAGTGAGATAGGTTGCAGAAATTCTTGGGGTTGGGGAGAGTGTGCTGATTTAAAGGCCCAAAAATTCATTTAGATTATGGTGGGAATTTATTGGGCCACAAGTTTGAGGGTTTTATGGTGGGTTTGGGCTGCCTTAAAGGCCCAAATATTACCCATAGTCTGATTTATTTTTAGAATTGGGCCAAGGTTCATTGTTTTGAGCTATAATTTTTTTTTTTTTTTTTATGTTGAGGATGGAGTGTGTTAATCCAATAGCCCAAGACCTAATTGGCCTCACTTCTCCAAGTTTGGGAGAAGGCTAAATGGGCTCTTGTCTCACTTAAATTCACTAATAAGTTTTGGACTTTTTAGAAAATATAAGTTAAGCCCACAATGAGACTAGTATTGGGCTCTCCTACTAAGTTCATGGCATAGTTGGGCTTCCACCTCACTAAACCCAATTGGGCCAATGCTAAGTGGTCTATCTCTTTAGCTAAATCTCACAATAAGAAATTGGATTTGCTCCTATAATTATTGGGCCTCCATTAGTCTCTAACCATGGCCTACTTAATTAATTTGGGCTTAGATGAGATTTCTAACCCAATTAAATCTCAAACCCACATTAATAATTTATTCTTCTATAAATTCTCATTCACATGGTTTGCCTAATTATTTCATAATAATTATTCTTAATTATGTCTTACTCATGATTAACACCTTAATTAATTTTAAGGTGTTACATGGTCCATAATGTGATTTTATAATGCAAGTGACCATTGGAGCAGGTCTAACATATGATTTACAACATATTTGACCATCTCATACAGTCCAAATCATCATAGAACTCAAAGTCACTATTACACTTATATTTATACATACACTCTATAATATTTTAATATTATTATATTTTATATTCCTCGTATTTAGTCTTAATAATAAATTATTATGAGTGATTTGATGACTTTGTAACATCTAAGGTTTCAAAATTTTTCTAAGTCTCCTCGTTATAACAAGGATACCAGTACACTATAGCAAGTTTGTGTCTTATACAAAATCCAGGGAATTCCTCACAATAGCACCAGCTGTGGTGAGAATAGTTGGAACCTCGAACTAATAAGTTCTCGTGCGTAGTGAGAGGTGCTTCCTGCTATAGTGAGACTCGTTCTAGAAAAAAGCATGAAAAAATGAAATTTTGCTTCTTAAAGAGTCTATAAGCCTCTCCTTTTTCTGACTGACTTTGGGCTAGCTAAATATAGAAGAAGCTCTGCCTAAGAGAGAGAGAGAGAGAAAGATAAGGGAAAATTCAAGAAGAGCCAAGAAAAAGGTGAAAGAAGCAAGGAAAAAGGTGAGAAAAACTAAGAATTTCATGGAATTACCTTTACATATCTTGTTTTCCTCTCCTTGCTCTTCCTTTCCATGGTTTGATGGATGAATTGGGTTTGTTTTGGCCTTAGTTTAGAAGAGAAAGTTTAAAGTTTCAAGAAGGAAGGCTAAGGCAAGGAAGAAGCTCTTGAAGGAAGCTTGGATTCAAGGTAGTTCCACCCATTTCTTGCTTTTCTCTTCTTGCTTCCTTTAAGTGTGTGTTTCAGCAAAGGAGAGAGCTTGAGAGAGGGAGGAAGTTCTGACCTAGAATAAGCAAGAAACTATTGATTTAGAGTGTGGGAACCTAGGAAATGCAAAGTAAGTGGAAGAAAAACCGTTGAACTTTAAGATAAGAAAGATAAGGGTTCTTGAACTTCTTCTAAAATCTAATTTCATCTAAGAACTCCCTAACTTATGTGAGTATTTGTTTGAGTTCCTAAGACCCCTAAGAAGCTTTCCAAGTGCCTCTTCCACCAAGGAAAAATTAGAAACTCCATAGACTTCAAATGCTCTTCATGGCTTGACCTAGAGCACTTGAGAGGGGTAAAAGTGTTTTAATTGATTCTAAGCTTGGTTTGGGGTTATATCTGAAGGAAGAAGATGAGAGGAAGCCTTAGAAAAAACTTAAAAGTCATAGATTGAGAGTTGAAGCAATAGGTTCAATAATGTAGCTTTAAAAAGTAACTTGTATCTAGATTATTGGGAATGAGTTTGTGATGACTTCAGGGAGTCTAAATAGAACCAAAAGGCCTAGATATAAGAAGGAAATGAAGCTAAGAGCTTGAATTATGGTAGTTGCTTCATTAGGCTATTAATGGAGCTATTATGAAACCAATAGACCAAGTATGCTTCTTAAGTGTGTGTTTAATGTTTTGGCTTGTTCCAAGAGAGTAATTGAATGCTATTTGTTATGTTTAGGCCAAAGAACTCCAACTCCATCTAGTTATGGGTGCGAGACCGAAAAAGGAAGAGAATAATCAAGACGAAAGTTTGTGTTCAATTGCCAAGGTAGCTCTTTACTCCTTCTTGTTTGCATTCTTGGATGTATGATGGTCATTGTATATTTGTATATGTATTTGTATTGTGAGACTTGCCATTTGATGTTGCCTTATGGCATTGGTACCAATATATTTCATAAATTGTGTTTTGGTTGTGAAAATTGCTCTTAAGGGTGAGGTGGTGCCAAAAGTCCTTTAAAATGGGTGAGGTGGAGCCAAAAGTCCCTAGGAATAGGTGAGGTAAGGCCAAAAGTCTCATGGATGAGTAAGGCCAAGTCAAAAGTCCCTAGAACAAGGGTGAGGCTAATCTAAAAGTCTTAAAAATAGGGTGAGACTATACCAAAAGTCCCTAGAGCTTATCCTTGGCTTTTATATGTTTTCATGGCATGTAAATTATGTGTTGAATGATTCTTAATGGTGTTGGATTCCTACTTATGTAATTTGATATATTTATATACTTTGATTGCTTCCTTGAATGAATGTATGAGCTATTGAGATTCTTTGAATCTCATCCCCCTTCCCTCTTCCATCTTAACATATTTAAGTGGAGGTCAAGGAGACCAAAGTGCAAGCCAAGGAGCATAGTAGGTTATATTTTGACACTAATGTAGTTTTTGATGTATTCCATTATCAAAGTGGATATGTACATAATATTTTTTTAGATGTAAATGCATGAACAAATGTAAAAGTATATAAATGCATGAGCAAATGTAAAAGTATGTAAACATAATGTATGAACCAAAGTGGTGATGAAATGAATGAGAAATTGTGTTTTGGGTATTTGGTAGCTCATTCTTAGTTGTGTAGTTTTGCATTTGGCATAGTGAGTTTGAGTGGTATGAGGTTTTGGACCACTTAAAAAGGTCGTATATATTGTGTTTATGCTTTAAAACTTGCCTAAGAGATGGTAGAGTAATTAAGAAGCCATTTGGACCAACTTTGACCCATGTATGGTGCCAAATTTGCTATATTTGTGAGCTACACCAAGATCTGACCAAATGAGCTCCTCTTGACCTGAACTTTAGCATACATATAAGTCTTACCTAGAACTTTTTAGGAAGGTAAAGTGCATATTATTTGGAGCTCTAGAGAATTTTTGGTGAATTTTCAAAGTTGGCAAATTTTGACATAATTGGCATTGCTACTACGCAAATGGTCAAATCTTTTCCTTTGTCATTTATGGGAAAAATTATGTCCAATTGGTATAAAATTTTATAGAATTTCTGTGGCACTTAAGAGCACCTCATTTGGAATTATAGAAAAGGAGAAACAAATTTTTAAGTTTCCTAATCAGTATTAGGGGTGCAGCCTAACTTCTATTAATGTTCCATAGGTTTTCATGTCATGGTTACTTCTATTTTGTTCTAGACTTATTTTTTCCCTCTAGTTAATATCTTTATCTTTACTAATTAGTATAGTTTGCCCAAATTGGATTTTTGTGAAATTAGTTATGAAATTTTGAAATCTATATCAGTAAACTATATCAAAAACACTGGGCAGTCTGACCTTTCAAGCTTTTCTATTATTAAACATTGTCTAAATGATGTTATTATGGCTTGGAATTATTTTTCATATAAAACTAACATCTAGAGATTTCGAGAAAGCTATCACTTTGGTGATTTTCATTTTTTTTAGAATTAATTATGATTTTCCAAAATCGATGCCAAAAATTTAAATTTTAGACCCACAAGTAACTTGCCATTTTTTTGGTTTTTAGCTTCAAATCCACGGTTCATGTCATAGTATTCTAGCACCATATTTCTTATTTCAAGATGGCTTATACACTTTCTCAAGAAAAATTCAACAAAAATATATAAAAATAATGAATTTATTTGCATTATGTCAGAGATTAAATTTCCATTTCACGTCATATAGGCTCCATGAATTCCCCAACATCATTCTCTAATTATTTATCACTTATACAAATCATGCATAACTCAAAATATCACACCATTCATGGTCTTAAGCTCAAAACTCTGAATTTCCCTTTTATTTTTCTCGGACAGCATGTGGCAAATTTCAAGGGTAAATTTGAAAAATCATAACTAAATCTAGAAAAATCAAAATCAAACAAACCATATCTTGTTGGATAGCTTTGGGTGTTAAATTCACACTACAAATAATTCCAAGCCATAAAAATTTTATTTGGACCACACTTGACATCAAAAAAGGCACAAAAGTCAGGTTATCTAAAAATTTGATACAGCTTACTAATATAAACTTTGGAAATTCATAATTAATTCCACAAAAGTCCAATTTATGCAAACCATACTAATTTGGAAATCTATAGATGTTAAATAGAGGGAAAAAATATTCCAAACCAATCTAAGAGCATTTAGACCTAAAAAATTGATGGAACAGTATTGAGGGTCTGGAGGTGCACCCAGAACAGAATAGCAACTTCAAAAATTTATATCTCCCTCTCTAAATACCTAAATGAGGTGCTTCTAGTTGTCATAGGTCACTAAGAAGGTCTAGTTTCTTCATGTAAAATTTCATAGCAATTGGATTTCATTTGTTCTATGAGTGATAGAGTTTCATTTTGGACCAAATGAACAATACCAGCAGCAAATTCTAAAAATTCAGCCCAATTCAAAAATTCATCAAAAATTCCATAGACCTCTAAATAATACCCACATTAGCTTCCTAAAAAGCTCTCAAGATCTAGATGCAACCTAAATTCTAGCACAAGAAGAGCTCATTTGGACAAAAAGTAACATAGCTCGCAAAAATGGTCACTTTTTCCTTTTACAAGATGTCAACTTTGTCCAAATGGCTTCATTAATTGTTTAGCACCTCTTAGGCAAGTTTAAAAGCATAAATATGACTTGTGTGAACTATCTAAGTGGTCCCAAACACCATGAATCTCAAATTGACCACTCCACACTCAAGGATATCCAAATATCACAAGTCATTCCATGGTTAAATTTCACATTTTCATTACTTTAGCACCATCTAAGCTTCATACATCATTTACATATGATATTACAATTGTTTAATGATTCATGGCTCAAAAATAATATTTACATAACCACTTTAACCATTAGGTATAAAAGAAACTGCATAAAAGTCAAGTTATGGTCTCTTTATGGTACTTGGCTTACATCCCTTGGTTCTTGAACACCACCTATCCATTTTAAGATGAAGAAAGGGAGGGGAGTGAGATTTTTAGAATCTCAATAGCTCACACACACATTTAAGGCATACATATATCAAGTGCAGAGATACAAAAGTGATATGAATATAAAACATAATAGAAGTCCATTTCTGTGCCACCATTACACATCAATTCAAGAACATGCTCTAGAGACTCTTAGTTTTGCCTCACCCCATTTCTAGGACTTTTGGATTTGCCTCACCCTTGGTGTAGGGACTTTTGACTTGGCCTCACCCATTCAAGAGACTTTTGGCCTAGTCCCACCCTTGCCTTGAGACTTTTAGCATCTCCTTATCCACATTAAGGGTCTTTTGGCATCACCTCAATTTCCACAAGTAAAGCCATTCAAGAACACAAATTGGTACTAATGCAATCTCAAAGTATCAAGTGGCATGTTCTCCAATTAGATAGATACATACGTGCACACAAGAACATACATACACACAAGAATGTAAGGAGAATGAGGTGGAGAGCTACCTTGAATCTTATGCAAGCTTTACTTTACTTGTTCTTTCCCTTTTTTGGTTACACAATAGCACTTAGGTAGAGTAGGGTTCTCTTAACCTAAACATCACAAATAGCACATAATTATGCACTTAAAGCAAGCCAAGATACTAAACTCATTCTTAAACACACACTGGGTTCTATAAATGGCATAATGGTTCCATAAATGGCCTATTAAACCAATTTTTATCATTCAAGCTCTAGGCACTATTCCCTTTTTATTTCTAGGCCTCTTGGCCTCATTCAAGGTCCTTGGAACCCTCATACATTCATTTGTACAATTCAAAAACCAAGTTGCTTCATAAGGCATCATTATGGACACCGTTGTTCCATCTTCCAATCTATGGCTCTTAAATTTTTCCTAATGGTTCCTCCCACCTTCTAACATCATATAGGGTCCCAAACTAAGGCTAGAACAATTTAAAACATCCCCTCGTCTGTTAAACTAGCCTAGGCCAAGACACCTTCCATAATGGGCTTCCATAAAGCATTTGATTTTTTCTTGATGGGAAAGCCACTTGGGGAGGTTTCTAGGGGTCTTAGGAGCTTAATGGAACATTTAAATAGCCAAGGAAATTCGTGTATTAAATCATATTTTACAAAAACCTAAAAAAATCCTACACTTTCCTAACTTGCTTTCCATTGGTTCTTTCTTTAATTTCTTTGCATAATCTTAATCCTTACACTCTTTTTCTTAGGATTCACCTTTGATTCTGCCCAAAATCTAGCACCTCCTACTCCTCCCTAGGTTGGCCAAAATTGTGCACAAGAAGGAATAAGAGGAAGAGGCAATTAAACCATGAACTTACCTTGGATTCTAGCTTGATTTCAAGACTTTTTCTCCTTGGTTTGCTTCCTCTCAAGCAATTCAAACTCTTCCCCAATATTCTGGACCAAAAATAGAACCATTCATCTCAAATAAACTATGGAAAGAGAGGAGGAAGGGAGAGAAATAAAATTGGAAGAAGGAGAAGCATGAATTTCCTTGAATTTCCTCACCTTTCTTGGCTTTTCTTCCTCCTTCTTCTCCCTCTCTTGGTGCGCCTAATGAGCTGCTTCTCTTCTCTGAATTTGGGCAAAAGAAAGTCACCTAAAGAAATATGAAGAAGTGGCATGAAGATTTAGAACATTCAAGAAGCTCACTTTTTCAAAAATTTCAATTTTGTCCTTCTGTAATGACAATTTCATTTTGGCTTTGTTTTAACTCCTTTTTTAGAACCGTCTTTTCCATTATAAAATTTAGGTTCCCAATATATAGTCTCTCTCCTGCCAGATATGTTAACCACACTCAGTGTGTGAGATGCCTTAGTGTCAAGGCACTCAAAAGTAGAATATGGGCATAGTTAGAAATTATAGGATGTGAGAGGAAAGATAGCTAAGTATAATTAGAGTAAGAAAAGAAAGCTCAAGTAAAAAAGGACTGAAGTGGGAACTTAAGGATCCCATAAGGAGTAGTAGAGGAAATTTAAAATACTCCTAGGTAGTAGTACAATAGGATCATAGAAAATTAGATGATACAACACCCACTTTGCATGTAGAGCATGAAAGACATCTAAGTTGAGCCTTAGAAATTATGAGCGACAGTTATCAGACTTAGTGAGCATGTGTTTTATTTTCAGATATAGTGATCTTAGGCTTTGACACCTCCTAAAGACGAATCGTAATAGATCTTAGCATAATATAGCGGGTTGTAGTAGACCCTAGCAAGGCTCTAAGAGGTCGCAGTAGACCTAGGGGTTGTAGTAGATCCCACAAAGATATAGAGAGCCCACAGTTACAGCATGATAGTTCTTTGGTGAGATGACAGCCTAAGATAGTTTTTATAGAGCAATTAGTCTCAAAGACCAATATAGTTTTAGTTAGCTTTTATCTCAGAGACTAGAAATCTCTTAAGTCTGGTAAACTATTGCCATTAAAAACAGTAAGGCTATACTCAAATAATTAAACCATTGGCTCTACCTTGGCTAGATAAGAGCAGCATGTGGGATAAGGAAAGCAAGAAAGTAGCTTTCCTGAACTAGAGTCAAATGAACCACTACTTAGCAGATGTTAGCCCTAACCGAGGGATGGAAAGATCCCTATATGCTAGATTATGTATTCAGAAAGGGATCAGGTGTAGTTTTTAAATGACGTAAGTGGTAAATTATGTCTCTAGTGATCGAGACTGTGAGTATAGTTAGCATCTTGCCAAAATTCAATATTAGTAGTGGTAGTTGCTCTTCGATGCTAGTATGAAGAATGTAAATTTATGCTAAATGGTTTGAGATGAGGGATTATAAAATAATCACCCGTAAGTGAGCAAAAAAAAAAGAGTAAGGAAAAGTCCTAGCCTAAAGAGGCAAATGCGTTAATAAACAAAGAAATTGGGATAATTAGAAGTAAAGGCTCCTTGGGGGAGCTATAATTCTAATAAGTAATTGAGATATGAGGCCTTATAAGTAGGAGTAATACTCTCCCCACATGGACGCATTTTCCTGAAAGCTTATGGGAGAAGCATCTTTCAGGAAGAACAAACCCAAAGCCAATGGGAGAAGCCATCTACCGGGGACAATATCCATAGGGCTTATAATAGAAAGAAATATGAATTGTGATCATGGGATGAGCTAGTAAGGAAAAGTGCAAAGATGAACATTGGATAAGAATCTCCAATAGCTCCGATGAACAGAAAAAGGTAATGAGACCTTACAAAGAGCCATTAGGAGATGATACAGAAGATTTGACATTAAGTGAATTATCTCCCGAGGTACATAAAGGAGTCCACTGAAAAGAACGTTAATCCCTATAAATGGGTTAAAACTAATCAAATATGATTAGTAAGCTCTCCCACGAAAAGGCCAAAATCATAAGAGTATGACTTTGAGTTAAAAGCTTCTTTCCCTTATGAAAGGAGTTAGTATATACTATATAGCAAGGGTACAAGAAAATAAGAACTCTCATTAAAAGCTAGTAATATAAATTCCTTGGCTAAGAAAAATTTAAAAAAGCATAATCTTTAAGAGAAGTGTATAGAGCCAAAAAGAAGGGAAAGGAAGGAGAAGTTAGCTAGAATATAAAAGAGTAAGAGGAAAGTGCACCCCAAATTTTGAGGACAAAATTTATTTAAGGGGAGGAGAAATGTAACATCTAGTCCCTCTGTAAACATGAAAAATACGATGTTCAGTTTCTCTGTAAATGTTATAAGTGGGCCAGATATAGAAGGAAGTACCCGAAATAAAAGGATTTATGGCTAACTAAAATCATGAAAAATCTTAAATATTAGAAAATGAGGATTTGAGGTTTAAAATGCCCAAAAACCAAAGTTAGAAGGGCTCAAAAAATTTACTGAAGAAAGTAAGGGCATTTTTGTAATTTTTAAAAAATTTTGGGAAACTCATAGGAGGGCTTTTTAAACAAAAAATTTAAGCTTTTTAGGGTTCTCAAAGGCCTTGAAAACTATAAAAACCCCTAGAACAGTTGAAACTCCTCTAGTGAGCAATTTCAGCTATTAGTTGACTGAAACTTTGACTAAACAGTTTGAAATGATTTCAAATCCTTTTTGAGTAATTCCAAAGGCAATTCTTCTGATTAAGAGCCTAAGGAATATGATGGAAAATACAGATTTCAAAAATGAGTTGATTTGAGCCAAAATGATAAGAACAAAGAATAGGGACTAGAATGCAAAATAGAAAAGTGCATAAAGTGGACTCTTCACCTTCTAAAAGCACATTTTCTTTTGGCCTTTGATTAACAGACCTTCTTGCTGCTGAAAATAGAGCATGAGACAAAGGGAGAGAGATGCACTAAGAGAGCTCCAGAGGAGGAAGAAAAGGCTAACAAAAGGTAGGGATTTCTATAGTCTCTCTTCTTGAAGCCTTCTTCTCCTCTCTTTGCTTTATCTTTCCATGTTTTTGGCAAGTGAAATGGTTTTGTTTTGGCCTTGAACTAGAGGGGAAAAGTTAGAAATCCAAAGAGGAAGCTAAGGCAAGAAGAAACACTTTTGAAAGAAGGTTGAACCCAAGGTAATTTCTTGCTTTTTGTTGCTTCTTCCTTCTTGCTCTTCCTTGTGTGTGTAACACCTAAAAACAAAACCATCTAAGGGAGGAAAGTTCTAACCTAGAACTAATAAGAAACCATGAAATTGGAGTGTGAGAACTTGGGATATGCCAAGAAATTGCAAGCAAAACCAAGGAATTCTAAGTTAGAAAAGTGTAAAGCTCTTAAACACCTTGTAAAAACTGATTTGATATATAAGTTTCCTTGCATGTGTGAGCATTTGATTGAGCTCCTAAGACCTCTAAGAAGCCTCCTGAGTGTGTCTCCCATCAAGGAAAAATCAAGAAGGCCATGAACTCTTCTTCCCCCTTATGTCTCGATCTAGGCTACTTGAATAGGTTAAGAAGTGTTTTAATTTGTTCTAACCTTGGTTTGAGACTTCTTATGATAGTAGAAGGTGGGAGGAACCCTTGGGGAAAATTTAAAAGCCATAGATTGGAAGATGAGGCAATGGCTTCCATAATATGACCATATGAAGCAACTTGTGTCTAGGCTTTTGTAAATGAATATGTAATGGTTCCAAGGACCTTAAATGAGGTCAAGAGTCCTAGAAATGAGAAAAGAATGGAGCCAAGAACTTGAATCATGATGGTTGCTTCAATAGGCCATTTATGGAACCATTATGTGACTTATGGAACCAAGTATGTTCTTAACAGTAAATTAAATGCTTTGGCTTGCTTCAAGAATATAATTGAGTGTTATTCATGATGTTTAGGCCAAGGAAACCAACCCCACCTAAGTGTTCTTGTGGAACCAAAAAAGGGAAGGAGTAAGGCAAAGTAAAGCTTGCATAGATAACAAGGTAGCTCTCTCTCTTTTCTCCCATGCATGGATGAATGTTTACATTGTCTATAAATGTATGTATGTGTATTTTAAGCTATGAATTATATTTTGGTATGATGCCTATGTTCCATGGAACCATAGTGTTGCATTATGTATTCAAATGATGCCTAGAATGTTTGCATTGGTTTGCTTGAATGTGAGAGGCCAAGAACCTCCTAGATGAGCCAAGAACCCTTAGAAGTGGTTGAGACCAAGAGAAAGTCTCCCAAGAGCAAGGCTTAGTTCAAGGCCTTTGAGAAAAAGGGTGAGGCAAGGCCAAGAACCTTGAAGAAAGGGGGTGAGGCTAATCCATTCATTTGGCAAGCCTAAGTGTGTTATGTGTGCTTTGTGTAAATGCCAAGAATGTATCTTGCACCATTTTCTATATTAATATGCCATGCATGCATCCTTAAGACTTGAATTACATTCTTTAAGCATGATTAAATAGGAGATGAGTTATTGGGATTCTTTGCATCTCACTCCCTCCTCTCCAATATCTTAATATGCTAGGTGGAGCCAATGAACAAGGAAATGGAAGCCACCAAATCGAAAGATGAAGCTTTAACCATAAAGTTCTTAATTTTGTTTATGTTGTAACCAAAGGAAAGGAATATGATGTAATCTTTTGATAGAATTGGTAAACAATGAATGGAACATATGTAATTATCCTAATAGATGATGTATGCATGAAATTTGATGATAAATGGAATGTATGGCAACTCTTGGGTATTGAATGGCTATTGCAAGTACATGTGTCTTAGCATATGGCTTGAGGATGAAGGATGAGATTTTGTGTTTTGAGTTTCCACACCTTTGAAACAAGTTTAAGGAGTATTTTTAGGTCATTCCCACGTGCCCAAGTGGCCACGAGAACCTTAAGAGCCATTTTGCACACTTTTGAACCATTAAAATGCATTAAAATGACCCAAATGGCACCCTATGGCACTTTCTAACCAAATGAAGGAATTTCTCCATGAAATTTTGCAAACATGTAGAGCTCATTGAGATGTTTTCAGGATGCAAAAGTTCAGCAAAAACGGAGCTCTACAGAATTAGTTATGAATTTTTAAAGTTGGGATTTTCAATTAGTCCTAGTATGTGCACTGTTTACACTGACAGATTTGTGTTCTATGTCATCCGATAGGCAAATGGTGTCAAATGATTGTAAAATTTTATAGACATAAACTAAAGGTCATAATATTTCTGTAACCATCAAGATCACCTCATTTAGAGGTCTCAGTAAAGAGTTATGAATTTTTGAAGTTTACTGTCAGGAGCAGTAGCGCCCCCTGAGTCTAGTTACTATTCTATAGATTTCCAATAGCTAAAAGTATCTGTTTTATTCTGAAATTATTTTTCACATATATTTAAATCTTTATCTTTCCAGAATGACCAAATTTGTGTGATTTCAATTTTTATATAATTAGTTATGAATTTTGAAATTTTATATCAGTAATCTGACCCAGATAGCAGCGATCTCAGTGGCTTTTTGAATGTTAAACGTTCTCCCCTTAATGATTCATAAGCTGAAATTATTTTTACCATGGGGAAGACATCCATAGATTTCTAGAATAGTAAATTTTGTTGGATTTTAATTTTTTGGGATTTAATTATGAATTTCTGAAATTGTGATAGAAAAACTGAAAATCTGGCCAAAAATATGTATAAGTATTTTATGCTTCCCCTTGATTTCCACAACATGTAAGCCACTTTTGATAATTCAAATGAGTTGTATTCATGTAATTAAATATGTGAATGTGATGTATGAGCTCACATGGTCCACATGATACTGAATGGAATTTTTATACACAACGCAACGCAAAGAAATGTATTATTTTAATCCCTTTTCCTTACTCCTTCATGGACTTGATGATGCAAAACATGGGAATTTTATGAAATAAGCTAGAATATATGGTGTTACAGTGATCAATTTAGAGTTTGAACTTAATAGGGAACTTAAGTCCAGGTTTATATAAAACTCTAATTTGGATTTTGATTTCAGAAGTATTTTATTTTTTGTTCTCTTTGTTTTCATGTAATTATTATCATTCTGGTTAGATAATTTTTGTTGCATGAATTTTGATTCGTTTCATCTATCTAAGAATATATTTTGATTTAATTGGTTAATTAATCAATTAAATTCATTTTGAAGAATGTTAGGATTCTACATGTGTCTCTGGTCAAGTGTGAAATAGTTTGGCTTTATATTGTTGACAGAAGCGTGGTTGCATTTTGATTAGCAATACGAACTAATTAAAATCTTGAATGGTAGTTTAAGAACATTAATTGAAATAACCAAAGGATTAAAAATCAAATGAGAGGTATTTTAAGTAACAAGGATAGGGAACTATTAAGAGAAAAATTTTGGATTGGTTACATATTATTCTAATTGAATTTCATTTCGTTATGTTTTCGTTAATTAATTTACTATTCGGTTTAATTAGTGTAATTTTATATTTGAATCCCCAATTATTACAATTTTATATTTTTGCATGCTAAACTAATTGATTTGATTAATAGCTCTGTAAGAGATGACCTAATATGCATTATACTACAAACCAGTAAAAATTCATTAATCTTAGCCAATTCGACAATTGTGAGTGAACAATAAATTTCTTTACCACTTTACAAGCCACACATATGCCAAAAATCCATATTCTTGTACATTTGCTCCCAAATATGGTATGTACATCAAAATAGTGTACTTTTACACATAAGTGAAGGGTTACATTACATAAATAACTTATACAACTATACTTTGATATTAAATTACATAAAATTCTAAAGCATTATCAAAGTAACATGATTCACATTTCTTAACCTCTATTCCTTGCTTTTTGTAAACTCCTTAGACAAGGTTAGACATAAAATAAGAGAAAGTCAGATTCAAAGAATTCCAATAGCTCATTCACCATTTCAAGGATACATATATGGCATGTTATTATATCAAGAAAGAAAGCATGTATCCAATGCTTCCAAATATCAAACATAAACCTATTTACAAAGCCATCTGGATCTATCAAGGTCAAGAACAAGCTTTAAGGTCTTTTAGTCTAGCATCACCCAATTATTTAGAACTTTTGGATTAGTCTCACTCATTTTAGGAATTTTTAACTTAGTTTCACTCATTTTATGAGACTTTTGGCCTTGTCTCACCCTTACTTAAAGATTTTTAGCTTCACCTTACATAATTTAAGGGACTTTTGGCACAACCTCATTCATCAAGAGCCATCTCACATTTTCAAAGCAATTCAAAAAGCATAATGTCATCAAATCATCAAGCTAATAGCAATAGTCATGTTTCATAGTTCAAACAACCAAGATATACATGCAAAAATAGATGAAAAGTTACCTTGAGTCAAGAAGCACAATTTTCTTCCTTAGGTCCCTAGCTTTTCCTCTCAACCTCATATACACACTTGGAAGAGGTTTGTTTTACTTGGCCTAGATACATCAAACAACACACAATGACATCAATGGAACCATCTCTAGCCTCACCTTAAATCCATATAGCTCCATATTGTAGTATAATGAAGCAACTTATACAATTCATTATCTTGGCTCCAATTTCTCACTCAATCTAAGTCAGATGACCCCATTTAAACTCATTAGAGTCATCACAAACTCAATTCAAAGAATCAAACACTAAGTTGCTTCTTTATGCCTGACAAGTCTGTCGCACAACCTTCAAAATAAAACTAGGTCAGACTAAATATGTAGCTAGTGGCATAACCTAGGTCATCTCCCTTAGAAATGGAGTTCAATATTCAATTGGGTTTTCTAAGTGTTAAAAGACTCTAAAAATTGCTAAACTAAGGGGGTTTTTGATCTAATTAAACTAAGTAAATTGAAATTGAAATAAAGCTCTTAAATTCCTAATTAGATGAATTGTGGGTGAACGATGGTCTTATAACTAGCTTTGGAATCGTCCATTGGTATCCACTATCCTTATCCTAATTTAATTGTGATTATTCTGGTTTAAGAGTCCCTAATTGTGTTCATAGCAAATGCATTTTGAGTTACCACATAAGAATCAAGAAATTAACAATCTAACATTGAATTGAAACCTTAATTCTGCATCAAATTGCTAACTCTTGTTTTAGGATCAATGAACACTCAATTTGATTGATTAACCGATTAATTAGCCTCTGAACCATCACCCTAAGATGTTTAATTAACCAACTAAACACTAAGGAATCCTCAAATCAAATAATCAAGCATATAATCTCACTCATGCATTTCATCAAACACCCTCGTGGCATACATGAGAAATTAGAGAGAAATGCAAAATTCAGTGTCCAATCTAACCAATTAATCAACAAAAAGGCTTCCTAATTAGTGTCTAACCAGCCACTAATCATAATTACACAAATTTCTAATCAAATACAACTTAACCAAACTTGTACAAGAAAAGAAAGAAGTGTAGGAAATTAAAGAAATTTTTAGCCCAAAATTCTAATTTCTTCTTCATGGATTCAAGCTTCAACTTAAGAGCCTTCCTCCTAGCTAATCACAAGGTCGATTAGAGCTTCATTGGAGAATGGATGGAGGTTGAAATGCATGGAATGGCATGGTGGATGGCTATTAAATGAAGGGGCGTGCGAATAACGTGATGGATGGAATGAATCATGATGGATGAATTGAATGAGCGTGTGTAATAGAATGAATGGACCCCCAGGGTGTGAATGACATGATTCTCCTTATGGAATGTCCAGCGTATTTTTTAATAGGTCATGTGCCTTATTTTATCACTTTCATGTGCTTCATCTCTTATTCCAATTGTCAAAAGCAATCCACGTCAATATCTTCTTTAGTTTATATGAGTGTGAGCCCCAACATGTATCCCATGTAAGCTTTATTTAAATTCCACATTCTACTTCAGTGTTTTACTATTCATTTGCTCAAAAAACTCCTTCAGCTACTGGTCTCGTATAGCCCGTGGTTACTTTGTCATTCACTCAACACGTGGCTTTTGAATCTTCCATCTTTCTAGCCCATACTCCTCCTTTCAAGCTTCTCCTTTCATGCATGTTTCTGCTGGACGTTGTTGTGTTTTATTCGTGCTCTATGTGTGTGTTTTTCTGCTCACCAACCCGTTGCTTCCTTACATGTTCCAACCCTTCATTCATTCGTGTTTTCTTCTATGTTACCTTAAGCACCCAAGCTGGAGCTTCTCATATGCTTTTCTCCATGCAAAGCTGTCACGTTTTTCTCTCCATAACAGAGGCTGCTTCCTTCATAGAGTGCCCGGCTTGTAGCTTCTTCTTTGTAGCTCATTCTAGCCCTTCTTTGTTCAGCTCAACATTTATTCTAGCCACGTTCTATCCTCCAGCCTAGCTCATTCTTCCTTCTCAACTAGAAGCAACTCATTCCTTTCCCTTTCCTTCACTACGTGAAATCGAGATTGTAGCTTCTGCATGCTTGTTTCTCCGTCTTTCTCCATGTTCTGCTCATGAGCTTCTTTTCTCAAGTCCTTCATTCCACTTCTTTGCTTCTAACGTGTAACTTTTCTAGCTGAGCTTCTTTTCGAAAGCTCCTTCAACCCGTGGCTATATGCTTCTACACCTCTTCCAATCCAACTCGTGGCTCTTTCTTCTTAAGTCATGCATGTGTGTGATGATCACATGACTTCATGTTAGTGTATGGGTTGCATGGAAAAGTGTTGTATAAGTGTGTGACTTCCACGTCAAAATTACATGGTGTTTGAAGCTCATCCCTTCTCCAAATCAATTTACCATTCAAGTTTTAATTGCCCATTGAAATTCTGCACCAAAAAAAAAAAAAGAAAAATTAAGTAGGGAAAAATTCACAAAATTAATTAAAAGAAAATTATGCAATAAAATTCAAGAATTTTGTAAATAAATTCCTTGAGTGCATGAATGGCTATTAAAATAAAATCTTATATAATTGAACCCCTAAAGCATATTTGGACACTAAAATGCTTGAGATAAGGAGAATAAAATATATATAAATCATGCTTATCAATGCCTTATGGAACCCTAAACTTCTAACTTTCAAAATATGGTTCCTAAATTCAAACCAATGGTTTCGTTGGTATTTATTATTCATATCTAGACCATTCACAACCTTAGAATAAAAAATAACTCTCCCCGGGTACTTGTAATAGAACTTGGCCAAGACACACCCAAGGAAGAGCACCCATGGAGTTTTGTTTGTTTTTCTAGGAAAATATGCATCCATGAAGCTTCCTAGGTCTCTGATGAATTTAAATATACTCTTACATAAGTTAAATCATCATTAGAAAGCTTCATAAATCCTTAGATGCAAACAAAACCCTAATTTCCATAACTTGTTATCTATAGATTCATTTTAGATTCTAATTGTTCCATATGATTCTTCATGCTTCAAAACCCTAATTTCTATCAAGTTTGAATCAAAATCAAAACCTTTACATGGTCCTCTAGGTCTGGTCAAAATGGTACATTCATGGAAGAATCAAGAAGTATACCTTATTAGTTTTCTTTCAAGATGTACTTTCTTAGGCTTCCAAGACTTTATCCAAACTCCTTCTTCCCTTTATTGAGCCAGCCATGAAATATCACCATTTAGAGCTTTAAAACCATGGAGAAAGAGGAAAAGAACATTGCAGAAAGGAAGACCATGAAAAAATAGCAATTTCTTACCTATTTTGCTTGATTTCCTCCATCCTTTCTTCCCTATCTTGGTGCGCCACTTGAAGGTGAATGGGGTTCTATTTTTAACTAGATGAAAGTTAGTTAGAATGAATGGAGAAGGTGGGACATGATTTTAAGAAAGGGGAAGGTTTATGTTATAACATTTTTAATATTCTATTTTTGTCCCTCAACTTGGATTTCTTCATTTGAGCTCATTTCAACTTAGTTTTTAGAACCATCTTTTCCATTATAAAATTTAGGTCCTCTAATTCATAAAATGTCTTTAGTTTCATCCAAAGTTTTGATCAACCGATGACCTAAAATATACACAGAAATGATTTTAGCCATTCTAGGGATTCTTATGGTTTTTAGAGCCTTTAAGAATCTTGGAAAACTCAATTTTTCCATTTAAAGCTCCCTTCTTTGAGTTTTCAATAAGTTACCCAAAATTATGATTTTGCCACTACATTTCCTTTTTAATTCGCTCAACCATTTTCACTTCAATTTCAAGCAATTGTTAGGCTCTTACCGATATTTTCAGATGTTCTAATTCTCACTCTAATCTCAATTAGCCTCAATTTGCTTTGCATTAGGGTGATCCTATCTCATTTTATTAGGTTCGGTTTAGTTTTTGAAAAATAAGCTATTACAAGCTATATTTACAAGAGATCTATATTTTGACTCTGTGTTGAACCGTGCTACTACTCTCTATTTTCTTGAAGGCCATGCCACAAAAGAATCACCAAGAAAAACATAAAAGCCCCTAATGGATCTCTTATCATCTAGACAAGCAACCTAGTATACATCTAAAAAGCTTATGAGAGTTCAGGCATATGAAGGTTATGTATTCCATAATTCAAGGTTCCCTTGAGATATCTAAAGACTTATTTTACTGCTTACCAATGCAAGGATCTAGGTGCACTGAGAAATTGGTTCAATTTATTAACAACATAGTATATATCCAGTCTAGTATTTATTAAGTATTGAAGAGCTTTAATTGCACTTCTGTACGCAGTTAGATTTTGTAATAGTTCACCATTGTTAGCTGCAAGTGACTTACCAACAACCATTAGAGTGGGATAGGGAGCTGCACCAAGCATATAAACCCTTTTAAGAAGATCAACAATATACTTACTTTGGGTCAAATATACACCTATCTCATCATGATATGCTTCAATTCCTAGAAAATAATATAGTGAACTAAGATCTTTAAAGGAGAAAAAATTATTTAGCTTGGACACAAAACTTTTCAAACCATATGAATTATTTCCTACTACAAGAATGTCATTAATATAAATGAGAATGAAGATTATTAGCAAATCATCTTTGAATAAAAATAGTGAGCTATCATTCTTAGAGTTGTGAAGAAAACCCCATTGAAGCAAAGTGCTTTGAAACCTTTCAAACTAGGGCCTTAGTGCCTAGTTCAAACCATACGAGGCCTTTTTTAATTTGTACTCATATTATGATTTATCTTTGTCAATAAAACCTTTTAGTAGTTTCACAAGTACAATCTCTTCAAGATAATGATTCAAAAAGGCGTTATTGATAATAGGTTTCTTGATTTCCTAATCAAAGAATGCAGCAATCACAAGTATAATTTGAATGGTTGATGCCTTTATTATAGGACTAAAAGGCTCTCCAAAGTTTATACAAGAATCTTGCTGAAACTCCTTGGCCACCAACCTTGCTCTATGCTTTTGAATAAAGCCATCTGAGTTGTATTTGGTTTTAAAAAATCCACTTGCAATCCACTATGTTTTGTTGTCCATCATAAGGAACCAAAACCCATGTATCATTTTTCACTAAGGCACTTTATTCTGCATCTATTGCCTCCCTCCAGTGTGGAATTTTTAGAGCATCGATTACCTTTGTTAGTGGAGTATCCAAGCTTTCTTATTAATTAGAAATCACACTAACATAAGGATACTTTGTCTTAAAAATACCTCTTTTGCTCGTTGTCACCATCAGATGCTTTTGTAGTCTGTTAGTAAAAGCAAGTACTTGAATTTGGTTTTGATTTTGATTTTAAACTTTTAATTCTGGGGAAGGATTTAACTATTGATTTGGTTCACTAGTTGAGTCAGAAGAACTTAAGCTTTTGTTATAAGGCCTTTCATCAAGAGTCATTGCAACCCTTAAGTGCTAAGCATTGATAAAGATGTAAAGCTTCAAGCTGGTACTCTTGAGGCACTAAATGAGTCAATTGGTTCTGCATTTGCATTTTTTAGAGATTGGACTGACCTGCTAAAAGATGAGATAACCAAAAAGAAAAATGAAGTAGGCATAATATTTTCTTCTGCAGTTCTTCTAGTATTCAAGAAACAAGATTTAAAAGAGAAAGAATCCTCATTAAAAACCACATGTGTTGAGATGTACACTCTTCTAGTGGGACTAAGACATTTATGTCCCTTGTAAGAGCTGCTATAGCCAAAGAACACACATTTAACTATATGAAATTGAACTTTATGCTGATTATAAGGCTTGAGGCAAGGAAAACATGCACAACCAAAAATTTTAAGAGCCTTATAATCAGGAATAACCTTGTACAACTTGGCATAGAGTAACATTCCTCCTAGAACAGTAGTAGGTAACCTGTTTATAAGGTGAACAACAATGTGAAAAGCCTCTCACCAATAATATAGAAGCATTTTTGCTTATGCTAAAAAAGTTAAGCCTAACTCCACCACATGTCTATACTTCCTCTCTGCCCTACCATTTTGAGAAGATGTATATGGGCATGAATACTAGAATCTTGTATCACGCTACTAAATGTTCTAAATTCACCACCCTAATCACTTTGCAAGGTTTTAATCTTACTTTCAAATTAATTTTCAACTAGATTTCTTAATTGCATAAAACCATTCATTGCTTCTCCTTTATTCTTTAAGGGATAGATCCATGTAAAATGGCTAAAATTATCTAAAAAGTGTACATAAAATCTATAACCATTTATAGAATTTATTGGTGTAAGACCCCATAAGTCTATATGAATCAATTCCAAAGGTTTACTAGCATGGGATTGATATGGTTTAAATGGAAGAGCAAGAGACTTTCCATATAGGCATCCATCACAAAAACTAGAATTCTCTTTGATTTTAAAATTTTCATTACAATCTTTCATAACTCTAGACAAAACTTAATTAGACAAGTGGCCTAACCTTTTATGCCACTATTCAGTAATAGAAACTAGAGCAGTAGGAAAGGTTCAGGAGCTTTCTTGAAGTGAATAAGTAGGAGAACATCTTGACAATGAAGCATTCTTCTAATTTGAACTATTGATTTTGTATAAACCATCACTAATTTTCCCTTGCATTAATGTCTTCCCTGTTGGTTTGTCCTTCACAACATAGCCATAGAAGTCAAATTCCATTATAATGTCATTATCATTGGTCAATCTAGAGGCACTAATAATTCATATGTTTTCTATATTTTTACCCATTAATTATGGACTTTTTATTAATAATTTGATAATAATTAAGATTTATTGGATATTATTTGGAGTAAGAAGTCAAATTTTATCTTTTGGAATTTTATTGCTTAAATTAGACATTTTAATAATTTTATTTTCTAGATGACAATTATATTTCATGGACCATTAATTTTTTTTCATTTTCTTTTGACTTAGGGAATTTTATGAAAAGAGGTGTGGCATATAATATAAGGATGGAGTTTCACATAGCATTCTCTCTCTTAGGACCCACTCATTGCATAGTGATGAACATGATTTGTATACATTTTATTCTTCCTAACTTAAGCATTTTAATAATTAAATAAGGTTTAATGGACTTTATTAGGTGGATAATTGAGTTTATTGGCCATTACTTGCACTTTAGAAATTTATTTGCAAATTTTTGAATTTTTAATGCTCAAATTCCTTTGAAATATTTTCTTTGTGAATTCTTCTCTCTTAATATTTTTATTTTGTTTTATTCTATTTCATTTCATTTTATTTTTGTTGTGCAGATTTTAATGGAAAAAGATTTAAAATGGAGCTAATACAGAACGTGAAGAACCAGAGAAGAAGAGGAATTACATTAGAACAATGCATGAAGCTTCGAGTTAGTGAGCTGAAGGAAGTTTCTAATATGATTAAGAAGATGCAATGGATTGTGAGATGACCACATCAGCTTAAGTGTGAGGAGTAGAGAGCATGGAGGAGCAAAATAGAAGAAGCCACGTAAAGAAGAGAAATGAGCTGAACAAGAATGAAGCTACGGGTTGCATGATGCATGAGCTAAAAAGAAGAAACTTTAACGTGGAAACACGAGGCATGTAGCTCACAAACACGAGCAGAAGTGAAGTATGCGAAAGTAAGGCACTTCATGTAAGGAGTACATGGCTGAATAGAAAAGAGAACCACGTGAAGTGAGCTTGGTTCTGGCGCATACACAATCACGCATGAAGGCTAAAGAGGAAAAGGTTCTATGGGCTGGGGAGGACTCCAACTTAAACACACACTCGAGCTGTATGAAGAAGCCATGGCCACGTGAAGAATGAAGAAAAGAAACATGTGAGAAGCTACATATTCATGAAGGGAAACAAAGCCATGCATGCAGGGGCAACAACACACTCGAATGCAGAACAGAACATGAACATAAGAGGAACACCACCAGTTCTGATATAGAGAAGGGCTGCAGAACGAGGAAGAAGCAAGGAAAGAAAAGAAGGAAACAAGCACGTTTTGAAGGGGATTAGAGTAAAAAACACAATGGAAAATGGCTGGAGAACAACGTTGAGCAGAGTAGGTGAAAGAAGCATGTGAAGCTAACATAAATTCTTATGCTTGAAAAGAAGAAGAAGCTGGAAGCAGAACGCGAAGAAGGAGGAATCACATGGAAGCTTAGGCAGGCAAAAGAAGAAGCAACATGGAATATTATAAAGGAATTCATGTGGCAATTGAAAGAAATGCAAATGCGTGGGCTGACTCATATTAATGAAGCATGTGAATAAGCAAAAATTGAGTACGTGAGGGAGATTATTACATTCGGGCAGAGGCTACATTCCAAGCTACATTCATCCATCATGAAAATCATCCATTCCATTTGCATTCAACACTCCGTCATTCCATTCGCATGCCACTTTGTCCAGAGACCATCCTCTCCATACCATTTTCTCATCCATCCTCCATTCCCACTCCATTCCACCTCCGATGAAGCTCTAGTCCTCCATCTTATGATTAGCTTGGAAGAGGCTCTTGGAGAAGCTTGAATCCATTGATTCAAAAGGGAATTTTGGCTAAGATTCTCATCTCTTTTCACACTTTTCTCTTTCTTGTATTTTCTTGGTTAAGATTGTATTTGATTAGAGATTTGTGTTGCTTATAATTAGTGGCTGGTTAGACATTAATTAGGAATTTTGATTTAATTTAGTTTTAGGTTAGTTTAATTCAATCAAAAACCCCTAAATTAGATACTTTTTAGGATTTTTAACATTTAGAAAACCCAATTAGGCATTGAATTCCAATTCCAAGGGAGATGACCTAGGTTGTGTGTAATGTCCCACATCGGGTAGGAAGACCCTGGGCTAAGGCCTTATAAGAGGGAGAGCTTCGCCCCCTCTTATATGGCCCGTTCCCAGGACCAATCCATCCGATGTGGGACTTTACATTCCACCCCCCTTGGGGCCAACCCGTCCTTGGGTTGCACATGCGAACGGGCAGCTCTGATACCAAGTCCATACAGAGCCCCTGGCGATATTGTCCCCGTTACGGCGCCCCGTGCTTCGCACGTGGAGGGGTTTTGTTTCTGGGCTGATCCGCCATTCAGGGATCCGCACCCAAAAGGCCTCGCTAAGAGGGAGAGCTTCGCCCCCTCTTATATGGCCCGTTCCCAGGACCAATCCATTCAATGTGGAACTTTACATTCCACCCCCCTTGGGGCTAACCCATCCTCGGATTGCACATGAGAACGGCCAGCTCTGATACCAAGTCCATACAAAGCCCCTGGCGATATTATCCCCGTTACGGCACCCGACACATTGGCCTGGTGGGGTTTTGTTCCTCCCTTGGTACTCTCATTTCCCTTGGAAAAACGCGTCGCTGGTGGGGAGAGCTTCGCTCCCACTTATAAGGCCCGTTCCCAGGACCAATCCATCCGATGTGGGACTTTACATGATCCGCCATTCAGGGATCCGCACCCAAAAGGCCTCGCCAAGAGGAAGAGCTTCGCCCCCTCTTATATGGCTCGTTCCCAGGACCAATCCATCCGATGTGGGACTTTACATTCCACCCCCCTTGGGGCCAACCCGTCCTCAGGTTGCACATGCGAACGGCCAGCTCTGATACCAAGTCCATACAGAGCCCCTGGCGATATTGTCCCCGTTATGGCGCCCTATGCTTCGCACGTGGAGGGGTTTTGTTTCTGGGCCGATCCACCATTCAGGGATCCGCACCCAAAAGGCCTCGCCAAGAGGGAGAGCTTCGCCCCCTCTTATATGGCCCATTCCCAGGACCAATCCATCCGATGTGGGACTTCACATTCCACCCCCCTTGGGGCCAACCCGTCCTCGGGTTGCACATGCGAACGGCCAGCTCTGATACCAAGTCCATACAGAGCCCCTGGCGATATTGTCCCCGTTACGGCACCCCGTGCTTCGCACATGGAGGGGTTTTGTTTCTGGGCCGATCCGCCATTCAGGGATCCGCACCCAAAAGGCCTCGTCAAGAGGGAGAGCTTCGCCCCCTCTTATATGGCCCGTTCCCAGGACCAATCCATCTGATGTGGGACTTTACATTCCACCCCCCTTGGGGCCAACCCGTCCTCAGGTTGCACATGCGAACGGCCAGCTCTGATACCAAGTCCATACAGAGCCCCTGGCGATATTGTCCCCGTTACGGTGCCCCACGCTTCGCACGTGGAGGGGTTTTGTTTCTGGGCCGATCCTCCATTCAGGGATCCGCACCCAAAAGGCCTCGCCAAGAGGGAGAGCTACGCCCCCTCTTATATGGCCCATTCCCAAGACCAATCCATCCGATGTAGGACTTTACATTGTGCCACTAACAACATATTTAGTTCAACCTAGTTTTATTTTAAGGGTTGCGCGACGAGCACGTCAAAATTTGGCGTCGTTATCGGGGAATTAGATTCTTAATTGTTTGAGAAAGTTTTCTAAGTGTTTTTGTTTTATTTTAGCTCTGTTTTGGTTTGATTTTTGTTCTGTTTTAAGCTTGGATTTGGATCATTTTGGTTGCTTGAATCAAGAGACTACTTGCTGGAATTTTTGTTTGAAGTGCCCAAAAATTTCTCAAACTTTGTTTTCCAAGGTTTTTGGGTGTTTTAAGCAAAAATAATAGCAAAGTTATTTGGTACACCATTTTTTGGCCAAATTCCAATGTTTAAGGCACTTGTTCTAATTTTTTAGTATTTTCTCGAAATTTTTTAGGAATTTTTCAATTTTTCTAGATTTAATTCCTTTATTTTTTGTGAGTTTATTTTGTGTGATTAACCTCTATTTTAGAGTGTTTTCTATTATTAGGTAAGTCTTAGCTTCTTTGGAATTTTATTTTCTTGATTTTGAATTAATTTTAGTTATAGTTTGTTTGTGATTGTTTTATGCTGAAATTAATTGTGCCTCTCATTTTTTCTTTGCTTTAAATGGATCATTATTATTCTAATCAAGGTGTTTATGATTCTTGTGTAGAGCATAGGATTTCTCAGAAGTTGGATGACGCCATGTCAATGCTTCAAGGTCTTCTTGAAAGACAAAGACAAGAACGACAAGCACAACAATATCAACAAGTCCAACAACCATGCTACCAACCACACCATTATTCCTATGAAGTTCACCCCAGCTACCAACCATACCACAACCCATATGAAGTACACCCAAATTACCATCATCATTATAAGCCATACCATAACTTCCATATGCAAGAGCCAGAATATCATCCTTACAATTATCATGAGGGATACACGCAACAGGAGCCCTAGAGGGAACTGAGTTCGGAAGAGAGGATGATGCAGCTAATGGAAGCCTATAATATTCAATACCAACAAATGCAACAAATGATGGATAACCTCATGAAGGATTCAGGTTTCAAATGAATCAACTAACTTCAAGTGCTAGTAAATTGACTGAAGAGCAAATTAGAAAGGAATATATAGAGGAGGAAGAGTCCTATTCACTAGGTAATATCCTTCCATCTTTTAATACTTTGCAATTTATTGGAATTGAATCTAGTTTGCTTGATAGCACTGTGACTACTGATGAATTTAATGTTGTTGATTCTGAATTTCTTGATGATGTTGTTGATAAGGAAATTGTTGAATCTCCTGATTTGGTTGATTGTGGTAACTCATTGAACAAAATTGACATATTTGTTGATGTTCATAAACCCTTATGTACTGATGCACTTGGTATGTCTACACCTAGCTATGACCATAGTGATGATTTCATTTCTAAACCTGTTAATGATGATTCTGTTGAGTCTAGGGTAGTAGATAAGTGTGGGGGTGACTTAAAATATGATGATTATTCTATTCCTAGTGTGGAATTAGTTGATAAGTCAGTTGATCATGCATCTTCTGAGTTTAGGGACAACATACCATCTAAACCATGTGACATAGCTAATTTGAATGCATCTCTTGATTGTGTGTGAGTTGGATCCACTATATGTGATAGATGCTCATAGATTAATTCTTTCATTGAAACTAGTGAGTTTCTCACATATGCTGATCACCGTGATTCCTCACTAGCATGTATTGATATGGCTGATGAAATGGTAGATGTAGCATGTGAAAAGGATATAGACAATGAAATTGTTAGACAGCTTGTTATTGTTGATGAATCAGACTCTACTTTTAGATGCTTATGTGATGATATACATACAAATCCTATGTGTATTGAGATTAATGAGTTTCTGGAGTCTGATAAGTTTGCTGAATCCTTTCTTTGCATTGAATTTGTTGATAAGATTGATTTTATTGATCATACTAGTATTGATGAGAGCATGCATAGTGATACTGCTGATGTTGAAAATCCTATTGATGCTTGTGCTATTATTGATACTAGTGAGAGACTGGATTTTGTTGTTAATCATTGTGTAGAATTTTGTAAGCCTACTGATGTCTCTTTGGTCAGGAAAGATACTATTTCTCTTGTTGAGAGTGCTGAACAAATTCTTAAAGTCGGTGAGCTAATTCATAACAATCAACAGACTCTCCTAGTTGAGGAGAAGCAACTGCCAGATGCCTTGAACTCAAAAGGCTGTGAGAAGTTATAATTTAACTTTTTTGTTGATATAGTGACTCTTATTGATGAGAGTCCAGTAGATTTTATTAGTTTTGATAGATATTTAGAGAGTCTAGAGTCTAGTGCTTTTAAATTTGATTTTAAATTTTCTTTCTTTGCTTCTGAATGTCCTAAATTTCATTTTCCTTCTTTTCTTGTTTTTGAATATGCTAAATATGCTGAATATGACTTTCTGAGACTACTGATAGTTGAGGAAGTCCATGAGTCATCACTGCATGATCAATCCAAATGCTTTAAAGTAGTGAGACTTAAATTTCTTGAATTGAGGAGGAATAAAGTTGTTCTGATTTTGGTTTTTGATACGTATAATTAGTTGATCTTTAATAGAGTCCTTTTTAGTTTAGGATTTAGTTTTCTTGTCTTTTCTGCATTACTGTTTATTTTGTTTCTGTTTTATAGGAAATAAGTTACTAACCAGCTACATAGGAATCTGAGCCTACCTTGAGATCTTTGATTCAAGTTCATTCGGTTGTACACTCTCTTTTCACTATTTATCTTGTGTTGTTTATCTTTTTATTGGATTGTGTGCTGACATTGAGGATAATGCAACATTTAAGTGTGTGGGGGAGAGTCATTTCATTCCATCCATCTTTTCTCTTTGTTTTGTTAAAAAAAAAAATTAAATTTTTGAGAAAATTTTGAAAAATAGCGTGAATTTTTTTTTTTCAATTTTTCTATGGAATTTGCAAGTTGAGATGATTATAGCTTGGATTCACTTAGACATGATAATTGATGGATCTTGTGTCTTGATTTAAGTGAAGTGGCAACGAATTTGATTTCAATGAATTATTTGATAGCCATTAATTGGTAAGAAATTGAGCCTTAATTGTTCATTTCTAGTATGTATTCACCTATATTTGCTTTCACTCTAGAACTTGTCTTGATTCTCTGTTGAGACCATAATTGCATTTGCATGCATGAAAATGCGAAGGCATTCATTTCTTTTGTAGCTAGATAGCCAAAAAGCCAACCTACATACATTTTATCCATTGTTTAGCCACTTTGAACCTTGGTTTTGTTTTCTTGTTAGCCTATAGTCATGAAAAGTTTTAAAAAAAAAATTTCACCTTGTTTTATGATGCCTTAGGGACTTTAAGGAGCATTACAATTGTTTAGGATGAGAGAAAGTATGCTTTGCATCCATTTAGGTCATTGTTATTTAAAGAATTTGTTCTAAAAAAAATGGAAAGAAAAGAAATGATAGAAAAGAAAAAAGAAAATAATGAATGAGAAGTTTGAAAAAAAAAAGGGAGGAAAAGTCATTGATAATCAAAAGAAAGAAGTGTTTTGAGTTTTATTTGCATTCACCAATTGCTTGCTAGAAATAAGGCCTTGAATGCACATTCTTCTCTATCCTAAATCTCTACTGATTGCTTTTGAAGTTCTAAGGTGTTCTATTTGTTATTTGCTTTTCCCTGATTTTTGTATCCATTCATTTTTTTTCCCTAAACTCATTACAACCCTGAATAAAGTCCTTTGATTATTGCTTTACATTTGGCATGGGTGGTGGAAACTTAAAAACTTGACAAGCCTATGGTAGTGAACTTGGATAGGTGAAATTTGAGTGATCCACATTGCCTAAACATTGGAAAGTTGAGAGTAACCACAAACCGATGTGAGAGGCTATGCATTTCAATTCATTCTTTTCAAATGGAATTACCTTGGAATTTGCTTTCTTGATGCAAGTGAAGTTAACTTGGATTGTTGAAGTGATAAAAGGTTGTGATTAGTTTCTAGCTTATGATTTTTACACTTTTCATTTTCATTTCCATTTTTCATTTGTCAATCCACTAGCCTATCTTTGGATTTTGAGCTTTGCCCAGGAGTGCAAAGGTTTAAGTGTGGGGTAATTTGATGAACATGATTTGTATACATTTTATTCTTCCTAACTTAAGCATTTTAATAATTAAATAAGGTTTAATGGACTTTATTAGGTGTATAATTGAGTTTATTGGCCATTACTTGCATATAGCTCACTACACACACATTAAAGCATAAGTAAAGCGCCAGAACTCACATAATTCACATGGACTTCATGCTACACTATTCCATACGGAAGGATACATGGCAATTATCACACACTTCACTCTTTGCATGCATTACACTCCCATATGGCTTTCTCATTAATACACACTTAATTCACTCTACAAAATGGATCACAATGCACGACCCTCTCCCTCATTTGATACACACTCATGGATCCATAAATCATACACATCCAGACTCACATAATCACATGCTTTATTCATCCACATCAAACACACATGGCACCCTAGCCTAATAATTCATGTGGAATCATGAAAGGAAGGCACAAGTCAATGCACAAAGATGTAACATCTCCCTGTATCCACATGTAGTACTCATTCACGCATTCCACCCTTCATACATACACACATATTTACAAGGAGAAATGTACAACTAGACATACACATAAGCACAACTAACTCGTGGTTATTTCACAATCAGATCTACCCATTCACATGGTTACACATGAATCATGCAAGGGATTTTTGCACAAGCTCACACATGGACACAGTTTCATTCACTCTCTCATGAACATTACACACACATGCATAACTTGATGATGAGGGAGGCTGATAAACACATATTTTAATCTAGTTTATTCTCCTAAACTTGGGCATTTTAATAATGAAATATGGCTTTAAGACTTTAATTAGATAAGATTTCATTTTAATAGCCATTTCTATATTTTAGGAGTTAATTTGCAAAAATTTAGTTTTTAATGCTCAATTTTATCTTAAATAATTTTTGTGAATATTCCTATTTGATTTTTTTCCACTCTTTTATGCAGAATTTTAACATGTAATTAGAGCTTGAATAAGAATTTGTTTTGAAGAAGAGGAAGAGAAGAGTTGGGATCAAGTGCATTTTTTGTTAGGCAATAAAATTTGAATGGGAGCATGAAGAAGCCACGAGTACAGATTGCACACAAACTCGAGCAAAAGTAGACTGGACTTAAGAAAAGAAAAGCATGCAGCATGAGTTCTACATACCACGAGCATTGAGAAAAATGCATGAAGAGAAGCCATGGTTCTCGAGCTGATGCAGAATACACAAAACAGAGGAGAGGAATGAAGGCTCGAGCAAGGCAACATCCAGCAGTGAATGAGAGGAATTATGTTGGAATGAATTAAGAAGCATGAGTAGTAGATGAACAAGGAAGAAGCAACTCTAGAGCAGAGAGAAGAAGCTATGCTTGGAAAAAAGTGTAGAGCAGAACAGAGGAGAAGCAAACGAGGGGTTGCTAAACACATACATGCAGAATGAGCTTAGTTTTGAAGTAGCAACATGAAGAAGTTGGCTCGAGTTTCTAGTCTGTAGAGAGAAGAAGCTTGCTTGAGCTGAATGGGTAGAAAAATAAGCTACATAAAGCCAGCTGAAACACGTGGATATGAAAGTTAAAGAGAGAAGAGAAATGAATGAAGGTGAAGCCAAGCTCCACATTGCATCACGTTTGGCCCATCCATGAAGAAGTTAACATGGAAAAGCTATAGAATGAAGAAGAGAGCACGATGGGTTTTGAAGGACTCTAGCAAGAAAAATGAGAAGATTTCCATGAGTTTGAAGGAAGCTCAATTACATACACAAGCAGAGGCATGCAGCTCAAGTAAAGAAACTACGTGGAAGTGAGGTCGAGAATGGAGTGGATGAATCAAAAAGAAAAAGTGACCACGAGCTGTAGTAGAAACATGAGTAAAACACAAAGCATGAGCTGGACGTGTGAGACAATATGAAGAAAACTCATGGCAAGGAAAGAATGCAAGAGAAGCTGTGGGTTCTGGTTGGGAAAGAGGCTACAATTTTGAAGAAGTAATGAAGGCAGAAAATGACGAAGGACTTGAGAAAATTTAGGCAAAGAAGGAGAAGAAACACTCGAGGCAACAGCACAAAATAGGAGAAACGACAAGCACGTGGATTAATGAATGAGCTGGGAAACACGACGTGGGAAGCTTGCATGAATTTGAATATTATATTTAGCTTTAAGTGGGGTCCACTCTTATACACATGAAGTAGCTTCAGACAATTGGAAATAAGGCAGCACGTGAATGAATAATGGGGCATGTGAAAGGGAGCATATTTGAATCATCTAGATGCTAGAATCAATTCATCCACATCGTCCATTTATTTATTCATACATTCCATTCGAAGAAATCACGTCGTCCAGCATTCCATCACTGGGTCCATTCCATCGTCATTATTCACACGCCCCTTTGGTCTTTTTCCATTGACAGAACACACTCCATGCCATTTTCCATTCCATTCCCACTCCATTCCACCTCCATGAAGCTCTAAGCCTCCATCTATGACTAGCAAGGAAGAAGGACCTTGGTGTAAGCTTGAATCCATGGATGAATACAAAATTTTTGGCTAAGACTTTCTTAATTTCCTACACTTTCTCTTTTTCTTGTACAATCTTGGTTAAGTTGTATTTGATTAGGAATTTGTGTAATTGTAATTAGTGACTGGTTTGACACTAATTAGGAAGCCTTTTTGTTGATTAATTGATTAGATTGGAATCTGATTTTTCATTATTCTCTAATTTCCCATGTGGGCCACAAAAGTATTTGATGAAATGCATGAGTGAGATTATATGCTTGATTGCTTGATTTAAGAATTTCTTGGTATTTAGTTAGTTAATTAAACATATTTGGATGATGAATCAGAGGCTAATTAATCAGTTAATTAATCAAATTGGGTGTTCATTGATCTTAAAGACAAGAGTTAGCAATTTAATGCGAGATTGAGGTTTCAATGTAATATTACTTTATTAATCTCTTGATTCTTGCGTGGTAACTCAAGATACATTTGTATTGAACAAAATTAGGGACTCTTAGGCTAGAATTAATCTCAATTGGATTAGGATAAGGATAGTGGATACCAAGGGACGAATCTAAAGCTAGTCACAAGTCTATCATTCACCTCATTAGTTCATGCAATTAGGAATTAGGAATTTTAATTCAATTTCATTTTACTTAGTTTAATTAGATTAAAACCCCTCCTTAGTTTAGAAATTTTTAGAGTCTTTTAACACTTAGAAAACTTAATTAAACATTGAACTCCATTTCCAAGGGAGATGACCTAGGTTGTGCCACTAGCTATATATTTAGTTCAACCTAATTTTATTTTAAGGGTTGCACGATGAGCCCGTCAAAGGCTCGAGTTTGAAAGAAGAAAAAAGTGACTCACATAAAGGGCATGATGGGCAGAGGAATGAAGAAGCACATGAAAGGTATTGTGGAGGGGTGGACTCTCAGGTTTTAGGAGGAGGGAACACACGTGATAGAGAGCAAAGAGGAGGACCACGAGTTTGGGGGGTCTTGAGTCTATGGAGGGGTGCGAGACATGATGCCAAAGACACAAAACAAGGGACTCTTAGGTTTTATAGGGGAGAGGCAGTCACCATATCAGGATCCATTATCCATTCCCTATTCATGAAGCTCCATCGCCATTTATCTTCACCATCATTCCTTCATTCATTCTCCTCCAATGACAGCTTGATTCTTCATTGTTGCTAGCTTGGGATGAATGCTTTAGAATGCAAATTTGAATCTAAAACAAATGCTCCAAGAATAGGTTAATTTTCTTCTCCTTTTCTTCTTCTTTTAATGTTGTAATTTTTTGGGTTTATAAGTCTAGGTTTAGCTTATAATTACTTGAGAATTGTAGCTAAAATTTTGGATTGGATTCTTGAATTTATTGAGCTATTGGATTGACATTTTGGACAATGAATTGAGGATTAATTATTCTATTTAGTGGCTGCACATTATATAATCTTGTTGGAATTTTGTGCTTAACTTTTTATTTAAGGAATCTTAATCTTTGATTGATTAATTAGGATATAGGATGAAAGTGCAGAACCTATAAAAATCAATTGATCTCTATTTTGGTGTGTTTGAAGAGCTTAATTCAAAGATTAACAAGTTAGTGTAATCTTGAGGTTTCAAGAGTAATTAATTTGATAATTTCTTGCATCTTAAATGGTCACTTAAGGAAATTAATTAGGAATAAACTAAAGAAGATTAGGTCCAGTTCTTAGTGAAATCTAATTGAGATGATAAGAATCAAATTTCAAAGAATTCACTCAATGTTAGCTACACTCATTTGCTTGATTATTGTAATGCCATATTATTTCCAACATTGATCATCTTTTGTGCAAGTGGGATTATACAATTCTTCAAAGAAATTCCAAGAAAATGCATTAAAATAATAAATTAAATTACGTTGTGTAGTGGATAAATTTTTCATTTCGCATCTCTGGGGCCCCATGAACTCACCAACAATATTCTCTAACTAATTTTCATTCATACAAATCATAACATTCTCAAAATTTAGCACAAACCACAGATCAAGAGTCAAAAACCCTAAATAATCCCATTTTACCTCGAGTTCCAGGATAACAAAATTTGAGGCAACTTTGAAAAATTATAACTAATTCTAAAAAAATCAAAATCAAGCAAACTATAGCTTGTTGGAACACTCTAGTGTTGAATTTATAGTAAAAATAATTTCTAGCTAAAAATATCTCATCTACACCACTTTTGACAATAGAAAACATAAGGAGGTCGAGCTATCCATAAATCTGATATAGCATACTGATATGAATTTTAAAAATTCATAATTAATTCCAAAAAAATCCAATTCAGCAATCTATACCAATTTAGAAAGCTAAAAATGTTAACTAGAGGAGACAAATAGTTCTAGACCTATCCAAGAGCATTCAGACCTCAAAATCAATCAAACAATACCATAGGTCTAGAGGTATGCCTAGAACAGAATAGCAACTTTAAAAATTCATATCTCCCTCTCTAGACATCCAAATGAGGTTATTTTAATTGGCATAAGTCACTGGAAAGATTTAGTTTCTCTCTATAAAATTTTGTGGCAATTGGACATCGTTTGCCCCATAATTAACATAAAACAAATTTTGGACTAGATGAGCAGTGCACTAACCAAAAACCAGAAAATTTGCTAACTTCAAAAATTCTGTAGACCTCCAAATAATACCCACTTTAACTTCCAAAAAAGCTCTCAATAAGTTCTAGATGCATGTCAAATATAATATCAAGAAGAGCTCATTTGGATAAAAAGTAGTATAGCTCACCAAAATAGCCATTTTTGCTCTATATGAGGTACCAACTTTGTCCAATTGGTCTTCTTTAAGATTTGGCACCTCTTGGGCAAGTTTAAAAGCATGAATATGACTTGTGTAAACTACCCAAGTGGTCCCAAACTCCATGCATCTTAATTTGGCCACTCCATATCTAAGAATACACATGTAACTATAAGTCATCAAAGTGCCAAAATCCACATTTTTATTCATTTCATACCATATATGGTCCATACAATATTTATACATCATATTATAATTGTTCATGGTCTTACATCACAAAAATAATATGTACAAAGTAACTTTGACATTTAATTACAATTGAAACTATATAAGGAACAAGTATGGCATTTCAAGGCTCTTGGCTTGCTTTCCCTTGACTTTAGGTGCCACCTAGACATTTTAAGAGAAAAGGGAGAATAGGGTGAGATTCCTAGAATCTCAATAGCTCACACATACATTCAAGGCATATACACATCAAAACATATGTATAGAAAGTTTGACAACCATAAAGTATGCAAAGTCACAATTTCCATGCCACTTATTTACATTCAAGCCAAGAACATGCTCTAAGGATTTTTTATTTTACCTCATCTTATTTCTAGGACTTTTAGATTTGCCTCACCCTTGGCCTAAGAAATTTTGACTTGGCCTCACCCTTCCTAGAGGCTTTTGGCCTTATCTCACCCATGCCATGAAACTTTTGGCATCTCCTCACCTTTATTAAGAGTCTCTTGGCATCACCTCACCCTTACCATTTTCACAACCAAAGCCATTCAATGAGACACATTGCTACCAATGTAATGTCAAGACATCAAGTGACATGTCATCAAGTCACAAGAACACACACAAGCATACAATGACACATATACACACTCAAGAATGCAAGGAGAATGAGGTGGAGAGCTATCTTGAATTTACACAAGCTTTTCTTAGTCTTTCTCTTTCCCTTTTTTGGCTTCACAAGCACCCCTAGGTGGGTTGGTGTTCTCTTGGCCTAAACACTATAAACAACACACAATTACACACTTGAAGTAAGCCAAGACATTAAACTCACTCTTAAACACACACTTAGTTCCATAAGTGGCATAATGGCTCCATAAATGGCCTATTGAAGCAACCTTCACAATTCAACTTTAAGCTCCCATCTTTTTCCATTTCTAAGCCTCTTGACCTTATTCAAAACCTTTGGAGCCCTCACACAATTGTTTGCATAAGCTTAGAATCAAGTTACTTCACAAAGCACCATTATGAATACCATTGTCTCATCTCCCAATTCATGGCTCATAAATTTTTTCCAATGGTTTCTCCCATCTTCTAACATTATATAAAGTTCCAAACTAAGGCTAGAACAGATTAAAACATCCCCTAGCCCATGAAACCTTCCTTAGCCGAACCTAGCACCGTAATGGAGGTTCATAAGCTTCTTGATTTTTCCTTGATGGGAGAGCTACTTGGGAGGGTTTCTAGAGGTCTTAGAAGCTCAAGGGAACACTCAAATTGCCAAAAAAATACTTACCCAAAATCAAAATTTCCAAAACCCTAAGGAAGCCCACACTTTTCTATCTTGATTTCCATGGGTTTTTGTTGCAATTTCTTGCCATATTCCTCTTCCTCATGGTCTAAAACCCTAGTTCCTCTCTTGTTTTTGAACAAAATACCTCCCCCCATATGGTTCTATTTAAGGCCTAAACATACACCAAGGAGAGGTAAAAGGAGAAAGCAACATAAACAAGAATTTACCTTAGATTCAAGTATGTATTCAAGGCTCTTCCTTCTTGGTTTGTTCCTCCTCAAGTAATTCAAACCCCTCCTCGTTGTTCTGGACTCAAAACAGAACCAATTCACTCAAATAAACCATGGAAAGAGGGAAGGAAAGGAGAGGAACAAAATTGGAAGAGAAAGGAGCATGAAATTCCATAGATTTATGTCTTCCTTGCCTTTTTCTTCCTCTCTCTCCTCTTCTTGTGTGCCTAAGAGAGGGCTTGTCTTTTTGTATTTTGGGCAGAAGAGGGTCGTGCTATATGAGAAGGAGAAGAGACAAGAAGCTTATGAAACATTTAAGAAACTTACTTTTTCAAAAATTTTAATTTCGTCCTTCTGTAATGGTAATTTCGTTTCATCTTCATTTATCTCCTTTTTTAGAACCTTCTTTTCCATTATAAAATTTGGGTTCCCAATTTAATAAAATGTCTTTGGAATCACTCAAATTAGAGTTAAAATTTCCTGAACGAATCCGTCAAAGTTTAAGTTTACCACTATTGGAAAATATACACCGAAGGGGCTTTACCTGTCCTGGGGCTTCCCATAGTTTTTGAGGCCTCTAAGAACCCTAGGTAAGTCAAATTTTTAATTTAAAAATCCCTACTATGTGTTTTCCAAAAGTACTTATTTACGAAAATACTATTATGTTTCGTCAGTTTTCGTCCCAATTTGTTTCCTTATCCTAGCTCTATTTTTCTTTTCGTCTAAGCCGGGAATTATCATTTTTAGAAGTTTAGGACTCTACCCAAATTTTTTTAGACATTATCTAACTCATTTCAAAGGATTTGCTTTTATTTGACTTATTTCATCATTTTACAGAAATTACGTTCATTACAATTGTTGTCACTTCTTTTGATTCTAGTCATTAGTTTTATTTTACTTCTTGAATTGCTTTTAATTTTGGTCATTGAACCTCTAATTGATTTCTAGAATTATTAGTTTTTAATTTGCATTTGAAATTTGGAAAAATCTCTTTAGTAATTGGATTCCATTTCAATAGGAGACAATCTTTGTTGCACCACTATTCACAAATTCATTTTACAACCAAATTATTTGTAATTATTCAATAGTAGTTATCAAATTTGGTGTTGTTGGAGGGAAATTGGATTCTCAATTGCTTATAAGAGTTTTCTAGGTGTCTTAGCTCTATTCTAGCTCTATTTTTATATAGTTTTTGCTCTATTTTGAACTTAGTTTTTGGCCATTTTGGTGTTGTGGATCAATTGCTCTACTTGCTGGAATTTTTGTGTGACTCACCTAAATTTGCTTGAAACTTTGTATTCCAAGGTTTTTGGGTGTTTTAAGTAAAACTAATAGCAAAAGCTATTATGTGCAATGTTTTTAGGTTAAAGGAGATTTCTACTACAAGAGATTGAAGAATCCATCTAGAAGCCTATGAGAATGCACAGATTTACAAAGAGAAGACCAAGGCTTTCCATGATAAGAAAATTACAAGGAAAGAATTTGTGTTTGGAGACAAAGTTTTGCTGTACAAGTCCCGTTTAAAGCTTATGTCCAGTAAGCATTGTTCTAAATGGGAAGGTCCTTATACTATTTCTAATGTTTTTCCTTTTGGTACAATGGAGCTATTGGAGGGAAGTTCAAAGTGAATGGCCATAGACTTAAGCATTTTTCTAAAGGAGTTCCAAGGAATGAGAAAGAAAGCTCCAGCTTTACAATGCAACCTAGCTTGCCCAGTTGTATACTTTTCCTTTTCACTTTTCATATTGTATTGTCTATCTTTTGGTTGGATCTTGTACTAACATTAAGGACAATGCAATGTTTAAGTGTTAGAAGGAGGGGATAACTATTTCATTTTATCTTTTCTTTGTTTTGTTTTCTTTAAAGAAAAAAAGAAAACATTTTTGAAAAAAATTGAAAAATATTGTGATTTTTTTTTTTAAGTTTTAGTGGAAGTTGCAAGTTGAAATTATTATAGTTTGGATGCATTTTGACATGACAAGTGATAGATTATGTGTTTTGATTTAAGTAAAGTGGCAATGAATTTGATTTCAATGAATTATTTTGATAGCTATGGGCTCGTAAAGATTTGAGCCTTATTTATTCATTTCTAGTATGTATTCACCTATCATTACTTTCACTCTAAAACTTATCTTGATTATTTGTTAAGGCCACATTTGCATTTGCATGTATGAAAATAATAAAGCATTCATTTCTTTTATAGCTAGTTAGCCAAATAGTTAACCCTTATATGTATTTTATTCATTGTTTAGCCACTTTGGACCTTGTTTTATTTTCTTTTTGAATCCTTAGTCATGAAAAGTGAAAATAAATATTTTCTTACATTGTTTAAAGAGGCCTTAAGGATTTCAAAAGCATTACATTTGATTAGGATGGATAAAGGTTTGTTTTGCATCATTTAGGCCATTATTATTAAGAGTTGAGAAAGATGTTAAAAAAAGGGAAAAAAATGAAAATGAAGATTAAAAAAATGAAAAAAAGAAAAAGAGAATGAAAAGGAAAAATCAAAGAAAGAACTATTTTGAGTTTTGTTTGTATTTACTTATACTAGTTGGAAATAGAACATTAAAATACACATTTTTTTCTTATCATAAGTTTCCTTTTATCGCTTTTGAGTTTCTAAGATGTCCATTTGTTGTTTATTTTTCCTTGCTCTTGTATATCCATTCATTTCATACTCTAACCCCATTATAACCTTGAATAAAGTTCTTTTGATTTGTGCATTACATTTGGCATAGATGATAGAGATTTAAAAGATAGACAAGTTTATAGTAGTGAGGTTTTACTAGGTAAAATTTGAGTGATACACATTGCCCCTTAACAACTTGAGAGTTGAGGTAAACATTTATCCTATATGAGAGGTTATACACTTTAATTCATTCTTGTCAAATGAAATTACCATAAAAACTTGCTTTCTTGATACAAGTAAAGTTAACTTTGATTGTTGAAATATTGAAGAGATGTGATTAACTTGTGATTTTTACGCTTTCTTTTTTCATTTTCATTCTCCACTTGCCATTTTATTGTCACTTTAGATTTTGAGTTCTGCCCAAAAGTGCAAAAGCACAAGTGTGGGGGAGTTTGATAATTCATATGTTTTCTATATTTTTACCCATTAATTGTGAACTTTTTATTAATAATTTGATAATAATTTAGCTTTATTGGATATTGTTTAGAGTAAGAGGTGAAATTTTATCTTTTGGAATTTTATTGCATAAATTGGGTATTTTAATGATTTTATTTTCTAGATGACAATTATATTTCATAGACCATTGATTTTGTTTCATTTTCTTTTGACTTGGGAATTTTATGAAAAGAGGTGTGGCATATAATATAAGGATGGAGTTTCACACAGCATTCTCTCTCTCAGGTCCCACTCATTGCACAACTCACTACACAAACATTGAAGCATGGGTAAAACACTAGAACTTACATAATTCACATAGATTTCACGCTACATTATTCCATGTGGAAGCATACATTGTAATTATCATACACTCCACTCTCTCCATGCATTACACTCCCACGTAACTCTCTCATCAATACACACTCAATTCCCTCCATGAAATGGATCACAATGCACGACCCTGTCCTTCACTTGATACACACTCACGGATCCATAAATCATACATGTCCAGACTTGCATAATCACATTCTCCATTCATCCACATCACATAAATGTAGCACTCCAGCACAATAATTCATGTGGAATCATAAAAGGAAGGCACAAGTCAATGCACAGACATGCAGCATCTCCATACATCCACACATAGCACTTATTAACGCATTCCACTCCTCATACATACAAACATATTCACAAAGAGAAATGCATAGTTGGACACACATATAAGCACAATTGACTCATGGCTATTTCACAATCAAATTTAACCATTCACATGGTTACAGACAAATCATGCACAGGATTTTTACATAAGCTCACACATAGACATGGTTTCATTCAGTCTCTCATGCATGTTACACATACATGCATAGCTAGATGATAAAGGAGGCTTGGGTTTGAAGGAAGAAAATCGTGACTCGCGTGGAGGGCATGATAGGCACAGGAATGAAGAAGTATGTGAGAGGTATTGTGGAGGGGTAGATTCTCAAGTTCTAAGAGGAGGGATCACATGTGATAGAGAGTAAAGAGGAGGGCCATGGGTTTGAGGGGTTTAAAATGGGAGAGGGATTAAGAAGCCTTGGATCTATGGAAGGGTGTGAGACATGATTGGAGAGACACAGAATAAGGGACTCTGGAGCTCTGGAGGGGAGAAGGACACACCACATCAAGATCCATCATCCACCCCCTATTCGTGAAGCTCAATAGCTGTATATCTTCACCATCATTCCTTCATTCATTCTCCTCTAATGAGAGCTTGATTCTTTTATGTAGCTAGATTGGGACAAAGGCTTTGGAATGTAAATTTGAATCTAAGACAAATGCCCTAAGAATTGGCTAATTTTCTTCTTGTAATGTTGCAAATTTTTGGTTTTATAAGTCTAGATTTAGCTTGTAATAACTTGAGAATTATAGCTAAAATTTTGGATTAGATTCTTGAATTTGTTAAGCTATTGGATTGACATTTTGGATAATGAATTGGGGATCAATTATTTTGTTTAGTGGTTGCACATTTTGTTCCCTTTCCCTCTAAATTTTCAACTTGATTAATGCAATGGTTATTATATAATCTTGCTGGAATTTTGTGTTTAATTATTGATTTGAGGAATCTTGATGTTTGATTGGTTAATTAGGCATCTAAAATAGAAGTGCAGAACCAATGAAAACCAATTGATCTCTTTTTTTGGTGTGTCCAAGGACCTTAATTTAAGGATTAACAAGTTAGTATAATCTTGAGGTTTTACAAGTCATTAATTTGCTAATTTCTTGCATCTTAAGTGGTCACTTGAGAAAATTAATTAGGAATACATCAAAGAAGATGAGGTCATGTTCTTAGTGAAATCTAATTTGAATGATAAGAATCAAACTTCAAAGAATTCACTCAAGGCTAGTTACACTTATTTGTTTAATTGTTGTCACTTCTTTTGATTCTAGTTATCAGTTTTATTTTACTTCTTGAATTGCTTTTAATTTCAATCATTAAACCCCCAATTGATTTATGAAATTATTAGTTTTTAAGTTGCATTTGACGTTTGGAAAATTCTCTCTAGTAATTGGATTCTATTTCTGTGGGAAATAATCTTAGTTGCACCATTAATCACAATTTCATTTTACAACCAAGTTATTTGTAACTATTTGACAATAGTTATCAAACACTCATCAATTTTTTTGTAACATTAGGAGCATGCAAAATTTCTTTCATCAGCAAACATTTTCCATTATTACATGGTAGAATAAAGGAACCAATAGTTTGGATTTTAATTCCATTACCATTACCCTTAAACAACTTCTTACTAAAGTAAGATATTGGAAGCTCAATTTGATTAGGATCATTAGTAACATGATTACTTGCACCATTGTCCATATACTAAGCATTATCATTTACTATTTGTGGTAAAGTCATGTAAGCAGAGTATCCTTCAAAATTGTTGTGTCCTGCACTAGCTTAGTGGAAATCAGATTTCTTATTTGACTCTGATGATCTAATGAAGCTTTTATCAAATCTATAATAGTAGTTCATAGCAATGTGTCTGGCCTGGTTACAAACATGAAAAATGGGCTTGTTATTTTTGCTAAAATTTCTTCCATGACCTCTCAATCCACAACCTCCTCTTTGACCAATACTTCTCCATTGTCCTCTTCCATCTTCAAGAAGTTGACTGCAATTCTATGATTGGGTGGTACTAACAAGTCTTGTCATATTAGCAAAGGAACCTCCAATGTTCAAATTAGCCATGCAATTTCTAGATTTATATGTGAGAAGAGTTTCTTGCAAATCAAGCCAAGTGAGTTCTTGTTTGTCAGAATCGAGTATGTATTCAGAATCGAGTCTAGCCAAGGTGTAAGTAATTAAATCACTTAAGGAAATAGGATTCCAGCCAATGTAAAGTTATCTGAGAGGCTTCACATTTTATTCAAGTATTCTTCAATAGTCATGGTTCCCTCGCTTGTCCTCTAAAGTTCTTGTAAAGAGTAACTCTGGATGTGGTGTGAACACTTGAAAGATCTTTGGCAACTTTCCAAAAATCTTTAGACATCTTACATTGTATCATTTGTGAAGTTATTTCTAGGTTCATTGAATTTAACAGCCACCTAAAAAGAAGTTGATCAATAGCGACCCACTTCCTATATTCTAGGTTCACCTTAGTCTCTGCACCTTTAAAGATCATCTTAGGAGGGGGCGCTTTTATGTCGAGAATAAAGCCATCCAACTTATGTCCTCAAAGAATAGGGAGGATCAAAGATTGCCACAGTAGGTAGTTTCTTCAATCTAACTTGACAGAGACAACCTGATTGAGTGGACTAATGAATGAGTTGTTTTTTATATCACTAAGAGAAAACGCCACAAACAGCTTGTTGGTTGAAGAAGAGGATTTTGTAGAATCTATGGCGTGAGCCTAAAGTTCTAATACCAAGATAAGAAAAATTAAGAGGCTTTGAAGAATCTATAGTGCTCAATATTGGCTTTTTTACTAAGAACCAGGCATTACATTACTCTTGATATATTACCTGAGACGATTACAAGTGATTACAAGCTTCTATATATAGTGCTAAGTGGCAAAGAATAAAGAATCTCTAAAGAACAAAATCTCTATAGCCAATGCATAAATGACAGATCAATAACAAAAAGAATAAATGTGATAAAACCAATAAAAAGGTGACTAAATACAATGAGCATCAAATAAGTTGGTAGGACACTGACTAGATGCACTGATTAGTGTATGATTAATTCCTAACAATGTTCATCTCTGTTTGCTATTAAACTCAAACGCAAAGCCCTATTTAGCCACCACAGCCTTCCTCTCTAGCCTGAGAAGCTTCCTCAATCTTCTTCTCCATCGCGATTTGCATCGTTAACCACAGACTCAAATAACTTCACTAAATTTCTATTATGTGCATAAGTCTTTGGAAGAACCACACCCTAAAAGCTAGCTTTTGAGATGTGGTTCTCTCAAGAACTTATACTCATAATAAATGGTGCTTTCATTGAGAGTCAGCTAACTAAAAAGGGTTACCTGCAGAGGGTTCTGACTGGCAGAGGGGCTGCACTCTACGACATTTCACTCAGCGGTGCTTCACTCGATCATAGTCAGCCCCTCCGTCGGTCAAAACCCTTCGCAGGTAGCCCTTTTTCGGTTGGCTAACTCTCAATGAAAGCACCATTTGTTATGTGGATAAGTTCTTGGGAAAAACACACCCCAAAAGTTATAAGTCCTACATCGGGAAGCCTCACAAGTGAACTAAGATTTATAAGTTTAAGGGGCTCTCCATTCTAATAGGCTAGTCTTTTAGAATGGGTTCTCCCTTTGGGCTTGTACTCATTACATTTGTACTTTCATTAAGAGGACGATGGTCACAAAAAGGGCTACCTACGGAGGGACTGACCAAGAAAAAGGCTGAGTGAAGCGCCGCTAAGTGAAGCATCACAAAGTGGAGCCACTAGGGACGTCGGCTCTCGAAAGGGTGGCATTGTTATGAGTCCCACATCGGGAAGCCTCACAAGTGAAGTGAGGTTTATAAAGTTAAGAGGCTCTACCTTCTAATAAGCTAGTCTTTTGGAATTGGCTCTCCCTTTGAACTTGTACTCATTACAATTTCCACCATCCAATTCCTAAGATATCCCCTTTTCTAATCTAACCATACACTTCATCCTGAGTTCCCCACTACTATTTACACTTCTTGATTGCAACTGATTTAGGAATCCAGCAATCCACGCATACAGAAAATTCCGAGCCCAAGCAAGCATAATAGCATGAAGCATCGTCTCTTTCTCCCCCCCCCCCCCCCCCCCCCCCCCCCCCCCCTCCTTCTTTTTTAAATGAAGCATCAGTTTTGAAATTCAGAAAACACTGTTTATGAACAGAGTGCTGACATTGGCCACAACGAAGACACTCCGCATACGCTTAAATAAAAACAAAGCATATTTGGTAAGATTCATGGAATGAAAACATTTCCTGCAGAGATGAACTTTACACTATTTGGCATCAGGATCTAGCGTCCAAACTTACCATCCATTACAAACGTCAATCCTGAAGCCACAAGCAGGGCAATTCATGGAGGATTGGAATTGGAATGTATAGGACTTTCACCTGCAGAGATGAACTTTACACTATTTGGCATCAGGATCTAGCGTCCAAACTTACCATCCATTACAAACGTCAATCCTGAAGCCACAAGCAGGGCAATCTGTCAAAAAGGGAAGAACCCTTGTTTTCTTCTGCGATGGAGGATTGGAATTGGAATGTATAGGACTTTCACCTGACTCAGATATTTCGGAATTGCTTAAGATTGTTCGGACATTGTGCGGACATTGTGGGGATTTTATGGGTGTAGCTGTCTTTGTTCCTCTGGTTGAATGAGCTTCATCTTCATCGTCGGTCAAGCCCGATGAGATTAAACAAAATTTTGGCCAGGAAATAGAGACTGTTAGGGCATTGCAGAGGGCATATTGGCCGACGAATGAGAGCCGTTAGGGTGTTTAAAGCCACGTGCTATGTCTGCGAGTGACACTTGGATAAACAAGCACTTCAAAAGATTAAAGGAAATCAACGCTGATAAGACCAGCCTTCCTCCCCCCAGAAAAAACAAAAGACACGTGTATATAATCATTTTAAAATTGTACTGAACATTAAAGATATTAATTTTAATTTTACTAATTTAATTATAATTAAACGACTAATAATTTAATTTAATATATGTAATATATAAAAGTTATAAAAACTATATTGTTAATAAGCTTGTCCATGAATTGTGTATTTTTTTTGTTTATTTTTGTTTACTTCTTTTGTAGTTTAAATTTAATTTTAATAGTACAGTCTCTTGTGTTATTGGCACAAGGCCACTCTAGTTAAATATTTTTTTAAACTTTATATAGTAAAAACTTAATATAACAAATGAGAAACACAAGGAGGGAATAAAAAAGAACCGTGCACTAGACTTGGTTAATACTGTGCATAAGGAAGGAATCACGGTGGGTGTTTAAAGTGAAAAGTGAATATATATATATATATATATATTAATGTTGGTTTGTGTAGGCATTATCAAACGGGAGGTCCAAGAGTTGTCAGCGTTGGCAGCGGCGAACAGGTACAAGGAGGAGTGGTACTTGGCGTTCTTTGTGTGCCCAAAACAAGACAAAGTGGTGGGATCCCCACTGGATATCGCGTGCAGAGATGGGACAAGGCAGTACACCGATTTCATATGGTCCGAATTGCTTCTACATTCACACAATAATACTTCAGACCCGACGAAGCAACCCTCCAAAACTTCCGCGACTGGGTCCTATCCTCCACGTTTCAGTTATTTTGGAAAACGATAGCCGAGGAACTACAGGTGTTGTCATGTTGGAGGAGGACGGATCCACATTTTATTTTCTACTTAATCCTTCCTTCTCTGGTTTTTTTTTCCCCTGCTCCTTCGCTTCTTTTCTACCAGAAAGAGGGCACTGTGACCCAATTATTGCATTTAATAATAATCTCTCCCTCTAATTTTTCTACATACTCAATTGAGTTCATATTCTTAATGGCTTTATGTAAGCATATACTTAAATGTGAAGGATTAAATCTACTAGTTAACTTCTAATCCTTATTTCATTACTACAGCTAGTAGCAATTTGGTGATTAGATTTTGACAATAAGTTATTCAATTTTCTAAAATTAAAGGATAAGTTGAGCTTAAAATAGAGCCATCAAATACTCTATTATATATATATAAAAGACAAAACTATTAGAAGAAATGTATGAAGATTATGTAAAATTAAAACACCAAATTTATTTACTTGTAGAAGACATAGTCACATACTCATGAAATTAATGTAATGACTATGAATTTTTGAGAGTTTGAAAAGATTATGACTCCCCGTCATAACTCTTAATAGGACATGTTGTAGAGTCACACAACAATTAGAATTGACATAAGTATAGAGGAGACCTAACCATCACTAAATAAATCTTAATACCTTTCCATTATGAGCTTATAGGTTAAGGCCTACACTATTATCTACATTAATCAATCTCATAGATATCTAACTCAAAATAATAGGATCGCTAATTTTAATAAATATGCTCAAATACATCTTATATGGATTATACATTAGCCATAAGAATTAAAATTTAAAATTAAAATTAATTGCAACCAACAAGAATTATTAGATAATTCTAACATTCTCTTACTTGAGCAAAATTAATTTTTTATTTTTAATTTAAAAACTTTTATTTTGAAAATGATTCTTAAGCTAATGATTAATTTTATAAACATATGATTCAAGATACAATATTTGAATATGACTCTATCTAACTAAAGTTAAATGACATTAAATCATGGCAATCATTATACCTTTTATTGATATAAAACCTTTTATGGTTACAAATACCACCAACTTCGTTGACTAGTCACTAGTGTAGAATGGGGCAAAAAAAATAATATGTCAATGTGATCTAATAGCTAAACTTTTTTTTTTTTTACCAATCCTCACAATTTCTCCAAATGCCTCAAAGTCAAAGAAATTGCAAGGTTGTCAAAAACCATCATACCTTAACTCCAATATGACATCAACCATAGGCATAGTGGTCCTAATGACAATAAGTTTCAAAATTTTGCAATCAATATATATACATATATGTGTACAAATATACATAATAATAAAAATTTAGTACATTATTAATTGGCTAAAATATTAGTTATGCAAACATTAAAACTATCCAAAAAAAAATGTCTAATACTATAAGAAAATGATATAAATCTCAAACTTCCCCTAACCAAACATATCAAAAGAACTCACAATACCCTCAATATGTTTTTTAAACACAACGAGCCTAAGTCTTTTAGTTAAGAGATCAGCTAGTATAGAATCCATATTGAGTATAACTATTTCATTACTCTTTACAAGATCTTTAACTGTTAAATATTTCAACTCTAGATACTTAGAACTACTAGTAGTTTTATTGTTCTTAGTGTAAAACACTACAGCACTATTATTACAATAAATTCTTAATGGTTAAGCAACCGAATCCATAATATGAAATCCTGCCATCAAATTTCTCAACAAAACAATATGTATAACAGCAACATAACAAGCAATAAAACTCCACTTGCATAGTGGAGGAGGCAATAAGAGTTTATTTCTTACTCTTCTAGGATATCACACCTTTAACTAATATGAAGATGTAGCCAGAAGTCAACTTCCTATCATCAGAGCACCCAGCAAGATCTGAATCAATATATCCTATTATCTCCAAGTTGTCAACTCTTCTATACACAAGCATATATTCTTTATTTTTTTATAGGTACCTCATTACTTTCTTTGCAATTATCCAATGGGCATTCCCAATATTCAAAACACCAACTATGAAAGATATGTCGGACCTACTGTATACTTGAACATTAAGCTCCCCAATGCACTATTAAAAGGTTTGTCTTTCATCTCTGCCTTTTCAAACTTATTTCTAAGACACTGTTCCTTATCAAATTTATCCCCTTTAATGGCTAGAACATCTCCAAGTTTATGATTCTACATATTAAATATCTTTAGAACTCTATTAATGTAAACAGTTTAAGATAACCCAAGCATATAACATAATCTATCCCTATGAATCTCAATTCCTAGCATAAATGATGCTTTTCCAAGATGCTTCATGTCAAAGAACCTAGTGAGCATGCATTTGGTCTCATGAAGCAAACCTAAATTATTACTAACAAGTAAAATATCATCCACATACATTACAAAAAAGATGAATTTACTTCCATTAATCTTGATGTATATACATTGGTCAACCTTATTTTCTTCAAAACCCAAAGGAGTTACTATCTCATCAAACTTCAAATATCATTGTCTAGAACCTTGTTTCAAACCATAAATGGATTTTTTTAATCGACAAACTAGATGCTCATTAACTCTTGCTTGATAATCCTCAGATTGTGGCATATATACTACTTCATTTAGGTTACCATTTAAAAAGGCTATTTTGACATCCACTTGGTGTAACTTCAAGTTAAAGTGAGCTAGAAGTGCCATAATGATTCTAAGAGGATCTTTAGTCAATATCGATGAAAAAGTCTCATTAGAATTAGTACTTTTTTTTTAGGTAAAGCCTTTAGCCATAAGTCTAGCTATAAATATCTCAATCGTATCCTGTGAATCTTTCTTTGTTTTAAATGCCCACTTCTAACTGGTTTACAACTATTGGGTAATTCTACGAGCTCTTATACTTTATTGTTAGTCATAGATTTAATTTCCTCATTCATAACATCTATCCACATATTAGACTAAGAAAAAGAAACAACTTTCTAATAATTCTTAGGGTTAACAATATCTCCAACATCATAGGCATCTTTACTAAGATAGACCCTAAAGTCATCAGTGATAGCAGGTCACCTCTATCTAATTAATATCCTTTCAAGCATTTGTTCAGCTAGTTCAATTAGTTGTGGAACCTTAACCATAGCAGGGGGATCTATCACATCCTTAATAGGAGGATTAACTATGTCCTCAGTTAGAAGGTGATTTTTAATAGAAGTCTTAGATGGTATGCTATTATAAAAAATAGACAAAGGCAAAGAGATAGACTTAAATATATCTATTATAGTCTTATGAGATGGAACAATAGATTCTGCTAGGTCAAATTCCAAAAACTTAGCATTCATAGATTCCACAATTTTGACACCTCTACCAAGACAAAAAAAATACACCCTTTTCAAGAAATTTGGATAGCCAATGAAAGGAATTACTAGTTTTAGGGTCTATCTTCTTTTCTAAGGGATTATAAATTTCAACTTCTGATAGGCAACCCAAAACATGAAGTAATTCAAACTGAGTTTCCTTCCTATCCAAAGTTCAAAAGGTGTTCTTGGAACAGACTTGCTAGGAACTCTGTTTAGCATGTAAAGGACTGTTTTTAAGGCCTCACCCTATAGGAATTTTGGCAAGTTACATATACTCATTATGCTCCTCATCATATCCTTAAGTGTGCAATTACTGCTTTCAACTATAGCGTTTTGTTCAAGATTACTAGGCATGGTGTATTGTGGAATACTTCCACAATCTTACAAGTATTTAGCAAAAGGTCCTATATGTTGCCATATGGCATCATATCTACCACAATACTCTCCATTATGGTCAGATCTCACTATCTTAATGACCCTTCCTAATTGCTTTTCTACCTCAATTTTAAAAATTTTAAATTTTTCAAGAGCATCAGATTTTTCTTTAATCAAATAAAGATAGCTAAATCAAGAAAAGTTTTTAATAAAAATGATAAAGAACCTATTACCACAAATAGTAGGAAAAATGGTCTATTAATATCTGTATGAATGATTTCTAAAAAACTTAAGCTTCTAGTCACCCATTTCTTTTTACTTTTAGTGAACTTTCCCCTAATACAATCCACATAAGTTCCTAAATCATCAAAGTTTAAGGAAGGTAAAATATCATTTTTAATTAATCTTTCAATTTTTTCCCTAGAGATATGACATAAATGTTCATGCCACAATAAGAAGGATTTTTCTTTAGTTTTAGACCTTTTGGCAACAACATTCTCTACATTCAAAGATGAAGAAATATTATCAAAAACTAAAAATAATCTATACAAACCATCCACTGAATATCCATAACTAACAACTTAGGAGTTCAACATTAAATTTATTTTTCCATTTCCAAAAGTAAAACAAAAGCCAATCTTATCTAGACAAGAAATTGAAATTAAATTCCTCTTAAAGCGAGGTACATAAAAAAATATCTTTCAAAATAAATTCATATCCAGTTGCCAAAACTAAATGAACATCTCGCACTAAATTCACACTACTTTAAGATCATTTTTTTACCCTCAACTTGCTTTCTCTTGGATTTGGTTTCCTTAAGTTTTTAAACTCTTGTAAAAACACAGCAATATGGGTTGTAGAACCACTATCAAGCCACCAAGAATTAATAGAGACAGCAGCTAAGTAAGACTCACAATAAACAAAGACTAAAGGATTACCTCCAAATTTCTTCTTATTCTCTAACCAAGCCTTGAACTTTGTATAGTTATTTTTTTTATGCCTATTTCCCTTACACCAAAAATATCATATATTTTTCTTAAAAGCAGCTAGTTTAAGACCCTTTACATTGTGATGTTGACCATTACCTAGTTTCTTTGAGCTCTGATTCTTATAAGGAGCATTAGATTGATTTTTCTTATGTTTCTAGTTGCCTTTGCTAGAATGAGGTTTATCATGGGAAGTCAAGAAAGCTAGATCATGGGATAGATTACTCTTTTCTTTCTTGAGTTTCTCTTCTTTAACCATGTATTTGGTAATAAGGTCATTAATGATCCATTTCTCATCAAAAGTATTATAGGCAGTTTTGATTTGTGTAAACTTAATAGGCAAGCAATTCAAGGCATGTGCGACAAGTTTTCATTTAGGTCAATACTATAGGCTTTCAATTTGGTTTAAATGTGAACCATCTTTAAAATAAGTTCCCTTGCTCTTTCATTATTATCATACCTCATGTCAATCAACTATTTCATTCAATATCCAGACTCAACATTATTAGAAACTAGGTATCTTTTCTCCTAATTGTAAAGAATTATTTAGCACTTGTAGTTTCAAGTAAGCCATGAAATAGGTGCTAAAAAATGGTCCTCTTAATAGCAATTAAACTAAGTCTATTGGATTTCTCCCATCTGGCAAAAAGTTCTTTTTGTTTAGCTATACTTTTTTCATTCACTTCAAACTTACTATAACGTAATGCTAGATCAAGATCAGCAATTTCTAAAAAGAATTCTAAGTCTTGCTTCCATTTGTTATAATTTGATCCAATCAAAATCTCAATTAAAGTAGAATAGTTATTCATGGAAAAAGTAACTGTAAAATAGGAATGCATTAAAATAAACAACAAAAGCAATTTATACTCAACTTTAATGAAAATGAGCTATCACAATAAGGTGAATATATTAGCATATTCTCCTTTTGGTAGAATATATAAATCAACATATTAGCACTTCAAATGAGTTAATCAATGAGAATTTACTGGCTTTAGATACATACCCTCTTTAGGTAGATAGATATTCTAGACCAATGCATTCTCCAATAACTTCATCTTAAATCAACTTCTAATTATAACATACAATAACCCCCTTTAGGTAGGTTATGACATGAAATAATCGAAAGCTTTTCTTAAATTACAAAGGAAGTTTTATGAACCAATATGAGTAATTCCACTTTGGTGGCAATCACCTATGGTAATTCATGAAAATCCTTCCACAAGGATTAATTTCATTTTGCCCAAAGTCATGATGCAGTCCATAAAGAGATGTAACCTAATGTAACACTCCTACTGATCATGACTAAAATCTAGTAGCATTCACAATCAGGCTTTACACTTATACAACTCAAATATGATTATATCATTCAAAAATAAACATATTAAGACATATAATTTAGGTTGAGAGTACATAAATATACATCATCATATAGAGAAAGTGAATATCATCACAAGTTTCAAAACATAATAAATTATTTTTTCAATGTATCACTTTTTAGAATATCATCCAAATAAATATTAAAATATATTTTATACATCAATATTTATATAAAAAATATTTAAGGTGGTCAAAAAATTACAAAACACATTCTAAAAATCATATTTAAAAAATGGATTACAACACAAAAAATAACACAAAAAAATTCCACCTATGGAGCTCACACTCTCCTTCACTCTCCTAAGCCATGAGTGGGCATGTTTCAAGACTTCATCTTCTACCTTTGGTGGGTCAACCCGCTTGCTGAAATGGGTTAGCCATACCCTTGGGAATGGAGCTCATTTTTTGTGCATTTTTCTTGTGATATGGATTATGTTCATAATTTCATCCCAAACACATTAGCACCAAAAACCATAATTGTTACAAAGGATTCATGGGTTTTTAAAGCAAGAAAGCTCTCCTCTAGTAGAGGTCGACGAAGCTCAGTCTTGATGGTTTTTTTATGCATTTTTCTTACAATTTTCGTATAGATTTCATTTATAACTTCATCCCAAACACATTAATACCAAAAGCCCCAAATTTTCTCCAAGAATTACATGGTTTCAATGCACAAAAAGCTTCTAAAAAATCCCTCCCATAACCAAAAATTTTTTAATGAAATTTCCATGGAAATAATCAATTTTTGATGTAATTGAAACATGGGTTCCTCTTATATGATCAAGAGGAATGTAATGTTTGAAAATTATTCATCAATTTAAAGTTTTTTGTGAGAATGGAAATTTATTCTTAAAACCCTAACCAAAATTTTAAACTCAAAATTCTCCCTCTATGGTGCACAATAATTCACAACTCAAGTGCCAATTGATTCAAAATTTCAAATTCTACAAAAGCCCTAAGGTCTTAAATTTCAATTTTTTGAAAATCATCCAATTAAAATTTCAAAACTTACATGGACGAAAATAGTTAAAGATTCAATTTTAAAGCATATAATCATGTCTTCAAATGAACTATTAGGTCCTAAATCATATAATTTTTCTTTGACATCAATTGTTATAAGAAATTTATGAAGATTACATGAAATCAAAACACCAAATCTACTTACTTGCAGGTCATATACTCACAAAATCAATGTAATGATTCTGAATCTTTGAGAGTTTGAAAAGACTAGAGCTTCCTCTGTATCTCACACTCCTTGTCACAACTATTAATGGGACAAGTTGTAGAGTCACACAATAATTAAAATTGACGTGAGTATAGAGGGGGTTTGGCAATATTAAATAAATCTTAATGCCCTTCTATTATGGGCATATAAGTTAGGGTGTACATTATTATCCACACTAATCAACCTCATACATATTCAACTCAAAATAGTAGAATCACCAATTTTAATAAGTGGGTTCAAATGTATCTTATATGGATCATAAATTAGTCTATTTTTATTTAAATAAAATTTTAAAATTAAAATTGACTGTAGCCCATTAGAACTACAAGGTAATTCTAACAAAAACATACACGTCTCCAACTTGATAATATTGTTGTTATGACCTTGATTATGATCCCTTTCATTTGTATGGTTTGGAACTATTCCACAAGGTTTAGTGATAGACAACGCCACAAGGTCCAAGGGAAGCTATATGGGTGAGTAAGAATTAACAAAGAATGGAGAGGAAGGAGGAAAAGGTTGAGCTGAGATTGAGTGGAGATTCAAAGGGGTTTTATAACGAGAAAGGAGTGGGGATCCTGAAGGACAAACAGGACTTTAATGAACGATTTTTCTTTTTCTTTTTCTTTTCTTTGTATTTAAAAGCATATGTGAAGGTTTGGTTATCCCTTTTGGCCCAAATTAATATTGTAGTCTACAGGGAAATCTCCTCCCTGCACACCAGTAGGAAAAGGCAACGAGAACAGTATTCGTGATTTTATTTCCACGGCTCATACTATTAATTCTTTAAAATTCATTACCATCCATTAATTATTATTATTTTTTCTTGCTCAACAACCATTAACTTAGTTCTAATTCAAAAATTTTTTTATTACCATTTTAGTCCTAACTGAGTTAAGTTTATAATTAAAATGATGTGTTATTTAAAATATTATGACTAATTTAATGATAATAAATTTTTAAGTATTAAATTGATGACAATAAACAAGATAGTCGTTTTTGTTCTTTTATGCAAATTCACTCCCGATTTCATAGAAAATTGATAATATTGCAAATATTAGTAAAATACGTTTCCATTTCCCCTATCTCCTCCATTTCCCCTATCTCTGTCTTTCTCGTGGGTAAAAACCCGTTAATTATTTTGTTATGTTGAAAAATAGAAAAGCAACTCTTTCACCATTGACCTTTAAATAAAATTGTCTAAGGAGATGTCAAATTTTGTACCTAATAGTGCCGCAAAGGACACGGTGAATTTTTAATAGAATATTTACTTGCAATAAGGAGTAGTTTCATGAAAATAATTTTTTGTCTGTGCCGTGAACTAAATATATACGTACAAAAAACTAATAAAATCTTACAAAGTATGCAATTGAGTGGCGGTCATGTTCACTAACAGTTATTTTGATAAATTTGTATTAATTCTTTCTTTTTGTTCTTGAGAGCAAAATATATATGGATTAAACTTAGATGCCATTTTTTATATTTTAACAAGTTCTCTAATCAAATTATAAAGTATGTAAACAATTTTCAAAAAATCCAATCATATTTTGTTGAGTTATAAAATACTTTATACTTATTTACAAAAATCATATATTTCTCATATTTTAATTGGAGAATTTGATAACAAAAATATAACTAACTATTCATATAAGTTCTTTCCATTGTACATGTATACATTTCTAATCTTAGTTAAAATACCAAATACTCAACCATTAGAGCATTGAAGTCCAGAACATAGTTAGGGCACTTTCACTCCAGCCTACATCTTGGGAAAGCCAATATTAACATCTTTTAATTTGGCATTATAAGAAATAACAATAATATTTTTAGAAATTAAGGATATTTTATTTTTTATAAAACATATTTTTCAGATTTTTTATCAGAAAGAAAGAACTTTTTTCTTTTCTTTAGCCATTCCCATTTCGTCTTCGAAAATTTGGAGGATAACATAAAAAGCCTAAATTTGACGGGAAGTAGAATCATCTGTAGATATTATATTAGTGCATGCTTTTGTATTTCTTTTTCGTACCATTCTCGATACCCCTGGAAGCCCTTTCATCTAAAGCGTCTCACAGCAAGAAAATTCAACATTCCTTCTTTCTGATCAACAAAAAACTAGTCCATCAGAATAATCCAAGGAACACAATGCCTTTCACGACCAGTATCATAAGTAAACACTAAAAACTAGGAATATCAGAATAAATAAGATCACAAGTAAAAGCAAAAAACCGAGGATAACATAAATAATAAGAATATAAGCAACTCTTTTGCTTCTTTAAGATGAAACCAAACAAACAAACGACTTCATAACACAGCCATTACAGAATGTGTGATCAATTCGATTCCCACCTATTGTTTTTGCTAAATGTGTTATCAATTGCAGTTTAGTTTTATCCATGTTTCTGTGCTAGCATTAAGACTTCAATTTCTTATAGACTTTTAGCGAGCTTGTCTGGAATTTCAGTGCCTTCCTGTGTTCTCTTAAAATAAATTCTACTGTTTTCTATCGGCCAAAAAAAATTTTTTTTTTCTAACTTTGTCTTTCTCTATTTTATTGAGGAATTTTAAAATTTTGAAGAAAATCTTATTTTAGTCCTTGACATATAGTTAAACTTTCAATTTGGTCCTTTATAGATCCCTTCTTTTACCTCAGTCCCTCAATCATTAAAATCATTAAAATGGTTGCAATATTACCCTTCCATTCCATTCTCATCCAAAATTTAATGCCAAACCTAAAACATCTGCTAACTTGGATGTGATTTCCCACCCCTATTAATTGTGGACTAGATTTGCCACCCAATAATGTCCAAGCCAAGGAACTATTGGGTTTGATGATAAATTTTGGATGGAAGGGCAACGTGCAAGCATTTGAATGATTGAAGGATTAGACTGAAATCATTAATTATTTGTGGAAGACCAAATTGAAGGTCCACCTATCTATCAAGGACCATGATAGGATTTTCCTCTCAACTTTTTATTTCCCATTTTCTTTTCTTTAGGGCCTACGTTGAAGTTATAGGGTTACTTCAAGAGCATTTTGACTAGGACAAAACTAATACTATAAAGCTCTTTAGGTGTTTGCTATAAATAATCTGGGAGAGAAAATATATTATGGTAAGCTTAATTGAATTGATACTAAGCAAGAAAAATCTTATTAGTGTTTATAGAAGAGTTATTTGTACATCAATTACAAGTTGCTTGTGTCCTCTATATAGTAGGAAAGAATCTTAGTAACTATGAGCTACTTAGAGTTATAAAGTGCTCAAGGGAAATTATACAAAGAATTAATTCTAGCTAAATAAAATACCAACAGTTATATCTCATGATGTAACATCTCCCCTCAAACAAGTGGGTGTAATTGTAACCCTGAGTTTGTCATGAAATGGCCAAACAAGAGAGTGAAACAGTGGTTTTGTGAGACAGTTAGCTAGTTGATTTAAAGATGGCACATACTAAATAGATAGTTGCTTGGAAAGAACCTAATCACAAACAACATGAATAAATATTTTAATATGTTTTGCTTATGCATGATAAATAGTGTTAGAGGCTAAGGCATTTGCATTGATATTGTCACACCATATAAATGGTATTTGCTTGATAAGAAACTAAATCTTAGATAATAAAGAACATATCCAAGTTTAGCAGCAACACTTGCTAAAGATCTGTAACTAGATTCAATGCTCAAACGAGCAATGACTTTTTGCTTCTTAGATAATCATGAAACAATAGAATCTCCAAGAAAAACACAAAAGCCTCCAATTGATCTCCTATCATTTGGACATGATACCAAATTAGCATAAAATAAACTATAATGTCAAGAACCTCCTATGATTTGATATGAATTCCAAAATGGAACACTTTGAGGTATCTAAGGACATTTTTCATAGCTTATCATTGAAGTGTTGTAAGTGCACTAGTGAATTGACTCAATTTGCTTATGGTGAATCAAATATTAAGCCTAGTGTTGGTGAGATATTAAAGAGCTCCAACTACACTGTGAAAGATAGAAGGATCTCTCAATTGTTCTCTATCATGAATAAACAAGTTCTTTCTAGTAGCAATAGGAGTAGGATAACATGCTGCCATAGTCATGTCATACTTCTTTAGCAAATCCAAGACATATTTCCCCTAGTTTAAGTAGTTACTTTTTCATCTTTATGAATCTCAAATCCCAAAAAGTAGTGCAAGAGACCAAGATTTTTACGAGAGTTCATGTATTTAGCTTTTGAATAAACAACTTTAAGTTATTGGCTTCATTTCCTATAGCAAGAATATCATCTACATAGATCATTATCTTTTATATTAGTATCTTTAGAATCTGTGGTTTATCCTTGAACATGAATAAGAGAGCTATCACTTTTAGCATTATAAAACCCCAATCAAGAAGATTATTTCTTAGCCTTTCAAGCCATGCTCTTAGGGCTTGCTTTAAGCTATATAAAGTCTTAAAGAGTTTGTAGACATGATTTGGCTTGAGAGTATCCACAAAACCCTCTTGTTGAGTCATGTAAATAGCTTCTTATAAAAATCCATTCAAGAAAACATTATTGATATCAAGTTGCCTTACTTCATAATTAAAAGTGATGGCTATAGAGAAAATGTTTTTCATTGTAGAAGGTTTAATAACTGGGCTATAAGTCTCACCAAAATTTATTCATGGATCTTGTAGGAAGCCTTTTGCAACAAACCTAGCTTTGTATTTCTGTATAGAACCACTAGCATTATATTTTATTTGGAAAACCCCATTTACTTCCTATAACATTTTGTTGATTGCTATAAGGAACTAAGGTTCAAGATTGATTTCTCATTAAAGCTTCATACTTAGATTTCATTACAACCTTCCAATAGGGAATTTCTAAGGCTTCTAATGCCTTGGTTGGGTTAACTTCTATTTCTTTTTCCACTTTAGTGATGCTAACAAATGGATGTTTGGTTTTGAAAATACCATGTTTGCTCCTTTTGATCATATGATGAGCATTGGAAGTATTATGTACCTCATATTGAGGCTATGCATAGATTTGAATTTCATGGCTTTTAAACACTGCAAGTTGGCCAGGTATAGATGAATTACATTTATTAGCTTGTGAATTAACACAATCAATCTCTTCATGTGATTCTAAGGCATCTTATGGACTACCTAAACTAGAGTTTGAAGTAGACACTACAACAGATCTCATAGAAGGTGCATTTTTAGTTGATGCATATGAACTACAAATTATAGTTGAGTTTGTAGTTGCATGAGAAATCAAAGGGGCAGTGTTAGTATAATTTAAATCACCAATTTGTTGGCTAGATGATGACAGAGGAGCAATGGAGACAATTTTAGGTTGTTCTTGTCTAGTATTCAGACAACCATTACTAAAGGGAAAATCTTGCTCGATAAAAATGACCTCTTAAGAAAAAAATTCTTCCAATATAACTCAAACATTTGTATCTTTTACGAGACCCAATATAGCCAAGAAAAACACATTTGGCAATGTGAATATTGTATTTTGTTCAAGCTTCTCTTAAAATTTAAAAGTTAAGAAAATCAAAAATAAAAAAAAAGTGAAAGAAAAAAGAAATACAAAAAATGTAATTGCATTTATTTGTGCCTAAGTTCATTTAACTTATAATAAGTTTTTAAAGGCCTAAAATCATCTTGAACTCTTTTAAAAATATAAAAAAATAATAATATTAATTAATTAATAAAAATGCAAAAAAGTATGTTTATCCTAGTTTTAGGTGTTAATTAATTTAAGAGAATATTTTATGTTTGTTAAGCCAAATTGAGTCCATAAAATCCACAATAACTCCACACCCATGTAGCCTATAATAAAAACTAAAAATAAAAACCAAAAAAATGAAAAATAACATGAAATAAAAACATAATAAAAATAGAATGAAACACAAGATGCCATGTATTTCATCCTTTTCTTTTTGTTTCTTCTCTGCATCGACTTTCAAAGAGCAAAATGCATCATGCCAAAAGGAGAGAGTAGAGATGTAGAAAGGCAGCGTTGAAGCAAGGTAGAGATGTGAGAATGCCAAGAGGATGTTCTCCTTCCTCGAAGCTCCCCAATGTAATAGGTAAAAAGGAGGAAAGTTTCACCTTAAGCTAATCAAAAGGTAGAATGCAAAGACACATTCAGTGCAAAAGCATGAGAATGGAAAATAAAGCAAAAGGCTTAGAGACATAGTTAATGTTTCTTTCCACACAAGATCAGTTCTCTTCTGCATGTCAATTCTTTGCACAGTGCTCGCGTGCATCTCACCATGCACATCTATAAAATAATGCCATTTTGGTGTCTAATCCTAACTGCTTATATGATCTAATGGCTCCAAATCCGTCATGTAAAATAAGGCTTAAAATGCACCATTTTTAGTTTAATGAAATGGTGCATTTTGAGTTGTAAAATTCAAGGAAAAAAATGCAATCTTGTCTATCTGTTGCACCAAATTTGGACTGTCCATTCAATTTCATTTCAATGCATTATGGATCATCTTCTTCCACTAATTTTAGTGTTGAACATATCTGCTTGTCTCTTTGCTAGTATCCACCCTCATTAGCAAATCCCATAGAGATTTTTTTAGTTCATGAGAACTGCTGGTACAACTAGAAAAGCTATGACAAAAAGTTGATTCTATTATATTTATGTATAAATGATAGTGGAATCAATGCAGTTAATTTCATTTAGGTTGTATAGACCAAAGGTTTTGTTCTCTTAGTTTGGTCCTCTGTTTAGTGTTCACAAAATCTGAGAGTTAAGAACACCCTTTGAAAACACTCCTCTTACCTTCCCTCTTATGTCAATGTCAAGTTTCCACTAAATGCATCAGATTTTTCGTGTTTTGGCACCTTAATGCAACAAGGAAGGGCTATTAGAAGAAGATGATCCATGATGCAAGGAAATGAAATTGAATGGATAGTCCAAATCTAGTGCAATAGATGGACAAGATTGCATTTTTTATTTTATTTTACAACTCAAAACACACTATTTCATTAAACTAGACATGGTGCATTTTGAGCTTTATTTTATGTGACACATCTAGAGCCATTGGATCACATGAGCGATTAGGATTAGAGACCAAAAAGGCATCATTTTATAGATGTGCATGGCAAGATGCACACGAGTGCTGTGCAAAGAATTGGGATGCCTTCTCTTCTTGGTCAAATCACACCTTGGCTCGTAGCTTTTACTATATAAGAAAGAAAGGGCCAAAAGAGTAAAAGGATTGAAAGATTAGAGAGTGAAGAAAAGTTTAAAGAGAAAGAAATTTCCAAAGAAAGAAGAACTAAAAGTGATAGAGGCAGAGAGGAGAAGAAAGAAGTCAACAAGACTTTGGGTATGATCGAGGCAAAGTAACTTCATCTTTGATATTCCTCTAATTTTCTGAAAAAATGTAGATTGTTTGTGTTGACTAAGGGCACTACGAGCAAATTTAATTGATAAAAACCCATGGTGTCATCTATTTGGTTATTCTGATTGAATTTATAGGAAAGGCATTATGATGTTTCAATATGGAGATTACCTTGTTACCTTATCATATTGTTAATGCAACATCTGTATTGGGTTATCAATCATTGGGATAGCTCAAGTTTGTTTCTCATATTTGAGCCATGACATAATTCTTCCGTGAATAACTATGGTTTGGTCTTGTTGATTGTAGATACTTCTGCTACTGTGTCATTGATCATGTTATCTTCTTATCATAAGTTCATTTAGTTCTTAGCTATTGCTCTATGTCCATGATCTAACAATATAATTTTGGTTCCAAAAAAATGAATGGATCATGAGAATATATTAGAATGAAGCTTTGCACATATTACTCATGATTGATTATGGAATATGAGAAGTTGAAGATCATGACTTGCTGTCTCTTTAATAATTGGTCTTGTTAGGATAAGGCTAGTTCTTATGCTATCAAACAAATTGGATTTCACACATGGATCAAATTGGTTCTTGTGAATTGATTAAAAAAAATTGTTCAAAGCCAATGTCTATTTGGTATGATCTTGTTTCATCACTACAAATCTATGCACAACTTTTCTATCTTCCTTTGGTTAGTGTTAAGAATTTCAAATGTGTGATTAGTAATGTATAATCAAGATGCTCTAACTATATGTAGGTAAAAGAATATATGTTTTAGCTTTTCCCTTCCTTGCTTAGATGACAAAAACTTATGTGGGTTTGGGAATTAACACATGGAATTAGAATTAAGTTCCCAGCCCTTTATGTTTCTTTTATAAAAGGAAGCTTTTGTTGTCATCTCTATTTGTATTGTTATTGGGAGTAGTATATTGTAATGGGCTACCACTTAGGATTAAGTTTTGCACTTGATGTTGACCATGAAATTTAATGGCTAGTGATTGTTGTTGACCTTGGTTTGCAATTTCATTTGAGCTTTTTGGTTGATGATTGTTGACCTTGGCCTGTGGAATATAATGCAAGAGGTATTCTATTTAAAAATGAGAAGCCTAAATAAGTGATAATCAATCTTTTATCCAAGTCTAGGGTGTGCTTTAAAACATATTTCAATTTGTGATTTCTCTTTTATGAGTAAGATTTTGTTTGTGAATTGAGGCACTGTGTTTGTTCAAATCTAGAATTTGACCTCCCTTTTTATCTCTGCTCAATGTGTGCTTCACTTGGGAAAAGTGAAAGAATTGAGGAGGCTCATCAAAAGTCAAGCAAAGATTAAAGAGAAGGCAAAAGAGAGGGCTTCACTAGTTCCTTACTTTTGCATAATTCATTCATTAGGTACTGTGATACGTATTTAGAAAGGTGTAGCATTTGATTGAATATAAACACACGTAATCAAAAAAAAAATACTGAAAGTTTGTAATATTTTGATTTGATTTGATTTTTATTTTTATTTTAGAGTTGCTATATGAGACTTTTTGTTTCCTCAGACATAGAGTGTCAATTGGTAGATTGTGTGTGGTAATAAGTTTCTGCAAGTATTTATACCAACTAGGTTGTATAATTATATTTTAATAATTTTGGGTTTCAACAACCTATATCTAATCAATTTTATTTTCAAAAAAGAATCCAAAGAAGTAGGAAAAAAAAGGACAAATTAAAAAGTTCAAAAAAAAAAGGAAAACAAGAAAAAAGACAAAAAGTTTTTTTAGAAAGTAAAACAAATCTCTTTTTTTAGGAATTTTTGGAATGTCAAAAGATTTTAGAAAATAAAAAAATTTCCTTTTTCATAAGACTTTTTTCACAAAATTTCTTTTAATAAAATTACAAAGAAAAATCACTTTAAAATTTTTGAAGTCCTTCTTTCAAAATTATAACTCAAATAAAAATTTTATTTTCAAAAAATTCAAAAATTAGAGAAGAAAAATGAGAAGAGGGAAGAAGTGGAATTAACTCAACTTTTGCAAATTAAAATATACCAACCAAATTCAATATTGCTTTGTTCGCACAAGACAAAATTAATTCCTATTTCTTTCTCCTTTCGCCAAAAAAAAAATCACTAACCAACTAACACATTTTTTTACATGGTTGAATTATGTGGACTTTGACTCTTTCTATAAGGCACATAGGTTCCAAGTCCTACTCATAAGTCAATTCTGCTCTTGTACGTAAATTTTTTTTCTCTTTTTCTTTTAATTTCTTTTTTTAATTATTTTATTCACATGTGATTGATGAAAGTAATTAAAACTAGATTAAGGCTATATTAATTTTACATAATTGACTTAAAGTACCAATTTGTAAGAACAAGTGTCATAGGATGTTTAACACTTTCTCCATATACAACCGATTCCTAAATCTATCTTTGGTTTATAGAATATCTTTTCCTTGAAAAGGTTTTTTGTAGAGTCTTGCCTTTATAATTAAAGTTTTGGTGGCAACTTTATTTCAATTAGTTTTTTTTTTAAATTGAAATTTTTTTTTCTTTCCTACACCTTGCAATCACATTTTAGATGTGATAGACATTATGAAATTCAAGTTTATGTCAGTTATAATGTTTGAGACAAGGATAACATGGACAACCAAAAAAGTTTAAAGCTTTGTAGTTAGGTTTAATCTTGCATAGCTATTAGAAAGTTTAGGAACATTGTAACACAAGAGTAGGAAGCCTATTGATTAAGTATGCTATTATTGAGAATGCTTCCTACTAATAGTGCAAGAGCATATCAGCTTGAGCAAGCAAACTTAACCCCATTTCAATGATGTGTCTATGCTTTCTTTTTGCTCTTCCACTTTAAGCATAAGTGTGAGGACAAGAATACCTAAGATCTATACTAGCTAAGGCCAGAAGGGTAGTGTAAGTTTTAAATTCTGCACCCAAGTGTGGAAAGGCCTTGATTACTTAACTTTAGTTTTAAAAGGGTAGATCCTAGTGAAACAACTATAATAATTAATAAAGCTTATGTAAAGTTTATAGACTAGCTTAAAGATCACAGGAGAAAGCCCTTACACATCTATATGAACTAGGTATAGAGAATTTTTAACATGAGACTAAGATAAATTAAGAGGTAGTGCATGAGACTTTCCATATTGGTAGGCTTCATAAAAATTAAACTCTTCATTATTTTTTAATTTCACATTACACTCATTTAAGATTTGAGCTAGTACACAATGGGAAGGGTGTCCTAGTTTTCTATGCCATTGTTGTTTGACATAAATAAAAGCTAAAGATAAAGATTGAAAACTTCTGGTGTTGGTGCTCCCTGATAAACCTTGAACTATTGATGAGTTATTGCCTTCAACTTTGTATAGCCCTTCACTATCTTTCCCTTGCAGCAAGATTTCCTTTGCTACTTTATCCTTCACAAAACATCCATATGAGTGGAATTCAATGAAAATATCATTTTCATTTGTTTGCTTATAAACACTAAGTAAATTCTTAGCTATCTTAGGTCTTTCATCATAAGATTTTTATGGGAAGTTGCACAAGGTAATTCAAAAATTCTAGAATTCTAGACCTTAAGTTTATCACCATTACTAATGATTAGGTTCATCTTACCAAAACTTGCATTCATAGGAATATTGTAATGTCTGATTTTTGTTAAACGACGAAAACGAATGTGTTTTCAAAGAAAGTTTTCCGAAATGAATTAGTTAAGGTTCCAAGAAATTTGAGTAATATTTTAGACTCCTAAAAATGAGAATTTTAGACTCATATGAAAAGAAAAACAAAGCTAGAATAAAGAAGCAAATTTTGACGGAAAACTTACGAAATATAATGGCATTTTTGTAATTTTGAGTAAATTTTGAAATTCACATACGAGGACTTTTTAACTAAAATTTTTGAGTTCTCCAGGATTCCCAGAGGCTCTGAAAACCATGGAAAGCCCTGGGACAGTTAAATCTCTTCCGGCAGACGTTTTTCAACATCGGTGTACTCGAACTTTAACGGATTCGTTTGGGAATGTTTTAGTTCCAATTTGAATGATTCCAAAGGTATTTTACTAAATTGGGAACCTACATTTTATAATGGAGAGGACAGTTCTCAAAAAGGAGCTAAAATAAAGTAGAAAGAAAAATGCCAAAAATAAAGGACAAAAGAAGAATTTTTGAAAAGTTTCTTCCTCCCACCTATAAATAGGTGGCACCCCACTCTCACACTCACATAACTTCATATTGCTCTGTCCAAATTCAGAGGTGAGAGCTAGGGTTTAGGCACACCAAAAGGAGAGAAGAAGAAAGAGAAATCAAGGCAAAAAGGTATGGTTTCTTGGTAGTTTTCTATGTTTTCTTCCATCCAAACCTCCTCTCCTCTATTCTCCTTTATTTTCTTTGATTAAAATGAAGTTTACAAATTTGTTTTAAGGGAGAAATAAAGGGAAAAATTATGATTTGAAGAGAGGAGTTTGGAGAAGACAAGATTCAAGTGAGAAAAAGCAAGAAAATAAGGTAATTTCTTCTTCCATGGTTGATATCCCTTCCTCCTCTTCCTTCACCATTTCACCCCACTTAATAAACCCTAGGAGGGTTTGATTTTTAGATAGAAACAAGGGTGATTCTTAAGAAAAAGAGTGTGGAGATTAAGAATATGCAAAGAGAATTAACAAAAAATCATGAAAATTCAAGATGCAATTTCTAGGGCTTCAATTGTACCTTGTAAAATCTGATTTTGTACAATGATTCCTAGGCTTAAATAAGAGTTTAATTAAGCTCCTAAGATCCCTACAAGTCTCCCCATGTGCTTCTTCCCTTGAGAAAACAAAACAAAGTCCATGGGTGCCAAAACTATGCATAAGTTCGGCCAAGAGAGGTTAGGGTAGCTAGGGGAAGTTTTAAATTTTTCTAAACCCATTTTTGAATCATATATGATTAATGAATATAAGGGGAAGCCTTGGAAAAAATTTAGGAAGCTTAGATAATGAGTTGGTACTTTATGTTCCATAATGTGACCTAAAGAAGCAACATGTAGTTAGGCTCTTGGTTTTGATTATGTGATGACTCCAAGAGACTTAAAAGAAGTCAAGAATCATATTTGAAAGGAAAGAATGGAGCCTAGAATTTATTTGAGGGATGTTGCTTCATTAGGTGCATTTATAGAACTATAATGAGATTTATAGATCAAGTTAGAATTAATTCTATAAACCTAATTGGCTTCCATAAATTGTATTTAGGCCAAGAGAAATCATCCCCACACCTTTGTGTGTGTGTGGCCGAAGAAGGGAGCATTAGTTCAAGAGAAAAAGTGTGTGATTGTATCCAAGGTAGCTCACTCCTCCTTCTCTTATGCATAGTTGTTTGATTTACTTGTCTTTGAATGTGTGTATGTATATTTTTAAGCCATGAAAAGTGTTCTAGCATGACTTTGATTCTATGGTGCCATGATGTTACAATATGTTTTCATATGATGTTTATGATGTGTGCTTGGGTTTCCTTGAGTGTGGTGAGGCAAAGAACCCTTAACTATGGTGAGGATGAGCCAAGAACCCTTAAGATTGGTTGAGACAAAGTAAAGAGTCTCCCAAAAATGAGATTGACTCTCAAGAGTATGGTTGAGTCCAATAACCTCTTAAAGAATGGGTGAGACAAGTCCAAAATCCATAAGTAAATGGGTGAGGCCAATTCACTTACTTGGCAAGTTTATGTATGCTATGTATGAATTTTTCAAATGCTAAGAATGCTTCTTGAATGATTGCACATGTCCATATACCATGTATGCATTTACAAGACTTGTTTTGCATCTTTTATGCATGATTGAATGGGAGATAAGCTATTAGGATTCTTTGAATCTCATCTCCTCCTCTCCAATGATCTAATATACTAAGTAGACCAAGTGGGCAAGGTAATAGAAGCCAACCACTTTAAAGATGAGAGTATAACATTCAAGAACATGACTTTTTGCTACTTTAAGGTCATACAAAGGGCAAATGATATAATCAATAGTTGTATATGTATTATGATGTTATAAACATATGTAATTATGATAATATGTCATGTATAATGGGAGAATATGTTATGTGACCATTAGAATACAATTTGAGTATGTTATGGCAAACTAACCTCTTGGATGGCATTATGGAATTGTGTATAAATGTAAGTGAGATGGCCAAATTGAGATGCATGAGATTTGAGACCCTTTGGACAACTCATACAAGTCATAATCATGCTTTTAGACTTGCCCAAGAGGTGCCAAGCACTAAGGAAAGCCATTTGGACATTCAGGTATCCCATATAGAGCTAAAATTGACCATAATAGAATCCTATATCACTTTTTGTCCAAATGAGCCCTTCTTGATTTGAGATTTGGTATGCAATTAGATCTTGTTGAGAGATTTTTAAAAAGTTAAAGAACATAATTTTTTAAGGTTCTAGAGAATATTTGATGAATTTTTAAAGTTAGCAAAAATTCTGGTTTTGGTCATGTCACTGTTCACTCAGGTCTGAAAATGAAATCTATCACACAGGGTTCAAATGATGTCCAATTGTCATGAAATTTTTTATAAAGAAACTATACATTCCCAGTGACTTGTGCCAACTAGAAGCACCTCACTTAGAAGTCTAGAGAGGGAGATATGAATTTTCAAAGAATCTGTCCAGTACCAAGCGCTCCAACTGACCTCAGGTACTGTTTGATTAGATTTTGAGGTCTAGGCGTGACTAAGCTAGTCTAGAATTATTTTTACTCTCTAGCTAACATCTAAAAATTTCCATATTGGTATCATTTGTATGGATTGTATTTTTTTGAAATTAATTAGATATTTTTTAAGTTTGCTGTAGAATTCTGTGACAGCACCAGTGGACAGCTTGACCTCTAGAACATTTCAAATGTCAAACATCTCCTGTGTTATTTTTCATGGTTTAGACATATTTTTAAAATAAAGTATTGGCTTTCCATAATGTCCAAGAATACATAATTTTGATTTTTCTAGAATTATTTATGACTTTCCAAAATTTGTGACAAAAATAAGGAAAATCTAGACAAAAAAAAAATATATATATATATATATATGTATGTATTTTATACTTCCCTTCAGTTTTCACGAGATGTAGGCTACTTTTGATGATACAAAAGATTTGTATTCATGTAATTAAATATGAGAATGTGATGTATGAATTCACATGGTCCACGTGACACCAATTGAAATTTTTATATGCGATGCAACGCTAGAAAATGCATTATTTTAATTTCTTTTTTCTTGCTCCTTCATGGAATGTATGATGTAAAGCATGAAAATATGATGAAACAAGCTAGAAATACAAGGTGTTACAAGTATCCTTTATCCAGCATCATTAGTGACATAGTTACTTGTCTTATTGTCTATGTACCAAGCTAGATTAGTTAGTGTACTTGTTAAGGCTAGATAGGTTGAGCATCCTTTAGTTTTTCTACTTTATTTTGTAGTAAAGCCCATATAATTTTTGTCAAACCAAAAATAATAATGAGTAACAGTGTGTCCAACTTTGTTAACATGACAAATTGGTTTGTTCATTTTGAAATTTCTTCCTCTTCCACTGCCACCTCTAAAGAACCTTTAGATAAAGCCTCTTCAATTGTTGCATTCAAAATCTGATAAGTTTGATTATTGATCAGTCTTGGCCATAGTAGCATAGGAGTTTCCTAAGTTCAAGCTAGAGAAACTTTGTAATTGTTCAAGTCTACTTTCATAGGTTAACAAAGTAGCTTGTAGATCAATCTGTGTCAAATTCTCGTTGTTAACAAGTTACTTAATGATAGGATTGTACTTTATGTCTAGTCCAACCAACGTCCAAGTGACTAAGTTATTGATAGAGATAAAGAGATAAGACATCCAACTAGAGTCAAGTTATCTAAGATGTTTTTAATCTTGTTTAAATAATCTTCCATTTTCATAAAGCCTTTGTAAGTTCTTTGTAGTTCATTCTTGTAAGTGATCTGAGATTGAGTGTGGGCTACTAATAAGTCTTTTGCTACTTTGCATAGATCATGAGAGGTTACACAATGAACCCCATTTAGGAAGCAATGTCAAGAGTCATTATGCTAAATGGCCACCTAAGTAACTACTAATTAGATGTAACCCATTCTTTGAAATCTAGCTGGATTTTCTTTAGAGAGAAACTTAAAAGGACATGGAGAATGAAATCATTGATGAGCTTTGTCCTCAAATTACTAGAAAAATCGTGGAGTGCCAGATTAGGAATTAAGTTGCTTTTCATCCAACTTGGAAGAATAAGCCTGATTGAGAGAGTTCATCAAAGGAACAATTTTGGTGATAGTCATAGTGGACGGGGTTTGGCTTTTTGTAGCTTGCTTGCTAGATGAGATAGTGGCTATGGAAGTGGTATTGGATTAAGACACCATGTTCTTTTGCCTAGAAGGCTCTGGCACCAACATAAACTGAGAGAGAAAATAAATTTTGGTAAGCTTATCTAGATTGATACTAAGCATGAAAATCTTATTAGTCTTTATAGAAGGTTCTATTATTTGTAATCAGTCACAATTTGACAGGTGTCCTTTATATAGTTAGAAAGAATCTTAATAATAACTGTGAGCTACTTATAGTCATAAAGCACTCAAGGAAAATTATACAAAGCATTAATTCTAGATAAATAAAATACAAACTACCATATCTCATGACCTAACACTTATCATGTTCTTCAATTAAAAAATAACATGACCATTTTTACTACTTAACATCACACTATTAACTTATTCAATAGACTTCCTCCATAAGTTATGCTTGTATTTAAAGACATAACAACAAATATCTAAGAACTATGCCTAAATTTCTTTAATTTCTCAGCGAATTCCTTTACCACTATAGTAAAGTTTCATTAATTATAGATCCTAAAGCCAATATGTAATGCCTACAATGATGTCACACGTCTAACAAGCATTGTTTAACTACTATTATTACATGATCCAACATTTAGACCTTAGTAACTCTAGGAAAAGATTATGCGTGTATGTATGAATGTTTCAAACCAATGGCAACGGAGCATACTTCGAATATTTTATTGGACTATTGTTGTATGATTTCTGGGAGATTTAAAAACAGATTTCTAAAATGTAAAGTTTTAACCCATCCAAAGCACCAAAAGACATTTCTATTTCCAAGGAAAACAATGCCTAAGCCAATCAAATGCAATAACCAGGTGTACATGGATTAACAAAGGAAACAAGGAACAAACTTGATCAATCATCACTTTGGAAAGCAAGAAACTACACTATCCCACAAAAAACCCTCCCAATATATCCAGAAGTTTCACAGTCTAATAAACTAAGGCCTAGCAAATCCGTTAACCCATCCACTCAGACAAATGTTCTAAAATAATGTAGAGAATATGTATATTACAATCATATATTCATATATATCTAACTTCAGACCACAAAAAGAACATTTAGGTCAAATTAACTTCTTCATACCATTTGCTATCCGTAGAATTAACTATTGTTTTGGTTCTTGACAGATATAGTTCTTCTAGTTTGATCTTTTTACTTTAATCAAGTGCTTGAATGTCTTAATTTGATTCAATTTAATCCTTCAGTAATTAGAAATTCAGAAAACCTTAATCACTATATATACAAGATTCTGAAAGCATATGGAATAATTTAATTGAAAAAATTAAAACATTAAATTGAAAAAAACATTTTTTCACCAAAAAATAAAACAGAGGACTAGGTTGATAAATACAATATCTTTCAAAAATCAAAAGAATAGTTCTCCATTGTAGTTCTTTTTTCCTTTGGGTTCGGCCTCTTTATTTATCAAAAAAAAAAAAAAGAATAGTTCTCGCTTCATTTCACAATTTCCTAAGAACCCAAGTCTGGTCCCATTCCGTGATGTTCAAGAACCATCATCCTGATTGAATCAGGACAAGGGAAATCAATGCAGATAAGACCTATACCCCTCCCCCAAAACAAGACAAACAACACGTGTACATAATGTTTTTAAAATTATACCGAACCTTCAAGATATTAATTGATAATTTATTAATTTAATTATAACTAAATCAATAATAATTAAATATAATTTTTAAATTTTATATATTAAAATTTTAATATAATATATAAGACATATAAAGATGTAATAAAAAAGAACCGTGCAGTAAACTTGGTTAATGTTGTGCATAGAGAGGGAATCATGGTAGGTGTTCAAAGTGAGAAGAGGATATATATATATATATATATATATACAGCTTTATTTAATACGTAGAATAAAAAATAATCTTTACATTTTTATTTTAAAAAGATAATAAAAAGTAAAATTTATTGAAAAATAATTATAGATATATAACAAATATTACATAAAATTAAAAGAAATGGGCGTGGCATGGGCTCTTAATGTTGGTTGTGCAGGCAATTAGCAAAGGGAGGTCCAAGAGTTGCCAGCATAAGGCAGTGGGGGATTGGTTTGATCCTTTGAAACCCATCCCAGTTGAAGTTGAAAGAGAAAAAGAGAGGAAGAAATGGGCCCACCTCTTACATATGGGTCCCACATTATGTGGCCGGGACCTACCTCTTCCTTTCTTTTTTTTCTCTCCATTTCAGTTGAAACGAATTTCAGATGATCCACTCCCGTTGGGGACAGGTACATGGAGAGGAGGTCCTTGGCGTTCTTTGTGTGTCCAAAAGAAGACAAGGGATGAGACCCCCTCTGGATATCGCGCGCAGAGATAGGCAGTATCCCGATTTCACATGGTTGGAATTGCTTCTATATTCACACAATAATACCACAAAGCCAACGAAGCTACCAACAAGACTTCAACATGTGGCTCCTATCCGCCAAGCTTCAAACCTTTTTCTTTGGACTGTATTTTTACTTTTTTTTTAATGCTAATATGATACTATAAAAAATTAAGGAATATGGATCTTATACATTTTTAATACTAGAAAAGAAGGAGTGGGAATATATAGAATCTACATCTCTTAATGCATGTTTCTTTATTATGATGGTATTATATTGACGCCAAACAAATTCAAATTTTATTTTCTACTTAACCCTTCCTTCTCTGTTTTTTCTTTTGCTCCTTTGCTTCTTTTCTACTAAAAAGAAGGTACTGTGACCCTTTTATTGCATTTAATATTAATCTCCCCCTCTAATTTTTCTACATAGTTAATTGAGCTTATATTCTTAATGACATTATGGAAGCATATAGTTAAATATGAAGGATTAAATTCACTAATTACTCTTCTAGTCCTTATTTTCATTATCGCTATAGCTAGTAACAGTTTCGTGTTTAGATTTTGGCGGTAAGTCATTCAATTTTCTGAAACTGAAGAAGTTGAGCTTAAATTGGGGCCATCAAATACTCTATTTTAGCGGCAGACAAACTTAAATTGCACACTTCTGTGCGCGCGCATAACACACAGAGATATATATAAAACAAAATATGCATGTCTCCAACTTGATAATACTGGAGCTTTTAAAACCTGAGAAACCTGAGGGGCTTGGGAAGAGTTTGCTTTCTATAATTACTGTAGAACACGTAACAACTTAACTAAATTATATCCAGCTAAATTATGTATTCACTACACGCGGGGTTTCCACGGAAGGAAATGAATCAATAGGAGAAGATACCCACACCGACGCACAGAGAATAGGCGAATAGAATACATAAGAAAAGACAAGGCCAAGGCGAGCACCGAATCCAAAAGTTATTGTTCACTAACTTTTGTTTATACATACAAAACATGGTTTTGCATATATTAAAGAAGGGTGTATACTAACATTAGCTAAAAAAAAAAATTGCAAAACGTGAAAAAGAGAGAGAGAGAGAGAGAGAGATCTATAAAAATGTAACTTAAATGGTACGCACATAAGTTTAACAACGAATTTCATTTGCATTTTAGAATCAGACCATGACACACACAATAGATGAAAAAACAAGTAACATATCCCACAATTTGGAATTTAGTGTAAAAGAAGGGCAAAATGCTGTGCCGGATGGTCAACCCCAACAGACGACCCTTTGGTGGACAAGAGTTTGCTGCATGTGAAGTTGAATGGAAGAGGATTCCCTCCAATACTGGAGGTGATAGTGAGAGAGAGAAAGAGAGAAGAGGTGGGGATCCAGATCTGAAGTTCAAGAGTGTTGAGAGTGGGGAAAATTTCTGTGATATATATATATATATATAAAAGTAAAACTAATTGCTTCTTATATAACTATTAGTTACAATATTTTTAAAATTTGACGAGTCATCGATAAATAAAATGATTTATAATTCATTATATTACAATAATATTAAAGATTTCTTACTGGCATTTCCAATTGAATTCCAACTATTATGATATTCCTTTTTTCAACATTTACATAATTTTTTATTAACTTTAGACAGATAAAAAAAATTACGGTTGCTAAACAATAAATAATAATTAAAAAAAGAAAAAATCTGCATGAAAAACCGACAGAAGTTGCCACTGTTGGCTTGCGACCAAATTTCATTCCCCCTCCAAAAACACACGCACGTATATTATTAAAATGTAATAAATAATATATTCATATATTTTTATGTGGATACTAATTTAAATAATGTATTAAATAAAATATAAAATATATTAATAAAATATGAACTATATAATAAATTTTAAAATTAATATAACAAATTAAAATTAAAAAAAAAACTTATTGAATGACCAAAATTCCGTTGATTTTATCCAACTCGCTGAAATCTGGTCACAACAATGTATATTTTTATAATTATAAAATAATATATATTAATAAATTAAAATATTTTAATTTATTATAAAAATATAATATATTTTATTTGTATATAATTTTATAGAGATTAAATAAGATATAAAATATATTAATAAAAAATATGAAATATATCATAAAATATAAAATTAATATAACAAGTCAAAAGTAGGAATATAGATTTTAATTAACAATATGAAGGGAAGGCTGACCAAACTTTAGTTGGTATGCAATGTTTTTTCTTTTCCATTTCAAACAAACTTTTTTATTGTCAATGCTTAATATTTCAAAAACTTGAAAATTTCAATCTCGTGCCAATTTCAAATTTTAATCTAGCACCAATTTGAAACCTCCAAATTTTCATTCCTTTTATAAATACATAACCTTTTTGTTTTCCTACTTTAACATTCTCTCTTCATTCTTTGGTTTCTCTCATGTGAAGTTATTTCTCTTTATATGAAGTCCCAGCTAAAGTTATTTCTCTCTATAAGTTCTTTATTTGAAAGTTCTTTTCAGTTGATCTTCTTCTATTCCCTTAAGCTCTCTTCTTCTCTCTTCTCCTTTTTTTTATCCTTTTCATATGTTTATCAAACTTTTATGACCTAAAGTTCTTCATCTGAAACTACTAGATTTTCATCCTCTAAATGTTTGTCTCTTGTAAAGCTATTTGAATTTTTTATTTGTAATATTTGTAGCAAATTTTTTATTCATTAATATATTTAAGAATGTATGTTGAAATTTTTCAAAATTTAAACAACAAGACAAAGGAAAAAGATGGAAATGAAAGATACCAAAAAAAAAAAAAGGTAAAAGAAAGATGAAGAAAATTTTAAAACAAAATTTGAATAATAATAAAAACAATATAATAACATATTGTTGGCAAAAAATTAGAATACAAATAAAACAAATAAAGACATTATTTTTTTAATAAAGAAAATAAAACAAAATAAATATTGTTAGCAATCAATCTTTATTTCCTTATTCATTATTGTGATTTTGTAATTATGTTAAATATCTCTGTAATTATATTAGAAAGTTGACCCCTATAAATTAATTTTCTAATTGTTAGAAATTTGATAGGATTTTATTTTTTATTTATTTTCTTTCTTTATTTTCTTTCTTAAAATAGCTTCATTCTTTCTATATAAATACTCTTGTACCTTAATCAAGTAATACATATAAAAGTTCTCAATTTATATCATGGTATTATAGCCCCAAAGTTCTTAGGATATCTACTTTTTTTCAGGCATTTCTTATCATTTGTTTTTAACGAAACAGTTAATATTACTGCCTCTTTGTGTTTTGTGCATATCCACTCAATCTCACCACTACCAATGTGACGACCTTAACTTCTAATCATAGTAATTAGGGTTAAAAATACAGTTAATAATCATAAATCAAAGTTTAGAACCATTGCAAATCATCAAATTAGGAAAAAGTGAGGAAATTTGATCCTTAATGTTATTAAAGTCATTAACCAAATAATCACAATCATTTAAGGTATGTTTGGTATACCGTATAAGGCTTGATAGTATAAGCTAATACAATACATTATGAACTTATCATTTGTTTGGTACATGTAATGTATTGTATAAGATTATACATCATACCTCTCTTATACATCAAAATGATGTATAACCTAATCATGCCTTGGAGGTGGGCTTAGGCCTGATTAGGTTTTAATATATAAAATCATATTAATATTTTTTGATTTTAGCCCTTTACTTATGGGGATATTAATTGGCTAAACTGAATTGGATTTAATTAATATTAGTTGGAATTGGGTTAGTTGGGCTATTTTTAAATTTTTTGTAAAAATTATAAAATTATAAAATGACCCTAAAAAATAAAATTTTCATATAAGTCCTTATAAAATAATTTTTGATAAAAATTATAAAATGACCCTAAAAGATAAAATTTTTATATAAGTTCCTATAAAATTACATTTTATCACTTAAAATTTTTTATAAGTTCCTATAAAATAATATTAAAAAAATTAATAGGATTGGGATAAATTAGGTAAAAACTAATTTATTATCAAACTTAATCTAGTTGGTTTGGTATGAGGTTAGGTTAAATTGGTTCTTTAAACTAGCTAAGCCACTTTTTTTAAATATTTAGTGAAAATTATAAATTGACTCTTAAAAAATAAATTTTTACATAAGTCCTTAAAAATTATATTTTGCCCTTAAAAAAATAAAATTTTCATTAGGCTAGTTGAAATTGGCTCATATAACCAACCTAACTTAGTATGTTAAAATTATTTTTTAGCTATTTAGCCCGATGTAACCAAACAAGATCAGGTCACCCAGGTCACTAGATAACCACGCACTATGTGTAGTCCTATTTACCCATATTTTTTTTTTTCTAAAAGTTAATATAACATAATAAATTTAGATATAGTATATTTTTTAAAGTAAAGAATATTTTTGTCAAAAGAGTTAATTTTTATCCTATCCAGCATTATGTAGTGCATTACCAAATAAATGATACTATTATCTTATACGATACATTATCTTATACAGTATCATACCAAACACTGCATAGTCTTAGAATTTTATCAAATTTTATCCTATCAGGTCTTATCTTATCAGATTTTATACTATCAGGCCTTATCCTATACATCATACCAAACAGGCCCTAAGCATAAGAGAAATCAAACCCCTAATTATAAGCCTTCAATACTATTACCCATTAATTCTAACTCACAAGAACCTTCTACAAGTGTTCCTAAATCATTCCTTAACATTTCCATAGAGAAAACCATGGCTTCTAGGTTATCATAAGGAATTGAGTACCTTCGTCGCAATTAAAAACCCTTCACGTAGTGGCCAACTGGTCTCAAGATCACTTAACACATTTTTACAAAATTTGCTATGGCCAAATATCCCTTACGCTGCAGTGAATTACCCTTTGGAACTCAACCAGACTCATCTCTTGCATTTCGCAACGACTAACTTCACTTCTCGCTATAATGAATTCCTCTTTATTACCCTCCCTGGGAAATTTCGGCTCTATTGGTCGCGGTGAAACAACTTTTGATCCTACAACTTTTAAAATTTTGTCTCATATACTCTAACTCTCCTTCTAGTGACACCTTAGAACCATTCTCCCTCAATTAGTGAGACTCTAATGGTATTTATCTACTTGATTTACCTAGTTAATCTATCATTATCCTCTTTAAGATTTACGTATTGATTCCTACTTGTCAATCTACCACATATAAGCAAGTTTCATGTGATACTAATAAGCATCCAGATTCATAAACAACCAATATTATCATTCAGATACATATCTCATTGGAAGTTTCATACATCGTTAGTTTAAGTTAGCATCAAGGCATCACATGATTACATTTCCAAATAGCAAACCATGTCACAGGGTCAACAAGGTCTCAAATCAGATACACAAGCACATACATCAAATACTAGATTGTATAAGGCCTAATTTCCAATTAGATACATCATAAGTTACCAAAACATAAAGCTCCTACACTTGGCAACATGATTACATGATGATGCTATACAAGGAGAAATACAAAACTTAGCATCTACTCTACTCAACTCAGCCCAAGTGCAACCTCTTCCATACATGGTGGAGCTTATGGATTCTCATCCACTTGCTTCCCTTATCCTTACCTAAAGGACCTTCACCTGAAATGGTTAGCCCATGAAATAGGGTGAGATGCAAATCTCAATAACCAAGGTAATTTCCACTCATATAATCCAATTTAATTAGCATATATGTATGAATCAAAATGAGCATTAGAATTATATTAATTATATTAGCAAATAAAATGATTACGTTACTGTGATTACCATCCTATACTAGCAATCACATTTTCATATGTTAAAGGCCAATAACACCTGGAGAGGTCCATCCATGGCACCTACTCTATAATGAGCACAGTCAGAGCTCAGTGCATTTGGGGTCTGATCATAACTCGGTGCCCAATCAAAACGTATACATGGGTGGTAGCCACACCATAGCTCCAGCATGGACTTACAAGGTCCAAACACAATATAATAGATAGCCAACCAATTATGATTGAATGCATCTATAATTGCAAAATTTTAAATCAGTTAGTAAATATAACTCCATAATATTTCGTATTAGCTCTTAATTAAAATTGTGTGGAGAAGTAATTACTGAAAAAGATATGTTAGACAAAACTTTCTTACTTTTCGTGCCTTTAATATGCTCCTGCAACAGCAATATAGAGAAAAATGGTTTGAAAAATACTTACAGTTAATTTCATGTCTTCTTGTGGCTAAACAAAATAACGAGCTATTAATGAAAAATCATGAAACTTATCTAACTGATTCTACTCTATTCTTTAAAGTGAATGTGACTATGATTAATAATAATAGACAAGGACATAGTCATGGTCGAGGTCATGGATGTGGCCAAAGAAGAAATAATACTCCTTATCATAAGAATGTTGCTTGCCACTAGAAGTGAAATAAGAAAGAAGAAAAACAAGTTAGCACAATTGGACAAAAGAAGCATGTGAAGAATTCAGAAAATTCATACTATCATTGTGGTATGAATGGACATTGGTCACATATCTATTGTATAACAACACACCTTGTTAATCTTTATCAAGTATCAATGAAGGAAAAGGAGAAAAGGTGTTGAGACTAATTTTACTAATCTATATGATGATTTTGCTAATGATCACATAAATATTACACATTTAAATATATCAGATTTCTTTATCAACCCATAAGAAAATAGTTATGCTTAAAATGAGTTTACATGTTTGGAATTGCTTTTATAATTATAAGTTTATATGAAATTTTAAGTATGGTTTTTTTATAATGTTTTATACTTTTGTTTTATTTAATTTTAGAAAATATGAATGAAGATATATGTCTCACAAATAGTGCAAGAATCCATACTATAATACCATACTAAACTAGCCTTTCTTACTCATTTACTTAATGCAAATCCCTGGGTATAATAGTTTCCACAAGAAAATGAAATAAAATAATGGAATATTTTACGTTAAGTAGGGTATAAAATTTTTGTTTTGCATCCCGCGGGCCATATGAACTTACTCATATCATTTTCTAGTCTGAATACACATACACAAGTTAGAACCATCTCAAAAAGTCTCATAATTCCTAAGCTTAGAGCATCCACACACAAAATCATGAAATCAATCTTGGGTTCTAGTTTTCAGGTTTTTGTCACCAACTTTGAAAAATCATAATTAATCTTAGAAAAATCAAAATCAAGTAAATGATATCTTTCTGGAAAGCTCTGGAAGTCAATATAAGTTAAAAATAATTCTAGACCATGAGAACCTAGCTGGGTCATAATTGGCAATAGAAATAGACTAAAGTCTAGCTGCCCAGATTTGCTATCATAGGTTACTGATATGAAGTTCAAAACTTTATAACTAATTCTAGAAAAATCAAAATCTAACAAACCATACCATTATGGAAATATATGGATGTTAAATTTATGGAAAAAATAAGTTTAGACCACGTTAGGCTCGTTTAGGAATTAAATTATAATAAAATAATACGTAAGGTCAGTTAGCATTATTAGTTTTGATGCAAAATTTCAAAAATTCATTTTTCTCTCTACAAACCTTCAAATGAGGTGCTTCGAATTGTTATAGATCATTGTAAACATTTAGTTTCTTCATGTAAAATTTTAGAACCATTGGACCTCGTTTGACTCTCAGATAATATGAAAATGAAATATGCTCAAGTGAACAGTGCCCAAACCAAAATCAACTTCTGATACGAATTTTGAAAAATTATAACAAATTCTATAATACTCTAAATAATGTAGTTCTTAGACCAAAAAAAAAGTTCTATATGAGATCTATGTGTGTACAAAATCTTAGCCTCAAAATTGCTCATTTGGTCACTTTGTGACATAGGGTTGTAAAATGGCATTTTTATACCTTTTTAAGGGTTAAGAATGGTCCATTTTGGCTTATAGCTTTTCTAAGATCACTTGAGCATATGGGAAAGCATTAAAACAAACCTCTAAACATGTTTAAAAGGTCTAGATATCCATACATTACAAAATCACTCTCCCACTTTTTGACATACACAATGGTCTTACATGGTCATCTTTGTCAGTCAATGTCAAAAACATACAATATCATTCATATGCTTCCAATTCTCGTACATACATCACATTTCTATATATTTACATGTGTTCAAGTAGCTATACATCATATACATCATGAGATTACATCTTTTGACAACAACATAGTTACAATACAAACATTTAGCAAATCTCTTGTCAATTTTCTTGCCTTTAAGTGTGGTAGCTTCGATCTCTTTGCTCACTGGTCCACCTAGACATGTTAGGGCAATAGAGAGGGAAGAGTGAGATTCTAGGAATCCTAATAGCTCTTTGCCTTTTCAAACATACATGATGGATGTAATTTCAAGTCCAAAAATGCATGCATGGTTATCTTGAAATTCATAAAGATACATGGAACAATTCTTACATTCAAGAAGACATATTCTTCATACATAGGCTTGCCAAGCCAATGGTATAGCCTTACCCATATTCCTTGGGACTTTGGACTTGATACACCCACTTTTAAGGGACTTTTGACTAAGCCTCACTCTTCTAAAGACTTTTGGCTTTGTCTCACCTACTCTTAGAGATTTTTAGCTCATCCTTACCCTTGATAAGGGACTTTTGGCCTTGCCAAGCTCATGCAAGCCAAAACACATTTATAAAACATCTTTCAAGAACATATACAAGACATCATGGCACCATGGCATGTAAACATTGGCTAGAAACATTTTTCAAGGCATAAATATATATACACACATCTAAAGACAAGAAAACACCTAAAGATGGATGAGAGAAAGGAGAGAGAGCTACCTTAAATACAAGAACACACTTTTTCTTTTGGAATTTCTTCCTCTCCCTAGGCCAAACACCACAAGGAGGTGGAGCTTAATTCCTTTGGTCTAAATACATCAAAAGGGATCTAATTACACTCTTGAAACAATCTCTAATGCCACACACACTCTTAAAGATCTTTGGCACCCTATGGTTCAATTATGGTTTCATAAAGCACCTAATGAAGCAATACCAAGAATTCATGATCTTGGTTCTATTCTTTCCTTCCATCTATGGTTCTTGACTCCCTTTAGACTCCTTGGAGCCGTCACACAATCAATTTGAGGTGCCTAACTATAAGTTGCTTCCTTAAGTCACATTATGGAACCTACACCTTTATCTCACTTCCTAGGCTTTCTAAAATTTTTCCAAGACCTCCTCTCATCTTCTTCCATCATATATAGTCCCAAACTAAGCTTAGAAAATTTTAAAACACTCCTTAGGTCTATGAACTCTCTTTGGCTGAACCTATGCTTCTCAATTGCAACCATGGAGTTTTCAATTTTTCCTTGAAAAGGGAGACACTTGGGAGGCTTTTTAGGAGTCTTAGGAACTCATTTGAACTCTCATATAACCAAGAACATCCTTAGATAAAATCAGCTTTTAACATATAACTTTGAATCCCCTTCTTAATTAATTCCACTTGTATCTTCCTAATCCTCACACCCTAGAACCCCTAATCCTACCTTAATATGGTTAGAATTTATCTCCTATGGAATGGGCCTTAAGCTGCACAAAATTACCATGAAATAAGCAAGTAGGGAGAAGCAATAAAAACCATAGTTTCTTACCTTGTTTACATGCCTTCCAAGAGCACTCTCTTATGCCTCCAAGAGAACTTCCAAATTCTCTCTTCCCTTTCCTAAACCAGCCATATATCAATGCCAAATTAATCACTAAAACAATGAGAAGGAAGAGGAAGAAGAGGGGAAGGAGTTTAATAAAGCAAGGAGTAGGAAAAAGTGGCTAAATCTTACACTTTCAAAACTTTCTTTCTCCTTCCTTTGCCCTTCCTTTGTACGCCACTCCAAGAAGGCTTTGGTTCTATTTTCAGCTAGCCAAAAGTGAGTTAAAGGATGGGGAAGAATTTTGGACATTCAAAATTGATTAAATTAACTCAATTATGACATTTCCATAATTCCAACTATCTTCTTCAACTTGGTTTTTCCCGTTTGAGCTCATTTTGACTCCTTTTTTAGAACCATCTTTTCTATAACACTATATTTTTCTAGCTCATTCTATAACATTCTAATGCTTTACATTCATAATTTCCATGAGGGAGCAAGAAAAGAGAATTAAAATAATGCATTTTCTTACTTTACGTCATATATAAAAATTTCATTCAATGTCACATAGACCATGTGAGTTCATACAATACCTTCTCATATTTAATTACATGGATACAACTCATTTGCATCATTAAAAGTGGCCTGCAACTCATAAATCACGAAGGGAAGCTTGAGATATACATATAAAAATTCGGCCAGAATTTGCCTATTTTCTTACCAAATTTTGGAAATTCATAACTAATTTTAAAAAAATCAAAATCATGCATTCTTCACCATTCTAGAAAGATATGGATGTTACTTCATACTAAAAATATGTCCAAATCATAACATCTATCACAGAGGATGTTTGACATCTAAAAAAGTCTAGAGGTCAAACTACCACTGATGTTGTCACAGATTTCTACAACAAATTTTGAAAATTTCCAATTAATTCCAAAAAAATCCAATTCATACAAATGATACCAATTTGGAAAGATGTGTATGTTAAATAGAGGAAAAAAAACTCTAGACCAGTTCAAGCAGCCTAGACCTCGAAATTCAATAGAACAGTAACTGAGGTAAGATGAAGCTCCTAATACTAGATAGAATCTTTAAAAATTCATATCTCCCTCTCTAAACCTCTAAATGAGGTGCTTTTAGTTGGCACAAGTCATTATGAATGTCTAGTTTCTTTGTATAAAATTTCATGATAATTGAACATCATTTCGGCCTTGTGTGACAGATTTCATTTTTGGACCAAATGAATAGTGTAGCAAACCAAAATCAGAAAATTTGCCTTCATCAAATATTCTATAGACCTTCGAAAATTATATTCTTTACCTTTTCAAAAAGTGCTCAATAAGCTCTAATTACATGCCAGATTTCAAATCAAGAAGAACTCATTTGGATAAAAAGTGACATAGGGTTCTATTTTGGTCAATTTTGGCTCCATATGAGGTACCAAAGTAACCAAATAGCTTTCTTTAGGGTTTGGCACCTTTTGGGTAAGTCTAAAAGCATGATTAAGACTTGTGTGAGCTGCCCAAATGGTCCTAACCCTTATGCATCTCATTTTGGCCATCTCATCCACACATATGCATAATTCCATAAACTAATTCAAGAAGCTACAAGGCCATAACATGTTCAAATCACATTCTAATGGTTACATAACCTATTCTCTCATTCTTACATGACATGATATTATAATTACATGTGTTTATGACATCATGATACATATATATCCATGGATTCCATCATTTGCCAATTGTATGGTTTCAAAGTAACAAAATTCAAGCACTTTGTTGTCATCCTCTCATCCTCAAGGTGATTGGCTTCCACTACCTTGCTCTCTTGGTCCACCTAGCATGTTAGGACATTGGAGAGGAGGGGATAAAATTCAAAGAATCCTAATAGCTCATCTCCCATTCAATCATATATAATAGATGCAAACAAATCTCATAAATGCATGTATGGTCATGTGGATATTTGCAAACATTCAAGAGACATTTTTATCATTTGAGAAAGTCATACATAGCATACAAATACTTGCCAAGCAAGTGGATTAGCCTCACCCAATTTCTTGTGGATATTGGACTTACCTCACCCATTCTTTAATGCATTCTTAGACTAACCATGCTCTTGGGAGCCCCCTTTGCTTTTATAATACTCTTTGCTTTATCTCAACCAATCTTAAGGGTTCTTGGCTTATCCTCACCATGGTTAAGGGTTCTTGGCCTCACCACACTCAAGCAAACCCAAGCACACATCAAAACATCATATGAAACATAATATGTCATTATAAAACCATGGCATATGAAATCATGCGATCATACTTTTCATGGCTTAAAAATACACATATACACATTCTAAGACAAGTAAGCATACATCCATGCATGAGAGAAGGTGGAGAGAGCTACCTTGTACACAATCACACACTTTTTCTCTTGAATCAAGGCTTCCTCTTTTGGCCACACACACACAAACTTATGGACATGATTTCTCTTGACCTAGACACAATTTATGGAAACTAATTAGGTTCATAAACTCAATTCTAAGGCCATAGAATTTACTTAGACACTAGGCTGGCTTATAACCTCATTATGGTCCATAAATGCACCTAATGAAGTAACAACTCTTAAATAAATTCTAGACTCCATTCTTTCCTTTCAAATATGATTCTTGACTCCTTTTAAGCCTCTTGGAGCCATCACACAATTAAAACCAAGAGCCTAACTATATGTTGCTTCTTTAGGTCATAATATGGAACTTAAAGCACCAACTCACTTTCTATGAGTTCTACATTTTTTCCAAGACCTTCCCTCATTTTCATTCATCATATATGACTTAAGAATGGGCTTAGAAAAATTTAAAACTCTCCCTAGCTATGAAAGCCCTTCTTGGCCGAGACAATGAAGCATATTGGGTTCCATAGAGCTTTCTTTATTTTCTCAAGAGGAGAAGCATATGGGGAGACTTCTAGGGATCTTAGGAGTTCATTTAAACTCTTATTGAGGTCTAGGAATCATCATACAAAATCAGATTTTATAAGGTGCAATTGAAACTCTAGAATTTGCATCTTGAAATCTAATGATTCTTTGCAATTGAAACCCTAAAAATCAAGTCCTCCTAAGATTTTCTCATGTTATGTGAAATGTAGGAGGAGGGAACCAAAGATGACAACCATAGGAAAAGAAATTATCTTGTTTTCTTACTTTTTCTCACTTGAATCTTGTGTTCTTTAAGCTCCTCTCTTCAAATCCGAATTTTCCCCTCAATTTCTCCTTTAAAACATATCCATATACTTTATTATAATCATACGAATTAAAGGAGAATGAAGGAGAAGAGGTTTGGAAGAGAAAGAGCATGAAAAACCATGAAAATCTATATCTTTTTACCTTGAATTTCTCCTCCTTTTCTTCCTCCTCTTGTGCACCTCATCCCTTAGGGTTTTCCTCTGGTTTTGGGCAGAACATGGTCCTACATAATGAAGGGAGAAGAAGGGTGCATCATATATATAGGTGAGAGTAAGTTATTTTTAAAAAATTTTTATTTTACCCTTCGTTCTTGGCATTTTCATTTCTCCTTTGTTTTAGCTCCTTTTTTAGAACCATCTTTTTCATTATGAAATTTAGGTTCCTAATTTAGTAAAATGCTTTTGGAATTACTCAAATCAGAGCTAAAATCTTCCAAAATGAATCCGTCAAAGTTTGGGTACATTGACATTGGAAAACGTCCATCGGAGGGTTTTAACTGTCTCGAGGCTTTCCATGATTTTTAGGGCCTCCGAGAACCTTGGGGAACTCAAAAATTTTATTTAAAAAGCCCTCCTGTGTGAATTTCAAAATTTGCTCAAAATTACAAAAATACCATTATGTTTCGTAAGCTTTTCATAAGAAATTGTTTCTTCATTCTAGCTCCATTTTTCTTTTCATCTAAGCCTGAGATTCTCACTTTTAGGAGTTTAGAATGCTTCCCAAATTTTTTAGGACCTTAACTACATCATTTCGGGGGACTTCCTTTTGTATCCGGTGAGTTTTATTCGTTTACGGAGAAACAGTACGTTATGTTTTTCACGTTTTCTCTTGTTTTTAGGGAACCGAATGTTACATTTTCCATCATAAAAATTTGGTCCTCTAATTTATAAAATGTATTTGGTTTCACCCAAATTAGATTTAAAACTATTTTGAACTATTTGGTGAAAACTTTGGTCAACCGACGGCAGAAATCACTCACCGGAAGGGTTTCAACTATCCCAGGAGTTCCTATGATTTTTAGGATCTCTAAGAACCCTATAAAGCTCAAATTTTTCATTTAAAAAGCCCTCCTTTGAGTTTTCTAAAAGTTGCCTGCATTTATGAAAATGCCATTATACTTTGGCAATTTTATTGAACAGCTCTGGCTTAGGTTTTTGGGCATCTTGGACTTTGGATCCTCATTTTTCATTATTTAAAATTTTATTTTAATTTTATTTAGCCTCAAATCTCTCATTTCAAGGGATTTACTTTTCAAACTGACTCATTTCTGCGTTTTTACACAATACTGGATGTTACACATACGATCTTAAAAGATAGAAAATATTTTTCTCAAATAAACATAGGTAAAACTTACGTTACTATAATTTTTGGTAACACGAGATTAATTGAAAATTTTGGAATAGCTATTATCATATTATCGGAGGAAACAAAATTTATTATAAATAATGCTTTATTTTCATCTAAGTCTTAAAGAAATTTATTAAGTTTTAAAAACATTTGTCATAATGGATATCATATAAAAGCTGTGTGTGAAGGAAATAATAAAAAACCTCTATATTATGAGCATTGTTTCTTGTAAAAAAAGGCTACTAGAAAAATTACCAAATTTCTCTTCTATTTTGTACTACATAAGAATTAGTACAATTGAGATACATGTAACTATAAACTAAAAGTTTATAAATTCAAAAATATTTACCATTTAGCATGAACACTTGGGGCATCTTGAAATAATAATGATATGAAAAATTATTGAAAATTCTCATGGGCACCCATTAAAAGACTTGAAGATTTTTCAATCTAAGAAAATATTATGTGCTGCTTGTTCTCAAGGTAAATTGATTATTAAACCATCACTAATTAAAGTTGGAACTGAATCTCTAACATTTTTAGAACATATACATGGTGACATTTGTAGGTCTATTTACCCATCATCTGGACCATTTAAATATTTTATGGTACTAATAGACACATACAGCAGATGGTTTCATGTATGTTTGCTATCAATTCGCAACTTGGCATTTGTGAGGTTGCTTGCTCAAATTATTCTATTAAGTCTATTCGACTTGATAATACTGAAAAGTTTTCTTTACAAGCTTTTAATTACTATTGTATGTCAATTAGAATAAATGTTGAACATCTTATAGTTCATGTTTATACACAAAATGATTTAGCTAAATCATTTATTAAATAACTTCAATTAATTACTAAGTCTTTACTTATGAAAACCAATCTCCCTATTTCTGGGACATGCAATTTTGCATGTAGCAACACTTATATACATTAGACTGACAAATTATTATAAATACTCCCCTCTATAATTGGCTTATAGTTAGGAGCCAAATATTTCTCATCTTAGAATTTTTAGATATGCAGTATATGTTCCAATAACTCCATCACAATGTATTAAAATGAGATATCAAAGGAGGTTAGGAATATATGTTGGGTATGATTTCTCCTTTATTATAAGATATCTTGAGCCAATGATAGGAGATGTATTTACAATATGTTTTATTGATTGTCATTTTGATGAGTTAGTTTTTCCAGCATTAGGGGGAAAAAGATAAGCAGTCAGTTAAAGAAATTACGTGGAATACTTTGTCATATCTTGATTATCACATAAAATAATGTGAACTTGAAGTTCAAAAGATAATTCACTTATAAAGTATAGCAAATCAACTGTCAGATGCATTTATTGACCTAAAAAGAGTGACCAAGTTACATATACTAGTAGCAAATGCACATGTAAGAATTGAAGTCTCTAAAGGACAATTTGTAAGTAAAATAGCTAATGAGTCTAAAGTATACCAAAAGCATGGTGGACCATTGGTTCAAAAGATAAAAGTCCTCACAAGAAGAAATGTAATATCCAGTCCTTTGAAAACGAGAGAAAACATGAGAAATGTAACGTACGATTTCTCCGTCAATGAACAGAACTCTCCATATACAAAAGGAAGTCCCCCGAAATAAAGTAGTTAAAGTCCTAAAAAATTTGGGAAGCATTCTACACTCCTAAATATGAGAATCCTAGGCTCAGATGGAAAGAAAAATGGTGCTAGAATAAAGAAATAATTTCTTACAAAAAGCTTAGGAAACATAATGGCATTTTCATAATTTTGAGCAAATTTTAGAATTCACATGTGCCTGAAACATAATGGAAAACCCTGGGACAGTTAAATCTCCTTCGGTGAACGTTTTCCAATGTCAATGTGCTTGAATTTTGACGGGTTCATTCAGGAAGGTTTTAGCTTCGATTTGAGTGATTCCAAAGGCATTTTATTTAATTGGAAACCTAAATTTTATAATGGAAAAGATAGTTCTCAAAAAGGAGGTAAAACAAAGGAGAAACGAAAATGCCAAAAACGAAGGGCAAAATAGAAATTTTTTAAAAGTGTAACTTACTCTCACCTATATATATGATGCACCCTTCTTCTCCCTTCATTATGCACGACCATGTTCTACCCAAAACCAAAGGAAAACCCTAGGGGATGAGGCGCATAAGAGGAGGAAGAAAAGGAGGAGAAATTCAAGGTAGAAAGGTATGGATTTTCATAGTTTTTCATGCTCTTTCTCTTCCAAACCCCTTCTCCTTCATTCTCCTTTATTTCCTATGATTATAATGAAGTATATGGATCTATTTTAAAGGAGAAATTGAGGGAAAATTTTGGATTTGAAGAGAGGAACTCAAAGAACACAAGATTCAAGTGAGAAAAAGCAAGAAAACAAAGTAATTCTCTTCCTATGGTTGTCATCTTTGGTTCCCTCCTCCTCCATTTTGCCCCACTTGAGAAAACCCTTGAAGGAGATGATTTTTAGGTAGAACCAAGGGTGAATCTAAGGAAAAAGCGTATGGAGATTAAGAATATGCAAAGAAAATAACAAAATAACCATTAGATTTCAAGATGCAAATTCTAAGGTTTTGTGTGCACCTTGTAAAATCTGACCTTATATGATGATTCCTAGATCTAATTAAGAGTTTAAATGAGGTTCTAAGATCCCTAAGATGCTCGTCACATGCTTCCTCCTTTAAGAAAACAAAGAGAATTCCAAAAAGGCAAAAAAAGGGCTATGTCTTGGCCAAGCATAGATGGAGTAGCTAGGGAGAGTTTTAAATTTTTTCAAACCCATTTTTGTGTCATATATGATGAATGAATATGAGAGGAGGCCTTGGAAAAAATTTAGAACCCATGGAAAGTGAATTGGTGCCTTAGGTTCCATATCATACCTAAAGAAGCAACATGATGTTAGACTCTTTATTTTAATTGTGTGATGACTCCAAGAGGCTTAAAAGGAGTCAAGAATCATATTTGAAATGAAAGAATAGAGCCTAAAGTTATTTAAGGAGTGTTGCTTCATTAAGTGCATTTATGGACTATAATGGAGCTTATAAGCAAATTGTATGGCCTTAGAGATTATTTCATAAACCTAATTGGCTCCCATAAATTGTATCTAGGCCAAGAGAAACCATCTCTGCAAGCTTGTGGGTGTGTGACTGAAAAAGGAGGCTTGAAATCCAAGGAAAAAGTGTGTGATTGTGTGCAAGGTATCTCTCTCCACCTTCTCTCATGCATGGATGTGTGTTTAGCTTGTCTTAGAATGTGTGTATGTGTATTTTCAAGCCATCAAAAGTATGCTAACATGATTTTATATGCCATGATTTCATGATGTCATGTTATGTTTTCAAATGAATGTATGATGTTTGATGAGTTTGCTTAAGTGTGGAGAGGTCAAGAACTTTTGACCATAGTGAGGATGAGCCAAGAACCCTTGAGATTGGTTGAGACATAGCAAAGAGTCTCCCAAAAGTAAAGTGGGCTCCTAAGAGTATGGTTGAGTCTAAAGTTCTTAAAGAATAGGTGAGAAAAGAATGGGTGAGGCAAGTCCAAAATCCATGAGGAAAAGTATAAGGCTAATCCAAACACTTGGTGAGCTCTTAAATGTCTTGTATGATTTGTGCACATGCTAAGCTTGCTTCTTAAATGTCCATGATTTGTATTATGTCCATGCATGCATTTTTAAGGCTTGCTTTGCATATTTTATGTATGATTGAATGGAAGATGAGCTATTGGGATTCTTTGAATCTCATTCCCTCCTCTCCAATGATCTCACATGCTAGGTGGACTAAGTGGATATGTTAATGAGAGACAATAACATTGAAGGAAGAAGATTGACATTCATATGTTTACATTTTCCTTTTAAAGCCATAATGAATCATAATGATGTATATTAATGTTGTAAATGGTTTATGACTCTTGAGACATATGTAATTATGCTATTATATGAAGTAGAAATGAAAGTATGTGTTATGTGAATTGAGTATGTATGGCAAAGATGGCTTCATGAATGAGTTTATGGAAATGTGTATATGTGTGTATGGAAAGGCCAAAATGAGATGCATAGGGTTTAGGACTATTTGGACAGCTCACACAAGTAGTAAATGCAAGGATTTAAAAATCGGACCGAACCGGCCGGTTCAACCGGTGAACCGGTGGGTTGGCCGGTTACTAAAGGATAGAAAACCGGTTTGTGAGAAAATCGGTAAAACTGGTGAAACCGGTAAGAACGGGTCTGCCACTGTTGCCGATTTTCATTAAACAGAAACCAGAAATGGTGTTGAGCGCCCGAGCCTGAGAGACGAGAGTGAGATCAGATTGCTGGAGGAGCCACGCACGCACGCAGGAGCAAGAGTAGGAGCACGAGGTCTTCCCCTGCAACTCGTCCCCATCTGAGCCCTAAATCTTACCGGCAAATCCCCGGCGAAGAAGTCATGAAGTGCAGAAAAAAGGGAGCAACGAAGAGCGATCAGGAGGAAGATGAAGCCATGGTTGAGATCGAGAGCTTGAAGGCTTGAACCATTGAGTACACACGAAGCTCCTCTGTGACAAAACTGAGACCAAAAACAGGAGGATGAAGCTGTGTGTGAGATCGAAAGCGTGAACTGAACCAAAAGGCAAGCAGCGAAGAATGATCAAGAAGATGAAGCTGAGATCAAGAGCTTGAACCGGTCAATATACGAAGCTCCTCTGCTCTGCGAAACCAACCAGCATCTGCGAAACACACGAAGATCCTGTGATTGAAGAAGCTAAAACTAAGAGTCTGAATCAACCAGAGGAAGAAGCTTCGAAGTCATCTTGCTCGAACGAGAATATAAGCGCCTGGAATTGAGGTAAATAATAATCAAAACTCTAATTGATTGTTTGCTGGTCTGGTATTGATTATTGTTGTCTGATGGGTGCTGCTAGATATTAGTATAAGCTTAACATTGTTATCAGCTAAAATTGCATACCATATGTTCGAAGAAATGCCTCAAAGACCAATTCTGCTTCATTACTAGATCTGACAAGTTTTAATTCTGATTCACTTGCATATTGAACAATCCTTGATTAGTTAAGACACACAAAATAAAAAACACACCGTTGGGAAGGTATTGTTGGTATAGGATATAAGCATGCATGTCTTCCCCATAGCTCCATCCCCAACTATTACACACTTGACAAATCTGGTAGTACTCATTGTCTGAGCTTCTTTTTCCTCTCTTATGATCTTAACCAAGAAAAATGCAGTGTACTTAATGGAGAATTGGAACTAAAATACTGTGAAATATTTTGGATTTGAAAGATTGAAAGAATGAAAGAAGTGAAAAGAGCCTTAAGTTTTAACAACCCAGCAAGTCTTTTACCTAATTTTATTTTCAAGGCTCATCTAATATACAATGATGGCATTTTATATAAAGCTTGTGTGCAAGGACAATACTAGAAAGGCTAACAAAAGAAAGTAGGTATAGTGATGGGGTTAGTTGGTTAAGTGTGGATGGGGTTAGTTGAACTTGAACCAAAAGGTGTTAGTTTGGATGCATTTTTCTTTGCCCTTTTTGCAACAGAGAAAGTGCACAATATAAGAACTGTAAAAGTAAACTACATATTTAACTTGGTAGTTGTTCATAACACTAAGAACCAAAAAAAAATATATCTGAATATTAACTCAACTCATAAGAGATTGTTGCTATTAAAGCTATTTCGCAAATCAAAGGCAATAAACTCCTAAATCATGGCTTTTAGCAATGAATTTGTAAATAGACAAAAGGTTATATGATTTGAATATTATGGTTTTAGAATAATGTGTGCTCTTTTGTGCTGCATGTTAAAAGGTATGGATGCTCCAGATAGTTCCACTCCCGACACTAATAATAATGTTGGTAGTAGTAATGCACCATCATCAGATAAACAATCTATAGCAGCATCTTCTGCATCAAATCGTGGGAAGACTGATCCAGCATAGGAGCATTTTTCTTTTAAGAAAGAGGGAAAAACTGCTGTGTAGTGCCTGCATTGTTTTTCAATATATAAAGGGGGAGGCATAAATAGAATGAAGCAACATCTTGCTGGAGTTCCAGGTCAAACAAGCTCTTGTAGAAAAGTTCCTTATGATGTTCATCACAGAATGCAAGAGTTATTGAAGCAAGTGCAACAAAAGAACAAGAATGAAGAGGTCAATGAAGCATATGGTTATGAAATTGAATGTGGAGAAGAAGAAGCTCAAGAGGTTCAACCACTTAAGAAGCAATCACTTGTTCTAGGCAAAAGAAAAAGTAATGCAATAATGGGAAATTATTTTGCTCCAAGAACAACTCCTGGTTCCCAACCAAGTTTGAAAAGTGTACTATCCGGTAAAGAAGCAACGCACAAAGCTAAGATGGCAATAGCTAAATGGTTTTATGATGCTTGCATTCCATTTAATGCAATTTAATCTCCATACTGTCAACCTACTGTGGATGCAATGATGGCAATAGGGCCTAGGTTTAAAGTTCCATCTTATTATGAATTAAGAGTTAATTTGTTAGGAGATTGTAAGAAAGAGTGTCAACTACTTGTTGAAAGTCATCGGGCTAGTTGGAAAGATACTGGATGTACAATGATGGCTGATGGTTGGACAGATTAAAGGCAAAGAACCTTAATAAATTTTTTATTTTATTCTCCACAAGGTATAATTTTTGTGAAATATGTTAATGCTTCAAATGTGGTGAAAGATGCCAGAACATTGTTTCAAATGTTTTGTGAAGTCATTGAGTGGGTTGAGCCTAATAATGTTGTTCATGTGGTGACCGATAATGCAGCTAATTATGTAGCAGCAGGCAAGTTGATACATGAAAAGTATGAACACATCTTTTGGTCACCATGTGCTGCTCACTGTTTAAATCTCCTTTTAAAAGACATTACTAATATGCCTAATGTGGTAGACCTTGCATCAAAGGCTGCAAAGATAACAATCTTTGTGTACAATCATATGTATATTTTATCTTGGCTAAGGAGAAGGGAAGGTTGGAGAGAAATTGTACGTCCAGGAGCAATTCGGTTTGCTACTACTTTTACATTGAAAAGTATTTATGATCATAAGCACGATTTGCAAGCTTTGATTGTGGATAAGCACTTCAACAATTATAAGTTAGCAAAGACTACAGCAGGAAAAATTGTTAGTGCTATCATACTAGATAGTAAGTTTTGGAATGATTGTTTAGTCATCATAAAGGTTGTGGCTCCCCTTATTCAATTGCTAAGAATTGTATATGCGAATGAAAAACCTTCTTTGGGCTATGTTTATGAAGGCATGAGAAGGGCAAAGAATGGAATAAAGAAATTGTTTAAAAATAGAAAGAACTTGTACAAACCTTACACAAATATTATTAAGGCTCGGTGGGATAAGCACTTGAAGCGTAATCTTCATGCAGCAGCTTACTATCTGAATCCTGCTTTCTTTTTGGATGAAAGTGAAAAATTTTGTACGAAGAACCGCATTATGCAATCAATGCTTGATTTGTTTGAGATACAAAAATATTGTTCTAACATAAACCAAGCAGTTCAAGAGATACAGACTTATCGTACTCGCCAAGGATCTTTTAGTCGATCATATGCTTTCAATGTGTCAAAGACAACACAACCTGGTAAGTGGTAACCACCAATTTATACTTTAATAGTTGTTACTTTATTTTTTAAAATTTTTAATACTTTACCAATGGTTAATCATATAATGTACTTTAATCTTTATGTAGATAATTGGTCGCACTTGTTTGGGGCTAGTACTCTAATTTTACAAAAGATGGCAATACGTCTTCTTAGCCAAACGGTTTCTTCTTCGGGATGTGAGCGAAATTGGAGTTTGTTTGAGCACATTCATACAAAAAGGAGAAATAAACTAGAACATCAAAGATTAAGTGATCATGTGTTTGTCACTTATAACTTACGATTGAGGAATAGGTATGTAAATATACTCAAAATATAATTTTTATTTATTCATTTGCACCTTAAGTTCAATCTCTATTTGATATTTTAATTCTTTGTATTAGGTTGCAAAATAAGAAGAGAAGTTATGATCCTGTTGATTATGAATCCATTGATAAAGTTGAATTTTGGATTGTTGAAGAAGAAGCACCTCTTGAGTTTAGTAGTGAGGAGATGGAGAATGAGAATTTTATTTATGAAGAAAATGCAATCCTGATAGTTGGAAGTGAAGAAGTGGACATTGCAAATGAACCAATTATTGAATCGCTTGATGATTTAGAAGTTGGACTAGATGATGATAGTGGTCCTAGTATGGATGCTAATACATTGGCACATGATGGATTTGATATCAATGAATGTTATGACTAAGAATGATTGCTTGTCAATTTATTACTTTGTCAGTTTGTCTTATGATTGTGGATGTTGTATTGAATATTGACTTGTTTGGATTTAAATGTTTAGTTTGTTTGGATTTTGGTATTATATCTCTTGAATATTAAGGTTTTTTTATATATAAAATTATCACTAGTTGGACCACGGTTCAACCACGGTTGAACTGCTGAACCGTGAACCAATGCATAGACCGGTTTAATGACTGGTCCGATTTTTAAATCATTGAGTAAATGTTCTTTTAGACTTGTCCAAAAGGTGCCAAAGCCAAAGAAAAGCAATTTGGTCATTTTGGTATCCTATATGGAGTTAAAATTGACCATAATGGAACCCTATATCATTTTTTAGCCAAATGAGTTATTCTTGATCTAAGATTTGGCATGAAATTAGGTCTCATTAAGAGCTTTTTAGGAAGCTAAATATCATAATTTTTAAAGGTCTATAGAATATTTAATGATTTTTCAAAGTTAGCCATTTTTTTGGTTTTGGTCTGCCATACTATTCATTTGGTCCGAAATTGAATTCTGTCACACGAGACCTAAATGATATCCAATTGCTATGAAATTTAATACATAGAAACTAGACATTCACAATGAATCGTGCTAACTAGAAGCACCTCAATTGGAGGTCTAGAGAGGGAGATATGAATTTTTGAACATTTTGTCTAGTACGAGGAGTTTTGCCCGACTTGAGTTACTGTTCTATTAAATTCTGAGGTCTGGGCATAATGAACTGGTCTAAAAATATTTTTTCCCTCTAGCTAATATCTACAACTTTTCAAATTGATATCATTTGCATGGATTGGATTTTTGTGGAATTAATTGGATATGTTCAAAATTTTCTACAGAATTTTATGATAGTTCTAGAGTGCAGTTTGACCTCTGCATAATTTCGGATGTCAAACGTCCTCTGTGATGGATGTTAGTGTGAATTAGATATTCTTAACTTTCTAAAATGACCAAGAATGCATGTTTTTTATTTTTGTAAATTTAGTTATGATTTTCCAAAGTTTGGACAGAAAATGAGACAAATCTAGCCGAAATTAGACAACTACATTTTATGCTTCATTTCAGTTTCCATGAGTTGTGGGCATGATTTTGTGATGCAAAAGAGTTGTATTGATGTAATTAAATATGAGGATGTATGATATAAGCTCACACGGTCCACATGACACCAAATGAAATTTTTATGCATGACGCGGTGCAATTAAATGCATGATTTAAAAGACTTTTCTACCTCCCTCATGGAATCTTAATGATGTGAGGTACATGGGTATCATGAAATGAGCTAGAATTTATGATATTACAAGAAAGGAAAAATTATTCATAATAACCTCATCATAGAAATAGATACTAGATAATTCTTAAAATTGGCGTCATTGTCGAAGGACCTCAAAAGATACTAGGTTCTAATAAAGAATTGTAGCTAGTGGCACAACCTAGGTTATTTCCCAAGGAATTTGTTTCTAATTATCTATGAAAGAGTTCTCCTAGTATGATTAAATCAAAGGTGTTTTGGGGGATTTCGATTTACTAAAATTTAAATAAATTAAAGAAAATAACAAGAACTTAAAACTTAAAACTAAGTGATAACAACAACTAGGCAAAGAGTGGTAATTAGCTTTTAAATGGACTTCTTAGAATTCAATTATCCTTACTCCCTTTTAGTATACCGAAACTTGGACTTAACTTCTTGCTCTTAGTGTATTCTTCATAAAAATTCTTGAATTACCATCCAAGACTCAAATGACAAATTATCAAGGAATTTGCAACCACAAAGAACCATGAAAAATTATTCACTTGAGTTAGAAATAAGAACACATCAAAATAGTACCTAAATGCTTATTAAAATAACTGAACAATTTACTTAGAGATGCTAATCAACTAATTAAATTAAAGATTTCCCCAAGTGCGAACATCACACAAAATTTCAACCACTTAATACCATGCCTGTTGCACTAAATAGCTTAAAAACAAGAGAAAATAACTAGCAAATTGGACAACCATTAAGTTTGAAATTTTACAAACACTTAGGCATCAAAATGAGTTTTCAAATGTGAAATTATAATCAAAATTATATAGCAAATGAAACCAATACAATCAGCCACCAAAATCTCCATTTAACAAGCTAAAAGGATAAGGAAAAGAAAAGTTAGCCAAATTTGGGGATGAATCTTAGAGCTCAAATCTTCATCCATGGAAGTTACATTCTCAGCCAACTACCAAGGTAGATTCAAACTTCCATTGGAAGAAATGGACAAAGGAAATAAAAGGAAGAAGCCATGGCCATCGAGCTTCACAAATAGAATTGAATGATGATGCTTCCTGATGCATGCTACTACCACTCTTCACTTGAGCCTCTGTTCATCTTCTTTTCTCCTCACATTCTCGTCTGATGCCTCCCTAAAAACCCTCATCTACCTAGTACCTGAGTGTATTAAAGAATGGGCTAGACTCATGCTACTTTTTCTCCATCACGTGCCTCATGTTAGTGCTTCTTGTGATGTAGACTGGCTATGCATATGCATATTTATGTTTTCATTCTAGCCACATCAAACATTCTGCCCTTCTCCACGTCAAACCCGGTTAACCCAAGCCACTCATGTTATTGTATATGATTCATTTCCATGTGTTCCCTTCAGCTTAATTAAAAACCCATGCTTCCATCTTATCTTTTCACGTCCTGGTATGTGAATGATGATTGATGAGAGAACTGTTGCATTATTCCCTTGTGTAACCCATGCATGTGAGTGTGAAATGAAGCCTCCATCATCCATGTGTGTGTTATTATGTGAGAAACATGTTTATGTGCCTGAAGGTGTCTTTATGTATGCATACATGTATGCTTCCATGTAAGAATGAAGTGGCTTTGTGTGACACATGACTGAGCCGTTGCCTTCTCCCCCTTCTTACGTCAAAACCGTGTGTGAATGTATATCAACATGCCAATGTGGTGAGGGAGTGGAATCAACATATGCATGAGCTGGAAAATGCAATGCCTCATCAATAAACCCGTGAGTGTTGACTTGGAAAGTGGGGTTGTGCATTGTAGCGTGTTTTGTAAGTATGTGCAGTGGATGATGCTAGCTTCGTCCACGTATTTATTTATTTATTTTTTCAATATTTGGATTTTATTTGCCCATAATCTATACAAAAAGAATGAGAAAAATTAAGTAGGAATATTCACAAAATTATTTAAAATAAATTTATATATTAAAATCTAATAATTTTACAAATAAAATTTTAAAGTGCAAAATTGGCCAATAAAATCAAATATCTTCCAATTAAATCCATTGAACCTTAATTCATTATTAAAATGCCCAAATAAAGAGGAAAATATATATAAAAAATGATGTTTATCAATACTCCTAAAGAGTTTAAAGATATAACATGTAACATAACTCTAGAAGAAGTTCAAGTACCTGAAACTGATGAAAATGAAGAGATCTTAATAAGTTGTGTTTTTACGGGAAAAAGATTCAACCATAAGAAAATAGTTGTCAATAATATTTTTGCGTATATTATAGCGCTTAATGTTATAAATAATAATAAGGATCATGAATCTACATCCTTCGATGAGTGTTTACGTAGATGTGACTGGTCAAAATGGAAAGATGCAATTCAAACATAATTGAACTCACTTGAAAAAATGTGAGGTTTTTGGGCTTGTAGTGTCAACACCTGATGTTGGGTACAAATAGGTATTTGTGCGCAAAAGAAATGAGAAAAATGAAATTGTGAGATATAAAGCATAACTTGTCACACAAGAGTTCTCACAAAGACCTAAAATTGATTATAAGTTTACTTATTCTCCTGTGGTGGATGCAATTACATTTCGTCATCTTATTAGTCTGGCAGTGTATAAAAAACTTAATATGCATCTTTTGGATGTTGTTATAACATATTTATATGGCTTACTTGATCATAACATCTTTACGAAAATCCCAAAAGGATTTAAGATGCTTGAATTATATAATTCAAAGTCTTGAGAATTTTATTCAATTAAATTTCAAAGATTTTTGTATGAACTAAAATAGTCTGGACAAATGTGTTATAATTACTTTAGTGAATATTTGTTAAAGGAAGAATATAAGAATGACCATATATATCCATGTGTTTTCATAAAGCAAGGAAATTCAGGATATGCAATTATCATTGTATATGTTGAAGATTTGAACATTACTAAAACTCTAGAAGAGATTCTAAAGGCAGTAGATCATTTGCAAAAAAAAATTGAAATGAAAAATCTTGGAAAAACAAAGTTTTGTCTTGACCTACAAATCGAACATTTAAAAGATGAAATTTTTATATATCAATCAATTTACACACGGAAAAGTTTTTAAAAGATTTTACAAGGATAAGCATATCCATTAAGTACCACAATGGTTGTTTAATCATTTGATGCAAAAAAGGATATTTTTAGGTCTCAAGATGATAATAAAAAACTTCTTGATCCTGAAGTACCATATCTTAATACAATTGGTGCATTAATGTATCTTGCTAACGATACAAGAGTTGATATAGCTTTTGTTGTAAGCTTGTTAGTTAGGTTTAATTTAGCTCCAACCTAAAGACATTGGATTGGAGTTAAATATATTTTCCAGTATCTTTGAGATACTACTAATATAGGCTTGTTATATGCAACTGGATCTAGAATAAAACTCTTAGGATATGCAGATGCTGGATACTTATCTGACCCACACAAAGCTAGATCTCAAATAGGCTATATATTTACAAGTGAAAATACAACTATATCATAACATTCCATCAAATAAACACTTATGGCCACTTCTTTGAATTATGTAAAAATTATAGTAGTTCACGAAACAAGTTAAGAATGTGTTTGGTTGAAATCGATGACTCAACTTATCAAAAAAAAAATGTGGGTTATTTTCTTGTAAGAAAACTCTGACTGTACTGTATGAAGACAATGCGACATGTATATCTCAATTGAAGAAATGATATATCAAAGGAGCTAGAACAAAGCACATTTCACGAAAATTCTTTTTTACTCATGATCTTCAAAAAGAATGGTGATATTAATGTTTAACAAATTTGTTCAAGTGATAATCTAGCCGATTTATTTACTAAGGCATTACCTATCTTAACATTTGAAAGATTAGTACACAAAATTAGGATGTATCAACTCAAAGATCTACAATGATATTGTGAATAGAAAGAGTGTACAAGGAATGATGTACTCTTTTTTCTTCATTATGGTTTTTTTTTCATTGAGTTTTTCTCTAGTAAAGTTTTAATGAGGTATATTCCTTATACAATATATATTCAAGGAGGAGTGTTATGAATCCATCTATTATTGTGAATGTCCATTTAATTTCTTAACCCTCAAATTCATTGAAAGTATGTTATGAATCTATCCATTATGTGGATATCCATCTCTTTATATTTTTTCGAGAATTATAACTCTAAAATCTTTAAATATTCATCTCCTATCTTTATATTTTTCTTTATAATATATTATTTCACATTTATGATAAAACCTTTAAATTATTTGTAGTTACAAATTTGTACGAATAAATAAACACTTCATTTGTATTGAGAGATATGAATAATATTTGAGTATTATTTCTCTTATTTTCTATCTTCTTTAAATTCTCTTTTCTCTATCTCTTAAGTTATTTCATAATAATTTGATCATCAACATAGATAAACTTTTAATTTGACCATTAATGAATTATTTTCTTTAATTTAATCTTATAAATGATTTATTTATTTATGAAAGCAAAATGAAATGATAATATATAAATATTATAATAATTAAAAGAATAGATTAAAAATAATTATGAAGGATAAAATAAAAAAATATTTATTTATCAAAGACTAAAAATCTAAAATAATGAATACTTTCACTTAATGTTATATTATTTAATGATATGATGAAATGATTAGCAGTGGAGGAATACACACACACACACACATATATATATATATATAACTTGGTTCTATTTAATAAAATCAAACTAAATCAAATAAAAATTGAATTGATTAAACTAATTTTAACATGTAAAAAATTAATTTAAACATATATATTTTTTATTTTGTTCAATTTTTTTGGACTTTGTTTAATTTAATTTAATTCAATTCAATTGATTTAGTTTGAGTTTGAGTTTAAATATTTTTATACATGTACGGCTTATTTAATAGATAAAAAATTAAGTATAAAAATAGAAATTAAAAAAAAGATAATTTTGTAAATAAAAAATAATTTTAATATTTTTATTTTTAATAATTGAATAATAATTAAAGATAATATTAAATAATAATTATAAGAAAAAAATAAATATTTTATCTCCTTTTTTTTTTTCATTTTTCCTCCTCCTACCAATCATGCTCTTAGGGCCCATTTGGTAGTTGAAAAACAAAATATTTATTATATTAATATAATTATTATTTAACTGTATCTATCTCAGTAAATATTTATTTTAAAATAAAAAAACATGTTTTATTCTTAAAAATTATTTTTTTATTTTTTATTTTTATTTCTTAATCTGTCTGCATATTAAACGGCCTTTAATTTTGAAAAGGAAGAAACTCGATTTTGTGGATGAAAGGGCCCCAATTAAAAGATTCCGCGTGGCAGAGTCACATGGTGTGGTCCACGTGGGTGGTATCTCCCTATGCGCCACATGCATCACGGATTTCCTTCGCGGCTCTGGCAACATATCAAGCGCGTAGCTTCCGCACCTATAAATATCAGCCTTCTCTCCACCAAGCCTGGCACTTCGTCCCGAGTCTCTTGCCTCGCGGCCATTCACGCTAGACACACAAGGAGCACGCTTTGTCCGAATCTCTCATCTTTGAACCATTCTACGCATTGCAGGTATTCTCCTTTTCATCTTTCTTCAAATCTGGGTTTTCTTTTATACACCTTCATTCACCACACCACCTCTGGCTCCGCTTCTTCAACTCATCTCTCTCTTCTCCATTTTGCGCTGAATATCCTTGCGAGTTTTCCCGTCTGCGGAGCACTAAGCTTGAATTGAGCTACGTTCTATTCAGCTCATTTCTTATTTTTCAATCGACTTACCCACTATCCCAATCTTTCTTCTCAGGCCGTTTTTGCAAATTCTGTTACTGGGAAGCTGGTATTGACGGATCCACTTTGTTGGAAGCTGGTTTCGGTGTTCGGAAATTCCTCTTGGAGCTTCTCTTTCCCTGACGCGAGGTTTGTTTTATTATCCTTAATTTTATTTGATTCTGGTTTCTACTTTACAGTAATTTCCTGAGTTCTCGATTGCGATTGTTTCCGGTATGCTTCGAATGCTTGGATCCGTAAATTATGCTTAGCTTTTTCTTCGTTTGATAGGTGCATTTTTCTCTGTGTTAGCAGATTAACTCTGGTTTCTGACCCTAATGCTTTGTTCATTAACAGATATAATTTCATTCTTGTTTAAAGTTTCTAAATGTTTGAATCTTCTGGTTTTAAGGTCAAGGATGTTGCTTGTATTCACTGTGCTTCTTCATCTTCATTTTGTAGTTTAATTTACTGAATTTCGTCTATGATTGAGAAAGTTCTCTTAGTTCGGGTATTAGTCCAATGTGATGATTTGCTGCGAATCCCTGTCATTTGGATAGATTATCTTGAGATGATGTTAAATTCAGAGCTGTTGCTTGAGAATCGTCGATATCTAATTTTGTTTAAGTTGTTGAATTACTTGTTTACCTAGTAAATTCCTTTTGGTTTTTTCTGCTCTGGAAATTAAACTTTGTAAGCTTAATTTTGTAAAATGGATGTTATTTGTTTCGATTTAATTGAACATTGCATATAATTTGTACTGATTTAGAGGCGATTTATGGCGCCTGAGGTGTTGTTTTGCAGGCTAGGTTCTTCAATTTAGGCTCATTTGACTTCCTTTTATATAATCTTGCTCCCAAGGAAATTTCTTTCTAGAAAGTCAGAATGTGTTATATATGGCTTATACTTTTCCTCTTATATGCCCCATGTTGGTTTGGTTTTATGCCTGAAACCCCAGTTTCTCCATTTGCATTTGTAGGTTTCTGTCTTTTGCTTGATATTTTCTTTGCACCGGAGATTCTTTTGCTTAAAGTCTACTCCCGTATCATGTGTCTTTCAGGTCATTATTGTGCTACGACTAGCAAAATGGTCAAAAGTGTTGATGTTGTGGCTGATGAGTTGCTCATCATTGAAGCACTTCAACCATTGCCTGTGGATTTTAATCCAAAGGCTGTGATTAAAGATCTTGTACCACCCATAGTTGAAAACAATGGGACTGTTAATGTGGTGGCCAAGATGAGTGAGGATAAAAGTAAAGGAGAGATAGTACTAGGTAGGAATGTTCATACCATGTGCCTGGAAGTCACGGAGCCAGATGCTGATGATGAGGTTACTGGGGACAGGGAAGCTTATATGGCAAGTGTGTTGGCTAAATACAGGAAATCTCTGATGGAAAGGACGAAGCATCATTTGGGTTTAGTTCCTCTTACTCTAATTGCTTTCTTGGGTGCATTTCTGACGTTTATGTTATTGAATTTGATGTGTCATGCAAATGTTTCATAATGGGAAAGCTCTTATTTTATAAAATTTTCTTAGGTTTTGGCTTATGAGATTCGGGTTAAATTAGAAGAGCATCAGAAGATTAGCTAATAGTTAGCTGAATTATAGAAATATGAAGTAGACTAGTAGAGCATTTTATTGCTGACCGCATTTTCATTTTTAATAAAGGATACTTACTCCATACTTTAGAGGGAAGGAAGAAATGTTTATGATATCTCATGTTCAGGGAATTTATCATTTAATAATCTACAAAAATGCACTTATGTAATTTTTGCTTCCAGTTATGCAAGAATTTGAATCTGAGTTTGGGCAACTTTTGAAGTCCAGATTTTCCCCTATTAACCTTTTAGGTCTCTAATTTTAATTTTTAATGTTTTAATTTTTTTAATGTATTACCTATTACAGGTTATCCCTATAATTTGGATTTCGACTATGGTGCACTTGCTCAGCTGCAGCACTTTTCAATAAACAACTTGGGAGATCCATTTATTGAAAGCAACTATGGTGTCCACTCGCGGCAGTTTGAAGTAGGTGTTTTGGATTGGTTTGCCCGATTGTGGGAGATTGAGAAAAGTGAGTACTGGGGCTATATAACAAACTGTGGCACAGAAGGCAATCTCCATGGCATTCTAGTTGGGTTAGTTTCTTACAGTTTTAATTAGCTTAATATTTTATAAGTTAGTAAAATAAATGCCTAATATCATGAAAAGACCTTTGCAGGAGGGAGGTTTTCCCAGATGGAATTCTGTATACCTCCCGGGAAACACATTATTCTGTTTTCAAAGCTGCTCGCATGTACAGAATGGAATGTGTGAAAATTGACACTCTCTGTTCTGGGGAGATTGATTGTGATGATTTCAAGGCTAAGATTCTTCGTAACAAAGACAAGCCAGCAATTGTAAATGTGAATATAGGCAAGTTTGTTTCTCTGTGTTTCTTTCTCTCTTTCTAACTCCTCCACTTCCCTTTACTTTGTTGATTTTAGTGCTTACACTTGAATCTTGCAGGCACAACCGTCAAAGGAGCTGTGGATGATCTTGATCTAGTGATAAAGAAACTTGAGGAAGCAGGATTTTCGCATGACCGATTCTACATACACTGTGATGGAGCTCTGTTTGGTCTCATGATGCCTTTTGTCAAACGAGTAAGTGTTGAATGTGCCCTGTTATGCTTCTTTTTGGCCTGCTAATATAATTGATTTGGCACATGGGAAATTTGGTTTACTCAATGTGCTCACCTGTTTTATGGTGGCTTCTGACTGGTAACTGACTTGACGACTATGTTTTTCTTTGGGGGCTATGGCAGGCTCCAAAAGTTTCTTTTAAGAAGCCTATCGGCAGTGTCAGTGTTTCTGGCCACAAATTTGTGGGGTGCCCAATGCCTTGTGGTGTGCAGATTACAAGATTGGAGCATATCAATGCTCTCTCCAGGAATGTGGAGTACCTAGCTTCTAGGGATGCCACAATCATGGGCAGTCGGAATGGCCATGCTCCAATCTTCCTCTGGTACACCTTGAACCGAAAAGGATACCAAGGTTTCCAGAAAGAAGTACAGAAATGCTTGCGGAATGCACATTACTTGAAAGACTGCCTTAGAGATGCTGGGATCGGTGCAATGCTCAATGAGCTAAGCAGCACAGTTGTATTTGAGCGTCCACATGATGAGGAGTTTACTCGCAGGTGGCAATTGGCATGCCAAGGGAACATTGCTCATGTTGTGGTGATGCCAAACATTACAATTGAGAAGCTTGACACATTTCTGAACGAGCTTGTGCAGAAGCGAGCCCTGTGGTTTCAAGACGGGAAATGTAAGCCTCGCTGTATTGCGTCTGATGTGGGTGAAAAGAATTGCCTTTGTGCTTTGCACAAGTGAACTGTGGTAGCCATTTTAGATCTGCTAAGGATTCTAATAAATTTTGTTGTTCACTTGTATCGGTGTGTTTGGCTTTGATGGAAATTTGATGCGCTGAATCTCGCATTCACAATGTTCTTTATTGTTTATTTTTTTCTGGCCCTTTTAACAATAGCTTGGTTTCTTCACTGAAGGTAACAGCTACACAAATGAAACTTGTGGGAGGCTTGCTTTAGAAGTAACTGTCATATTGAGAACAGATTGCTGCCATAATGAAAATATATATTGAAAGCAGACGTAAGCACGACTATATTTAAGGTTATTATATTTGTTCTATACCGTAAAGAGAGACTGGAGAAAGCTACTTCTATAAATTGCGTAAGATTGTTACTATTAGAAACGAATAATCAGTGAGAATATATAATAAATCGAGGGGTAAAATACACTTCCATTAATCGCTATCTCATAATTCAGAAGTTCATAATGTAGTATTCTATGGTCTACTCTGTAAATAAGATGATTATATAATTAATTTTCATCAAGTTTTTTATTCTTAATTATTCCTAATGTGAAGTCAAAATCTTTTTGTCTTATATTAAAATCTCTATTTACATTCAGGACCTAGTTTGAAATTTGTCCGTAATCAGTTCGAATCTAATCTAATCTAACTTCTCAAATGGGTTGATCAAGATGAGGAAGAAGTTGGTGGATAGGGAAGAGGATATGCAAAACAGTGGACATCCAAGTGATGGGGTTCAATTTTAGTTTGCTACCATCTTCATAGTTAGTCCGCTGTCATCTTCATAGTTAACCCCGAGAAAAACTTGCGTTTAAGAATTTTCTCCAAGTTTTCCTGGTCACATTACGTCAGAGGTGTGAAAGTGTGATATTGAGGACGAATTTTGAATTGGGTTTAAGATGTCAGGTTAATTAAACATTTATTATTCATTAATTTAGTCCTTATAATTTTTTTTTCTCGAAAATAACTCTTTACACTTATTCTATGTCCAAATAAACCATCGGAGGTTCCTTATAACACCGTTATGCTGAATTGGCTAATGGAGTGTATATGTGTCACAAGTGAACCATTTTTGTCCATAGAAACATCTGAGTTGGCCTTCTTTACCCACTTGTGCATATTCCTCCTCATGCGTCTGTTCCTTCCACCAGAACCAGAGCATGAAGTGCCTCATTGTCTCCACCGTCTTCTTCCCTGTTTCCCTTCTCTGTTCTGCAGGTAATGTTACCCATTTGAGAGAATCTAGCCCATAACCATAAGCGACTCAATTATTCCTCTTCACTAATTGGAACAAAGGAAAGGAAGTAGGATGCCCTAAATGATGTTGTGAATGTAATCATTTCAATTCTCAGTTTAAGCAGAATGTTAGCCAGCGGTATGGGATGAATGAAAAACCGTTATTACTTCTTCACAAGATAGTTGAATAGCTACAAGACTGCTGAAATTTCAAATTGATTTGTTTTGCTATTTTTATGTCAAACTGTAATTAATTAGTTGCTATTTTGTTGGCATAACTACTCAATCAGTTGCTATTTGCAGCTTGTCTTACTGCTCTTCAGTTCAAACTTCTGTAAAAATAATGCCCTTCATTATTCGATAGAAGATTTTGTAGTCTAAATTTTCTGTTTTTTCACTCTGTTTCAAGCTTCAAACCTGTCAAAACCCAAAAACTTGGTGTCAGAACTCATTTGTCTTGAGTGACATGTTCAAACTGTCCACATTCTGCCTCTTTTGGGTTCTGGAGAAACTATTTGAAGCTTCCATATGTGCATGAAATTAGCTTTTAGTTTTTCCAATTTTTCCTCTTGCTGCGTTTGAGAATTCTGCCAGAAAGCCAGGTTGGGCAAAGGTGAGCTCTTGATTCCTTCTCTTTCACATTGTTAATCTTCTACTGCCTCTTCACCAAAAAAAAGAATAGAAAAGAGAAAAAAGAAAGCCTGCGAAGTCAGAATTAAGTGTTGCTTTAATGGAGGGAGAATCAGTTTTTTCTTTAATGGCAACGCCAGTCTTGGAGAAAACTCAATCCTGGGTAGTCAGGATGACTATTTATCTAGAATCACTGGAACTCCGGGAGGAAGTAGAAGAATATGCGGTTTCTCAACTGAGAGCTAACCCAATACTAGCACAACTCAGAAATCAAAAGGAGAAAAAGATAAAGAAAGCTAAAGGCAAGGCTTGCTTATTCTCTGCAGTTTCACCTTGAATTCTCACCAGAATCATGTACCTGGAGTCAGTTGTAGCAATCAGGGAATATCTCAAACGAGAATATCAGGGCAATGAAAAGGCAATCAACACGCAAGCGATGAATTTATCTGATTCGAGAGTTTGAAATGAAAGAAATGAATTTATCAAAAGACTAGCTGAATAGCTGCTCAGCATAGTTAACAAGGTGAGAGTGTTTGATAAGGAATTTTTTTATATGAAAGTTACGATTTTTTTAATATTATTTCTCACTTATTTATTAGTAATAGTTGTACTAAATCACGTTATAAATTAAACCTACTCAAAAAAAATTCCTTCCATAAAATCCTACAGTATTGGATGTCTTGGAACCAATGTTTTTAAAATTGGACCGGTCATTGAACCGGTGGAGATATTGGTTCACGGTTCATTAGTCGAACCGTGGTCGAACCGGTGATAATTAAATATATTATTTAAAAAAATTTATGTATTAAAATTTTAATATAACAAATAAATATTAGTAAATTTTAAATATTTGATTACTAATTTAACATTTCTTAAGATATTACAAAAATTAATGTTTAGTTTAAAATAAAAATTATCTATGATTAAAAATTAAGAATATTTAATATTAAAATTTTAAAATTTCTAAATTATATTAAAATTCTACTTATTATTAAAAAATAAAATAATAAATAATAATTTTAGCTAAGTATTTTGATATTTGAGAGAAATATTATTAGAAAATTGAACATGATAAAAAGTAAGTATAAAAAATAATTAATTATACACATTTTATTTCTCTTATATTCTCTTTCTTTTTTAAAAAATCATATTTCAACTCCCTCATCTTTTTTATTATCTTCTATTTTTAATTTGTCAAAATTATTTAAAATGAATTATTCTGTTATATAAAAAAAATAAAAAAAAAAAAGAAAAATTGCTTCAGACTGGTTTGACCGGTTTTTTCTGTCCGGTTTTTTTCGATTTTTTATCGATTTTCACCGGTTCTTGACCGGTTTTTTGCTTGGCCAATTTTCCAATTTAACCGAACCGGACCAGGGACCAGTTCTCTGTCGAACTGGTCAGTCCGGTCCGGTTCTGAGAACATGGCTTGGAACACTTACAGCATATTTGGTAGTACGAAGGAAAGTGAAATAAAAAAGAAAAATTTGTTGAAATGTTAATTTTATCTTTTCAATTATTATTTAATACTATCTATTAATTATTATTTAATTATTAAAAATAAAAATATTATAAATTTTTTTTATTTATAAAATTATCTTTTTTTTTATCTTAACTTTTTACGCATTAAACAGACTGGTAATGTCACGTGATTACATGTATATATATATATATATATATACATTGAAGCAAAATCAATTGCTGCACTATAGGAAATAGTTTAAAAGTGGGCACTAGTTTTTGACACCAAAAAAATAAATAAAAATAAATAAATAAATCTAAAATCTTGTCCCGTTATACCATTTGAGTTTGACATTTATGCTGTGTTCCCATGTGATTTATTTTGGGAAAAGCATTAATCATTTCTCACTGGGATTTGTGTCTACTGGGGCTTTTGCACTTTATCTAAACATTACATCACCCAAACAAATAATATTTTTTTAGAACAATGTAGAAACACTTTATTTTGGCTTTCTTTCATTGTCACTGTTAACTTATCAGGATCCTTGCATTTTATGGGATCCCTTCTTCTCGTAAAGGAAGAAACCAGCTATATATTTTATATAAGTTATTTTGCATACCATTAGATGTTTATTATCATATCAGCCTTAATCTTGAGGGTGAAATAACTAATTATTACGCAACAATTTATATAGATTGTTTGACATAATTAAAATAATATTATAATTTTGTATAGGTCAATTTTTTAGGGTTAGGTTGAAAATTTTTTTTGATAAAAAGATCAAAAAAATCTCACAGACTATTTGACATGAAAAGTCTGTCGTTAACTAGAGTAGGGAGTTCTACTACCTAATCATAATATCAAAAAATTTAATGTATTAAATTTGACTTTACTATGATTTTTTATCAATGTAATTATATGAATTATTGTAACACGATCAATTATAACTCTAATAATTGTGCCAATAGTATTAGAGGCTTGTTAAAGGAGAATTAATTAAAAACAATTATTTTTAGTCAAATTTATTTTAAAAAAAAAATAACAAAAAAAATGCTCAAACAAGAAAAAATCATTGTGAATAATTAAAACGTATCTCTAAATTGATATTCAAATTAAGGTAATCAAATATAAAAGGAATATATATATATATATATATCTGTTCGTATACATATCCTAGATTGATATAGGATAGAAATTAACCTATAACAAAACTTGATTTGGTATCATAGCTTGAAGGAGAAGTAGAGATGTGTTGATAGAAAATGCATTAAAATATGTCTTCTTAGAGTAGAAATTCTAGCTAAAATTAATCTGTAAAAACCTCGTTTGATAGTACGTTTCATTTTGTATAAGGATGAAGAATATAGATTACAAGGATATCTTTCCCTATGTGAGGTTATGATAGTAATTCCCAATGTACAGAGCAGTAAGTCCAAACTTCAATAGAAACTCAAAAAGATGGAATATTTGAGTAGTCTATTCGGTGGCTAAAATCACGTTTTCACTAGAAAATTTTATTTCTTAATTTCTACTTTGAATGATATGTTTTAATGAATTTTCTATCCTTACATTGCTACCAACCTTATGGTAATGATATCAATAATAGGAAAAATTTATTTTATAATGCTTAGAAGTTTATCCTTTTCTCGACGTTTTCCTCACCCAAGCTCTTCTTCTTTAAATGATAGAGGGTTATCCTCATCAACCAATATTTTTTCAGAGAACCGAGGAATTGACAACTGGACAATTTTAGAAGTAACAGGAAATGCCCTTTATAAACCAGAGAGAAGCTTCTTTCACAAATTTGACTATATAATCAAAGCTGTGGAAGACATTATACCAGTAAACCCTCAGAAGGAAGAATTTTATCTTCTTTCTAAAGATGCTATCAAACAACACAAAAAACATTACAAATTTATCCACGTAGGATGTGTTCAAGTAGCTATAAAACCCTTAGTTAGAGAAAGACTAAATGTCTCTTGTCTAATTTGCCTAAGAGACATTAGACATGACCAATTCATTGACTCTCATTTAGGTACAGTTGAAGTAGGGTTACATATAGGGTCTATTTACTTTAATTGTTACTCCAACAGAACATCAGCCTTAGATGATGAAAATATTATGGATATGCTCAAACTTAATATAAAACTCCATGGTTTCGACATGAAACTAGGATCAATCCCTATATCTTTGTTATACAGAATACAATATAAGGTTATGGACTCTTCCAATTCCAATGTCCTTATACCAAAAGAAACTGGTCAAACCACTTTATTTCTAACCGATACCTCCAAAACTAATGTGATAGTTCCAAAAGTTGTTCGTTGGGAACAAGAGGATTTGCTAGAAGAATGGGTCATGCATAAGGTAGCTCCTGCTTTTCCAATGCCAACCCTTGAATTCAATAGGGTTAGACAAACCCAAACTAGAACTATAGGAATATCCTTTGAAAGAAGTAGAAAATCTTTCAGTTTTGCTTCAAGTTATAGGTTGACCCAAACCAATGAAGATTTCAGATCTATAAGGTCTGAACTACCAAGGTACTCATGCTCCTCAACCCCACAAATGGCACCTTTAGTCATTCATCTTCATGGTATTGACACCTTCTCTAATATGCCTCAACCTACATACCAAAGAGACAATGAAGACCGAAGGTCTATCTAATCTCCCACTTATGCTTCTATGAATGAACCTTTAGAATTAAACATGGTTCAAATGGAATTCCAAATAGATAAACAATCTTTACAAAAGGAATTCTATTCTGAAGAAAATACCCAACAAAGACAATGATTCTTTGAAAACTTTAAGGGAAACCAAAGAAAATAAATTCAAAATCAGTTTTACAGGTTCCTTGAAGGAGTTCAAATGAACATCCCATTTTTTGAATGGTTTAAAGCCTATGCTTCTGCCACAAAAATGAACTACCCTTTCTCAAAATCTATTAATATGACTAAAAAAACTTAGCATACACCAAAAGGAAAAGTAATTAATTTTGAGCTTCCTCCTTCCAGATCTATCCAACTTCCAAATCTTAATGATAATAAACAAAATTCTCTTATTACTTCACCTTTTAAGTTCAAAAATACAGAAGAAAATATTAATCCTAAAGATATTCAAAGTCTTATAGAACAAAATAATTATATGAACAAATATCTTCAAACAATAGGTGAACATCTTCCTTTAAAATTAACAAACTAGACAACCTTTTCACCTTCCACATCTTCCTCAAAGTCTATCATAGAAAAACCTTTATTTAAACCTTTCCAAGTTCCAACCAATGTTAAAAGAGAATTTGAAAAGACTTTAGATCAAAATCTTCTTAAAAAGATAAAGGACCAACTAAAAGCCTTGGTCATCTTAGAAACACCAACCATTAATAATATTAATCTTGAGGAATCCTAGTATGATTCTATTTCAACCTCGAAATCTCTTAAAATTGCCCAAACTTCTTTCCAGTGGAATAAACCCTCAAAATTATATTATCCAAAAACAACAGCTCCAAATCTTGTCATAGAAGAGCAAGACTTGAACTTTAAACATTTTAGTGCTAACAACATCTATGAATAGAATATAGATGGATAAATTGAGTATCAAATACTCAATACCCTCCAATAAATGACCATGGTTTGTACAATCTATCAAATCTCACACAATTATTCCAAAAAAGTCATAGCCAATATTCTTATTATAGGTTTCTTAGGACAACTTGAAGGATAATGGGATAATTATGTCTTATTTAAAGAAAAAGATCAAATCTTTAAAACCATCAAATTAAACTTAGATGGTACTCCTATAACTCACAATGGGGATGTCATTCCTAACATAGTTAATACTTTAATTTTCTCAATAATTCAACATTTTATAGGAGATCTATCCATTTGGAAAGATTATTCAACAAAACTTTTATCTAACCTTAAGTGCAGAACTCTTGCAGATTTTAGGTGGTATAAGGATACCTTCTTAACTAGAGCCTTCACAAGAGATGATTGCTATAAACCTTTTTAGAAAGAAAAATTCTTAGCAAGACTCAAAAAACCTTTAAGAGAAAAAATTTGAGAGAAAATTAGAAACCAAACCACAGATGGAATTATTTCCTATGATCATTTAAGTTATAGCCAACTCATAGCTTATGTCTAAAAAACTGCTCTAAAAATTTGCCAAGATGATAAGATTTAGAGTTAGCTAGCCAAAGAAAGAACCCATAATAGAAAAGATCTAGGAATATTTTGTAAACAATTTGGTCTTCCTTCTCACAAGAAGTCTAGACTAAAGAAAAATAGAACTTTTCCAAAACAATATCATAAGAAACCAAAACCATATGCAAAAGAAAACCAAAAAAGAAATCTTAGGACAACACCACCAATAGATCTCCCAAAATCAAAATTAATGTGTTTTAAATGTGAAAAACTAGGTCATATATCTAAATATTGCAGATTAAGAAAGAAAACTAAAACCTTAAATCTAGAAGAGTCGACCTTATCAACCTTAGAACAACCTATGAATGAATCATCCTCAGAAAATGAAAGCAATTCTAAAGATGTAAATCAAATTCAAGAAGATGATGTTTCAAACAACAATTCTGAAGGACATATTAATGTTATCACAAAAGAAAAAAATCTTTTGTTTGATATTATTAGTACTCCTTCCAATCTAGAAGAAAAGAAACATTATCTTAATGAATTTAAGAAATTACTGGAAGACCAACCCTCATCTTCAACATCCCAACCACTAATCCTTACTAGCAAATATAATTTAACTGATACCTTTAAAAGATTTTCCAAAACATCTAATCCAACAACCTTCCAAGATCTTCAATATGAGGTAAATAATCTTAAACATGAAGTCAGAATCCTTAAACTTCAACAAGAACATTTTAATTCAACCTTAGCAGAAATCCAAAGTCCAAATCCGATAGCTAAAAATGAAAAAGAAAATCAAGATTTAGATAAAGATATATCTGAATCTGAACCATTTTTAAATATTATCTCAAGACTAGAACTCCAAAAGTTTTATATCTATGTAAATATCAAAATTAATGACCAATTCATTTTAGAACAAATTGCCTTGTTTGACACTGGAGCAAATTCCAACTATATCCAAGAAGGACTGATTCCCACTAAGTGTTTTGAGAAAAATACCGAGCATCTTAGTACTGCTAGTGGTTCAAAATTGCAAGTCAAATACAAAATTACAAATGCAGTAGTAGTAAACCAAACTCTACAAGTCCAAACCCCATTCCTTTTAGTTAAAGATCCTAAAAATAAAATTATTCTAAGAATTACCATTTATAAAAAACTTGTTTCCTTTGCAAATTTTATACAAAGGAATAACCACCCAACATTTAGAAAAACCCATTACTTTCCACTTTGCTAAAAAACCCATTTTTAAAGAACTAAATCCTATCTAAATTAAAACAAAAAAAATTAATTTTTTAAAGAAGAAATATCTTTAAAAAAAAATTAATTCCCAACTTTCTCAAATTTCAGTCCAATAAAAAATTTCAACCCTTTTATCCCAAATTCAAAATTCTATTTGTTTTGATCTCCCTAATGCTTTTTGGAAAAGAAAAAAAAACATATTGTAGAACTTCCTTATGAAAAAGATTTTCATGAATGAAATATTCCCACAAAAGCCAAACCAATCCAAATGAATCAAGAATTATTAGAATTCTGCAAATAGGAAATATCTAATCTTTTGGCTAAAGCTTTAATTGAGAAAAATAGAAGTCCTTAGTCATATTTTGCTTTTCATGTTAATAAAAATGCAGAAATCAAACAAGGAATGCCAAGGTTAGTAATTAACTATAAACCTTTAAATGAAACCCTCCAATAGATTAGGTATCCTATTCCTAATAAAAAAGATTTATTAAATAGGCTATATTAAACAAAAATCTTTTCACAATTTGACAAGAAATTGGGATTTTGGTAGATCTAGATTCATGAAAATGACAGGTATAAAACTACCTTCACAATTTCTTTTAGGCAATATGAATGGAGTGTAATGCCCTTTGGACTAAAAAATGCTCCTTTTGAATTCCAAAAAAATATGAATGATATCTTCAACCCTTACACCAAATTCATCATAGTTTATATCAATGATATTCTAATATTTTCCTAAACAATTGACCAACATTTTACATATATTCACATTTTTATGAATGTCATCAAAAGAAATGGTCTTGCCATTACAAAAACAAAAACTAATATTTTTCAAACGAAAATTAGGTTTCTTGGTCATCATATTTATCAAGGAAATATTACTCCAATTGAAAGAGCAATCCAATTTGTTGACAAATTTTCTGATCAAATTACTAATAAAACCCAACTCTAAAGATTCCTAGGATGCCTCAATTATGTAGGTGATTTCCTTCCCCACCTTAATAATCTTATAAAGCCTCTTCATAACTGCCTAAAAAAAGATCCTCCTCCATGGACAACTAAGCATACTGCAATTGTCCAATCAATTAAGCCCCAAGTAAAACAATGCAAATCTTGAAAGTGCTTTCCCTAAAAGATTGGAACTAGGATCTAAATAGAATTAAAAAATTCTCCTTTAATTTTGACCCTATCAATTATAATTATCAGGATTATAAAGATGCCTAGTTCAGTACTTTTTGGTATCAAAATATATTTTTCTACCATTCATGGTTGATTTACTTCAAATAAAATTTAAATTATGCATTCCTCAATGGTTTCTAAAATGGTGAAAATTCTTTGGGTTTAGTCCATAAATTTTACCTCCTCAAATCATTGAAGGACTGCAAACTTTTTCTTCAAAATTGAACAATGATGAAAATCCTTTTCCCATAGATCTTCATTTTTTTAGCAAATTATCTTTAGCCTGGATTTTTTCTTGGCATTATAAATACAACAAATAGGTTAATCAAAACATCTTGCCAAGCTTAAGAAGAGTCATTTTTGTCAAATGGTGCCTAAAATTTAGTCTGGACAGAGAGAATTCCCAAAAGGTTCTTGATTGGTTCAATAAAAACCCAAAATGTTTAAAGGCTTTTGATCCTTTAACCACACAATTCTTGAATTAGAGAGCCTAAATTATTGTCAGTCTTACATTTGCTCAAACAAAAATGGACCTTACAAAACAAATTGAAGGTCTTCTCAGATTATTAAAACAAGAAAACAAAGTAGAGTCATCTAAAACCATGAAATCTTCCTTTGACTCTGAAGACCTTGCCCAGCCTAATGAAGATGACTGTTAGGACATTAGTTTAGGAGAAGATTAACTTTTGAATAGGACATCACATGTTCAAACAAAATATCTATGGCAAACAAAGTTTTGTGGTCTACAAAAGCAAAAGCACCTGACAAAGTCACTATAGCCATCAAGTTAGTGGCAAAATGGAATCTTACTATTGTAATAGGTTGTAATCGGTATCCTGGAATTTACTGTTATAATAGTTGGCAAACCTCTACAAAAGGATGTAACTAAGAGGTGCTTAAGCATCAGAAAATAGAAAGATATTTTTTGAGAGTTCTTGTAAGCCTTCTTTTATCAATAAAATCTCTTTTCAAATCTTTCAATTTTATTTTTTGCATACATATCTCCTCTTCTCCTTCGGCCAGTGCGGACTATCGTTGCTCTGGCCTTCTTTTTATTTTTTTTTCCATACTTTGCACTGTACATATAATTTTCTTGCATTTATTGTTTATTCTCTACTTCTCATATTGATCTCTCCCATCTTCTTCTTCCTCTTTTAGGGCTCTCTCCCTAGGATTTGGTATCAGAGCCTGGGGGACTATAGGAATATCCTTTGAAAGGTCTTCTTAGAGTAGATATCTCCTTCTAAGAAGACCTGGCCATATATGGGAAGTAGAGATCAACCTGTTTACCTATAATTTCTATCAACAACCAATAATTTCTCTATATATATAAGTAATGCATCTATTATGTATTAAACATTAATGGTTGCTTAACACTTATGATGTTAGCAAAAGAAGGAAGTCACAATAATAGTCTAAAGTTGAGTGTTGAATTCTGCCATTATGAAAATAATTAGATAGAAGAGAAAGAGTAACTTTTCATATTATATATATATATATAATCAATATTATCAATAAAAAATGAATATTATTATAAACTATCCATTGTTGGAAGACTAATATTTATGGACATTTGGTCACTGGTTATCGCCCAATATCACCCTTTCATATGCCCATCCATTTGGAAATAAGGGAAAAAGAAAGTATCCTAGATAAGCATAAGAAGTCATAGAGATTCACCTATCAGAAATATTGTTCTATTATATATCCACATAAAAGCACAATTATTTTTTTTCAAATTATTTTCTAAGATTCACAAATCCATAGAAGGAAGATATAGTTTCATCAGATTTTAGTTTCCAAAAGATGAAATTTGCAATAAGGTGTTTGGTAGATATTTTAATTTGGCTTAACTTATTGTAATTTTGGTTCTTGTGTTTTTAGTATTGGGATAAATTTAATTCCTATAGTTTTAGGAATTTTTTTCCTGTGTTTCACAGAAGATGCAAAGTTGTCCAAAACTTGACAAATCGCAAATTTTTTAATGATGTTGTTGACAACTTTGTACAACTTTATATCTTATACAAAACTAAAAATGTGCCACTTAAAATTAGGGAGGTTATCTGTAATACCATATATTTTTAACTCATTTCACAACATTCACATTCTTTGCATTCATAAATTCCATGAAAGAGCAAGAAAATGACTTAAAATAATGCATTTCTTTACATTACATCATATATGAAAATTCCATTCAGCGTCATGTGGACCATGTGAGCTTATCACATTCTCATATTTAATTACGTAAATAAATTTATTTTCATCATCAAAAGTGGCCTACATCTTAAGGAACTTGAAGGGAAGTATGAAATATACATACATAATTTTGGCCAGATTTTTTCACTTTTCTGTCACGACTTTAGAAAATCATAACTAATTCTAAAAAAATCAAAATCATACATTCTTAGCCATTCTAAAAAGCTACAGATGTCTACTTCATACTCAAAATATGTACATACCATAACATCTAACACAGAGGATGTTTGACATTCAATATAGTCTAGAGGTCAAGCTGTCCATTGGTGTTGTCACAGATTTCTGCAGCAAACTTCACAAATGTCTAATTAATTTCACAAAAATTCATTCCATATAAATGATACCAATCTAGAAATCTGTGGATATTATCTAGAGGGGAAAAATAGCTCCAAACCAGCTTAGGCGTGCCCAGACCTCGAAATCTAATCAAATAGTAACAGAGATTGGCTGGAGTTCCTGATTCTGGATAGATTTTTTGAAAATTCATATCTCCCTCTCTAGACATCTAAATGAAGTGCTTCCAGTTGGCACAAGTCATGGGAATGTCTAGTTTCTTTGTATAAAATTTTGTGGCAATTGGACATCATTTGAGCCCTGTGTGGTAGGTTTCATTTTCAGACCTGAGTAAACAATGACATGACCAAAACTAGAAAATTTGCCAACTTTGAAAATTCATTAAATATTCTCTAGAGCTCTAAAAATTTTGTTCTTTAGCTTTCCAAAAAGATATCAACAAGCTCTAATTGTTTTCCAAATCTTAGATCAAGAATAGCTCATTTGGACAAAAAGTGGCATAGAGTTCTAAATTAGTCAATTTTGGCTTCATATGGGATACTCAAATGTCCAAATGGCTTTCCTTAGGATTTGGCACCTCTTGGGCAAGTCTAAAAGCATAAATAAGACTTGTGTGAGCTGGTCAAATAGTCCCAAACTTCATGTATCTTATTTTGGCTATTCCACTTCCATTCATACATGAAATTCCATAATGCAAAAATTTGTCATTACATGACCAAAATGAGTATTTCCATACATATAACTCTAGCTCTCATTTATACACAATATATTAACATAATTATACATGCTCATAACATCATAGGTCATATACAACTAGGAATTTCATCAATTGCTATCCATAAGGCCTTAAAGTAGCAATTTCAAGACACTTTAATGTCATGCTCTCATCTTCAAGGTGGTTGGCTGCTATTACCTTGCTCTCTTGGTCCACCTAACTTGTTAGAACATTGGAGAGGAGGGGATGAGATTCAAACAATCCCCTTCCATTCAATCATACATAAAGCATGCAAAATAAGTCTTACAAATGCATACATGAGCATGTTACGTGTAAACATTCAAGAAGTATTTTCATCATTTAAGCAAATCATACATGGAATACAAAGGCTTGTCAAGAAAGTGGATTGGTCTCATCCATTTACTTATGGATTTTGGACTTGCCTCACCCATTCTTTAAGAGGTTCTTGGACTCAACTATACTTTTGGGAGTTAACCTCACTTTTGGGAGACTCTTTACTTTGTTTTAACTAATCTTAAGGTTTCTTGGCTCATCCTTACCATGGCTAAGGGTTTTTGGCCTCACCACACTCAAGTAAACTAAAGCAAACATCATAAATATCATTTGTAAAACATAATGTATCATTATGATACCTTGGAGTAAGAACTCATGCTAGAACATTTTTTATAGCTCGAAATACACATACACACATTCAAAGACAAGTAAAGCAAACAATCATGCATGAGATAAGGTGGAGAGATTTCTCTTGTCCTAGACATAATTTATAGAAGCTAATTAGGTTCATGGATTCAATTTTAAGGTCATAAAATTTGCTTAGACACTAACTTGGTCTATAACCTCATTATGATTTCATAATTGCACCTAATGAAGCAACACCCCTTAAATAAATTCTAAGCTCTATTCTTTCTTTTCAAATATGATTCTTGACTCCTTTTAAGCCTCTTGGAGTCATCACATAATCAAAACCAAGAGCCTAACTATATATTATTTCTTTAGGTCATAATATGAAACATAATGCACCAACACACTTGCTATGGATTCTAAATTTTTCCCAAGGCCTCCCTTTGTTTTCATTCATTATATATGACTTAAGAATAGGCTTAGAAAATTTTAAAACTCTCCCTAGCTAGGAGAACCTCCCTTGGCCGAGACAAGGAGCATTTTTGGCTTCCTTGGAGCTTTCTTTATTTTCTCAAGGGAAGAAGCATATGGGGAGCATCTTAGGGATCTTAGGAACTCATTTAAACTCTTATTTATGTCTAGAAATCATCATACAAAATTGGTTTTTACAAGGTGCACTTGAAACCCTAGAAATTGCATCTTGAAATATAATGGTTTTTTGTTAATTCCCTTTGCATATTCTTAATCTCCACATGCTTTTTCCTTAAATTCATCCTTGGTTCTGCCTAAAAATCAAGTCTTCCTAGGGTTTCTCATGTTAGGCAAAATGAAGGAGGAGAGGAACCAAAGGTAGCAACTATAGGAAGAGCAATTACCTAGTTTTCTTGCTTTTTCTTGCTTTTTCTTGCCTTTTCCAAGCTCCTCTCTTCAAATCCGAAAATTTCCCTAAGTTTCTCCCTTAAATCAGATTTGTAAATTTCATTTTAATCAAAGGAAACAAAAGAGAATGGAGGAAAGGAGGTTTGGATGGAAGAAAGCATAAAAAACTACCAAGAAACCATACATTAAAGCTTGAATTTCTTCTCCTCTTCCTCTTCCCTTGGTGCGCCACTCTCTTAGAGTTTTTCTTCTGATTTTGGGTAGAACAATCTAAAGCTAAATGAAGGGAAGAGTGAGGTGCCACCTATATATAGGGGGAGGAGGAAGCATTTTTCAAAAATTTTTATTTTGCCCTTCGTTCTTTGCAATTTTGTTTCTCCTTCATTTTAGCTCCTTTTTGAGAACTGTATTTTCTATTATAAAATTTAGGTTCCTAATTTAGTAAAATGCTTTTGGAATCACTCAAATTGGAGCCAAAACCTTCCTGAACAAATCCGTCAAAATTTGAGTATATCGACATTGGAAAACGTCCACCGGAGGGGATTTAACTGTCCCGGAGCTTCCCATAGTTTTCAAGGCCTCTGAGAACTCCAGAAAACTCAAAAATTTCATTTAAAAGGCCCTCCTATGAAAATTTCAAAATTTGCTCAAAATTATGAAAATACCATTATGTTTCATAAGTTTTTCGTAAGAAATTATTTCTTCATTCTAGTTTCGTTTTTCTTTCCGCCTGAGCCCGGGATTCTTATTTTTAGGAGTCTAGAATGCTTTTCAAATTTTTTGAGACCTTAACTACATCATTTCGGGGGATTTCCTTTTATATCCAATGACTTTCATTTGTTGACAAAGAAATTGTATGTTACGTTTCTCATGTTTTCTCTCATTTTCAGAGAACTGGATGCTACATTATCTGCTTAAAAGTTTTTCAAATAATATTTTTTTCTACATATAAGTATTCATAAGTTTTGATGTATGTGAGTTTGATCCTTATCCCATCATTTTTTTTCACTACCTACACGCTTAAGACCTCTTGCTTCATATGTAATTTAAAAATTATGAGCAATTAGTTAGGCCATTTAATTTTTTAAAATCTTTAAATAAAAAAATTTATGCAATTTCTAAACAAAACTTTTATGAATATCAATATTTCTAATGTTTAGAACAATATATAACAACAATATTTCAATTTCTTTTAATATCTTATTAAATTTTTTATAAATAAAGTTCTTAGTATTTCAAATATCAAAATACTCACAAACCAAACACCAGCAGTGATCTCTACAACTACTACTCAATTTGTTACACAAACAAAAATTAAGAGTGATAATAGATGCTTAGTACTATAAATACGTCATAATACCTAATTTTAGTAAAAATGATAATTAGCTTACGTTCTTTAAATTTATTGTATTGGTTGGAAAAACAAATTTAATTATAATGACAATCTGGTAGTTGCTTTATTATCTTGCAACATTGATAATAAATAGACTAAATTAAACTTTTATCATAATTAATTTTTTTACAATTAACCACTACGTACAATAAATGTAATGAACATAAATTACTAGCTAATTGACATTTTCACTAAAATTAACTAGCCTTACTGGGTGTGAAGGTTTCCTTCGTGACATTTCACAGGACAGTGCAAAGAAATGATGCTCAACAAATATATATATATATATATATATATATATATATAAACTCTACCAAACCATATGTTCACTCAATTTTTTCTTATTAAAATAAAAATAAAAGCCAACCTTTTTGTGGTGTTTTTTTTGTAGAAATTTCTATTGATTGATTGGTGGAGAATGGATAGTTGTATGAAAGAATCTTGGACAACTTCTTTTTGGTCCTTGTTTTGTGAGAGAATAAGGAGTTGGCACATGACTCTCCAAATAAACTTTGTTAGGTTTTAAACATAGTTAAGTCTACGTAAAAGGAGGTTATGAATAAGAATAAATTCAAAATGATAGTGATAAATGAAATTGGAGGTCAGAAATATATTATTTGAAATGTGACTGCATATTGGTACAAATTCAAGCAACAACAAATGACGATAGAAATACCTTAAAGAGAGTAAATAGAAACTCTGATAATGAGCTTGAAACAATGGTAAAATGATGGAAATAAATTGGAAATGAAGGCATACAAAGGGAGTAAAAAAAAGTAAATAAATAAAGGCTAGAAATAAAGTTGTGTAAAGTAAAGATAAAAGTAAGCTACTAAATAATTTCTCATGTGGTTTGGTTGTGTTTTGTTATGTGGTCCTTTCTCCTTTTTATAGAGGTTTCCTCAACTGGTAACCACTCTCCATGATAAGTCATCATCAATATTTTCTCTTTGCACTAACTTTATGGCCTCTTTCATGCTTAACTTCTTTTATGATAGACTATCATCCATATTTTATATATGCCTCCAATAACTTCATGACATCTTTTATGATGTTTTAAGTGGGAAACATGTTAAAATCATGTTACCCCATGTTCTTCATTTTTACGGCTATTTAATTGTCAATTGCAACTAATTTAGTTGACTTCTTAGCTAGATAGCTGATACCTCGACTAATCAATTAGGACCATGCCTAGGCAGTGATAATCCTGATTGGGCTCACTACAAAAATAAAAAGGTTCCTAGTGACAACTAAAAAAAGTTGCCATTAAAACTATATTGTAAATGGCAAAATATTGTCACGAAATATCTTTTAGTGGTTACTCACAATAAGTTATTCTTAGATGTCTTTTGTGGTGACAAAATTATTGCTACAAAGAAGAGCCTTTTGTGGCGATTTCATAAGGTCATCACTTTTAGCAACGACTTTTGTATCCCCCAAAATCCTAGAATATTTTTCAAAAAGAAAGGTCAACAAAAAAGTAGCTTTAGCAGGGACTCTAAATTGTGCTATGGTCCTTCCTCTTTTATAGAAGCTTCCTTGTTTGGTTACTACTCTCCATGATAGAACAGCATTCAAATTTTATATTTTCACTAACTTTATAGACTCTTTCATGGTTAAACAGAATAATTTAAGCAGGAAATGTGCTAAAATCATGCTATCCCATGTTCTCGTTTTTTTTAGTTACTTAATAGTTTGCAAATTTTTAGCTAATTTAGTTGAGCTCTCAGCTATGTAGTCAATACTTCAGCTAAATAACTGCAATCTCAACTAAGCTATCAACTACTTAATCAATCATAGTTTAAGCTAAATTATTATTTTTCAATGCTAGCACAATTATATTCAAAAACTAGGAGTGAAATCTCTCTCTCTCTCTCTCTCTCTCTCTCTCTATATATATAAACTTTTAAAGGCCTTCCTATAGCTACTGTTCACAGCTATTTTGAGCCATAGCTTGGCTTAAACCCCGTGCTATTCATTTCTTCTGTCAATTTTTTTTTTTATTTTTACTTTCTTTTTCAGTCAAATGTGAAGAAGGAACTCACCCATCTCAACTCGAAGCGCAATATTTTTGCTAGGACTTTGACTAAAAAATCTTCCGCAAAAATACTATCTAAATCGAAAACACAAAATAAATTATTCTTACAAGAAATTAGAGTTGGTGAGGGGTTAGGGTAATGGGCATCTGATCGAAAGGAAAAGCAAGAGAGAAAAATTAGCTTAGAGACTGTGAGTGCAGAGTGTGAGATTTGGAAAAAAAAAAAAAACTACTTTCTTATGCTTTTGATTTTTCTCTCTTTGCGGAGAAAAAAAGAAAAGAAAAAGATAACACAAGAAGAAAAAAAATCCAAAACCACAATTGTCACGAGGAAGGAGATGGTAAATACAATGAGGCACTTTATGCTCTCGTTCTGGTGGAAATACAGAGCATGAGTGGACAAAGAAGGCCAACTTAGCTGCCTACATGACAAAAACGTTATACTTTAGTGATGACCTGTGGTACATACGCAATTCGTTAACCGACTCAGCATTGTTTAAACAGCGTTGTAATAAATTTTGACTTCGAGACCTATTTAAAAACAGAATGAAAGTGTGAGAAGTTTTTTTTTTTTTAATTATAAGGATGAAATTTAAAATTTAAAATATATTTACTATATTTACAATCAAACCTACATGTAATTAGGGATTTCGAGGCCACATGGGAAGAATGAAGGATTTGGCTTCACATTTGGGGAAATAAGAGTGCAGTGACTTTCACGAGTTGGGAACCATAAAAATTTTATTTAAGTACAACCTAACTTTTTGCCAATGGAATAAACCACACGATGTCACATGGCAAACTTCAAAAAAAAAAAGGATAACAAAATAAACGTGGGCCAACCCACTGACTAAAACATTGTGTCTTGCCCTAAAATTATTCGCTCACATTTATTTAATACGTTAAGCTCTTATGTTAAAATAGTTCTTATAATATGATTTTAGAACGTTTACCACCTTCTGCACAACAATCCAGTCTTTTCTCTCAGAAAAATTGTGTAAGTGAGTTAAAAATTAGCACAAAACTTTTTATAAGTGAGTTAAAATATTCTTGAAATATTATTTTAGGGTTAAGATGAACGGTTTTAAACTTGTTTATTTGTTTCAATTTCATCCCTTTTTCCTTTTGTTATTTCAATTTGATTCCTTAATTCTCAATTTGTATCACACTCATCTTGTAACTTTGTTGAATGTTTTATAAAGATTCTTTCAGTAAAAGAATGTTAAGGATTTTCAACTGACGTTTTTGATTGATATGTGATTGCTCTAATTTTTTTTTCTTTTTCAACATTTACTTGATTTCTAACTAACTTTGAAACGGGTAAAAAAACTAAACTTATAGTCTGTGACCAATAAATTAAAATAGAAAAATGGAAAAAAAAAACTGCAAAAAAATGTTAAAAAAGCTAAAAAAAAGCAATTTTGTCGACCTTGGTAACTTAAATTTAGTTAGCCCTTTTTCTTTTCCAATTTTAAAAAATTTTTTAATATCTTTTTTAACTTTTTAACCTTTTAAAATAAAGATTTTCTGACCATTTCCTTTGGAATATTAATATATAATCGTCTGAGCGAAAAATAACTATTTGACAACATTATCATATAGCCTACCCTTCTTCATATATTTCACATCTCTATTCTATTTATTTTCTTTGTATCCTCTCTCTTTATCTTCCCATTTTTACTCTTTGTTTACTCTGTATTCAGAATTCTCTTCTTTGTATTTACTTTGCACTTGGGATTTCTTCATCTTCTTTCTCTCAACATTTGTACTATTGGAATTTGAGATTCAAATTTCAATTTCTTCAAGAGATATACATAAAATAATTGTTTAATATATTTTTATGAAATATTATTTGCTATTTATTTGATTTTTTTGATAATGTAGTGGAGAAATATTTTTTAGTTGATAATATTTATAAATTAGAATTTTTTTTATTTTTTTATTTTTTTGATCATGAAATGGAGAAAATTTTTTCTGTATGATAATATTTAAATTGTTTATTATCACAAAAAATTAAAATTCCTAATAATCGAAGGTGGATGTATGAAGATTGAATCCTAGAGGTAAATAATATAATGACAAATGTTTATATGAGTAGAAGAGTGTATTGCTTTTGCTTATGAAAAAGGACGTAGCTCAAAAAATGAAAAAGTTAGATGTCCATATTCTAAATGTAAAAATAGAGCCTACCTCACTACTAATGAGGTAAAAGTTGATTTTTATAAAAAAGGATTTCAACCTAAATATTGGTATAGGACATGTCATGATGAGGTTGAACTACTGCCAACTAACATATATGTTGGAATTACATCTAGCTCAAGATTAGTAGATGAAGAATATAATAGTAGATATGAAAGAATGGATTTTGATGCAGTTGGACATTATTTTTATGGTGGCAGCAATGATAAAGTAGATTATGATGATAATATTAATCTTGTTAAAGAACCTCCACATTTAGAAGCTCAAAACTTTCTTGATTTATTAAATACATATCAGCAATCATTATGAATAAGATGTAGTAATAAGTTTGAGTTGTTTGTTGCTATAAGAACATTAAGTATTAAATCTAACAACAATATGTTATAGTAGAGTTTTAATTAGTTTACAAGTTTTACAACAATATGTCATACTTGAGAGTTGGTACAAAGCAAAGAAGCTAATATCAAAACTTGGTATATTTTCTAAAAAGAAATTAATGTTTATGTTAATGGGTGTATATTATATTGTAAAGATGATATAAATGAGACAATGTGTAAATTTCATAAAATGCCTTAATATAAAACTAGTTGACCTAGTTGAAGACAAAGTTCTAAGTAGATTCTAGTAAAAAGAATGTAGTATTTGCCAATTACCTTTAGATTGCAAAGGCTTTATGCCTAAATGAATTCTACTGAGCTTGTATGATGGCATTGGAACAACAAAAGACATGAAGGTGCACAGTGTCATCCTTCAGATAGAAAAGCATGGAAACATTTTAATAAGATATATTTTGATTTTGCCATGAAACCACAAAATGGTAGACTAGGTTTATGTACAGATGGATTTACTCCTTATAGTCACTAGGTTTATGTACAAATGGATTTACTCCTTATAGTCAATCTCTTTTATCATATTCATGTTGACTTATAATAATTATTCCTTACAATCTCTCTCTTAAAATTGTGCATAACTACTACTTATTATTATTATTATTTTTTACTACAATCATTCATAGACTGCAATAGATTGATGTGTTTTTGTAATTCATGATTGATGAGTTGAAAATATTATTAGAGTAAAGGAATATCAACCTATGACATCTCTAAAAAGAAAAGTTTCTATGAGAGCAAAATTAATGTAGACAATAAATGACTTTCTAGTATATTGAATGTTATTAGGGTGGAAGATTGCTAGAAAATTAGTTTGTCCTTATTGTATATATAACTTAAAAACTTTTACATTAAAGTATAGGGGAAGTAATTCTTGGTTAGATTGTCATCATTTAGATGTAAAATTGTATTTGATAATACATTTGATGCTATTATGAATATCAAAGGGAAGACCAAAGATACATGAAAGCTAGGATGAATTTGAAGGAATCTTGTAGGCATAGAGACTTAGAACACAACATTCTTGTCATTCTTCATAAGTTAGAAAGAATATTTGCATCTAGATTCTTTAATTTATGGAACATTTATTAATCCATTTGCCATTTGAGGCTAGGGTTAGCAACCCAATCCAGTACCAATGGATGTATTTCTTTGAAAGGTAATTAATACTTATGTGATATTCTAACTATTTCTACTTAGTTTATAATGCAATAATTTCTAATTCTCTTTAACTACTTGTCATTTGGTCATGCAAATTTTTAAATAGATTAAAACAAATTGTTAAAAAAAAAAATTTATGTGAAAGGTTTTATTTGCAAGCCATATTTGTCATATGAGGTATCACATATTTGTTCATACTACTTCGACTCAGACGTGCATTGAATATCACCCTTAAATTTATAAGAACTTCAAGGATCGTGTAAGGATTCGCTTAAAGGATTTGATCAGTTATGCATGAGTTGCAAGAATAAGGCCTTATGGATTAAAAAATCTATTTAGAATGAACTGTGTACTAGTTGGGATAGTCCATAATTCCAGCAAGTAAATTAGCAGGCAAATAGAAATAAAGCCTTTAGTTTTGGTTTTTGGGTCATCTCTTCACATTATAGGCTCTACCCTAGCCTTAGCGCATGATGCAAATTTATGTGAAAAAATTGGGCAAAATTATAATACCAGTTGAGTTTCATATTCAAACCCATTAAAGATCAACAAATAATAGTTGGGTTGATAAAAAGTTAGAAGCCATGTTTGTAAGTATAATTTTGTATTCAACTTTTATTTCTGTCACTACCCAATAAATTCACATATTTGTGCTTCTTTTTTTAGAATGATTATATTAGCCTTAAAAGTGCAGTAAAGAGTTCTACTTTTCCTTCACAACAAATTTCAATCTCAAAAGAAGCAGATCTATGGATGAAAGTCATTGGAGGAAAAAAGGCTGGCATAATGTATAGTCTTAGAGGTGTTTCACATCTAATAGTCAAAAATTAATCAATCTCTGGATATAGATACAGTTCCCAGCTTGATTATGAGTCATATCCAATTGTCATATAATCTATATACTCGTAGGGAAAATTACATGAAGTTGCTAAGCCAATAATAAAGTCTTATATAATGCAATTACACACAAAAATACAAGATTTGTAGTGCGAAATTGAAAAATATCATCAAGAAAATATTGGTCCAAGTCAATGAGAAGACTAAGATAATTAATAAATTTTTATGTTAATCCTACTTTGTGCTACTATATGCCTGTAGAGTTTTTGCACAAGTAACTGAAGATTTTATTTATATTATTTTTTGTATATGTTACCTTTTTGCATAAGTGAATGACAAGTGCATGACAATTTTATTTGTATTAATTTCTTTTATATATAGAGGATTAGTGTGAGCCTTTTTAAGTTACAAGGAGTTTCTTTTCTTTCATTTCTACTTATCACTCTCTCTTCTCTTTTATTCACACCATTACAAAGGTAAAATAAAATGAGGATGCATACTTATTTACTAATTTTCATTAAATATATTTTAATTTATGTAATTATTTTTATCTAGATGTCTTGACAAGATACATTGTTAGACAGAGGTCGAGCACAATCCCAAAATATTTCACCTAGCCCAAGTTCAAGGAGAGTAAGATCCTCTAAGAACAATCCATAAACAATCTATCGAATTAGATGACACCTTAGGGTCACTATTTAATTTTTTTCTATTATTTATTATCAATAAAAATTTTAATTATTTATAAATTTAATTAATGCATATATAATTTATCTACTAATCAGGTTTAAACCAAATAATAATGCTGTTGGTATCTACATTGTTAATATTTTTAAAGGTAAATATAAAGGTCCTTGGAATTGTTGGACAAAGGTTTCTAATCCATACAAAGAATTATGGTTAGAAGAATTTCTAATGAATTTTCCCTTATCTATTATAAAATTATAATATTGTGTGTTTTATCATATTATTGATTAAAACTTCTATTTTTTTTAAAGATATTGCTATTGGAAACCCAAGTATCAACATCAGATTTGGAAGAACTTGATAGTAGAAGTAATTCTCTGTTTAAAAGATTTGCTTGGTGATACTAAAAAATTGGGAAAAATATCTCAATGGATTGGATAAGCCAATTTGGACGAGCTATATGAACATTGGGGCATTCTGTAGTTCAAATAAAAAACTGAGCAAAGGAAAAAGAATAACGCCTCCAGCTCCAAATTCGGTTTATGTCTGCACACTAAAGGGTCTATTCCAATGGTAGAGCATGCTAGAACATTAATAAGTAATTTTATTTCTTTCAATAATTACTTATTGTTTTAAATATGTATTTAACTGGGGAGAGAGCCAATATATAGATGTTCTTTAGAACCTATAAAAAAGAAACATCTCGGTAGACAAAAATCAGAAGCTATATATATAAGTGTCATTTTATATTTTATATATATATATATATGTTTACAACTTTTTTATTTTGATCCTTTTTATTATTCCAAAATAAGTATACATGTAACAAAACTAAAGTGAAAAGTTTAAGGGAGAGTATAATAAAGCTAGAATTATGGTTGTAAGCTATTGGTGGAAAGAAGAAAGGCTCATTTCATAATTTGGGAAGTATCTCACATAATATAGTTGAAAATCTAAGTATAGGATATTCCTACAATCAAGTGCCACCATACACTTACTCTCTCTATATATAAGAATTAATAAGAAATGAATTTATTGATTATACAAGATAAACTTATGATGTTCAGTTAGAAGAGTAGAACAAATATATAGAAGAATTTCAATTACAACTAAATGAATTTAAAAGCTTTTATCAACAACACTCTCAAGTTGGTTTAAGTTCATCACAAGAATATCTACCTCCATATAAGTCAAATCTCTCTTTTATTAAATATCAAATGAAATATAATGACTATGATTTTTTTATGTAGTTTTATTATTCTCACGTAATTAATTTTTTCACAGTTAATTGTTAATTTGTTTAAATTTAGTATTTTTGATTGATAAAAACCATACTTAGCAAACTAAATAAAATTTGTATAAATTATATTATTATTATATATATATATATTAAAAAGTTTAATGAGTATTGATAAGCATGATTTTTATACATTTTATTCCTCCTAACTTAGTTATTTTAATAATTAAATATGGCTTTAGGGGTTTAATTAGATGGAATTTTGTTTTAGTAGCCATTCTTTGCACTTTATGAATTAATTGGCAAAATAATTGATTTTAAATGCAAAAATCATTTTAAATGAATTTTGTGAATTTTCTATTTCATCTTTCCTATTCTTTTGTGCAGAATTTTAAGGGGAAAAATGGAATTTAAAAGAGAAATTTATTTGGAGAAGAATTGAGCATTGAATCAAAGGAATTCAAATAAAGTGCACATGGGATGAGAAGAAGTCAAGAAGAGAGATACAAGAAGGTGGAGTCATAGGCTAACACGTTGCAGCACACTTCCATAAACACTCAAGCAGCTTTAACAAGGAAGTGTCACAGGTGTAGTGTTTTGAGTAGAATGTGGGCTGGAGAAAAGAGAGTCTCACATGAGGAATGAGCTGAACGAAGACACATGGGCTGAAGGCAAGACATGGAAAGAAGAAGAAGCCACGAAATGAAGCTGTAGAAACAGAGGAAAGCAAACGTGAATGAACAAAGGAGGACACATGAGCTAGAGGTTCAGAAGCAACATAGAAAGAATGAAGAAGGGAAACAAAGCCATGCATGCAGGGGCAGCAACACACAAAAGCAGAAATAGAGGAGCTGACGTGGAGTTGTCCAAAACGTGCGAGACGCTACAGAGAGAAGCAGAAACGAGAGGTAAACAATGTGAAACAGAGCACATTTTTATGAAGGAGCTGACGTGGAGGCAAGTGCAGAAAGTATGAGTTAAATGCAGCAGGAACAAGAAGCCACATGATTAGAGGAATACCTATACATGCAGAACGTGCTATGAACAGGAACGTGAAGAAATGAAGGGCTGAACGTGCTGACAGAGAAAAATAAACCCATGCAGTAGCCACGAGGTCACAGGCTCGAGCAGAAACAAGAAACACGAGCTGAGTATGTGATAGCTAAATGAAAAGATGAAGCCATGTATCAATTCATTCCATGGGTCCAAGAGTACATCAATTAATGGATTAAGTAAGGTACGGGCAGCACGTGAACAATATAGCATGAAGGAAAAGAGAATGAAGCAGGTGGGAAGCACGTGATTCATAAAAACACTCGGGCAAAGGCAGGGGGGAGTCGAGAGAATAAAAAGGATTCCATCATTCAGACGACGTCATTCATACATTCCATTTTACACGCCCTTCGTCCACTCCAGAGCCATTCACCTCGCCATCTTCCATTCTTCCACTTCCATGAAGCTCTAAGTCTCCATCTGTGACTAGCAAGGAAGAAAGACCTTAGAGAAGCTTGAATCTATGGATGAACTCAGAATTTGGGCTAAGGATTTCTTAATTTTCTTACACCTTTTCTCTTTCTTGTATTTGCTTGGTTAAGTAGTATTTGATAAAGAATTTGTGTAATTGTAATTAGTGGCTGGTTAGACACTAATTAGGATGTTGTTTGACTAATTATTTAATTGATTTAGTAATGGATTTTTCAATTTCCTACAATTATCCATATATGCAGTCAAGATGTTTGATGAAATGTATGTGAGAAATTGAGTGCTTAATTATTTGAATTAAGGATTCCTTGGTATTTAGTTGGTTAATTAAATATTTTTAGATGGTGATTTAGAGGTTAATTAATCAATTAATCAATCAATTCAAGTGTTCAAAGATCTTAATTACAAGAATTAGTAATTTAATGGGAGTTGAGGTTTCAATTCAACATTAAATTACTAAGTTCTTGAATCTTGAGTGGTAATTCAAGATCATTTACCAATGGACACAATTAGGGACTCTTAGACCAGAATTAATCATGATTGGATTAGGATGAGGATAGTGGATACTAAGGGACGATTCCAAAGCTAGTCACAAATCTATCATTCATCTCTTAAGTTCATGCAATTAGGAATTTAGGAATTTTATTTCAATTTCATTTTAGATAGTTTAATTCAATCAAAAACCCCCAAATTAAATAACTTTTAGGATCCTTTAATACTTAGAAATCCAATTGAACATTGAACTCCATTTCCAAGGGAGATGACCTAGGTTGTATCCTACATTGCATATTTAGTTCAACCTAGTTTTATTTTGAGGGTTGCGCGATAAGCCCGTCAAGTATATACATACATATAAACTTAATACATAATATAAAATACATTGAGAATGAAGGCAAATAATTAAATAAAAGGATGATGGTTGAGGAAAAAAAAGGCAAAATAATGGCGCCAATTAAATAAAACTACAATTTAAGAAAAAGGTGAGAATTAAATGGCACAAATTCACTATTTTTGTATATATAAAACGGTGCGAAGTAAAGATAAAATTTGCAAATTTCATGCGTGGATTTAAAATCTGCCAAAATTTTCGTTCTTCACTTTCTATATAATTTTCTCTCTTCTTCATTTTCTAGTTCTAGGGCATTTCTCTCTTTTGCGTGCAGCAAATCAACAAACGCTCAACCAATTTTATTTTATCTGAAATCTCTCTCTCTCTCTCTCTCTCTCTCTTTGTCTCTTTCTCTCTCTCAAGTTCTCTTCTTTTATCATTCTACTCTGTCTCTAACCTTAAGTTCAAACTCTTTTCTTGCTCTCTAGTATGAAGATTTCTTTGGCATAACATTCTTTCGATTTTATTTTGCTTATTAATTTTTTTTTGTTATAGATATTAGAGAGAATGTAAAAGATTTATTTGAGTTTTTAATTCGTAATATTTGTTGCGAGGTTTTTATTCATTGATGTATTGATGATTTGTATTGTAAATTTACAGAATTTACAAAAAAGGGAGAGAAAGGATAACTGGATAAGAGCACAAAGAACACACAACGGCAATGAAGAACACAAAATGAGAATGAAGAAAACAGATTGCAATTGAAAAACTCAAAATGAAGAACATAGAATGAAATTTAAAAGCTCATATATTTAAAAATGAAAGATGAAAATTGATGAAACTCATAAAGTTGAGAAAAATAAAAAAATAAAGCTATTATTTTGTTTAAAAAACGAACATATATATCAAATAAAGTATTATTAATTATAACACAAAATAAATATAAATTAAGCAAAACAAAAGATATAAAATATAACATTTAAATATATTTCTAATTATTTAAAATAAATATTAATTAATAATTTATGGAGAAATAATTTGTGACAATTATTAATTAAAGACCTAATTTTAATTTATAAATCTAGTTATGAACAAAAGAAATAAAATTTAAAAAAAATAGCAAGAGTCAGTTGAAACATTAATGTTCATAATGTTTAGTCAGAACATTGTTCCAACTGAAATATAAAAGGGCTACGTTCTGACTGATCTTCAGTCGCATTTCGCTAATTTTTTATTTTATTTTATTTTTTAATTATTATTTATGCCAATTAATATTTATAATATTAAATATATAATTTATTATATATCAATTAAAAATATAATAAAAATAATTATGATTAGTTTTTATTAATACACTATAATTATTCATTTTTTAAATAATATTTTATTAAAAATATAATATATTACTATATATTTATTTTTCATTAATTAAATATTAATATTACTTTACTTTTAGCTTTATTGAAATGCTGCAAAGAATTAAAAAAAAAAAAAAAGAAAGCTCTGAATTTGCCGAGTGTCAATGGCTATCAGTGATATCATTTTCTACTATTTTGTTACTACAATTCAGTTAGTCAGCAATTATCAACTAGCAAAAATCCAACGGACAGTATGATTGAATTTTCAGTTAAGGAAAAAAAAAACATTTGTGACTGAATTTTTAAATTTTTTCTAGCTAATAATTCAGTTGGTATCTAGGCCTTTTGTTATGGTGCTTAACTTTTAAAAAAAGTTGCAGTATGATTCCTTTACCATTTTAGTATTTCAAAATGGTCTTTGATTGAATGAAAACAAAACGAATTTAACATAAATTGAAAATTAAAAGTAATAAGGGCCCAAATTGAAGGCCGGCTTCCTAGGGCCCTATTATTCTACGACAAACTTTTTTATTTTGTTCCTTGGAATACTTGGCCAAAGATAATAGATAAATTAATAAACGCTCTGGCATCCAATAATGAACTCTCTTGGCTTGAAAATTTTTTTTTAATACACTTTTTGTATCTAAGTTAAATAAGTATAAAATAATTAATAAAAATGTATTAAAAGACATGTACCAGGTCTCACCGTTTGATAATATTTATTTAAAGACAATTTTAGGGTATAATTTTCAAGTGTTTATTGTTTTTCTAATACGAATATAATAAGTGAATATTTTTTAATACCTCAGTCCATATGATTGAGTATTATTAAAATTTCCTCTATGTATCATGCCATTATTGAAAAAGTCTAATAAAAACTGTATCTAAGTTTAATTCCTCATTTTATCTTATATATATATATATATATATATAAAACTTCTTGCATTTTTTGAATAGAAATACAAAGACTACAAAACTGCAAAGAAGAGCAACAAATTACTAAACAGCGAGGGCCAACAAACTTCTTGTCCTGGTTGAACTGTCTAATTTTGTCGTCTTGGCAAGGATGATCCAAGAGGAGTATTTGAGCTAAAACAAACTGCCGATAGAGAGGGATGAAATCTTTTTGGAGTATTTACAATTAATAATGGCATAAATCCGGAATTAGGCATGAGGAAAAGATAGTGTGAGTTAGTCAAAGCAAACAACTGTAACGGAAGGGAAATAGGTTAAGAAATGACTTCCTAGTTCAAAAGAAAATTCAAAGAATGCCAAGTCACGTCGAGCATACACCATTGATTCCTGGAGTAATGGGGGTTTCCCAACACCATGGTCGAAGAATTAATGTCTCGTTTGCATATTGAACATAGCTGAAATTAAATCTTCGGTGTTGGAAATTTCCTTATGCTCTGGCATCCTCCAAAGCATAGTAATCCACTCCTAATCATGCAGAAGAGAACCTGATTTGGCCGAATGATGAGACCTATGACCTCGAGAAACTCCCCTAAAAGACTGAATGCTCCATGCCGAGTGGAATTGAGATATTCATTGAGAAATGAATTTTACAACATCAATTGGAGTTGGAGGAAATGAGTCAAATGCGTCATGATTACTGAAGTAACAAATGACATATAATGTGATTAGGGATTTAGGGTGGTATATGCCTTAACTTGATTAAAAGTTCCTGATGATTGGGAGAATCAGCTCTATAACCAACCATCGTTGAACATATATCCTGGGGTTGAATTTGTCCACCCGAAGAGATAGTGGAGAATCAAACCAAACTACTCGAGCAACATCACATTGCCCAGACTTATTTCCACAGCAAATTAATCTGTCTAATTGACCCGATACGAAAAAGGTTTGTTGAGAAATCTATTGAACCATTGATTAAGGATAGAGGGGATTTAGTGCTGAAAAGTTCCATTTTCCATTTTGAAGTAGAACGAGGTCCTTGACTATAGTAAACTGGGTGGGACCAACCTGCACCAGTCACCAAAAGTGGTTGTAAAGAGAAATATGCTCCTTTTTTTCGACTTACCAACGAAGATTCTTACAAAAGATATTCGAAATACCTCTCCAAATCTAGGTCATTGTGGAGTATGAGTTTAGTTGACCAGATAAATGAGATCTACAGTACATCGGTTGAAGGACATGAGCGTACATGGACTGAGGGTCCCCAATAACTAGTCTCCATGCAGAAAGGGTCCTGTTTTGCAAAAGGATATGTGTGTTTTGCAAAAAGGGTCCTGTTTAAGGAATGCGTCTGTCCGAATCCCAGCCGTCGTTCACGTTGAGGGGCACACAACTTTTACCAATAGAAGAGATGCATTTTAGATCTATTCACAGTGAAACCCTAAAAGAATTATGCCATATTCCAATTAATTATTTGATCGTAATGTCATGGTAGCTTAAAGTAAGAAAAATGGTAAATCAAAGTAGAATTAAGCATAGCTTTAATTAAAGTCATTTTGGCTACTTAGGAAAGTAGCCTAGCTTCCCAGCCTTAAAGCTTTAGGTCTATCAATAATCTACTTATAAACTTGAACTTTGGATTGGCCTATATCAACCCAAATTCCCAAATAATAGCCCAAGCTAGTTTTGCAGTATGCCCTAAAGATACTATAATAAATTTCTTAAAGCGGTGAGAATATTGGGGCTAAAGATGAGTTTTGATTTGGAAGAACTAATGATATGGCCCAAAAGAGAATTATATAGCTACAGAATGTCTAGGACTTTATTACATGCTGAGACTGTGGCTTTAAAAAATAAAATAGTGTCATCCACGTATATTAGATAAGTCATAGGACTAGATTGTCAACTGATACGAAGCCCTTACCAATCGTCCAATTGTTTTGTCTGTGTGATCATACAAGATAAAACATCAAAACAAAAAAAAGGAGATATGGGGAAAGTGAATCACCTTACCTCAAACCTTGTTGGGATTGAAACAATTTAGTGTGAGTTTAATTGATATGCACTTGAGAACTCACAGTATATTGTTGTGAAAAATTTGCAAGTGTATGGGTCACACAAGTAATATGAAAGTGAGTTGAGTATTGTTCTATGAGGAAGGATAACCAAGTATGGATTTTCTAATTACTCTTATTATTTAGAAAATTAATTAAATTGAAACAGACTAATTATGACCTAAGAAACTAATCACAACACACAAAAATAAATAATTGGATTACTTAATGATAAAAGGCTATAGAGTTTGGATTTCAATGTCACTTTTTTTGAATGAATAAGATTAACTTAAGCAATTTTTTTAATCAAAATTAACTGTTAATTCCTTAAATTATATAAAATTCCCTTTTGAGATAGAACACATGTACTTATGCTAGGCCTACATTTATTTCCATAATCATATACTATATAACATAAAATCATTAAGCTCAATGAAATTTAGTATATCCCTACACATATCAACTTGGTATGCATGCAGTTTACTATTTGCCTAAGTAAGATTACTATCGTTAAAAAAATCTACTACAATAATATTTAAAATTTTGGACTAAGGCATCCAACTAATTTTGACTAACATGATAATATGTATATCTATATATTATAACTTTTACATAATTTTTGACTAAATTTTAGTAACTAAATAGTAAAACATAAAAACATGCATCACAAACTGACACGAACTAATAAAAAGTTGCTCGATAGCAACTTTTTCCTTCAGCCAAATTCAATTTTAAGATTTTTTTAATTTAAAATTTTAAATTAATATTTTTACTTTTCAATGTAATTTTTTGATAAAACAATGAATACTTTTTGTTCTAATAGAAGAGTTGAAATATTTGTTTTAATAATCAATATAAAATTATATATATCATTTAAATTTTAAAATAACATATTACAAGGATTTAAATTTTTTGTCATTATTTATTTATTTTATTTTAATTATTATTAATTTATTATTTTAATAATGTTGAAATTTATTATTTTAATTTTATTTGAGTTTAGATTTTTTTCTATATATATATATATATATGAGACACTCAGTTGTCTCACAATTGATTGTCTCAAATCAATCAAAAACTTTTGGATTGAAGTTTGATCGGTCAAAGTCACTCAGAATGTGGCAACATTAAAATTTTGCTTGAATTTTATATTCCACTAATTTTTTTCTATCTACATATAAATTTTTGTTCTTCTAACCATAGTTTTAAATTACAGTTACGGTTGTAGTTGCAGTTGCGATTGCATTGTGGTTATTGCGGTTGCGGGCATTGCAGGTGCTATAATGTGGGTTGCGGTCACTGCGGCTGTGATTTTTTTCAGAAGTTGTACAAATTATTTAAATATATATATAATCATTATAACTCTCATATACATAAATATATTATGCCTAACATTAATATTAATTAAATAAATTCTTATTTTGAACAAGCATATCAATGTTATTGGAGAAAACTAAAAAGAAAAATCAGATAATATAAAAGTATACTTACATACTTATTACAAAGAGAGAATTATAATAACCACATTGTAGAATGTCGTGGAGGATCATAGTTTCTACTTTCACTTTCATTATCATCTTGTCTTGCTCCCGGTCCAAAAACATAATAAAAAAATCCTCCACCTGTGTTCTCCATTTGCTGATAAGGAAAACTTGGTGCTTGGTGATAAGGCTCTTGATAATTTATTGAAGGTTGATAATATAGTGGGGCTTGAATTATTGGATAATGATCATGTGACATATGGGGAGATTGTTGATAAAATGAAGAATAGTAACTTTGACTACTTTGAGACGAGCCACTAATGCCAAAATCATCAAAACTTTGCGAAAAACTAGAGGAAGAACTATCTTCTAGTACACCACTTTGCTGCCTTCCATCTCTTATAGATTGATGACCACCTCTTCTATTATCATTAGAGCCTCTATCATGAAAAGATGTCATATCAACAATAAAACCCAAATCACGCATAGGATATGGAATGTCTTGATATGGATCTTATTCCTTATTGTCATCTATGTCATGATCACTTTTTACTGTATTACCACCATCACCACCACTATTGTTGCTTGGTGGACTCAAACCACCATCACTGCCCTGACTATGACCTTCATGAGAACTTGAATCAACATCAGCTTCTACCTCTTTGTTATCAATATCCACTTTTGGGAGCCATTCTGAATTTTGAAGTCCATCCAATAATGGGCATTCTCTCTCCTCAATCTATGGAGACAAGTGATCATCTTCTTGAAATATGTAATCAAAATTAATTGGATTGAAATTATTTTCTATCTCTTCTTGATTACGCCTCTTCTTCTCCCTCATTCTTAGCTTCATATTGTAAAAAGTAAAGACAAGTTTTTGTAATTTTTTATACTTTAGTCTATTTCTTGTCTTTGTATGAATATAGTTAAATGTGCTCCAATTCCTTTCATAATTTGAAGCTGAAGTTGTTTGGCTCAAAATTTTTATTGCAATGCTTCGAAGTTCAGGAGCACACGAACCATATATCATCCACCATTCAGCTATTTAAATAAACAATACACAAATTTAGTCAACTTTAAATTATAAACAAAATTAATCATTTTGATTGAGTTACATATTCTACCAGGTATACTTGTAAATAAAAAATGAATTATATCTTATCGGGATCCATTTGAGACCATGCTCTTTGAGCTTGTGGCATTCCAAAGTTCTGTCTCTTTTCTCGAAAAAGTATTAACTATGTAAAATAATATTAAATTTAATATAAATATATAATAATATATTCCAAATATTCATTATATAAAATATAACTAACTTGATTTAGTACTCTAATTGTAACATCCATATTTCTTTCTAATTTAGAGATTGCACTTTTAGTTCTATCAAATGTTTCTTTATAAACTGAATGACCATCCTCAACTCCAAATTGAAACTGAGGATTAAGAAAATAACCTAAAAAAAAGAAGAAATAGAATCAATTAGTCAATACACAAATATTTCTCTTTTTGTGACAACATAATATATATATATATATATATATATAGACTTACCTGCAGAATGTAAATTGGTATGTAGAAATTTTCACCTTTTATCTATCATGTCATTATAAGTTGAGTGATAACAACAATTTTGTTGTATAGATAGCTTTGCTCTATCTATAGCTTCATAGATAAAACCCACACAGTTGGTTTTTCATCACTGTCAACGAGTCTTAACATCTTAACAATTGGTTCAAATACTTTTAGTATTTCAGTAGCTTTGATCCAAAAGTCATTATATAAAATTTTTTTTCTTGCATCATGTGTTAGTCCAGATTTTTTCTTGTCAAATTTAGACTTTTTAAATTTTTTAGAGTTGAACATGTTCTTCAAAGCCTACTTTTGCTTCACAAGAGATTGTAGTTGCAAGAATTGTATAGCAAAGCGAGTAATGGCTGAACGAATAATTTCTCGACCTCCAGTATATTCTTTTATCAAATTTACAGTCAAAATGTGGTTATATATAAAGGATATTATCATCTTTGCATCCTCTAACACCTTTTGTACATTGCTCTTTTTTCCAATGTCTTCAAGCATAAATCTAGACAATGAGCTGCACAACTAATAGAGATGTGGTCTTTTTTCCATCAATTTCTTTCTAGTTGCCTTTAAAGCTCCCTCATTATCTGTAACCACTTGGACTACATATTCTTCTCTAACTTCTTCTACTACTTCATCAAGTAATTGAAGCTAGTAATCAGTATTTTTGCTAGCAACAGAAGAAATATAAATTGATTTTAGAAAAATAGTTCCTCTGCTACAATAGACAAGAAAATTCATTATGTGCATGTGACTAATGCTATTAGTCCAACCATCACACATTATTGTAACACCTCTTTCCTTTCATGCACCTTTCAACCCATTTATCCATTCCCTCATGGATTAATATTCAGCTTCCAAATACACATCTGAAATCTCATAAGGAGTAGGAAATTTAACCCCTGTCGTGCCTATCTTAGCAATTGCAGTAATTAAATTATGCAACCAAGGAGAATTAGATAAATTCATTGGAAGACACTTATATATAATAAGCTTTGATACTGCTTTTCTTAGTTTCTTCCTTAATGTTTTCATCAAACCACTAGAAATTTTTGGTTGTTTCATGCTTTTACTCCTCACAAGATCAACATTTGTAGATCTTAAACTAAGGGCAATATCTTCTGATCCTTTTGCCCTTGCATGAGAGCTTCCACCCTCTTCATACATATTTTGCCCTCCTCTAGTTTGTTGTCTAAATTATTGTCTATCTTCCCATTCACGATGTGATCTGATGCTTTCTTGTGTCGCACGCCTCATTTGCATTTCTTCATCAACAAATGCTTCTATTTCATCATCTTCATTGCCTCTCAACCTTGCTTCAAATTCTTCCTTTCTTTTTTTTTGAATCATTTCTTTTATCTTTATTATTTAAAAGAAGTTTCATCATACCTTCCCAAATAGTAGTTGTAACTCTAGGACAACTGTAACGCCTAGTACGTTGTAAAAATATAGAAACGAGCCGGTTTGAAAAGCAAGTCCCTTGAGATGAGTGATTCAAAATCAAATAAAATTTGAATAAAATATTAAATAATAGAAAATGAGGATTTAAGCCTTGAGTTGCCCAGAAATTGGGGCCAAGGAAATTAAAAAAATTTGTCGAAAGGCCAGTGGCATTTTCGTAAATAAGTAAAATTTTGGAAAAACACCTAGGAGGGCTTTTTAAATGGAAATTTTGAGTTGCCCAGGGTTTTTAGAGGCCCTAAAAACTATGGGAAGCCCCAGGACCAGTAAAGCCCCTCCGATGTACTTTTTCTGATGTCAGTTAACCCAAACTTTAACCGGTTCGTTCGGGAAGGTTTTAGCTCCAATTTGAGTGATTCCAAAAGTATTTTGTTAAATTGGTAATCTAAATGTTATGATGGAAAAGACGGTTCTAAAAAAGGAGCTAAAACGAAGCCAAACTGGAAATGCCATTATGAAAGGGCAAAAATTGAAATAAATTGCACAAAGAAGCTTCTAAATGCCCCTTTTAACTCCATGTTCTACCTCCCCCTCTCTAAACTGACTTTTGCCCAGAACAGAGAAGAGAACCAAAAATTTTAGGCGCACAAGGGAGGAGGCAAAAGAAGGAGAAAAGGCCAAGAAAAAGGTATGAAATCCATAGATTTTCTTAGTTCTTTCTTAAGCAAAGTTGTTCTCCTCCTTCCCTCTTTTCCTCCTATGGTTTTATTGATATATTTGGTGCTGTTTTAGGGGTAGAACAGAGAGAAAAAATTCGTGTTTAGAGTGAGGCAACCAAGGAAAGTGAAAAGCAACCAAGAAAGAGCAAGAAAACAAGGTAACACTTCTATTCTTTGGTAGCTTCTTCCTCCCCCTTCCTCTTGCACGATTTGGCCACCATGAGCCCAATTCTTAGGGGCTATTTTCTATCCAACTCAAGGGGGGATTAGAGGTTTTAGAGTGCAAGGATTAAGAATCTATTATTGGAAGCAAGTAAAAGCCATTGAATCTCAAGTTGAAAAAGTGTAGGGTGCTTGAACATGGTTTAAAATCTGGGTTAATTTAAGACTTTTTCATCATATGTGAGTGTTTGTTTGAGTTTCTAAGACTCCTAAGGAGCCTCCCAAGTGCTCCATCCATTAAGAAAAAATCCCAAACTCCATGGTCTTTAATGGAAGCATAAATCGGTCAAGACCCTTAGAGATAGCTAGGAGATGTTTTAAATAGTTACAAGCTTGATTTGGGACTTTATATGATAAAAGAAGATAGGAGAAACCCTTAGGAAAAATTTAGAAGCCTTAAGTTGGGAGATGAGGCAATGGCTTCCATAATGTAACCTTATGAAGCAATATGGACCTAGGTTTGTTAAAGTGAGTGTGTGATAGCTTTAAGGATCTTAAATGAGATCAAGAGGTCTAAATATGGCAAGAGAATAGAACCAAGAATTTTACTTGTGGTAGTTGCTTCATTAGGTCATTAATGAAACCATATTGTGACAAATAGAACAAAGTGTAGTCTTAAGAGTGAGTTAGATGTTATAACTTGTTCCAAGAGTATAATTAAGTGTTGTTTATTGTGAATAGGCCAAAGAAATCCATCCCACCTCCTTGTGTTTGTGGAACCAAAAAGGAGAAGGAACAAGCAAAGTAAAGTTAAAATTTGCACCAAGGTAGCTCTCCACCTTTTCTTGTTGCATTTTCTTGTTGCATATATGTCATTGTGTACTTGTGTGTATATTTGTATGTTTGGGACATGCCACTTGATGCTATATTGCTATTTTGATACCAATATACTTTCTTGAATGTCTTTAAATTGGAGAAATGGCTTACAAGGGTGACGTAGTGCCAAAAGTCCCTTAATGTGGGTGAACAGATGCCAAAAGTCTCATGGCATGGGTGAGACAAGGCCAAAAGTCCCTTGGACGGGTGAGGCTAAGTCAAAAGTCCCAAGAACTAAGAGTGAGGCAATCCAAAAGTCCTAGAAATGGGGTGAGGCCAAACCAAAAGTCCCTAGAGCTCATTCTTATGCTTGACATGAGTTTGTGACACAAAAATGTGAAAGTGGAATGCTTCATGAATTGATTAATTGCATACTTGTGCCTTTGGTATGTTGTATGCCTTGAGAATGTACTTGGATAGGTGTATGAGCTATTGAGATTCAATGAATCTCACCCCTACTTTTCTCTCATCTTATATGATCTAGGTGGAGTCCAAGATCCAAAGAATGGAGGCCAAGTAGCTTAAATCTCCATCTCTTAACACATTTTACTAGTTTTGATGTACTAGAATGTCAAAGAATATATGTATATGTTATTTTTGAGCCATGACACTTTGAACAAGTGTAAAACTATGAAAAGTTAGTGTATGTATCAAGAATAGAGTTTAATGAATAGAATTATGTATTTTGACCACTTGGGAGCCCACTTATGCATGTATGTATATGGAAGTGACATGATGAATTTGAGTTGTATGAGGATTCAGACCATATGAGGGACTTATTTGTGCTATATTTATACTTTCTAAGTTGCTCAAATGTGTGTAGAACAATGAATGGCTCATTTGAACTAAATTTGCCCCTTTATTGGAACCAAATTGCCATAATCTTGAGTTATAGCAAAGTCTGACCAAATAACCTCTTCTTAACTTAAAATTTTGCATGCACTTAGATCTTGCCTAGAGATTTTTGGCAAGCTAATGATCAGGTCATTTGGAGGTCTGTGAAATTTTCTATAATTTTTCAAAGTTGGCATCAGAATTTCGGATTTGCACCAGTACTGTTCATTTGGTTAGTTGCGAAATTGTGTCATCCGAGGGGAAAACGTGGTCCAATGGCTACGAAATTTTATAGCCAAAAACTAGGAATTCATAGTGACTTGTAACAATTAGAATCACCTCATTTGGAGGTCTGAGCTAAGAGATATGAATTTTTGAAATTCTGGAATAGCAACAATAGCATAGCACGACCTGAGTCACTATTCCATTGCATTTCAGTAGCTAAACGTGCTTTCTCTAGTCTGAGCCTATTTTTACCATAAATTTAACATTCATATATTTCCAAATTGGTATCATTTACATGGATTGAATTTTTTTGGAATTAATTAGACATTTTCAAAATTTATAGCAGACACTTGCATCAGTACCAATAGTTATCCTAACCTTTGCCCCTTTTTGAATGTCAAACGCTTTCTGTATTATGTTTCATAGCCTGGACATTTTTTTTCATAAAGTAGACATGTGTAGATTTCCAGAATGGCCAAGAATTTATGATTTAAATTTTTCTAGATTTAGTTATGAATTTTGAAACTTCATATAAGTAATTTGAACCAGTAGCCTAGACAGTAGCGACCTCAGTGACTTTTCGGATGTCAAACGTTATCCCCTTAATGATTCATGAGCTAAAATTATTTTTAGAATGGGGTAGACATCCAGATATTTCTGTAATGATAAAGTTTGTTGGGTTTCAATTTTTGTGAATTTAGTTATGAATTTCCGAAGTTGTGAGAGAAAAAACTAAAATTCTGGCCGAAAATAATAGAGTGAATTTGATGTTCCCTTTTGAATTCCACGAGTTGTGGGCCAACTTTGGTGATGCAAATGAGTTTTATGTATGTAATTACATATGAGAATGTGATGTATGAGCTTATATGGCCCTCGTGACACCGAATGGAATTTTCATACGCTACGCAATGCGAAATAAGGCATTATTTTAATGCCATTTTTCCATTCCTTTTTGTGCAATTCATCATGTGAGACTTAGAAATGATAAGAGGTAAAATAAAAATATATGGTGTTACAACAACTAGCTACTTGTCTTTTAAAATGAGCAATATGTTGCTTCAATCGAGTAATTCCACCCTTTACTACTTTTCCATAGAGTTTGCAAATTATGTTGTTTCGATTTCCAGCTACAGGTGTTCCAAAATGCCAACCAATATCATCACTAGGAGCACCTTCTAATCTTTCTATTGGAAATTCCTCTCTTGGTGGCATTGTTTATATTTTATAGTACCTGTTGATTAAATGAAGTTGGTCATATAACATAATATAACAAAACTAAAAGTACAATTAAATAATTAGAATATTAATCAATTAAACAAATTTAGAATAAACATTCAAAGTTCACTAATAATCATCCTAATTCACCACCAATATCAACAACTCTTTTTTAATGCTCGTATAATGATAGTTATTGATTGGTTAATGATATTTAGGTTTGTAAAAATGTAAATTTGTTACTTTCAATGGTTGGCATTTTTGTTTTCTTTTTTTGATATGCTAAACATTTAAAATTTAATGAGTTTATAGGCTAAATGACAAAGGCTTAAATATGTGATATAATAAAAAGATGCATAGCTTAGTAATCTAAGGAAAAAGATGCAATACTCATATTTTCTTATAAAAATTATATGTTTATGATATGATCCTTTCTCTATCTTTGCTATTATAGTTTCCAATTAATTTGTTGACAAGAAAATTTGATCATAGGAATAAATACTAAAATTTCCCTTAAAAAAAGTATTGCATCCTCCTTTTCCTTTAAGAAAGATCAAACAAAAGAATAAGATTAATAAGAGTAGCCAAAACAACTAGTTGCAAAGAAAATGGTTTAACAAACAAGTAATAATACAACTACTAAATATGTTAAATTTAAATTAATTTTACAAATCATGAATATATATATATATATATATCTCATTTTATAAATTCCCATTTCATATTCAATTCTCTTTTATTACTATCATTACAGTCAATGTATTATTATTTATAATTTTAACAATATTGTAGTTAGATAAAATTAAAGCTTTTATCCAGTTAAGGCTTTAAGTTGCTACAACTTTTATGAGTTGTTTAATACATATTTACAAAATCTTCAATTATAAAACAAATGTTGGGAAAATTAATTAATATCAATACTTTTATAAACTTAAGATCTAAGGGATTCACATGAAGAGGAAGTCACTATACATCTTATATAAACATCCGATTAAAAAAAAATTATATATGAATAGGTATTATATGCAAAATCTAGTAAACTAAATTCCAATATAAGAATTATGCTTTACCGGTACCAAATTCTAAAAATGAGAGTTACTAATGGAAAAAATATAATTTCATATATAGAGTAATCATTTATATATGAATGGTCTACTTATACAAATGAATATAAATTAATACAAAATAATCAAAACACCATAAATTTCTCTTATTTTTTATGTAATATTTTTTAATTAATTTTATTATATTTGAAATATTGGTTATCAATTAAAAATATTATCTATAATTAAATTCATATTTAATGTGTAATACCTACGTGTTTTAAATTTATTTTATTTTATATATAATAAAGATATTATATTATTTATAGTAAAAATAATAGAATGATTAAGAAATGATTAATTAAGCCAAAATATAATTCATAATTTCCAATCATAATGAGCCAACTGTCTGCTTCTTTCTTAAATTGCCTCAATTAATTTAATCAAATAATTAACAAGCTGACACAACATCCCATTTGACAATGACATGCAATTTCTTTTATTGATATAATGCTATTGGACTGCCTCATGAGTTCATGCCTCCTTATCTTGACAAAACATGCAAAAACCCAAAATGAAGTACCAACTATATAGCCATCCAACTTTTCTTTCCAGAGCAAAACAAAAACTAAATACAAGGGCAACCAAAAAGGAATCAAAAGGAAAAGCAAGGAAAATCGATCTATCATGATAGCAGCCACATGCAATAATTGCAACAAAATTTAACCAACATCAGAGAGGAAGTTAAATTCGTGATATTCAATTTAATTTGCAACTTTTTCATGACTGATCCTTTTAAATATGACATTTCGTTTTAATTTGTGCTGGTTAGTGATCGTTGTCCTAAAAGTGCCAAAAAAAAAGGGAAAGTTGTTCCACCCTCAACCAACAAAGCTATCTTTATCTTTTCTTTACTAATTTTTTTAGCATAATTCTATCTTTATCTTTAGTAGTTATAGTTAGACAAAGACCATAGAATAATTTGATGCATCAAACAACTTCTAGGTTAATTCCACCTGTCAAACATCTGAGGATTCTGGTAGAACATGTTTGACCCTTATAGAGTCCCGTAAACACCTACCCAATTATAAAAAACATTTATCATGAAAAACATTTGAATACTTTTTTAATTGTAGAATCTTTTCACACTTATAAAAGATATCTCAATATTATCTTTTAAAATAATCTTATCTTAATTAATTAAAAAAATTTAATATATATGGATACATATGAATCCCTATAATATATAATATACATATCTATATATATATATGTGAATCGCTGTAGCTTCTCTTTGATTGCATATATATTATATTATATATATATAGATATATGATTCCAATGCGCAACTTCTCCTATTGAATATATATTATATTATATTATATGAATCCCCATAAGTAACTATGTGTGGCTCCTGATTCAATACTACCTAATTATAAAAAACATTTATCATGAAAAACATTTTAATATTTTTTTTAATTGTAGAATATTTTTAAACTTATAAAAGATATCTCAATATTGTCTTTTAAAATAATCTTATTTTAATTAATTAAAAAACTTTAATATATATGGATACATATGAATCTCCATACTATATAATATATATATATAGATACGTGAATCGCTATAGCTTCTTCCTGATTAAATATATATTATATTATATATAATATACATATATATATATATAGATATATGATTCCAATGCGCAGCTTCTCCCATTGAATATATATTATATTATATATAATATACACATATATAGATATATGATTCCAATGCGCAGCTTCTCCCGTTGAATATATATTATTATTATATTAATATATGAATCCCCAGAAGTAATCATGCGTGGCTCCTTACACTAATGTATGATCAGACCTACGCTTCTTCTATTCCATGTACATTATATTATATTAATAAGATCAAAATATATAATATATATTGCATTGAGATTATCAGAGTGTACATAGCTTCTCCTCTTCCATTAATAGATATATATTATATTATATTAAAATGATATCTGTGTGTATTGTGTAACTCCACGCCTCCTTACTTTGATTCATTCAACGCTTCAAAAAATCAAGGAAAGCCAAAGCCAAAAAAAGCAACGGAGCAGATCAAGAAGAAGAAGATGGCTGCATACCTCTGGGCGCTTCTTTCTTCAGATTCGAGCATGTGTTGGCTAACTGGCTCTGCTTCAGGACTTCAGATTTGATTTTCAAATTGCTGTGCTTCAGCCTTCAGCTTCAGGTATGGTTTCAGATTTCAAAACTTCAAATTTATCAGATCAAAACTCTTTCTACTGGTAGCTATTGTTGCTCGTTGGCTTTTTTTCTTTTGTTGTTTGGGAAAGTAGATCTAGGGTCGGCTACTTTATGCAGAGCTCTGTAAGTGTTTGGCTTTATATAATATGCCACGACGGAACCGTAACACCATTCCCTTGCGGCTGTAATATCATTTCATTGCGACCCATTAGTGTGATATTTGATCTTTCTACAGTTGCGGGCTGATGTGGATGCAGCCCAAGCCGTATCCACAATATTGTGGCCGCATTTTATAATGCAACCCACAATTTAAAACTATGCTTCTAACTTTGATCCTTGCACTTTCTTCTTCTTCTTCTTTTTCTTCTTCTCTCCTATCTTTGTAATTTTCTTCTTCTCTTCTTCTACACTTCATCTTCTTCTCTTATGTTCAAACTTTTTTCTTCTTCTCTTTCTTCCAGATTTTTAAGTAAGAACTTCATCCTTTTTTTTAAAAAAATATGGTTATTAAATTCTCTTATTTTATCTTGGCAAATTTTCTTTTTCTAATCTTTATGTGTTTTTCATTAGTTTCAGATTATTGTAGTTGGATACTTGCAGTTGCAATTTTAATTGCCACTAGGTAAAGATTTGTAAAATTTTATTTAATTTTGTAATGTTTTTTATAAATTTTTTATAATTGATTAGTTTCATATTACAAATTTGTAGAGAAAAAATAACTAGGTGATGAAGAAAAAGATGATTGGATGATAAAGAGAAGAATGCAACTAGATGAACCAAAGAATGATTTTGGACAAAAAATAACAAGAATAAACAATTGAAAATATTATTAATTAAATTACAATAAATAAAAATAGAAAAAAAAAAAGAAATGAACTGAAAAGATGACTTTTTCTTGAAGAAAAATAGTTGTAGTGAAAAAAGCTACCATATTGGATAAAACAAAGGTTGCTATAATAGAGAGCATTGTTTAACATCGTTCTTTTGATTGATTTTCAGTTGGTAGCATTTATCGAAAACGAAAAAACTGACAAACAAGGGGCGACTGATGTTTTAGTCAGAAATACATTATTTTCTACCATTATTTTTTAATACATTTTCACTTTTATTGATTGATATGTTAGTAAGTAATTCTTATCTTTGTTATAGTGATTTAAATATAAATTTATTATTCAGATGATCTCCTATAATAATTCACCTTTACAAGTGTACAAATTACACAAATAGTTATAGACTGAGTAAAGTATCATTCCACAAAGAAGGTTGATCAATTACCAATTTCCTAAATTTCATAGATACACATTGTAGGATATCATTATGACCCAGGTTTTAGGAGAGTCCATCCAAATAAGAACTTCTTCTAAAAAGTTCAAAATATTTTCTCATATACTTTTGTAATTTTTAATTTATACGAACACCATCAATTCTAACGCGTTTTTTTGTGTCTATGTAGGTGATTCATCAACTCAGCAACTAAGACTGTATTATTTGAGATAAGATGGCCAAGAAAAAAATTTACATTTATGCAATATGAAGTGTATCTAGAACTTTTTGAAACCCCTGTACGCTATTTAATTCCTATTTTTTCCTGATTCCAACGAAGTTGCTTGATGCAAGTGCAAACTACAACCATGACACGTGTTTTCAAATTTTAGGTCGACAAGCATATGCTATCCAGCAGGAGTTAATACTCAATCAATGCTTATTTATACCTTTTACTACCTTATGACTTCAGAATTTTGATTGTGTTTATTAAACTAAATATTAGCTCAACGTGTGGTGCGCTTATGTCAACTGTTTCCTCAGGCAAATCCTCACAAAAAGACATATAAAGAAAGACAAATGTCTTACGACTCCTTGATTAATTATGTGCGTCAATATGCATTTTACAAATGCCAATATACAATTTACATTATTTACGTAAGCACTAATGCTGCTTCATTCATTTGCATTCTGACTTTGAAGATGAAGATCACCATCCTGTTTTAAAATTAAAAATAAAAAATAAAAGCTTGTGGTTTTCGTGTGGAGAACACATTCCTTCCTTATATTTTATTGTTTCCATTACTTTCAAACGCATCTCATCAGCTCAGTCAGCAATGGACATATGATAGATATTTGTCATATTAATAAATTTTATAAAAATTCGGGTCATAATAAAGCAACACTTTGTGCATTGATTTGCATTGTGTGTAAGCTAGTGGATTTGTGCCAAAACAGACCAGTACTTGTCTGCCAATTAATTCAATTTCTGAGGCTTAATTAGATGTTTTTCAAGTACATCGATTTGAGTCTATGAGACTTTTATATTTGAATGAATATTTAAAGGTTAGAACCCAGATTTAATAATAAGAGCCATACGTTTTTGCAAAAGATTGCGTATCCTGAATAAAATAATTCTGCTATTGTATTTTAAACCCGTCTGAAACTTCTTGTATCCATTTTGGTTAGTCACCTCATCAAAATTTGCCAAAGTCCAACGAATTGAGAATCATTTTATTGGTTTGAAGTGTGCCCCCATTCTTTTCTTTTTCTTTTTCTCTCTAAATCCCTTTTTAACCTTGTATATTTTATACTCCAAGGGTCCCATATTCCACTAAGCTCGACTTTTTACCTCCCCAAAAAAAAAAAATTCGCTGAAAGCCTTCAACAAGAGACTTTCTTCTGTAAATTTAATTTTGCATAAACTCATAAAAATAATTTCTCCATATATTAAAGTTACGAATTTTTATATCATTTCTCACTTATTTATTAGTAAAAGTTGTACTAAATCACCTTATAAATTAAACCTACTCAAAAAAAATTCCTTCCGTAAAATCCTACTGCTTTTTATGAATTGGAACACGTTAGTCATGTAAGTACATATATATATATATATATATATATATAGCCTGCCATTGATGAAGCGAAAGCAATTGCTGAAATCTGGGAAATAGCTTAAAAGTGGGCACTGGTTTTCAACTGCAAAAAATAAAATAAGTAAATAAATAAATAAAAGAAGAAAAAATTCTGGTGAAGGACATTAAATTTCAAAAAATTATTTTTCTAAAAAAATCAGGTTGTAACTTTGGGAAGATCAAATTGTAAGAAGTTGTAAAAGGTTCTTTGGTTGTCAAGTTTGCTAACTTAAGGTCCTTGACTTCAATTTTTCCATAAAAGAACCTAAAATTTGTCTTTTTATACCATTTGAGTCTGACGTTTATGCTGTGTTCCCATGTGATTTATTTTGGGAAAAGCATTAATTATTCCTCACTGGGATATTTTTTGTCTACTTGGGCCTTTGCACTTTCTTTCGACATTACATCACCAAAACAAGGATAATTTTTTAGAACAACGTAGAAACACTTCATTTTGGCTTTCTTTCATTGTCATTGTTAACTTTTCAACATCCTTGCATTTTATGGGATTCCTTCTTCTAAAGGAAGAAACCAGCTATATATTAGTTAAGGTATATATAAGCTATTTTGCATACCATTGAGATGTTTTTATCATGTTGGTGAAAACAATTCTAGTGTCAATCTGGGTATTCACCTGCAACAAAAAATCTTCTCAAATTTTGCTCCATACAGTATGATCATGGTCATGATTCTAATCTCAAATTCACAGTAGAAAACACCAATTTACTAGAGGAAGTAGTGAAGAAAATTGAATGGAAGAGTTACATGTTTTTCTCTATGTTTACTTCAAAAGAAACTGATAGTTTTCTCTGTGTGCATTCTCTAGTTTTTCACTACACACACTAACGTATGATCACCCCAAAAAAAATCTTAGTCAATATTTTTTTTTTATTTTTTAACCAAATCACTAAATGACTTTTTTCTAAATTTCAAAATTCAAAAATGAAATTTTGTATAGTGATTATTTTAATTAATTAATTTCTTTCAATGTTTAATTGTGGATCTAGGTTAGTCTATTGATAATCAACATTTTTATATTTTATATTTCTCATATTTAGTCTTAATAATATTTCATGAAGGCTCATTTGATGATTTTAGGTGCATTTCACATTAAGTGGACTAAATTTGGATTAATTGGTTCTAATTGCATTATTATTAAATTTATGCTTAAATTGTCGTCATTATAATCTTTTTCCAATAGTGGCGCAATTCGTATTTTTTGTTTTTGTAGATTAGATGAACCAACAATTAGAGTGGGCATTTTGAGTTGGGCTAAAGATGTGGGCTTATGTTACTTTAGAATTAATATTGTATTTCTTCTAATATGAAAAAATTTGGACTATTTGATACACCAAGCCATCTGAGCCATTAGATCCTCCTTAGATCATGTTATTCAAGGATTATTCTTGTGTAGCATCATTTCAGAGGTGATTGGAGGCAATCCTATAGACAAATTCTTCTGTGAAATATTTTATAATGGTTTTCTAACTTTCGTTTTTGTACTCAATCCTTGATTTGAATTTGATATTGTATTGGAGTTCATGTGCTGATAATATGAATTGGATTAGTTTTAATGTCAAATAAATTTTGTTTATGCTCTCTTTGTTTTCATATAATCTATACTATTCTAGTTAGATGATTTAGGTTGTATGATTACTGATTCGTTGGTATTATTTGAGAGTTTAATTTGATTTAATTGGTTGATTAAATGAACAAAATTCATTCTAAACCACAAGAAGGTTTCTATGTGCATTTATGGTTTTGAGCATAATAGAATTGCTTTGTATTATTAGCTTAAGCACTATTGTGTTAGGATTAATGATACGAACCGATTAAAATCTAGACGGTAGTTTAGGAACATTAAACATTAATTACTAGAGAATTAAAATCAGACCAAAGAAATTTTTAGTGGATAAGGAAGGGAGAATATTAGAGGAAGAATTTTGGATTGGTTACGTTTCATTTAATGTATAGTTTTTGGCAAATTGCTTTTTGATTATGTTCATTATTTCCATTTTGTACATAAATCCCCATTTTATTTTAATCTCAATTTTGTGGATTTTTAAACTAATTGATTTGATTAGGGACTCCTTAGGAAATGAGCTGGTTGGCATTATATTGCAAACCAAAAAACTAACACTAATCTTGGTCGATATCGACAACTGTAAGTGAAAAATTCTTTACCATCTTTTTGGCACTATTGTCAGGGAGCCAATTGTTTATAATCAACTAGAACAAGAAATTCTTTAGTTTCAATTTCAATTTGGTCTTCTCATTAGGTGTTTGTGGTTATTTTTCGGTGTTTTCGATGTTTTGTGACTATTTTAGGCAATGTCGGCATTAGGGGTGACTAACTCTGATTGAGTTGAAACTTGATATGTAGGTTTTAGGTGTTGTGAAGATTCAAAGTTGCCACTGTGCTGTAGGCTAGTCCACTTTTTGGCCAAATTCTATTGTTTAGACCATTTTTTCAAATTTTTAGTATTTTACTTTTATTTTTTGGTATTTTTATATTTTTCTTGAATTTATTTTAATTTTTGTTGGCAATTTTTAGGTGTTTTCTTTCATCTTATTTCATTCTCGATATATGACAAGATCCTCCAATACAGATTTGGCTGAGTTTGATTCAGAAATTGAGAGAAGCTTTCGTAAACAACTTTGAAATCATAAGATTAAAGAAGCTGTGGTGACTGAATTGGTTTCTGAGTTAATTGATAATACAAAATCTAATTATGTTGATTGTGAATTAATTTTTTATTATGATTCTGATTTGATAAATATGGCTGGCAATGAGAACAAGGATTGAACTCTTAGGGAATTAGCTACACCTGTTATAAATTACCAACCACTAAGCATACAATACCTTGAACTTGACGCTACTTTTAAGCTTAAATATGGATTAATACATTTGCTTCCTAAGTTTCTTAGTCTTGTAGGTAAGGACCTTCATAAGCACCTTGAGGAATTTCATGAGGTATTTTCTACCATGAAGCCACAAGGAGTTTTAAAGAAACACATCAAGTTAAGAGCATTTCCTTTTTCACTAGATAGATTAGCGAAGGATTAGCTTTACTACCTCCAACCTTAGGCCATTACTTGCTGGAATGATTTGAAGAGATTATTTTGTGAAAAGATTTTTCCCTACCTCAAGAACTGCTGCCATTCGAAAGAAAATTTATGGCATTAGATAGATGAATTAAGAGACCTTGCATGAATATTAGGAGAGATTCAACAAACTATGTGTAAGTTGCCCCATTATCAGATTAGTGACCAACTTCTAATTCAATACTTTTATGAAGGCTAACTACCCATGGACAGAAATATGGTAGATGCAGCTGTAGGTGGAGTACTAGTTAATAAAATCCTAACTATTGCCCCAGATTTAATTGCAAATATGGCTCAGAATGCATAACAATTTGGCACCATGTTAATCACTCCAACCCAAGGTGTTAATGAATTTTTTGCCACACCAATGAATCAACAGAGAATAGAAAATAAACTTAAAGAGTTGGCATCCATGGTTACACAGCTAGAACTTGGACAGAGACAATCTCAGCAATTTCCTACACCTCTGTGTAGTATTTGTTCATTAGCCACACATACCATAGATCAATGCCCTTAGTTGCAAGATAATATAGAATCATGTGCTAGCATTTTCTCTGGTAGATCTTTACAACAACAGAAAAATATATATGATCTATATGCAGCCACATACAATCTTAGATGGAGAGATCATTCAAATTTGAGATATGATAGTAGTTTTAACTAACAGTAGTAGCAATAGAAATTCAATGCTCTTGGCCTAAGTAACCAACAACCCATGAGACAATCTATGCAGCAGCAGATGAATAAATTAGAACCAAGTTTGGAAGATATAGTGAAGCAACTAACATCAAATACACTCTAATTTCAATAGTGAACAGAGACAACAATTCAGAGTTTAGAGACTTAGATTGGCCAACTTGCAACAAACATCAATGTTAGTGCCATAACTTTGAAGAGTTGAAAGGAAGTGAGTGGACCAACCTTATCTCTAACAGAATCATTGCAAGAAAAAGAGAGTGACAAAGAATAGTAACCCTTTTAATCCAAAGCAAAAATACCACAGATAAGAGATAAAGTTCTATATACAGTAGACATTTTCCATTTCCACATAGAATAACTCAGTCCAAGAAAATTGCAAAAGCTGAATTGGATAGGGAGATTATTGAGACACTCAAAAAAAGTGGAAGTAAATATGCCTTTTTTGGAAGCAATCAAATAGATTCCAAAATATGCAAAGTTTTTGAAGGAGTTGTGCACACATAAGAGAAAATTAAAAGGCAATGAAAAAGTTAGCATGGCAAAAAATGTATCAGGTTTGATTTAACCAGCTATGCCCACTAAATGTAAAGATCCTAGACCATGCACCATCCCATGCATAATAGGGAATATGTAGTTCAATAATGTTATGTTAGATTTAGGAGCTTCTATTAATGTAATGCCTAAGCCTGTGTATTCCTTTTTACAGATTGGAGAATTGAAGCCTAGGGGAGTGGTGATCTAATTAGCAAACAAAAGTACGACCTATCCTGCAAGAGTACTTGAAGACATTTTAGTTAGGGTAAAGCATTTAATTTTCCCAATTTATTTTTATGTTTTGAATATAGAGGATGATAATGCTCATAGACATGCACCTCTAATCCTAGGTAGACTATTCTTAAAAACTACTAAAATAATAATAAATGTGCATGATGGTGCATTGTCAATAGAATTTGGTGGTAATGTTGTCCATTTTAATATTCTTAATGCAATGAAACATCCTTTAGAAGAACATTCCATGTTATATGTGAATATGATAGACTTTTTAGTTGTTGACGTGTGTGATAATATGTTGGCTGAATTTTCTAAAATTTTTGAGTTTATAGAAGAAATTCATTGCTCAGACTATTGTGATGGATTAAATAAATGTTCTGCATGTTTTAAGATTGATGCATGTTTACATTTCCTTGAAACTTCTGGTTTTGCTTTTGATTCTAGCTATGATTTTGCTGCTGATTCTATGATTGCTCATGATTTTGTTTTTGGTTTTGTCACTTTAGCTGATTCTGATAATAGTGTGCTTCTAAGAGCCATTGTTTCTTTTGTTAAGAATAATAAACAATTGTATAATGCTATGGAATTAATTCCAAATAGATTATGCCCTCCATTTAGCAACCACCCACCCTTGAACTCAAAAATTTATGTGACAATCTCAAATATGTTTTTTGTGAAGAAGATGATAATTTGCCAATGATAATAGCAAATAATCTTTGATCTAATCAAGAAATGAGATTGTTGGAGTTGTTAAGGGAAAAGGAAAAGGTAATAGGTTGGACACTTACAAACATCCTAGGGATTAACCTTACCACATACATGCATAGAATTCTGTTGGATGAAGGAGCTAAGCTAATGAGACAGTCACAATGAAGACTCGACCCTATGATTTTAGATGTAATGAAGAAGGAGGTAAGTAAATTACTTTTAGTTGATATTATTTATCCATTATTTGATAGTAAATGGGTAAGTCTAGTGTAGGTAGTCCCCAAGAAGACTAGTATTATGTTGGTGCCTAATGAGAAGAATGAGCTCATTCCTATGAAGGTGCATAATAATGGGAGAGTCTACATTGATTACAAAAAGCTCAACCAAGCCACTAGAAAGGACCATTTTCCTCTTCCCTTCATAGATCAAATATTAGAAAGATTGGTAGGACAATCACATTATTATTTATTAGATGGGTTTTCTAGTTATTTTCATATTCATATTGCCCAAAAGATTAGGAAAATACCACCTTCACCTACTTATTTGGTACCTTTGCCTATTAGAGGATGTCGTTTGGACTTTGTAATGCTCTAGGGACATTTTAGCAATGTATGGTAAGCATCTTTTTTGATTTTCCTGAGCATTGCATCAAAGTTTTCATAGATGACTTTACTATTTATGGCACTTCATTTGATGGTGGTTTGTTAAGCTTAGGTAGAGTTTTAAAGAGATACATTAACAAAAATCTAGTTTTAAAATTTGAGAAATGTCATTTCATGGTAGAACAAGATATTGTTTTAGGACATGTATCTAAAAATGACATTGAAGTTGATAGAGTTAAAGTAGATGTGATTGTCTTTTTATCTTACCCTACTTGTGTATAGGAAGCGCGTTCCTTTCTTGGATATATAGGTTTTTACAGGTGATTCATCAAGGATTTTAGCAAGATTGCTCCACCCTTGTCTTGACTTCTTCAAAAAGATGCAGATTTAAATTTTGATGAGTCATGCAAATTAGCATTTGATAAGTTGAAGAGAAGGCCAACCACTCCACCCATCATCTAACCACCAAATTAGGAGTTCCTATTTGAATTAATGTATGATGCATCTAAATTTTTGTGGGTGTAATTCTTTCTCAAAGGGTGGAAAAGAAGTCTCATGTGATCTTTTATGCATATCGCACCTTAGATCATGCTCAAGCTAATTATACAACTAATGAAAAGTAGCTTTTAGCTATTGTGTTTGCTTTAGATAAATTTTGTTCTTATTTACTTGGTTCTAAAGTCATTAATTATTCTGATCATGTAGCTTTAAAGTTCCTTCTTAAGAAGCTTTATACAAAACCTAGGCTCATTAGATAGATGTTGCTCCTACAGGAATTTGACATAGAAATCAGAGATAAGAGTGATGCAAAAAATCTTGTGGCTAATCATTTGAGTAGAATTCCTTACTCCTTAAAATCATCTGCTATTAAGGATAGTTTTTTAGATGAACAACTGTATCTATTGCATGGTAAAGATCTTTGGTATGCAGATATGGCAAATTTCTTGGTTGATTCTGAATTGCCTACTTATTTTAAAAAGCACCAAATGAGTAAGCTTAAGAGTGTAGCCTAATAGAAAGGATTAGAGCAAAAGATTAGAGGATACACTATGGGCTTATCATACTGCCTATAAAACCCCTATAGGCATGTTACCTTATAGGTTGGTTTTTGGCAAGGCATGTCACTTGCCGGTTGCAATTGAGCATAGAGCCTATTAGGCAGTAAAGAAGTATAATATGAATCTATCTTAAGTCAGTTCTCAAAGAAAATGACAAATTCAAGAGCTTGAAGAGATTCAGTTGGAAGCCTATGAGAACTCTAGAATTTACAAAGAGAAAACCAAGGCTACATCACAAGATGGTTGAAAGAAGAGAATTTCATGTTGGCTAAGGAGCCCTTCTTTACAATTCCTACCTCAAGTTGATGCTTGGTAAGCCACATTATAAATGGATTAGTCCATTTGTAGTTACTCATGTTTTTCCTTATGATGCAGTTGAAATTATGAATGAGTCAACCAACAAGAGTTTCATAGTGAATGGGCAATGGTTGAACCATTTTCATGAGGGATTTTAGGAGCATACAGTGGAGGAGTTGTATCTTTGCAATCCTTCATACACCTGACCCACCTAGTTGTATTTCTTTCCCTTTCCTTTTATGTGCATGTCCTTAAATTGGCTGTTGGACTGGATTGCTGTTTACATTGAGGTTAATATAAAATTTAAGTGTGGGGGGAGCATTCACTCTTGTTATTTTGGTGGTCTTTATTTTGTCATTTATGCTATTTTCTTTTTGTTTTCTTACATTTTTATATCTTTGAGCTTTCTTTAGTGAAAAAAAAATTGCAAGTTGGAGCAATTTAGTCTTGGAAGTATTTCAACATGATTAAGAGTTAATCATGTTTTCTTGAATTCAGTAATTTAGCAATGAATTTGATTTTAATGGATTGATTGTGGTAGTTTTAGACCTATGAGGATTTGGGCCTTATATTCTTTCTTTCATGTGTCTATCATGATTTTCACTCTAGAGCTTGTTTTAATTCTTAATTGAGACTATAATTGCACTTGCATGCATAAAGATGATTAAGACATTCTTGAAATTGTAGCCACTTAGCCAAATAGCAAACCCATACACATTATCCATTATTTACCTATTTGAGACTATTAGCCTTTTTCTTGAGGTTTTAACCATTACAAACCAATTCCAAAATATCCCTTACTTTACCTTAAGAATTGGAGAGCATTGTATTTGATTAAGAATATGTATGTTAATTAGTACATCAAGTTGAGTTGTTGAAAGAAAAATGTAATGCAAAAAGGAAAAGATGATGAAAATGATGGTTGAGATGGAGCATAAAATGCACTCAACCCATGAAAAAGAAAGAAGAAGAGGAAGAAAAATAAAAAAGAAATGAGAATAAATATACATACATACATACATACATACATACATACATATATATATATATATTTACTTGATTAAGAATGAGTAGAATGCATAGTTTTACAATTGTTTTATTGTGTTTACTGGTGTGATCAATGCTCTTTAATTATTGAGGTATTTGCTTACTCTTTTCCCCAAAATTTTACTTTTACCTTAGCCTCGTTACAACCTTAAACAAAAGTTCTTTTGATTTATGTATTGCTTGTGACATAGTTAGTGAAGATTGAGAGGATATACAAGCCTATGGTAGTGATGTTATGATAGGTTGTATTTAAGTGAAACACTTACCTAAAACACTACAGAGAATTGAGAGTACACACATTCCTAGTGAGGAGCTACCATTTTGATTCAATTTTGTTAAATGAAATTGCCATGCTACTTGTTTTTTTGGATTAGCAAGAAAAATTACCTTTAATTGTTAAATTTATAAAGAGCTTGAATTGTGCTTAACTTTGCAGCTTCTACATTTTTATTTTTATTTTGGTTTTTGTGTTTTTCCTAGGAGTGCAGAAAGCTAATGTGGGGGAATTTAGTAATTTGACATTTTTATACTTTATATCTCTCATATTTAATCTTAATAATAATTCATTGAGACTCATTTGATGATTTTAGGTGCATTTTACATTAAATGGACTAAATTTTGAATAATTGGTTTTAATTTCATTATTATTAAATTTGTGCTTAAATTGTTGTCATTATAATCTTTTTCCAATAGAGGCCTAATTCATATTTTTTGTTTTTGTAGATTAGATGAACTAGCAACTAAAGTGGGCATTTTGAGTTAGGCTAAAAATGTAGGCTTATGTTACTTCAGAATTAATATTATATTTCTTTTAGTATGAAAAATTTTGGACTGTTAGATACACTTAGCCATCTGAGCCATTAGATTCTCCTTAGGTCATGTTATTCAAGGATTATTCTTTTGTAGCATCATTCCAAAGGTGATTGGAGGAAACTATATGGACGAATTTTTCTTGGTAATATTCTATAATGGTTTTCTAACTTTCCTTTTCATAATCAATCCTTGATTTGAACCTAATATTATACTAGAGTTCATGTGCTGATAATATGAATTGGATTGGTTTTAATGTCAGATGAATTTCATTTATGTTTTCTCTATTTTCATGTAATCTATACTATTCTAGTTAGATGATTTAGGTTGCATAATTACTGATTTGTTGGTATTATATGACAGTCTAGTTCAATTTAATTAGTTAATTAAATAAACAAAATTCATTCTAAACCATAAGGAGGTTTCTATAGAATAGAATTGCTTTGTATTATTAGCTTAAGTGTGGTTGTGTTAGGATTAATGATACAAACCAATTAAAATCTTGGATGGTAGTTTAGGAATATTAAACATTAGTAACTAGAGGATTAAAATCATACTAAAGAAATTTTTAGGGGACAAGGAAGGGAAAATATCAGGGGAAGAATTTTAGATTGGTTACATTTTGTTTAATTGCATAGTTTTCAGTAAATTGCTTTCTAATTCTATTCATTATTTCCATTTCATGCATAAATTCCAAGTTTATTTTAATCTCAATTTTGTGGATTGTTAAACTAATTGATTTGATTAAGAGTTCATTGGGAGATGACCTGTGGGCATTATACTGCAAACTAGAAAATTAACACTAATCTTGGGTGCTACCAACAACTATAAGTGAAAATTTCTTTACCATCTATCATGGCATGGCCCAATAATCTAAAATCTCCTACTCACACATGATAGAATAAATAACACAAAGCTTTCTACTCTTCTTAAACTTTCATACCAAGTGTTTTGCCATGATTACTTGGGCACAATGTTCGAGAGTTCCTATACTAGAAATCCCATTATAAGATTAATATAAAAGACTACTATCCTTGGATATATGTTATAGACTTATTTATGTGCCTATAATGTCTAGATTCATCCATATACATTTCACTCATGATAAATTTAATATCTTTTAAGTTTCAACATTACTTAAATTGTCTCCTCTTATACATAGTATCTACACTTATAATATTATTAAATTGACTTGATAAGGACATTTCTTAAATAGTAGCATAGTCATGTACATCTCAAGTGATCTTCCTTTCCTTAGATCAAAATTAGTAGCTTTTATAGCATTAATCCTTTAGGTCAAATTTATTGTAATCATGAGATGTATACTAAAGTAGCAAGTATTAATTCATCTTCTTATGATATCATCAAAGTTCTAAAGGCATCTCTAAAATGATTTTTTTCTCATTAGGAATCATATAGAAAAGAAGTAGGGAGCTATTCATTTGCTTTCTAATTGTAAATATTAAACACATGCAATATGAATTGTACGCTATGATGTTTCTCTTATCTTATAAGAGTGTATGTTAATTTAATTTGTCTATTAAGACCATACAAATTTTAGTTTAGACATACACAAAATCTAACTCAAGTTTTACAATTCTATTTGTAACACCATACTTTTAAGACTTAATTCATACAATTCTCATACCTCATTTCATGCTTGTTCTATAAGAGACAAGATAATATCATTCATTTTCATGGATAAGTAATGTTTCTCTATGGGTAAAATTTTTCTTTCGGAGTCCCATGAGCCATATTGTAACAACCGGGAAAAGGGAAAAGGAAAAGAAAGTAGAAAGCTGGAAATTTTCGAAATTCAGAGATTTTGCTAAGTCTTCTCACAATAGCGAGAGTGATTCTAGCTATAGCGAGTGCAGGCAGCAGTCCATACAGAAACCAGGGAGTTGCTCGCCGTAGCGTGCGCCATAGCGAGAGTGGGAGTCTGGAACTAATACGAGTTCACCATAGCGAAAGTTAAATCTCACCATAGCGAAAGGAACTGATACATGCTCGCCATAGCGAAAGCTAAACCTCACCATAACGAAGGTAGCTGATACGAGCTCGCCGTAGCAAAGGTTAATTTTCGCCGTAGCGAGGGTCAGTCCAGAAAAGAGTAAAAGGCGAGAATTTGACTCCTTTAATCGACCCAACTCATTCTTTCTCTCATATTTGCCCTAGACTTCGACCCAAGGAGAGAAAAAAGGCGTAGAGAGTGAGAGAAACCAAGAGAAGGAGGAAGAACAAAGGAAAGGTAAGCAAGTTCCTCTCATTTCTTCTTAGAATCTGGATCTCCTCTTTTTGCCCTCTCTTCCTACGGTTTTGTTTATGAGTTTAGTGAGGTTTTGGGCATGGGTCAGAAGAGGGAAAGTGGAAAACACATTTGAATATCTTTGTTTTCTTTGAAAATGTTGTTTCCACTACCTTGGGAACTTGAGAGAGAGAGAGGAAGAATTGATGGCATTTTAGAGAGAGAGAGAGAACCCCTAAGTTCTTGTATGTTAGGAGGGTTGCTCTGAAGATTACATTCTAAGAGAGTAATTCCATGCTCTTTGATGTGTCTAGGCTCAAGTGAAGCATCTCCATCAAGGTGTGAGCGTGAACCTAAGAAGGGAGAAGAGGAATTGAAAAGAAAAGTTAGTGTTGGCTCATAAGGTAGCTCTCTTTCCACTCTTTCTTGTTGCATTCTTGGATGTAATAGTCATTGTATGTTTATGTATATGCTTGTTGTATGAGATATGCCATATGTTATTGCCATGATGCATTGTTACCAATATTCTTGTGTGATGGATTGTGAGAATTGCTCGGGTGAGGTAGTGCCGAAAGTCCCTTGACATGGGTGAGGTGAAGCCGAAAGTCCTTTGAGATGGGTGAGACAAGGCCAAAAGTCTCATAACCGAGTGAAGCCAAGTCAAAAGTCCCTAAACTCGGGTGAGGTTAGACCAAAAGTCCCTAGAGCCCATTTTTGGTATTGTTGTGATTTTCATAGCATGTACAACATGTAATATGTGATTGAGAATGGTTGGATGCCAAATTACATGCTTTGACTTGTTATATGCCTTGATTGCTTTTTTGATTGAGTGCATGAGCTACTGAGATTCCCTGAATCTCACCCCTTCCCTTCCCAACTTAACATGCTAGGTGGAGCTCAAGGAGAACCAAGTGCACACCAAGGAGCTTAGGAGCATGTGTAGCTAGATGTTAGCTTTGTTTTGACTATTTTGGTCTTTTTGATGTAAAGTGGTGCCAACATATATATGCACCCACTATTTTTGAGATGTAAATGTTGTAACAAGTGTAAAAGTATGGATATATGATGTACAAACTATGCATAGAGCCAAATTAATGAAAATGTGGATTTTGCCCCTTTTGTTGAATGGATGTGATAGTGTACTTTTGGCCGTAGCATAGTGAATTTGGAATGTATGAGGATTTGGACCACTTAGATACTTCATATATGCTATTTTATGCTTCCAAACTTGTCCATGAGGAGTGAGAACATGTGAGAGCCTATTTGGACCCATTTTGGACCTCTTGGGTGCCAAATCCGTTAATTTTGTGAGCTCCATCCAAGTATGACCAGATGAGCTCCTCTTGCCATGAAATTTGGCATGCCTCTAGAGTTTGTAGAGAGATTCTTAAGAAGCTAAAGTGGGTAATATTCAGAGGTTTAGAGAATATTTGGTGAATTGTTGAAATTGAAAAATTTTAATGATTTGGTCATGTACTGTTACTATAGGTCCGAAAGTAAAATTATGTCATTCATAGACCAAACGGTGGCCAAATGTCATGAAATTTTATACACATAAACTAGAAAACCACAGTGACCTATACCAACTAGAATCACCTAAATCAGAGGTCTGTAGAGAGAGAACGAACCTTCTGAAGTTCTGTATCAGCATCAGGGAGCCACCGGACCTCCGTTACTGTTCCATCAATTTTCGGGGTCTAAGTGCTGCTGAACTGATCTGGACTTATTTTTTTCCTCTAGTAGACATCTGTAGCTTTCTAAATTGGTATAGTGTGCCCAGATTATATTTTTTTGGATTTAGTTACGAATTTTTGAAGTTCATGACAGTAAGCTGCGCCAGAAACAGAGACATCCAGACCTTTGTCTGATTTTCGATGTCAAACATGGTCCAAACGCTGAGATTATAATTGGAAATTATTTTTAGTATAAATTCAACCCTTAGATCTTTCCAGATAGCTATATTTTACTAGATTCCCATTTTTCTATAATTAGTTATGATTTTCCAAAGTTAGAGCCAAAATATGACTTTTGGGTCCAAGTGAGAAATCGTAATTTTCTGGTTTTTGACTCCATACCCGTGGCTTCTGGCTTGTTTTAAGCTATGTATGAGTTGTATAAATGGAGTGTGAGTGGAGAATATGCATGATGGGTTCACAAGACCCACGGGGCAAAAGATGAGTGTTTAGAGCCCTGGTTTTTAGTATGAAAATGCCACGGTTTATACTAGTACTTTGGAAATCATATAGAACCGAGCCCCAAGAGAGGCTAGATAGAGTTAGTAGATTATGGTGTTATACATATGGACTCATGTATCATATTCTCATCTTTAAATACATAAATACAAGCCATTTCCATCATCAAAATTCATCTGAAGGTCGTGCAAAGCAAAAGGAAGCATGAAATCTCATTTAGTAATTTTCGGACAGAATTTTGACTTTTCTATCATAAACTTTGAAAAATCATAACTAATTCTAGACAAATTGAAATAATTCATTCTTGGATATTCTGGAAAGATAAACAAGTCTAATTTATGATAAAAATATTTATAGACCATAATATCCACCATAGAAGACGTTTGACATTCGAAATGGTCTAGAGGTCTCGTTGTCTACTGGTGCTATCAAAGAATTCTGTAGTAAACTTTAAAAATGTCCAATTAATTCTAAAAAAATTCAATCCATGCAAATGATACTAATATTAAAATCGTGGACATTGTCTAGAGGAACAAAATAGCTCTAGACTAGCTCAAGCACGCCTAGACCTCGAAACCCAATCAAATAATACCTGAGATCAGTTGGGGCACCTGATATTGGATAGAATCTTTGAAAATTCATATCTCCCTCCCTAGACCTCCAAATGAGGAGATTTTAATTGGAACAAGTCATTGGGAATGTCTAGTTTCTTTTTATAAAATTATGTGGCAATTGGACATCATTTGAGCCCTATGTGACAGAAATCATTTTTGGATCAAGTGAACAATGCATCATACCAAAATCATAATTTTTGCCAACTGTGAAAATTTATAAAATATTCTATAGACCTCCAAAAATTATTTTCTTTATCTTCTCAAAAAGCTCTCAACAAGCTCTAATTTCATGCCAAATCTCAGATCAAGAAGAGCTCATTTGGACAAAAAGTGATATAGGGTTCCAATATGGTTAATTTTGGCTCCATATAGGATACCAAAATGTCCAAATGACTTTTCTTGGAGTTTGGCACCTTTTGGGTAAGTCTAAAAGTATAAATAGGACTTGTATGAGCTGTTTAAATGGTCCCAAACCTCATACATCTCAATTTGACCATTTCACTTTCATCTATGCACATTTACATAATGCCATCCAAGAAGCTAGTTTGCCATAACATACTCATTTTACATTCTAATGGTCACATAACATAATCTCTCATTTATACATCACTTATTAACATAATTACACCTGTTCAAGAGGTCATAGACCATATAAAACAATGGGTTACATCATTTGACATTAATATAGCGTTAAAGAACAAAATTATAACACTTTAGTGTCATGCTTTCATTTCTCATGGAGTCGGCTTCCATTCCCTTGGTCTCTTGGTTAACCTAGCATGTTAGAACATTGGAGAGAGGAGGATGAGATTTAAAGAATCCCGATAACTCATCTCCTATTCAATCATACATAAAGCATGCAAAACAAGTCTCACAAATGCATGGATGGCATATGGACATGTGCAATCATTCAAGAAGCATTCTTAGCATTTGAAAAAGTCATATATAGCATACATAGGCTTGCTAAACAAGTGGATTGGCCTCACCCATTTACTTGTAGATTTTGGACTTGCCTCATCCATTCTTTAAGAGGTTCTTGGACTCAACCATACTCTTGGGAGTCAACCTCTCTTTTAGGAGACTTTTTACTTTGTCTCAACCAATCTTAAGGGTTCTTGGCTCATCCTCACCATGGCTAAAGGTTCTTGGCCTCACCACACTTAAGCAAACTAAGGTAAATATCATAAACATCATTTGGAAAACATAATGCATCATCATGGTACCATGGAGTAAGAGCTCATGCTAGAATATTTTTTATGGCTTGAAATACACATACACATATTCAAAGACAAGTAAAGAAAGCAATCATGCATGAGAGAAGGTGGAGAAAGCTACCTTGCTAGCATTTGTACACTTTTTCCTTAAGCCTTGAATCCTCTCCCTTAACCTCACACACCCAAAAAGGTAGAGATCATTCCTCTTAGCCTAGACACATTATATGAAAACTAATTATACTCTTGAAGTAAAATCTAAAGCCACACAACTTGCTTAGATACTAGCTTGGCTCATTAGCCCCTTTATGTTTCCAAGAATGGTCTTAATGAAGCAACACCCATCAAATAAATTATAGGCTCCATTCTTTCCTTTTACATATGATTCTTGAATCCTTTTAAGCCTCTTGGAGTCATCAAACAATTAAAATAAAGAGCCTAACTACATGTTGCTACAGAACATAAGGCACTAACTCACTTTCTATGATTTTTAAATTTTTTCCAAGGCCTCCCCTCATCTTCATTCATCATATATGACTCAAAAATGGGATTAGAAAAATTTTAAACTATCTCTAGCTATATAAACCCCTTTAGGCCAAGGCTATAGAAGACTTTGGCTTTCAAAGAGTTTGCTTTGTTTTCTTGATGGAGGAAGCACATGGGGAGACTTCTAGGGATCTTAAGAACTCATTTAAACTCTCATTTAGGCATAGGAATTAAGAGATCAAATCAGATTTTAAAAGGAACACTTAAAACCCTAGACTTTGCATTTTAAATTTCCATGGTTTTTTGTTAATTCTCTTTGTATATTCATAATCTCTACACCTTTTTTCCTAAGAATTACCCTTGGTTCTACCTAAAAATCAAACCTTCCTAGGGTTTCTTGAGTGGGGCGAAATGGTGGAGAAAGAGGATGAAGGGATAGCAACCATGGAAGAAGAAATTACCTTGTTTTCTTGCTTTTTCTCACTTGAATCTTGCCTTCTTTAAGCTCCTCTCTTCAAATTCGAATTTGTCCCTCAATTTCTCCCTTAAGAAAAATTTGTAAACTTCATTTTAATCAAAGGAAACAAAGGAGAACAGAGGAGAAGAGGTTTGGAAAGAAGAGAGCATGAAAAACTACTAAATTTCCTTAACTTTTAGCTTGAATTTCTCCTCCTTTTCTTCCTCCTCTTGTGTGCCGCATCCCCTAGGGTTTTCTCTAGTTTTTGGGCAGAGCTTGGTCAACCAAAATGAAGGGGGAGAAAGGGCACATCATATATATAGGTGAAAGGAAGAAACACTTTTCAAAAATTCTTATTTTGCCCTTCGTTTTTGGCATTTTCGTTTCTATTTTGTTTTAGCTCCTTTTTGAGAACTGTATTTTCCATTATAAAATTTAGATTCTCCATTTAGTAAAATGCCTTTGGAATAACTCAAATTGGAGCTAAAACCTTCTCAAACGAATTTATCAAAGTTCGGGTGCACTGACATTGGAAAACGTCCACCGGAGGGGCTTTAGCTGTCTCGGGCCTTCCCATGGTTTTTAGGGCCTCTGAGAACTTTGGAAAACTCAAAAATTTCATTTAAAAAGCCCTCCTATGTGAATTCTAAAAATTGTTCAAAGTTACGAAAATGCCATTATGTTTCGTAAGTTTTTTGTAAAAAATTGTTTCTTCATTCTAGTTTCGTTTTTCTTTTTATTTGAGCCTGGAATTTTCATTTTTAAGAGTCTAGAATGCTTCCTGAATTTTTTGGGACCTTAAATACATCATTTTGGTAGACTTCCTTTTGTTTTCAGTGAGTTTTATTCGTTTACAGAAAAATCGTATGTTACGTTTCTCACGTTTTTTTCTCGCTTTCAGAGAACCAGATGTTACACTATTTGCCTCCCATGGCATTCTAGAAGAGAGTTCATATTTGGCTACAAGTATTACACCCTAAAAATTGGAGTGTGATTGGCACAAAGTATAAGGTAAATCCCACCTTGGTAGGCCTCATTTCTCATTTAAAACTCTTTCCTAATTCTAGAATATAATTATTATATGAAATACTTGAGAACTAATTCACATAAATACTTCCATGCTACATATCTAATTCATCAAAATGATTCTTGATTCTATTTATTTGTAGAAATTTCGGTAGACCCTTGAAATTAAGACCTCCCAAAATTTCAAAAACTAGACAATCAATTCAACACAACAAATAAGAGAGCTTTACTCTCTTCCTATCCATTAAACCATGTTTTTTAATGTGGACGATCTTGCAACAAGTGACCTTATAAGCTACTTTTGAATGAGACAATAGATGAGAAAGGAATAAGGGAAAAGATGAAGATTTGGATGAGAAAAAGTCGCAAAATTTTTGAAAAATGGAAGGGATATGAAGTTTGAACCATGACGTTGAAATTTGTCATACCTCACTATATAATGCCTCACCTACTACTGATGCCTCATATAGAACTTAGAAGAGCCACTGGAAATCTGAACTGATGAAAATTTTCTTTTTTTTTTAAGAACTTCCTCATACCATTTTACTATTCATTTGGTCATTCCCAAAATATTGTCCAACTTTGAAAATAAGCAATTAATTATAGAAAAATCGTATGATGTCGGTTCAAAGCTCTATTTCAAGCTCTCTAAGTCTTTTACAAGGGAAAAATACTTACTTAGCGAAATACATATAAATTCGCATAAAAAATGCTTTACAAAGATCAGATGATTTTACCCTTCATTTAGCATATTATTATATTTATATTTTATTTTCCCTTACATAAGCACGTATATCTTTGCATTCTAAGCACGCTAGTCATATTCTTTTTACTTAAGAGTTGAGTATATACATGGCTCTCTATTACATACTTGAGTACCTTACAACACCATACCATAACTCATACATACAGGAATCCAAGATACTTAATTACATGACCAAAATATGATGCACAAAAGTAAGGTCCTCAGTTTATGCCTCCATACCTTTTGCCCTTCCTTTGCTTGAGCTCGGACCTAACATAGGTTATGTTTGGGGTGAGATTATGAAATCTCAATAGTAGTAAACCAATCTCATTCACAAGCTAGCATGTAAGTACATAACATAATGTCAATCAAGGTATCACATACTACATAGTGATGCAAGGAATTTCATACAAGGCCAAGCAATATCCTAGCATACATGTCTCATCTTATAGCATAAATGACACTTAGTATAACATAACACTCATGATTATACCAGCACACAAGCTTAAAGAAAGAGAAAGGAAAACTACTACCTTAGCAATCTTGCTCTTCAAGCTTTTGGACTTGGTCCACTTGCTCTTGGAGTTTCTAAAAAAATATCAAACCCTATAATCATAATAATAATTCATTACAATCAACATATAGACCCAAAATCCTAAAGTAATATAACCCTTTTTAAACTTAATAGGATAATTGGAATTGGAAAATTCCAATTCCTTCCCTTCCAATTCACTATGGCCGAATAGTACACATTTCTTGGTCAAAATTTAGAAATTTTATTCCATGAGTTTTGGAGGCTTTCCCATAGGTATTCCTAGCTAAAACACCCTTTTGAATCCATTGGAGAGGATAAAATTATCAAACTCCAGCCCTAACAACACGTTTTGGTCATAACCTAATCTACCTTCGTTTTAGGCCCAAAAGTGAGTTTCTTTGGTTCTAAAAATTCCATAGTCTCTTCCTTTATGTTTTAGGACTTGAAATTTGGTATACATGACTTTAAGACATTGAGAAAACACCATAAAAATTTTGGGAAAATTAGGACAGCATCTCCCTAACATTTCCATTTTCCCAAAAATTACAATCTTTGTGTTTTTCAAGATTCCAGCATACAACAAAATGGATGAGCTCATATGGCCTCATAACCAATATATAAACTCCATTTCTAGGCCTTCATATTCAGCATATAAACTCTATTTCTAGTGATCCATATGCTGTCCAAAAGTGACTCATAGCTAGGGTTTAACAAAGCTAACTTAAAACATGTGATTTTCAAGTGCAAGGTGGAGAAAACTTACTCTTTAAGCTTAATCCTTGCTTCCTTCACTTTTCTCACACTAAAATCCTTTCTCTTCCCACTTAGAGAAACATTCCACCTTGAAGAAAAGATGAAGATGCAGCTGCCCTTTGGAGAAAATGGTTGGAGGATGAAGAAGATGAAGAAATTTGGTGAAGAATGGTGGTAATTTTGTTTGATTTCACTTCTTCTTCTACTTTTTCTCCCTCTCTCTCTCTCTTCACGTTTTTCTCTCTTTCTCCCTTGTGTGTGGTGTGAAAATGGTGGAATGGAGGTGAAGGAGATGAATTTAAATGAAGTTAAATGGTCATATCAAATTTGGACCCTTGGATCAACCTTTTCAAGATCAAATCTTAGCCTTCTATTCTTTTTTTCTTTTGATTTTCTAATTTCATAACTAAATATCTTCTTCCAAAAATTCTTGGCCACACACTTGGATACCTTTCCTCAGCCCTTAAGTTATGATTAGTAACCATGGTTAATTTTCTTAACTCAACCATAGTCAATTTTTAACTCAACCATGGTTAATTTTTAACCTAACCATGGTTAATTCTTTAAACTTACTAAAATCCATTTCTTCTTTTCTTTTTTGTTTCACATATACATTTGGGTTTCATCTTCTCTAAAACTCTAATTATATCTTTGTTTCTCTTATTGGGCCTTTAGAATCGGCTATTGGGCCTTACAATAGTCTAAAAATCGGTGTTCGAGCCCAATTAAGGTTTTACGGTACAATACATACCTTTAGACTTTCTAAATTTTATAAATATTGTTTCCTCTACTTTCTGGCTATACTGAGCCTCAAACATGGATCAGGGGCCCTCAAGCTCGATCCTTATAAATTTCGATATCAATCGGACATCTGGGTCTTTAGGTGTAATTTTCATCGTTCTATATCATGATTGTGCTCTAAAATTTTTATTTATTACAATTCAGTCCCTAAAACTCCTTTAAGGTTTCTTAGCCCTTCATCTATTTCTATTTCTATTTCTATAGTTTTTACAACTTCCTTTTTCTATTTTGCTCATGGCTACTGATCGGGCTAACTGGATCTCGAACCAGATCCCGCCCGGCCATTCGGACAACGTGGCATCATTGGACCCATCTCATTAAATAGAGTTTAACTGTGGGTCACATATTTCTGAGATTCTTACCCGATTTTTTGATATTCATGCCTAAAGCTTTGAATAAAGGGTGAAACTAGGGCTCCCTGAACTTTCGGGCAATTTATACATTTTGCCCAGCATATAACTTTTCTTTACATTTTAGTTCCTGGCTCCTTCATACTTGACTTAGGAGACTCTTTAGGACCCCTTTTTTTTCCGTCTATTTTGGCCCTAATTTTAAGGTACCTCTGGCATTGACTCATCATTATTTGTGGTTTAGAATATTATTCTAATTTTGTTGGACCTCAATTTACTCTATTTAAGAGACTTCCTTGTGTATCTAGTGAATTTCGTACGTTGACAGAGAAATCATATGTTACGTTTCTCGCGTTTCCTTACATTTTCTTGCATTTTCAAGGGACTAGATATTACAAAATTTTTTATGGAAAATGGACATCATTACCCCAAACAAAGTTGCCTTACCTATTGTAGTCATGATTACACAATAATAGGGGATTTTTTATGAAAAGGAATGAGCTTCAAGGTTTTGTCTACTAGCCGAGCTTTTACATGACAACAATAGAGGTTCAATGTCTTTTTTATGAAAAGAAGGAGAGCTTTGAAGAAATAGAATAGTGAGGACATAAGGGTAGGTCTAATCCTTTTTACCTTGATAAGGGTAGTATAGGAATTAGGGAAGGAAAAGATTTTCAAAAAGAAAAACCCTTCTTGGCCTAATGGAGATTTAAACCCACTATGAAGATCTTGACCACTAAAGTAATGTTTAGAATTTACTTTTAATTACCACTTTAAGACCTTAAACTTAGCATTTGGCCTTGTATGATTTAATTAATATCAACTTCAGCTCCTTATAATATCTTCCCAAAACTATTCCTAGGTTAAAATTTTAAACTATTTAGCTAATTTTTATTATTATTATTATATATACTTTAACATGTTAAGGATTTTACAACAAGAATTATGGATGGTGGGGTTCTATAATTTGATCCATATAATTATATTTTAGATCTCATCTTGACAATAGAATATGATTTTGTGTGATTTGATGTCAAAGTATGTATCTATATGGTAATTATGGAATGTAAACCCTCACTTATGCATAAAAGTATGACATTATGATGTATGAACAATATTTGGAAGCATATATGAAAGAATGTGAATTTTTGGTATGTATGTGCTATGGAAAGTGTGTGTATAAGGCTACGTGAGAGAGTGGTTTTGGGTTCCATGAGGTTTTAACCTTATTATGATGCCTATATATGCTGTAAAGGTTATGTTGGATGTGCTCAAATGGTTATTTGCACAAGTAAAAGCCATTATGGACCATTTAGAACCAAATTGATTTAAATGAGCCATATTTTGCCCTTAAACCAAAACCTAACCAAATGGGTGAATTTTGGCATGAAATTTGGCAAACATATAGATCTTGTTTATATATTTTCAAGAGCCAAAGAAAACAATTTTTGGAGCTCTATAGAATTTCTTATCATTTTTCAAAATTGGCTGATTTATGCAGAAATGCCCAATTACTTTTTATTTGGTCAGTTCTAATTTTCTATGTATTTGAGTGCCCAAATGAACTCCAATGCTCATGATATTTTACATGCATATCTTTGGCATCATATCCATAGCCACTAAGATCACTCAATTTGGAGCTCTGTAGCTTGAGTTATAAATTTTCAACTTTTTCAGGTCTGCATTTGGGTGAAATTCTGATAGTGGTACTATTATATTAGAATTTCATAGAATAAATGATATTATTTTGATCTAAAATTTTTATAGAATGTGGATTATATCCTAAACTTTCCATAGAGTCCTAGTTTGCATGATTTAGAATTTTCTAACCCAAGTTATGAATTTTTGAATTTGTGATAGAATTTATGAACCATGGAAAATGGAAGTGTGATACTAGTCTTGATGTGTATGGCTTAAACCCAAAATCCATACTTCATTTTGTGATGTTTTTGTATGAACATGTGTATTAAGGATGGAAGATAAGTTTGGCAAGTTGAAATGGTTCATTTAATAAAAAATGAATGATTTGACCTTTAATGACAGCGTTTTTCGCTGCTAAAAGTATTGATTATATAAAAAGTGATGTTATAAGCATAATGTGATGTAGAAATTATGCTATCTTAATATGGTATGAAAAAACTACAACCAAAAAAGATTGTCTTATTATAAATTCCAATAGAGTTATCATGGAAATTAACATTAAAGCCAAATTTAAGAAGAAAAACTATGGAAACTAAATTCTATTGGATTTCTGATGCAAATAAAACATTATGCAGGACTAGGGTTCTTTAACCACGCAAAACGAATTTGCATGTTCCAATCCCCTTGACTTCTACTTTTACATTGTTTCCTACATATAGCCATCTGCTTCTTAAAGGTAGTTGATAGTATTCCATAAGAGATCCATAATCCTTCACTACATGGTTTGTAACTTATAAGTCTATAATCCACAAAAGGATGAGATCCATCTATTAACGTAGTACTTGAAACATAAATAAAATGTGAAAATTTATTGCCTAGTGTTACTTTGTTTTGTTCAATGTAATCATTAGCAAAATGACCCATCTTTTAACAGGCCTAACACTTGACTTTAGCAATGTTAAGTTTTCTTCCACCACGCTTTCTTCTCTTCTTAAATTCTCTTTTGACTTTCTTGAAATTTTGGCCATTTGTTGTGAAAGCATTTGCCTTTCTTGCCCTTGGTTCTTCAAATCTCAATAATCTCTGTCATATAAGTATAACTAGAGGATCTTGCAGCCTTCAGGTGCTCATCTTCAATCTCTAAATGACAAGCAATATTATCACAAGTGTCAAACTCCCTCAAATTCACTTTCATTGTGGGTTAAATTCACTTTCATGTTTTCCTAGCTAGTAGAGAGAGATCTTATACAATTTGAACTTGTTGCTCATTAGTAAGGACATGATTGGTGATCTTAGCTCTCTTATCATGTTTGACAACTCTCTCAGATGCTACTTCATAGAATTATTTGGTTATAACTTGCATGTGTCAAACTTGATAGTCAACCTTTTAAACTTGGTTGTAAGAATTTTACAGTGTCAGATTTCTCGGTTGTCATCATTCAATTTCTCACCCTTGTTGAACTTAGTAATAATATTTTTAGTGATCATATTCACTAATTCAAATATCTACATAGACATAGAATTTAATTAAACAAAAACATATACACAATGCCAAATATTTGTAATAAACTTCAACTAGACCAATAATAACATTAATAAGTTTATGATGAAAAGTCTATGCTTGTCATCCATCACATATACCCAAGAAATGTAATCATTTTTCTAATTTATGTGTAAATTTTACTTAGTTATAGTTTTTAGATGACCTTAAGTCTACTAGTCTAAGAACTTTCACTCAATTGAACATTTTTTAATTATAGTATTGATAATAAAATATGTAACATTAAATAAAAAAATGTAATATGTATGTCTCATACATCACATAAAATAAATATGTAGTCTTAATTACATCACTACTAATGTTCTCAACACTAATATTAATAATCTAGAGAAATTGTAACCTAAAGATGTTTCATCTTGTGAAATGGTATTTTGTTTGCTTTGTGATTAAAACAATATCTACAATTATAGATGGCACTATTTGGCATCATGTGTAAAGAGTTCACATGTTTAATCAACCCTTTTGATAAATTCATTTTTCACATGCATTATGTCCAAACTTTTGTGCAATTCTCATATTTAGAAATTAAGAAAGTAGAAGTAATCATTTAACCTTTATAATAATATGATGCTCTTACACAAGTTCTATCTCAATGCATACTAGTATTTTCTAGCCCTTTTTGTCTTAAGCTTATACATCCCTTTTAGTTTGTCCAAAAATCATCATCAAGAGTGAGTTGATCAAGCTAATGACCCATGAGAATTAACAAAGTTTAATCCTTTGCATTTTTAGGTGAATCTGGTCATACCATAATGAGATAGCACATATTTTATATTACAACATGCTTATAATATCAGTTTTTCTCATTTTCACTACTTTTAACCATGAAATAAACCAATATTAAAGGCCTAAATTCTTTATTTAAGCATAAACACATGAATTTTGCATATAGATCTCAAAATTCATCCTTAACATATTTGTCTAACCAAAAACATCATAAAAAAGAGCAAGAAATTCAAGTTTCAAGCCATGCACATCAAACCACCACAATTTCATAATTTCACATAGAGGCATATTTTAGCCACTAGCTTCAAAAATTAGGACTCTATGGAAAGCTTAGGATATGGAATACATGCTATAAAAATTTCAGATAAAAACAAAATTGTTTAGGCCATGAAAATCTAATGTAACAATAATTATATGAGAATTTTGGACCCAACCCAGACCTAAAACTTTGGGCCCGCATATCTTAGGCTACACAACCCCATTTTTATGGAAACTTGGTGGCTATGGAAAGATTATAATGCCAACTATATGCTTGTAAATTTCATGAGCATTGGAATCCATTTGACCCCTTAAATACACAAAAAAAAAAAATCAGATCTGACCATATGAACAGTACGTAGACAATTCTACTATTTTCAACCAATTTAAAAAAATCATAATAAATTCTACAGAGCTCCAAAAATTAGGTCCTTTAACTCTATGGAAAGCTCTAAATGAGATCTAATTGCTTGCCAAATTTTATCACATAATTCGCTCATTTGGTTAGATTTTACTTTAGGAGTAGAAAGTGGCTCAAAATGATGCACCATTGGTTCCAAATGGTTTAAAATGGGCTTCTTCATTGGATGTGACCATTTGAGCATGTCCCAAACATGAAATATAATATATATAACTAGTTCATTAAGTCTTAAACATCATGCAACCCAAAATGACTCATCCACTTGGCATTATACACATACTTTCCAAGGCACGCATATAGCCAAATGGTTCATTCTTGCACATTTACATTAAAAAAATGATATTTGTAACATAATCCCATACTTTATCATATACAGCTCTCATATCTAATATATTACATAAAAACTTAAACTATTGTCAAAGTATTGCTAATCACACTTGTTAGTCTTCATTCTTAGTTTCTTGAGAGTTCCTTAGATATGGTTAGAAGTAATAGGGAGGAGAGTGAGATTTTGTGAATCTTAATAGCTCATTCACCCTTCAAGCACACTTATAAGGTATGTTATCATGTCAAGGAGAGCAAGCATGCATGATAGACATTCAAATATCAAATATAATCAAATATTTAAAGTCATATGGACCCATCAAAGTAAAAACAAGCTTTAAGGAATTTCAGTCTAGCCTTATCTAATTATTTGGAACTTTTGGATTAGCCCCACTTACTTTTAGGGAATTTTGACTTAGCCTCACTTATTCTTGAGACTTTTGGCTTCACCTCACCTATATCAAGGGAATTTTGACACAACCTTATCTATTAAGAGCCATTCCATATTTCAAATGCATTTCAGGTCACATAATTGTATTAGATCATCACACCAATAGTAATAGACATAATTCATAATACTTACATACGTATATACAATCAATGATAATCAAATAACCAATATAAGTACACAAGAATGGATGACGAGTTTCCTTTCTCAATGGAGCACCAAGTTTTCCTTATGTTTCTCACTTCCCCTTCTCACCCTCACAAATGCACTTGGGAGAAGCTTCACTTACTTGGCCTTGACACATTAAACAAGATACAAATGTATTAATAGAACCATCTCTAGACTCGCATGAGCCTTACATAGGCCAATTCTATCTTTAGGCTTCCATATGGCTCTATTTAGTGGCATAATAAAGCAACTCATACAATTCATGATTTTGGCTCCAATTTTTCAACTAATATAAGTCATATGATTCCATTTAAACTTATTAGAGTCATCACAAACTCAAATGAAGGAGCTTAGTACCAAGTTATTTCTTTATGCATAATGGAACTTTTACCTTTCAAAATAAGGCTTCTAAATTCAAACCAATAGTTCCTTTGATGTTTATAACTCATATCTAGCCCATTTCTATTCTTAGAATCAAAGAAAACTCTCCTTAGGTGTTTCAATCCACTCTTGGTCAAGACATGTATATGGAATGCCACACATGGAGTTTTGTTCATTCTTCTAGGGAATTTAACACTTATATGAGTCCCTTAGCCTCTTCTTAGCTTAATCATACTCCCACATGGTCTAAAATATCATTTTAAAGCTTCATATTTCCTAAGGTACAATCAAAACCCTAATTTCCATAACTTGTTACCAAATTCTTCCTATTTGATTCTTTTGGTTCCATATGATTCTCCAAGCTTCAAAGCCCCATTTCCTATCAAGTTTGGGCCAAAACCAAGCTCCCTCCATCATGCCCTTAGTCTAGCTAAATAGGAAAGTGTAATAACCCTAACTTTTAATTACAGTGATCAGACTTAATTGCATGATTAATGATCGCAAATCAAGGTCCAAAGTCATTAAAATTAATTAAATTAGAAAAAATTGATGAAATTTGAACCTTAATATTATTAGGGTTATTAGCCAAGTCATCACAACTATTTAAGTTCACAAGTGATCCTAGTTATCAATTAAGAATCTTTGATTCAAATTATAAATGATTTCAACTTAGAAAATCCTCTTTAATTTTCCCAAGTTATTATATAACCTTAACATATGATGTTTATGTGCATGGAAATAGCACTTTTGTTGGTAATGGAATGGATGAAAGTAGCATAAAATTGGAAGTCCACTTCATGCATTCTTGGCTTTAGGTACCATGTGGACTGACCAATAACATTATTCATACATAACACATCCATTCATACTAAAACCATCACATTTTATCTCATAGAGCTTGGGTTTGGAACCATACATCGCAACATCAGATTTTTGCTCTCGGGTTGTTGCACCCGATTTCTAATATGAATTTTGGAAATTCATAACTAATTTTAGAAAAATCAAAATCAAGCACATAATAACTTTCTAGAAAGCTCTGGATGTTAGCTAATTTAAAAATAGTTCTAGACTAAGAAAACACCATCTTAATGACAAAAAATAATAGAATACTACCAAAGGAGTCTGTTACATCTTGATACTGACCATAAACTTCAAAATTTTGGTTCTATTTCTACAAAGCTCCAAATGAGGTTCTCTTAGTGGCTATGGAAAGGTTATGATCTATAATTTATGCTTGTAAAATTTCATCAGCAATGAAATTCATTGGCCTACAAGTAACACAGAGAAGCAAACTGACCATATGAATAGTACTCATACTAATTCTACATAATTTGGCAAACTTTAAAAAATCATAATAAATTCTCTAGAGCTCCAAATTCAGTGCTCCTTAACTCTATGAAAAGCTCTAGATGAGACCTATTTGTTAGCCAAATTTCATGCAAAAAATCATTCATTTGGTTAAACTTTGGTTTAGCTCAAGAATTGGTCAAAATTGAGATCCATAATGCGTTCAACATGCATCAAACGACCTTCCTATAATTACATAGCCACCTAGGCACGTCCAAAAGTACAATTACAACCTAGGGAAGCATGCCAAATGGTTTAGATTATCATAGAGCTCAATCTCACCATACCACATGTATTCATGCACTAGAACATAATGGTGCTAGGATGTCAATGTCTAACATAGGCATTCATCTAGCTTCAAGATTGATATACACATCATAATTACATACATTTAAACTTGTTCAAGTAGTTACATCTCATATACATAATGTCTTTACAAACCTTAACATCAAATTACATTCAAAGTTATGCTATTGTCAAAGTATAGCTAATCATATTCCTTGGCTCCCATTTTTGCTATATTAAGCTTTGTATAGATATGGTTAGATGGAAAATGAGGAAGAGTGAGATTCAACAGATCCTAATAGCCCTTTACCCTTTCCAGCATACATAATGGATGTGTATACAAGTTAAAGAATGTATGCATGGCATTTAAGCTACTAGTGAACATACATAAAGTATTTTCCTTGTTATAAGAACTCATACATATCATGCATAGGCTCTCAAGGGCATTGATCTAATCTTACCTTTTTTTTTTTGGGCTTTTGGATTTGCCTCACCCGTTTTCAAGGGACTTTTGACTTAGCCTCACTCTTCTTGAGACTTTTAGCATAACCATAACCATTCAAGCCATATTACATACATAAACTCATTTCAAGAAATATAATGGTACCATGCATGTAAATAAATGGCTAGAAACATTTCTCATCGTTCAAACATATACACAAGCACACAATGACAAGTAAACATCCAAGCAATGTGAGAGAGAAATGTTAGAGAGCTGCCTTGAAGTAAGATCACAACACTTTTCTCTTTAATACCTCTTCCCTGTTTTGGCCAAGCATATGCAATTAGGTGGAACATGATTCTCTTAGCCTAGACACATTAAATATGATATAATTACATCATTGAAGCAAACTCTAATTTTATACAAACTCTATGTAAGGCTACTTTGTGACTCCATTATGTTTTCATACAAGACATAATGAAGCAACCCTTAGGATTTATATTTTAGCTCCTATTTCTCATTCAATCTAGGTCTCTTGACCCCATTTGGACTCTTTAGAGTCATCATAATTTCAATTCAAGGAGCCTAGATACAAGTTGCTTCTTTATGTCTGAAAATGGAGCTTACACCTTCATCTCACGAACTATACTTTCTAAATTCATTCCAATGCTTCCTTTGATGTTTACTAATCATATTTAGTCCCTTTCTAACCTTAAAATGAATTAAAACTCTTCCTAGGTGAATGGACATGGTTTGGCTGAGACCTATGCAAGCTTGTGCACCTATGGATTTTGCTTGCTTTTCTTGAGGGAAATGGCACTTGTAAGACTTCATAGGTTTCTTGAGAACTCATACATACTCTTAGACAACCTAAATTATCATTAGAAAGTCTCCTACATATCAAGGTGCAATAAAATTTGTAACTTTGCTAACTTAAATTTTAATGCCTTTCTTTTGAATTTTATTGCATAATCTTGTTTTTCATACTTTAAAACCTATGTTTCCTCCTTACTAAGACCAAAAATCATCCCCTCTTGATTGGGCTTAATGCTGGCCAAACCTAGGCATGGAGGAAGTAACCAATGAGATGAAAGAAAGGCTATGGAATTTACCTTGTTTTAATGCTTTGCGAAGGAGCTTTCTTATGCCTTAGCTATCTTCTTCAATTCCTCTTTTCCACTCGCTAGACTAGCCACAAAACATGTCCAAATAAACTAGTGAAACTAGAGGAGAAGAGAGGAGAAAAAGGGGAACAGATTTAGTGAAGGAGAAGACATGGAAAAGTAAGGTTTTCTTACACTTTTTAGGCTTCTTCTTCCTCCTTTGACTCCCCTTTTTGGTGTACCTCTTAGAGCTACCTCAAAATCTATTTGAACTAGAAGCAAGTTAGTGGTAAGGGCTAGAGAAGAGGAGGACATGATTTAAGGAGCATAGGTGTCCATTTAACACTTTTTCAAAATGACAATTTACTCCCTTAACTTAGTTTCTTTCATTTAGGCTTATTTCAACTCCTTTTTCGGAATCATCTTTTTCATTACAAAATTTAGGTCCTCTAACTTATAAAATTTCTTTCGTTTCACCCAAATTGGATTAAAAACCTTCCCAAATGAATTGGTTAAAATTTAGGTCAACTGATGTTCTAAAATGTAAACAAGAGAGGTTGGAACCATTCGAGGGGTTCCTATAATTTTTAAGGGCTTTAAAAACCTCGGGAAATTCAATTTTTTCATTTAAAAATTCATCCTTTGAGTTTTCTAAATTGTGAACAAAATTGCGAAAATGTTATTGGTTTTCTTCAGATTTTATTTAGCTATTCTGACTCTGATTTTTGGTCATTTTAAGTCTAGGATCCTCATTTTCTATTATTTAAAATTTTATCCTAATTTTATTTGGCCTCAATTCTTCCTATTTAGGAGACTTCCTTTTATAATTGATTAGTTTCAAGATGTTTACGGAGGAACCGGGTATTACATTTCTCCCTCCCTCAAATAAAATTTTATCCTCAAAATTTAGGGGTATAAGCATCACCCTACTTTTCTCATACTCTTGCTAACTATTTTTTTCTTTTCCTTTTTCCTAGCTCTGTCTACTTTTCATAAAAGCTACACTTCTTTAAGCTTCTTTCTACTAGAGAATTAATGTTCCTTACTTTGCTGTATATAATTCTCTTTCTTTAGTTTATTTTTACAGAGCATATGACTTGTTTTTGTCATGAGAGGGAATTAATTTTTGATACTGAAACATATTCTAATAACTTTGGCTTATTTCTTAGGAGAGCTCACTATTTCGTATTTGATCAATCTTCACCCAATTCATAGGGGTTAAACTTTTTTGCTTAGTGGACTTATTTGTATATGTAATTGGAGATATTTTATTAGTATTAAATCTCTCATATTATCTCGTAATGGCTTTCTACAAAGTCTCTTTATCTTTTCTATTCATTGCAAGCCATCAAATGTCCCTACCTGCTTACATGACTTATTTAAGTGTTCAGTCCATTGTTTACTCATACTTTCTTCCTTACTAGCTCATCCCATAGTCATGGTTTGCATTTCTTTCGATCATAAGCCTCATATTTTAATCACTTACTAGGATCACAGCTCTCTTTAAGGGACTTTCATTCTTAATTGTCCCTATTTCTTTGTTTACTATAATACTTGCCTCTTTGAGTTTGAACTTTGCTTTACTCTCTTTATTTACTTAAGAGTAGGCCTTATTCAACTTCTTAGCTTAATAACTAATTATCATAACACTTACTTTTTCTGTACTAACCTTAAAGAGCGACTACCACTGACTAACACTATATTCATGTGGGATATTGACTTCACATAGTCTCAATTACTGGACACATAGTCTACCACTTACCTTATCATATAGAATTATGCTTGACCCCTTTTTAAATGCATAGCTCTAGCATATAGGGATCTTTCTATCTTTTGGTCAGGTTCAATATCTGCTGGGTAGTGGTTTATCTAACCATTACTCTAAAAAGTTACTTTCTTGCTTTCCTCATTGCACACTATACTCATCTAATGGAGGAGTCTAGTTAGTGGTCTAATTGTTTGAGTATAGCCCTAATATCTCTATGGCAATAGTCTACCAAACTTAGGAAGTCTCTAGTCTCTGAGACAAAAACTATCTAAAATTGTACTAGTTTCTAAAAATAATTGATCTGTAAAACTATTTTAGGCCGTTATCTCCCTAAAGAACTGTTGTACTATAACTGTGGGTTTTTTGTAACTCTGTGGGATCTACTATGATCTTGAAGAGCCCTGCTAGGACATATTGCAACTCACTATGCTGTGCTAAGATCTATTGTGATCCATCTCTCGGAGATTTTAAAGCTTAATATCACTGTCTCTATAAATAGAACTCATACTCACTAGGTTAAGTAATATTGCTTGTAATCTCTAAGGCCATACTCAGGTGTTTACTATGCTTTTGATGTGAAGTGGGTTCTATATCATTACTTCTCTATAGATCCTATAGTAATAATACTTAGGAGTATTTTGGCTTTCACTTACTACTCCTTATAGGGTCATCAAGTTCCCACTTTTAACCTTCTCATCGTGCTTTCTTTCTTTACTCTTGCTAGCTTACTTTACTTTATCTATATTCATTATGCCTTTTCTATCTTATCCTGCAATTTCTAACTATGCCCATATTTTATATAATATCCGACTCCTTGAAAATATGAGAAAACATAAGAAATGTAACGTATAGTTTCTCCGTAAATGTATGAAATTCATTGGATACAAAAGATAGTCCCCTAGATAGAGTGATTTAAGGTCCAATAAAATTAAAATAATATTCTAGACCTTAAATAATAGTGATTCAAGGCCAGAGGTGCCTTAAACCGGAGTCGGAATAGCTAAACAAATTTTAACGAAAATGCAACGATACATAATGGCATTTTTGTAATTTTAGAAAATTTTTAGAATACTCACAAAAGGGCTTTTTAAATGGAAATTTTGAGTTCTTTGAGGTTCTCAGAAGCTCTAAAAACCATGAAAAGCACCAGAATAGTTAAAACCCCTTCGTTGAGCAATTTTGCCTATCGATTGACTGAAACTTTGACCAAATGGTTCGGAATGATTTTAAATCCAATTTGGGTGAAACTAAAGCCATTTTATGAATTAGAGGACCCAAATTTTATGATGAAAAGATGGTTCTCAAAAAAGAGTTGACTAAGAAGAGGGACTAAATTGTAAATTTTAAAAGTTGCTTAAATGAACCCCTAGGCTTATAAAAATGTCCCCACTTCTACCCTACTCCTTATGACTGAATTTTCTGAGCTAAAATAAAACCAAGGGCAGATGAGAATGGCCTAAAAGATAAAGGGAAGAAGGAGGAGAGAAACCTAGCAAAAAGAATAAGAATTTCATGATTTTTCATGCTTTCTCCTTCACCAATCTTCTTCCCCTCTTTCTCTTCTTTCTTTCTATGGATTTATAGAAGTCTTTGGGTTTGTTTTGAGCTTAGACCAGAGGGAGGAATTTTTGAAATTGAGGAGGAAAGCCAAAGGAAAGGGAAGAGCATTCAAGAAAAGCTTGATTTCAAGGTAAAAATCCTTAGTTCCATGCCTCTTTTTCCTTGTTTCTCTTCTTGTGTATTTCGTCCTACATATGGCTAGCCAAGGGGAGAGTTTTTTTGGAAAGAACCAAGAATGAACCTTAGGAATTAAGGTATGGGAATTAAGAATATGCAAAGAGAACAAAGTAAGAACCATGAAATTTCAAGATAGAAAAGTTAGGGTTTTATGTGTTCCCTTAAAATTCTGTTTTGATACAAGAATTCCTAGGCCTAAATGAATGTTTATATGAGCTCTAGAGATCACTAAGAAGCTTCCTACATGCATCTCCCACCAAGAAAACAAAGCAAGCTCCTTGTTCCCTTAGTGTTCATCACCTCGACCTAGAGCAGAACAAGAGCATAGGGGTAGTTTTAATTTGTTCGAAGCTTATTTTCGAGTCATATTTGATGGACGAGGATGAGAGAAAGCCTTGAAAAAATTTTAGAAGCCGTGGATAGTGTGATGGTATCATAGGTTCCATATTATGCCTTAAAGAAGCAACACCTAGCTAGGCTCCATAAAATGAATGTGTGATGGCTCCAAGAGACTTCAATAGAGTCAAGAACCTTAAATGGATGGAAAGAATGCAGCAAAGATGATGTTTTCCTAAGGTTGCTTTATTAGGTGCATTATGGAACTATAAATGAACCTTAGAAGAAAGCTAGCTTTCCTAATGAGTGTGTGGCTTTATAAATTGTTCCAAGAGTGTAATTGGCTTCTGTATGACGTGTTTAGGCCAAAGGAACCAAGTTCCACCTTCTTGTAAGTGTGTGGCCGTGGGAGAGGATCCAAGTGCAAGGAAGAAAATGTGTTGCTGTAACAAAGGTAGCTCTCTCTTCTTTTTCTTACATATGAATGGATGTCTGCCTTGTCTTGAATGTGTGTATGTATGTTTTGAGCCATGAGAAATGTTTTAGCATGCACCTATATGCCATGGTACCATGATGTTACATTATGTCTTTAAATGATGCTTTGTGAACCTACTTTGGTTTGCTTGAGTATGGTGAAGCCAAAAACCCTTTAGTAATGATGAAGATAAGCCAAAAGCCCTTAAGAATGGTTGAGACAAAGCTAAGTGTCTTCCAAGAGCAAGGCTTAGTTAGAAGCCTTTAAGAAAGTGGGTGAGGCAAGTCCAAAATCATAAAAGAGAATGGATAAAGCTAAACCACTTGCTTGACAAGTCTATGTATGTTTTATATGACTCCTTGAATGCTAAAAATGTTTTATGAATGATTATGAAAGCCATGATGTCCATGTATGATCTTTAGACTTAGATTTATATTCTTTATGTGTGTTTGAAAAGGAGAAGAGCTATTGAGATTCTATGAATCTCACCCCCTTCCCTCTCTTATCTCATATGGCTTAGGTGGAACTCAAGAGCCTAGGAATAGAGGCAATGAAGCATGAATAGCATTGTTTTGACAATGATATAGCCTATGTAATCTTAAAGTATGTAGGAATGTCAAAATACTCATGTACATATTATTTTTGAGTTGTAGACCAATGAGCAAATGTAATAGCATGTATGAATGATGTATGAACCACTTTTGGTGCAAAATCAATGGAAATGTGAGAGTTGATTACTAGATGGCTTGCATTTGCTAATGTATTCATGGATGTGGGATAACCAAAATGAGATACATGATGTTTGGTGTAACACCATAATATATTAACGCTATCTAGCCTCCCTCTGGGCTCGGATCCATATGATTTCCAAAGAACCAGTAAATGGGCCCAAAAGTCAGATTTTTGGGTCTAACTTTGGAAAATCATAACTAATTAGAGAAAAATGGAAATCTAGTAAACCATAGCTCTCTGGAAAGCTCTAAGTGTTATATTTGCGCTAAAAATAATTTTCAATCATAATCTCAGCGTTTGGACCATGTTTGACATCGAAAATGAGACAGAGGTCTGGCTGTCCTTGTTTCTGGTGCAGCTTACTGTCATGAACTTCGAAAATTCAGAACTAAATCCACAAAAATATAATTTGGGCAAAATATATCAATTTAGAAAGATACAGATGTCTACTAGGGGGAAAAAATAAGTCCAGATCCGTTCAGCAGCCCTTAGATTCCCGAAAACTGATGGAACAGTAACGGACGTCGGATGGCTTCCCTGATGCTGATACAGAACTTCAAACAGTTCGTTCTCTCTTTACAGACGTCCAATTTAGGAGATTCCAGTTGGTATAGGTCACAGTGGTTTTCTAGTTTATTCCTATAAAATTTCATGACATTTGGTCACCGTTTGGTTTATTAATGACATGGATTTCTTTTCGGGCTAATGAAATAGTACCATGACTAAACCATCAAAATTTTCCAATTTCAACAATTCACCAAATATTTCCTAGACCTCCAAATATTACCCACTTTAGCTTCCCAAGAAGCTTTCTATAAACTCTAGAGGTATGCCAAATTTCATAACAAGAAGAGCTCGTTTGGTCATACTTTGATATAGCTCACAAATTTGGCGGTTTTGGCACCCAAAACGGTTCAAATGGGTCTAAATGGCCTCCCACACGTTCTCACTCCTCATGGACAAGTTTTAAAGCATGAAAATAGTATATATAACATGTCCAAGTGGTCTAAATCATCATACATTTCAAACTCACTATGCTACGGGCCAAAATACACTATCACATACATTCAACAAAAGGGGCAAAACCCACATTTCCATTAATTTGACTCTTTACATAGTTTGTACATCATATATCCATACATTTACACTTGCTACAATATTTACATCTCAAAAATAGTGGGTGCATATTCATTTTGGCACCACTTTACATCAAAAGACCAAAATAAAGCTAACATTCATCTAACATTCTCCTAGGCTCCTTGGTGTGCACTTGTTTCTCCTTGAGCTCTACCTAGCATGTTAAGTTGGGAGAGGAAGGGGTGAGATTCATGGAATCTTAATAGCTCATGCACTCATTCAAGGAAGCAATCAAGGCATATAATAAGTCAAAGCATGTAATTTAGCATCCAACCATTCTCAATCATATAATACATGTTGTACATGCCATGGAAATCACAACAATGCCATAAGTAAGCTCTAGGGACTTTTGGTCTAGCCTCACCCGAGTTTAGGGACTTTTGGTTGGCCTCATCCAATTTTAGGGACTTTTGACTTGGCCTCACTCGATTATGAGACTTTTGGCCTTGTCTCACCCATCTCAAGGGACTTTCGGCTCTACCTCACCCATACCTCACCCGAGCAATTCTCACAATCCATCACACAAGCACATTGGTAACAATGCATCATGGCAATAACATATGGCATATCTCACACAACAAGTATATAAACATACAATGACTATTACATCCAAAAATGTAATAAGAAAAAGTAAAAAGAGAGCTACCTTCTGAGCCAACATAAGCTTTTCCTTTCAATTCCTCTTCTCCCTTCTTGGTTTCACACTCACACCTTGATGGAGGTGCTTCACTTGAGCCTAGACACATCAAAGAGCATAAATTACTCTTTCATAACTTACCAACTCTTAGGAGTTCTTCAGAGCAAACCTTGCTAACATATAATAAGAACCTAGGGGTTCTCTCTCTCTCTCTAGAATGTCACCAATTCTTCCTCTCTCTCAAGTTCTCATGGTAGTGAAAACAACATTTTCAAGGAAAACAAAGAGGTTCAAGGGTGTTTTCCACTTTCCCTCTTCTGACCCATGCTTAAAATCTAACTAATCTCATAAGCAAAACCATAGAAAGAGAGGGTAAAGAGAGGAGATCAAGATTTTAAGAAGAAATGAGAGAAACTTGCTTACCTTTCCTTTGCTCTTCCTCCTTCTCTTGGTCTCTCTCACTCTCCACGCCTCTTTTCTCTCCTTAGGTTGAAGTCTAGGGCAAATAAGAGAGAAAGAATGAATTGGGTCGTGTAAAGAAGTTAATTTCTCACTTTTTACTCTTTTCTAGACTGACCCTCGCTATGGCGAAAATTAACCTTCGCTACGGCGAGCTCGTATTAGCTACCTTCACTATAGCGAGATTTAACTTTCGCTATAGTGAGCACGTATCAGTTCTAGACTCCCACGCTCACTACGGCGAGTAGCTCCCTGGTTTTTGTATGCAATGTCCGCACTCGCTATAGCTAGAAGCACTTTCGCTATTGCGAACAGGCACTCTCGCTATAGCGAGACCATTTCTCGCTATTGCAAGATGACTTAGAAAAATTTTTGAATTTCAAAAATTTTCAGCTTTCTTCTTTCTTTTCCTTTTCCCTTTTCCCGGTTGTTACATTTGGGACCACTTGGGCAGTTCATACAAGTTCTATTTATGCTTTTAAACTTGCGTAAGAGGTGCCAAATATAAAGGAAAGTCATTTGGACCAAGTTGATACCTTATAAGAGGCAAAAATGACCATAATGGTGAATTATGGTAAAATCTATCCAAATGAGCTCTTCTTGGTCTAAAATTTGGCATGCATCTAGATCTATTGAGAGCTTTTTGGGAAGCTCAAGTGTGTAATATTTGGAAGTCCACAGAAGTTTTGGCAAATTTTTGAATTTGGCTGAAATTTTAGAATTCGCTATTGATATTGTTCATTTGGTCCAAAAATAAATCTCTGTCATTCATGGGACAAATGATATTCAATTGCTATGAAATTTTATAAGGAGAAACTAGACCTTCCCAATGAGTTGTGTCAACTAGAAACACCTCATTTGGATGTCTAGAGAGGGAGATATGAATTTTTGAAGTTTCTATTCTGCTCTAGGTGCATAGTCAGACCTCTAACATTATTCCATCAATTTTTAGGAACTAAATGCTATTGGATTGATCTAGAACTATTTTTTTCCTCTAATTAACATCTGTATAGTTTGTATGAATTGGATTTTTTTATAATTAATAATGAATTTTCAAAATTTATATCAATAAGCTGTATTAGTAATTCTGGGCAGTCTGACTTTTGTGCCTTTTCTATTGTCAAACGTGGCCTAGATGAGATTTTCATGGCCTAAAATTATTTGTACTGTAAATTTAACATTTATATCTTTCTAGAAAGCTATGATTTTTTCGATTTTAATTTTTCTAGGTTTAGTTATGATTTTTCAAAGTTGCCTCAGAAATCTACCACTATGAAACTCGAGCCAAAATGTGAGAATTTGTGTTTGGCTCTTGGTCTATGGTTCATGTGAAGTTTTAAGATGTTTATGAATTTTATGGATGGAAAATAGTTAGAAAATGTTGATAGTAAGTTTTTAGAGTCCACGAATTAAAATTTGAATTTTTAACCCCAACGTAACATAAAGAAATGACATTAGTTTATCCCTTTTTGTGTGATTTTATTTGCTTACACATGAAAGTTACCTTAAATATGAGAATATAGAGTCCAATAAAGTATGATGTGACATTTTACACTCAAGTGCCTTAGCACTAGGGCATCACAGACATCAAGTACACTTAACATCTCTCACAAGATAGATATCAGATGCTGGTTCTATTTTATTTCATTCAGTTATATCATTAGGGACTCATACTACACATGTTAAACTCATGCTATCTAGCTTTTAACATTCTAATACTACTAGCAAGTTCCCTTTACATTACTCTATACTAGGAATTTCTTCTTAATACTTTTCTTATTGTTCTAGCATCATTAGAATCCCTTAGCTTCTTTTTCTTTAGCTTATCTTTTAACTTAACTAACTAGGATACTCTTTGATTATTGGGATACTCTTTATGGTTGATGCCATTATTTGCTATGTACTCAAGTTACATTACTACTGAGTTAGCTAGACTTAATACCATGTAACTATTGTTACAAGCAAACCATATCATTAATCATTAATACAAATGCGTATCATGACTAAGCTTAAGCCACTATTGCCAGTATATTATAAGTCTCCTAATAATCTAAAGTACCCTTCTACTACTTTGTTATATCTTTTTTTTATCATCTGACACTCGAGGAAGAAAGGAAACTTTTCCTTTAATCTTTCACATAATTCACTATTCCATCCCGAGGTCGTTTTCTATTGTCCAATTATCTCTACTTAGGGCATTACATCATGTCTTATAGACAACTATATAAAGGACTACTATGCTTTCTAATGCACTCATTCATATTACCTTTCTATATGTTCTCAATTTATCATGTCTTTAGCTCTGATGTTGTCCCATGCTTTCTTTTTAACCTTACTATCCCTTTACCTATATGGACAGGGTTATCTATTAATCAAGAGCATTGTCATGCTTTCTAGGTTCATCTTAACTTATTTACTTGCCATAAAGTTAAGGAGGTTTACTTCATCTCTTATTCTTATCCACTATTCTTGACTAGATTGTTCCTCTTGGAAGAAATTATTTCATGTGAACCTTAGAACTTGTCTGCCTTAATACCCTTAAGTTTACATTGCTACTTTGCATAATCCTAGAGCTTACCTTCTTAGGTGGCTTTAAACTTTCTCTAGTTTCCCTGAAAGCACTAAGGCACTAACTGCTTGCCTCAACTCATTTCTACCTTCTAATCAGAGCTAGGTTTTCTTTTTGCTTAAACTTTTTACTTTCATCTTTAGGAGCATAGTCTACCCATTTCAAGGTTTTACTAACCCAATTCAGGTCATATAGCTTTAATGTCTTGAATATCCATTTCTGGTAACTTTATGCTCTACTCAATGCTCTTACATCACACTAGTTTGATATTAGGGAGGCTCATTTAGCTAAGCACTGAATTTTGATTTATCTGCTTTACTATGCTCACTCCCTTAACTTTCTTTTAGTCACTACTAGAGTGAAGGTATCCCTCACTATATACTAGTTTCTTAACTCTTCCTCGCCATTCCCCTATTACTATAATTACTAAATCGGGGCCTTACCTCTTGGAGAGTTACTGACCACTAACTGGGTGGTCCTCAATCTCATTACATCTTACTTTCTTCTTATGAAACTTAGGAGGATCCTCATATAGTTATCTTTTTGAACTATTTTCTCTTTTCTGAATTTCTAACATTAAGCTAGTTATCTTCATTTTAAGGTATCATCTATACCCTCTTGTATACTCACTACATCCCTTGATACTGTTAGCATTAAATCATGTCAATTTAAAGGCTATGAGGACATCCTATCATAAGGTCCTAAGATCTTGTCGACAAGGTCTTGTATTCTATGATGTAAAATTTGAAACCTTATCAACAAGGTTTTTCTGACGTAATTATAAGATCTTTTAATAGTGAGTAATAACATATAATATGTGAAGGTATGACATTTGTTCTTTTATACGGTTATATCCTTCTTTTGTACATGTAATTATAACATGATTTACATATCTTGAGCTCACGGTGTTAGTCCATCATTCACTAGCACACAAGATAGCATTTTAGGTTGGAGTCAATCCTTATGGGTGGGTCTCTACGACCTCACTACTCTCATGTCTAACTATCTAGCTCTAGGTGCTACTCAATCTTAAATATCCTTGGACTTAGTCATAAACTATGCTAGTCTCTTTCTTAAACTCATGCACTAGGCCCACTTAATTATTTTGTGTTTGCTAAGTGGGTCATTTATCTATCGTTTATCTTATTCAAACTATGGGTTTGAACTTTTTGTACTCTAGTTAACCCCACAGTAGTTCATTTCTTATGTTAACTTGAATATGACTAACAAAGCCTTCCATTCTATAATACACTCTATCATCATCCAATACATCCTTTCTAGCTATATAATTTGAGCCTCAACTATCTTTGTATTCAGCCTACCACTAAGGCTAGGGGACCGCATATCTTGCTTTATTCATTTATAGCCAAATGGCATATTTAGGCTATTAGAGCTCTATGGGGTGCTGCCTATAGGTTTTGGCCTTTGGCTTGAGAGAATAACTTTCTAGACTCTCTAATTCATCTAAACATCTAGGTGTCATGGCTGGGGAATAACTCTCTCTCTCTCTCTTTCCTTTCTAAACTCATTTCCTTTGCAGTTTTAGTTCTTACTTCACATTGTGCTACATTATTGCCCTTCTTTACAACAAATAAAACATCTTAAAATGGTCTGAGTATGGTGATCAGGGATGATTAGGCCTTTCATTTGTCTTCACGAAGCAAGCCACTCTTGCAACTACATTATAAACTTCTACTGCTAGTACATCATGGCTTGTTATAGATCCCAGCGAGCTACCAAAGCCTGTAGGGCTCTAGCCATAGGATCAACTAGCTCTACTCTAGTCTCATTAGCTCTACTTTAGAGGCCTACCTTTCCTAATGCACACCATTCTATTTGGTACCATTTTAACATAGCTTAGTATAAACATACACATATGCCACTGTTAGCACCTAAAATGTCCTATATAAGTTATGCATAACTGAAAAATCACATCCTCAAGCCATAACCAACACTAAAATACTTGAACCTTTCCTCTTATACAAATAAATGTAACACTATCTCCTTATATCTTTTAACTCATGACATGATTAGCATATGATATTTATGTGCATGGAAATGACACTTTTGTTGGAATGGATGAAAATAGCATAAAATTAGAAGTCCACTTTATGCATTCTTAGCTTTAGGTACCATATGGACTTACCAATAACATTATTAACACATAACACATCCATTCATACCAAAACCATCATATTTTATTCCATAGAGCTTTGGTTTGGAACCATACATCAAAATATTATATTTTTGCTCTTGGGTTGCCACACCAGATTTCTAATATGAATTTTAGAAATTCATAACTAATTCCAAAATTGTCAAAATCAAGCACATGATAACTTTTTGGAGAGCTTTAGATGTTAGCTAATGACTAAAAATAGTTTTAGACCAAACGCCATCTGAACTATGAAAAATAATAGAACAGTACCAAATGTGTCTGCTATATCCTAATACTAACCTTAAACTTCAAAAATTTGTTTCTCTTTTTATAGAGCTCTAAATGAGATGATCTTAATGGATATAGAAAGCTTATGATGTCTAGCTTGTGCTTGTAAAATATCATGAGTATTGGGCTTCATTTGACCCATGAGTGACATAGAGAAACAAACTGACCATATGAATAGTACCCATACCAATTCTACATAATTTGGCCAATTTTAAAAAATCATAATAAATTCTCTAGAGCTTTAAATTGAGTGCTCTTTAACTCTATGAAAAGCTCTAGATGAAACGTATTTGCTGGCCAAATTTCATGCAAAAAATTATTCATTTGGTTAAACTTTGGTTTTGCTCAAGAATTGGTCAAAATTGAGATCCATAATGCGTTCAACATGCATCAAACGACCTTCCTATAATTACATAACCACTTAGGCACATCCAAAAGCACAATTACAACCTAGGGAAGCATGCCAAATGGTTCAGATCATCATGGAGCTCAATCTCACCATACCACATGTATTCATGCGCTAGAACATAATGGTGCTAGGATGTCAATATCCAACATAGGCATTTATCTAGCTTCAATATTGATATACACATCATAATTATATGCATTTAAACTTGTTCAAGTAGTTACATCTCATATACATCATGTCTTTACAAACTTTGACATCAAATTACATTTAAAGTTATGCTATTGTCAAAGTATAGCTAATCATATTCCTTGGCTCCCATTTTTGCTTTATTAAGCCCTGTATAGATATAGTTAGATGGAAAATAAGGAAGAATGAGATTCAAAGAATCCTAATAGCCTTTTACCCTTTCAAGCATACATAATGGATGCGTATACATGTCAAAGAATGCATGCATGGCATTTAAGCTACTAGTGAACATACATAAAGCAATTTCCTTATCATAAGAACTCATACATGTCATGCATAGGATCTCAAGGGCATTGATCTAACCTCACCCTTTGTTTTTTTTGGGCTTTTGGATTTGCCTCACCCATTTTTCAAGGGACTTTTAACTTAGCCTCACTCTTCTTGAGACTTTTAGCATAACCATACCCATTCAAGCCATATTACATACATAAACTCATTTAAAAAAAACATAATGGTACCATGCATGTAAACAATGGCTAGAAACATTTCTTATAGTTCAAACATATACATAAGCACACAATGACAAGTAAACATTCAAGCAATGTAAGAGGGAAAGGTTATAAAGCTACCTTGAAGCAAGATCACAACATTTTTCTCTTTAATACCTCTTCCCTGTTTTGGGCAAGCATATGTAATTAGATGGCACATGATTGTCTTGGCCTAGACACATCAAATAAGCCATAATTACGTCATTGAAGCAAACTCTAGCTTTATACAAACTCTATGTAAGGCTACTTTGTTCTATAACTCCATTATGGTTTCATACAAGACACAATGAAGCAACCCTTAGGATTCATATTTTAGCTCCTATTTCTCATTCAATCTAGGTCTCTTGACACCATTTGGACTCCTTGGAGTCATCATAATTTCAATTCAAGGAGCTTAGATACAAGTTGCTTCTTTATGTCTGAAAATGGAGCTTACACCTTCATCTCACAAACTATGCTTTCTAAATTCATTCCAATGCTTCCTTTGATGTTTACTAACCATATTTAGTCTCTTTCTATCCTTAAAATGAATTAAAACTCTTCCTAGGTGCATGGACATGGTTTGGCTGAGACCAATGCAAGCTTGTGCACCCATGGACTTTGCTTGCTTTTCTTGAGTGAAATGGCACTTGTAAGACTTCTTAGGTGTCTTGAGAACTCATACATACTTTTAGACAACCTAAATTATCATTAGAAAGTCCCCTACATATCAAGGTTCAACAAAATCCCTAACTTTGCTAACTTAAATTCTAATGCCTTTCTTTTTGAATTTCATTGCATAATCTTGTTTCTCATACTCTAAAACCTATGCTTCCTCCTTACTAAGACCAAAAATCATCCCTTCTTGATTGGGCTCTAGGCTAGCCGAACCTGGGCATGGAGTAAGTAACCAAGGAGATGCAAGAAATGCTATGGAATTTACCTTGTTTTAGTGCTTTGCCAATAAGCTTTCTTATGCCTTAACTCTCTTCTTCAATTCCTCTCTTCTACTTGTTGGATCAGCACAAAACATGTCCAAATAAACCATTGAAACCATAGGAGAAGAGAGGAGAAAGAGGAAAAGAGATTTAGTGAAGGAGAATACATGAAAAAGTAAGGTTTCCTTACACTTTTTAGGCTTCTTCTTCCTCCCTCGACTCCCCCCTTTGGTGTGCCTCTTGGAGCTACCTTAAAATCTATTTGGGCTAGAAGCAAGTCGGTGGTGAGGGCTGGAGAAGAGGGGGACGTGATTTAAGGAGCCTAGGTGTCCATTTAATACTTCTTCAAAATGACAATTTAGTCCCTCCACTTGGTTTCTTTCATTTGGGCTAATTTCAACTCCTTTTTTAGAATTGTCTTTTCTATCACAAAATTTAGGTCCTCTAACTAGTAAAATGCCTTAGGTCTTGCCCAAATTAGATTTAAAACTTTTTTGAATGAATCGGTCAAAGTTTGGGTTAGCGGATGTCTAAAACATAAACTAGCAGGGTTTGGACCATTATAGGGATTCTTATGGTTTTTAGGGCCTCTGACAATCCCAAGTGTAACACTATAGATTCTAGCTCATTTCATGACATTCATAAGCTTCACATCATTATTTCCATAAGAGCACATGAAAAAGGGAATGAAAATAATGGGTTTATTTGCGTCGTGTCATACTTAAAAATTTGCAATCGGTGTCACGTGAACCGTGTGAGCTCATGCTATACATCCTCATATTTAAATACATTATTACAAATCATTTGCATCATAAAATCATGCCCACACCTCATGGAAACTGAAATGGAGTATGAAATATGGAGGTTCATTCTCGGCCAGAATTGCTCCACTTTCTGACCAAATGTTGAAAAATTATAATTAAATCTAGAAAAATAAATAAAATCTTAGTCATTTTGGAAATCTTTGGATGTCTACTTCAGACTAAAAATATGCCCAGATCATAACATTCATCACAGAGGACGTTTGACATCCAAAATGGTCTAAAGGTCTGACTGAATTCTGGAACTGTCACAGAATTCTGCAGAAAACTTTGAAAATATCCAATTAATTTCACAAAAATCCAATCCATACAACTGATACCAATATGAAGAGTTGTAGATGTTAACTAGAGAGGAAAAATATCTCTAGATCAGTTCACCAAGCCCAGATCTCGGAATTCAATGGAACAGTACTTCTGGTCTGGCAAAATTACTGATACTCGACAAAAGTTTCAAAAATTCATATCTCCCTCTCTAGACCTTGAAATGAGGTGCTTCTAGTTGTTGCGAGTCACTGTGATTTTCTAGTTTCTTTGTATACAATTTCATGGCAATTGGACATCATTTGGGCTTTGTGTGATAGAATGCAATTTTAGACCAAATGAATCTTGCAGCAAACCAGAAACCATGAAAATTTTCAACTTTGAAAAATTATCAAATATTTTGTAGACCTCAAAAAATTATGATATTTAGCTTTCCAAAAAGCTCTTAATGAGACCTAATTGCATGCCAAATCTCAGATCAAGATAAACTCATTTGAATAAAAAGTGACATAGGGTTCCATTATGGTCAAATTTAACTCCATATAGGGTACTAAAGTTGCCAAATAGATTTCCCTTGGTCTTGGCACCTTTTGGGCAACTCTAAAAGTACATTTAAGACTTATGTGAGCTGCCTAAATGGTTCCAAATCTCATGCATTTCATTTTGGCTATTCAACCCACACTTATACACATTTACATGAAATTTCTCAATTGCATACTTGGGCATTACATACTCAAATTGTATTCTAGAGCTCATACATCATATCCATACATTTAAACATTACATAATATCATATTTACACATGTCTCAAGGGTCATTGACCATTTACAACATCATATACATTATGAACCATCATTATGGATTCAAAAAGAATAAAACTAGACATATGGTTGTCAATCTTTCTCCTTCATTGTTGTTGACTCCCATCACCATAGCCACTTGTCCACCTAACATGTTAGATCATTGGAGAGGAGGGGATGAGATTCAAAGAATCTCAATAGCTCATCTCCCATTCAATCATACATAATATGTGCAAAGCAAGCTTTCAAAATGCATGCATGGAGAAAATGGAAATCATGGACATTTAAAGAGCAAGCTTGGCATATGAATAAATCATACAAGACATTCCAGAGCTCACCAAGTATTTGGATTGACCCCACACTTCTCTTCATGGATTTTGGACTTGCCTCACCTATTCTTTGAGAGCTTTGGACTCAACCATACACTTGGGAGCCCACTTTACTTTTGGAAGACTCTTTACTTTATCTCAACCAAGCTCAAGGGTTCTTAGCTCATCCTCAACATGGTGAAGAGTTCTTGGCCTCTCCACACTCAAGCAAACTCAAACAAACTTCATGTATTCATTTGGAAGCATAACATGGCATCAAGGATCATGGCACATAAAGGCATGCTAGCATACTTTTCATAGCTTGAAAATACACATACACACATTCTAAAACAAGTTAAACACACATCCATGCATGAGAGAAGGTGGAGAGAGCTACCTTGTATACAACCATACACTTTTCCTTTAGGATTCAAGCCTACTCTTTCGGCCAAACACCCACAAATTGGTGGAGATGGTTTCTCTTAGCTTAAATACAATTTATGGGAACCAATTAGGTTCATGAAATAATTTCTAAGGCCACACAACTAGCTTAGAAACTAGGTTGTTCTATAAACTCCATTATGGTCCATAAATGCACCTAATGAAGCAATACCCTCAAATAATTTCTAGGCTTCATTCTTTCCTTTCAATTATGATTCTTGACTCCTTTTAAGCCTCTTAGAGTCATCACACAATCAAAACAAAGAACCTAACTATATGTTGCTTTTTTACGTCATAATATGGAACCTAAGGCACCAAATCACTTTCCATGAGTTCTAAATTTTTTCCAAGGCCTCCCCTCATTTTCATTCATCAAATATGACTCAAGAATGGCCTTATAAAAATTTAAAACTCTCCCCCACTACTCAAACCCTCTTTGGCTAAGACATAGATATCATTTGGGCCACATGAAGGTTTCTTTGTTTTCTTGAAAGAGGAAGCTTGTGGGGAGCATCTTAGGTGTCTCAAAAACTCATATAAACTCTTAATTAGACCTAGGTCGCATCACATAAATTCAGAATTTGGAAGGTGCACATAAAACCCTAGGTTTTGCATCTTGATTTCTAATGGCTATTTTATGGTTTTCTTTGCATATTCTTATTCTTCTCCATCAAATATCTAAGATTCATACTTGGTTGGGCTTAAAAATCAGATCTTCCTAGGGCTCTTGGTGTGTGTCGAAGTGGAGAAGAAAGGAGATCAATATAGTTACCATAGGATGCATTTTTACCTTATTTTCTTGCTTAGTTTGGCTTGAATCTTGCTTTCTCCAAGCTCCTCTCTTCAAATCCGAAATTTTCCTTGAATATCTCCCTTGAATCAGATTTATAAACCTCATTTTAATCCAAGGAAATAAAGGAGAAGGGAGGAGAGGAGGTGTGGATGAAGAAAAGCAACAAAAAATACCATGAAAACATACCTTAAACTTGGATTTCTTCTTCCTTCTTCTTCCTCTCTTGGGTGCCTCTTCCTTAGGGTTTTGCTTCTAATTTGGGGCAGGAAAATCTGAAGTGAAATGAGGGCAAGTGTGAGGCACCACCTATATATAGGTAGGGAAAAGTGACTTTTTCAAAAATTCTAATTTTACCCTTCATACTTTGTATTTTAGTTTCTCCTTCGTTTAGCTCCTTTTTTAGAACCATCTTTTTCATTATAAAATTTAGGTTCCCAATTAAGAAAAATGCCTTTGGAATCACTCAAATTAGAGCTAAAACCTTTTTGAATGAACCCATCAAAGTTCAGGCACATCGATGTTGGAAAACGTCCACCGGAGGGGATTTAATTATCCCGGGGCTTCCCATGGTTTTTAGGGCCTCTGAGAATCCCAGAGAACTCAAAACTTCAGTTTAAAAATCCCTCTTGTGTGAATTCCAAAATTTTCTCAAAATGACAAAAATGCCCTTACGTTTTATTAACCTTTCGTCATAATTCGTTTCTTCATTCTAGCTCCATTTTTCTTTCCGCCTGAGCCTGAAATTCTAATTTTTAAGAGTCTAGAATGTTACTCAAATTTTTTGGAACCTTAACTAATTCATTTCGGGAGACTTGCTTTGAAAACGCATCCGTTTCCAAAAAACTTAATTTTTTCATTTAAAGATTCCTCCTTTGAGTTTTCTAAAAAGTTTTCCAAATTATGAAAATGCCATTGATTTTTGTCAAATTTTATTTAGCTATTTTGACTTTGGTTTTTGGGTATCTTAAGCCTCGAATCTTTATTTTCCATTATTTAGAATTTTATCTTAATTTTATTTGGCCTCAATTCTTCCTATTTAGGGGACTTCCTTTTACAAATAATTAGTTTTAGGCCGTTTACGGAGGGATAAGGTATATTATAAATCAACCATATGAGTCTTAAACTAGCAAAAACTATACTACCTTATCACTCTCTTAGCCTTAACCTTCAAAAATCCTCCATGAAAACACCAAGCAACATATTTCAAATTTGGATGTGGGTGAAAATGCTCCAAATAAAATCTAATTAGGCCAAATTGAAGAGGAAGAAAAGAGGGTTAAGTTATATATAAGTTACCTTGGCTTAATCTTGTTCTAAGAGTGAAAAATGATGGAACTGTCCTAAGAACCCTAGCCACCTTCTGAGACCTTTGAATTTTCTTTGCTTTCAAAGTGTTTCTACAAAATGGGAGGAAGGCTAAAGTGGTTTTAAGGTTTAAGTTGGGTTGTGAGCTGACTCAAAGACCCAACTCTACACTTGGCCTATGCTCTTGGTTTTGGGCTTCTAAATCACTAAACCAGATTGGGCCATTGTTAGGTAATTTATCTTTGGCTAAGCCTCACAAGAGGAAGTTAGATCTACACAAAATATAATTAGGCCTCCAATAGTCTTTATCCTTGGCATACTTAATTTAATTATGGGTGTAGATTAAGTTTCTAACCCAATTGAATCTTAAATCTACATTAATATTGTATTTCTCCATAATTTCCATTTCTCCTTTTTCCACTTAATTACTATTCTTAATTACCTACACTAATTCACTAATTCATCATAATTATTCTTAATTAATTTCGGGGTATTATAGAGAGTGCATGGAAGAACCAAGAAAAACAAGTTTTACATGAAGAAACATACCTTGTTTGCTTCCTTGTCAAATGGTGTTTCTTAAGCTTCCAAGGTTTTCTTCAAACTCTTCCTTCACCTAACTAAACCAGCCACAAAACACCACCATTCAGAGTTCTAAAACCATGGAAGAGAGAGGAGAAAGAGAAGAAGAACATTTGTAAAAGGAAGAGCATAAAAAGAGATCATTTTCTTACCCTTTTTGCTTAGTTTTCTACCTCCTTTCTTTTCCTTCTTATGTGCTATAAAGAGCTAGCCTTGGTTTTGTTTTGGGATAGATTTAAGTTGGTTTAGATGAGGGGAGGAGAGTGGCATCCTATAATAAGAAGGAGGAAGGCTAATTATAATGTTTTAAAATTTTCAACTATGTCTTTTAAACTTTGATCTCTCCATTTGAACACATTTCAATTCTCTTTTTAGAACTATCTTTTTCATCATAAAATTTAAGTCCTCTAATTCATTAAAGGCCTTTGGTTTCACATTAATTAGATTTAAAATCTTACAGAATTATCTAGTTAAAGTTTCAGTCAATCGGTGACTTAAATTATATACCAAAAAGGTTTTAACTATTCTATTAGTACCTATGGTTTTTTAGGCCTCTGAGAATCCTAATAAATTTAATTTTATCATTTAAAGCTCCTTCCTTTGAGTTTTCAAAAAGTTTCCAAAAATTATAATTTTGCCACTATGTTTATTCCTTAATTTGTTTAACTATTTTGACTCTGATTTCAGGCTACCCTTAGGCTTTTTACCACATTTTTAGATGTTCTAATTAACATCCTATTCTCAATTAGCCTCAATTTGCCTTGCTTTAGGGTGCTTTCATATCATTTTATTGGTTTCAATTTAGTTCTTGAAAAATCAGTTATTACAAATCCAAAAACCTCTCATTCTTTGGATGGGTAGATATGTTCATATGTGTCCATTTTGTAAATATGGTATGTCTCTAGGTTTATAATCTACCTATTAAAAAAGAAATAAATTTTTTCATTCATGATTCAAATTTTTTTTATAAATTTACATAGATAAATATACCATCTAAACGCCTAAAAAGATTCACTGAAAATTAACCAATAAGTGTCCAAACCTGGCAAATTATACACCAAATTGAAATCATGAATTTAGAGATTTTTATGGTTCAAAAAATTTCAAAAAAATAAAAATAAAAAGAAGAGATGCTACATGTATTTAGGGTGGGCATGTAGTGCACCCACTGACAGTGAATTCATTATTGCCTTCATCTTGCCTTCCTCTTTTTGTTAGTACTAAGTTTTTGTAAGCCAAATAGTGGTGTGGGTAAGCCACACGTGCAACCCATTAGAGTAGTTTTTTTAATACCTATTTATTCTAAAAATCTTAAAACTAAGGAGATTTCAATAGAAAGTCTCCTAAATTTAATAATTAAAGGACAAATAAAATTATAGTGATAATCTAGACATTTATAAATGAGAATACAAGCTAAAGATGCCTAAAAATCAGAGCTAGAATAGTTAAACAAAATTAGAAGAAAAAGTAGTGGTATTTTTGTAATTTTAGGCAACTTTTAGAAATCTCAAAGAAAAAATCTTTAAATGGAAAATTTGAGTTTTTCAAGTCTCAGAGGCCTTATAAGAACTCTTAGAATGGTTAAAACCTCTCCGATTTATATTTTAGAGTGTTAGTTGACCAAACTTTTGACTGGTTTGTTTGGTAAGGTTTTAAATCCAATTTGGGTGAAACCAAAGGTATTTTATAAATTTAAAAACCTAAATTTTATTATGGAAAAGATAGTTCTCAAAAAGGAGTTGAAATGAGCCTAAATGGAAAGAACCAAGAAAAAGAACAAAATAGGAATTTTGAAAAAGTCTTATAACTTGGCCTAGCTTCTTATATATCATGCCCCACTTCTCTCTTATGTCTAAAACAACTTTGCTCCACATCAAACTAGATTCTAAGACATCTTGAAGTGGCACACAAGAAAGAGAAGAGAAGGGAGGAAAAATCAAGCAAAAAGTGGAAATTCAAGACTTTTTATGTTTTCTCCTTCTCTAAACTTCTTCTCTTCTTTTCTCTCATAGTTTTGATGACTTATTTAAGCTATTTCATGGTAGATTTAGTAGGAGGAAGAGAGAATTTGAAGAGATTGGAAGCTTTAGAAAGCTCATTGGAAAAGCTTAAAAACAAGGTAAGATATCATGGTTTTCTTGCTTTTTCTTGATTATTCCTCCATGTTCATGTTTCGGCTAGACCTAGGCCTATCTAAGTGAGGATGATTTCTAGTCGTAGTAAGGTAGGAACAAGGGTTTTCAAGCATGAGGAGTAAGAATATGCAATTGGAACTAAAAGAGAAACTTTAGAATTCAAGTTATAGTGCCTAGGGTTCTTGTTGCACCTAAGAATTTTTGAAGCTTTCTAATTATAATCTAGCTTATGTAAGAGTATGTATGAATTCATAAAAGGTAAGGAAGCTTCATGTAACATCCAATCCTTTCTGTAAATGTGAGAAACGCAATGTTTGGTTTCTCCGTAAATGACAGAAATGGGCCAGATACAAAAGAAAGTCCCTGAAATAGAAGGAATTGGGGCCAACTAAAATTATGATAAAATTTTAAATATTAGAAAATGAGGATTTGAGCCTTGAGTTGCTCAGAAATCAAGGCCAAAGTGATTCAAAAAATTTGTCAAAAGGCCAGTGGCATTTTTGTAAATATAGGAACTTTTTGAAAAACATACAAGAGGCCTTTTTAAATAAAATTTTTGAGTTCTCTGGGGTTCTTAGAGGCTCTAAAAACCATGAAAAGCCCCAGGACAGCTAAAGCCCCTCCGGTGGATGTTTTCCAATGTCAGTGTGCCCGAACTTTGACGGATTTATTCGGAAAGGTTTTAGCTCCAATTTAAGTGATTCCAAAGATATTTTACTTGATTGGGAACCTAAATTTTATAATGGAAAAGACGGTTCTAAAAAAGGAGCTAAAACGAAGGAGAAACAAAAATGCAAAGTATGAAGGGCAAAATGAAACTTTTTGAAAAGTGTAACTTATTCCCACCTATATATATGATAAACCCTTCTCCTCCCTTCATTATGCACGACCATCTTCTGCCCCAAATCAGAAGAAAAACCCTAAGGGAGAGGCGCCCAAGAGAGGAAGAAGAAGGAGGAAGAAAACCAAGCTTAAGGTATGTTTTCATGGTGATTTTCCTTGCTTTTCTTTATCCACACCTCCTCTCCTCCTTTCTCCTTTCTTTCCTTGGATTAAAATGAGATTTATAAATCTGATTCAAGGGAGATATTCAAGGGAAAGTTCAGATTTGCAGAGAGGAGCTTGGAGAAATCAAGATTCAAGCCAAATTAAGCAAGGAAACAAGGTAAAAATGCATCCTATGGTTGATACCTTTCATCACACTTCTTCTCCATTTCGAACTAGACTTAGACAGACTTAAGGAGTCAGATTTTTAACCGAACCAAAGGTGATTCTTAGGTATTTGATGGAGAGGAATAAGAATATGCAAAGAAAACTAAGAAATAGACATTAGAAATCAAGATGCAAAACCTAGGGTTTTAAGTGAACCTTCCAATTTATGAATTTGTATGATACTTCCTAGGTCTAAGTAAGAGTATAAATGAGTTCTTGAGAAACCAAAGATGCTCCCCACAAGCTTCCTCCTTCAAGAAAATAAAGAAAACTCTATGAAGCCCAAAACCTAGGCATGTCTCGGCCAAGAAGAGTTCTAGGTGTGGGGGAGAGTTTTAAATTTTTCTAAGGCCATTCTTGAGTCATATTTGATGAATGAAAGTGAGGGAAGGCCTTGGAAAAAATTTAAAACTCATAAAAAGTGATTTTGGTGTCTTAGGTTCCATATTATGACCTAAAGAAGCAACATGGTGCTAGGCCTTTTGTTTTAATGGTGTGATGACTCCAAGAGGCTTAAAAGGAGTCAAGAATCATATTTGAAAGAAAATAATGAGGCCTAGAAGTCATTTGAGAGGTGTTGCTTCATTAGGTGCCAATATGGACCATAATGGGGGTTATAGAGCAATCTAGTACTTAAGCAAGTTGTATGGTCTTAGAGATTATTTCATGAACCTAATTGACTCCCATATATTGTATTTAGGCCAAGAAAAACCATCTCCACCAAATTGTGGGTGTGTGGCCGAAAGAGGAGACTTGAAAGCTAAGGAAAAAGTGTGTGAGTGTACACAAGGTAGCTCTCTCCACCTTCTCTCATGCATGGATGTGTGTTTAGCATGTCTTAGAATGTGTGTATATGTATTTTCAAGATATGAAAAGTATGCTAGCATGCCTCTATATGCCATGATTCTTGATGCCATGTTATGTCTTCAAATGAGTACATGATGTTTGTTTGAGTTTGCTTGAGTGTGAAGAGGCCAAGAACTCTTCCCTTTGGTAAGAATGAGCTAAGAACTCTTCCCTTTGGTAAGGATGAGCCAAGAACCCTTGAGCTTGGTTGAGACAAAGTAAAGAGTCTCCCAAAAGCAAAGTGGGCTCCCAAGAGTGTGGTTGAGTCTAAAGCTATCAAGAATGGGTGAGGCAAGTCTAAAATCTATTAGGAGAAGTGTGAGGCCAACCCAAACACTTGGTGAGCTCTTGAATGTTTTGTATGATTGATTCACATGCTAAATTTGCTTTTAAAATGTCCATGTCTTCCATTTTCCCCATGCATGCATTTGTGAAGCTTGCTTTGCACATATTATGTATGATTGAATGAGAGATGAGCTATTGGGATTTTTTGAATCTCATCCCCTCCTCTCCAATGATCTAACATGATAGGTGAACCAAGTGGATATGCTAATGGGGGCCAACAACCCTAAAGGAAGGAGATTGACAAACTTATGCCTTGGTTTTAGCCATTTTGGAACCATAATGATGGTTCATCATGTATATGATATTGTATATGTACTATGAACATTGAGACATATGTAAATATACTAATATGTGATGTTAAGATGTATGATTCTCATATATGACCACTAGCCCATGTTTTGAGTATGTAATGCCATAGTATGAAAGTTTAAAGTTTGATGGAAATATGCATAAGTGTGAGTTGAATGGCCAAAATGAGATGTATGAGGTTTGGGACCATTTGGATAGCTCACATAAGTCTCAAATAAGCTTTTAAACTTGCCCAAAAGGTGCCAAGACTAAGGGAAATCTATTTGGCAATTTTGGTACCCAATATGGAGCTAAAATTGACCATAATGGAACCCTATGTCACTTTTAGCCAAATGAGCTAGTCTTGATCTAAAATTTGGTATGCAATTAGGTCTCATTGAGAGTTTTCTGGGAAGCTAAAGATCACAATTTTCATAGGTCTAGGAAATATTTGATGAATTTTCAAAGTTGAGATTTTTCATGGATTCTGGTATGGATACTGTTCATACTGGTAGTTTTGTGTTCTGTGTCACCCGATGGCCAAATGGTTTCCAATGCTTGTGAAATGTTATATACACAAACTAAAGGTCATAATATTTCTGTGGCCACCAAGATCACCTCATTCGGAGGTCTGAACAGAGAGTTATGCATTTTTTAAGTTGACTGTCAGTACCAGTGGCGCCCTAAGAGTTCAGTTACTGTTCCATAGGTCCCCTATAGATAAACGTATCTGTTTCATTCTGAAATTATTTTTAGTATCAAGTTAACATTTGTAGCTTTCCAGAATGACTGAATGTGTGTGATTTCTATTTTTATATAATTAGTTATGAATTTTAAAAGTTTATATCAGTAAACTGAACAGCAACCCAGGCAGCCAGCGACCTCTATATCTTCTTGGATGTCAAAAGTCCTGTGTGATGAATTTTGTGACCTGGGCGCATTTTTAATGTGAATTAGACATCGTAAGCTTTCTAGAATGGCCAAGATTACATGATTTTGAATTTTTTAAATTTAGTTATGATTTTCCAAAATTGGGTCAAAAAATGGAGCAAATCTGGCCGAAAATATGCTTGCTTATTTTAAGCTCCATTTCGGTTGCCATGAATTGTAGGCATGTTTTTGTGATGTAAATGAGTTATAATGATGAAATTAAATATGAGAATACATAATATGATCTTGTATGGTCCACATGACACTAAATGGAATTTTGAGACCCAGTGCAATACCAAAATGAGCATTATTTCTTTGCCTTTTTCATGTAAAACTCACATGATTCATGATATTAAGTTATGTAAAGGCATGAGATGAGTTAGAATGAGTGAGAATTCATGGTGCTACACTTCACGGATGTCAAAACCCCTAGGTAATTGAATGAAACTCCATGGGTCCTTCACCTAGTGTAAGTCTCGACCAAGGGAGAGAAATGACAGGTAGGGAGATTTTTCTTTGATTCCAAGAATAGAAATGGTGTAGATATGATTAATAAACACCAAAGGAACCATTGGTTTGAATTTAGAAACCATGGTTTATAAGATGGAAGTTTAAATTCCTTTTTAAGGCATAAAGAAGCAACTTGATGTTTAGCTCCTTGAATTGAGTTTAAGATTACTCTAATGAGTTTAAATGGAGTCATAAGACTTAGATTGAATGAGAAGTTGGAGCCAAGATCATGAATTATGTAGGTTGCTTCATTGTACCTTTGTATGAAACCATAAGCTAGAATATGTTTGCCTAGAGTTTATATGAGGTTAGAATTGGTTCTAATGATGTATTTGTATCTTATTTAATATGTTTAGGCCAAGCAAATCAAGCTCCTCCTAGGTGTTTGTGTGTGTGTGTGTGTGAGGTTAAGAAGGGGAAAGAGAAATCTAAGGAAGAAAGCTTGTGTTTCTAGTCTTAAGGTAGCCATCCTTTCTTGTATACATTACTTAGTTGTTTGATTGTCATTGAATGCTTGTATATATATTTGAATCATAAGATATACTTATAGCTATTAGTTTAATGCTTTAGTACCATTATATTTCTTAAATGACAATTTGAATGTATATACTTTTAATAGGTGAGGTAAAGCCAAAAGTCTCAAGAGTGAGTGAGACTAACGAGAAGCCAAAAGTTCCTAGAAATGGGTGAGACAAAGCTAAAAGTCTCAAGAGTGAGTGAGGCTAAGTCAAAACTCCTTAAAAGTGGATGAGGCTAATCTAAAAGTCCTAAGAAATTGGGTGAGGCTAGACCAAAAGTCCCTAGAGCTCATGTTTGAATTGGAATGACTTCATATGACTTAAAGATGTGATGATGTATGTTTACTAGAAGCATTTGTAGCATGCTTGCATTCTTTAATATAAAAATGTGCCATATATGTATGCTTGAAAGGGTGAATAAGCTATTGAGATTTTTTGAATCTCACTCTTCCCTACATTATGTCTAACCATATCTAGGTGAGCCTCATGGAGCAAGAAATAGAAGCCAAAGAACTTGAAAGATGATACTTCAATAATAGAATAAGAATTTACATATTTTGATGTCAAAGTTTGTATGTATATGAAGTTTATGAAATGTAAACCATTGAGTATCTATAAAAGTATGTAATTACGATGTATAAATCAAACTTGGAATCAAATGTATGAGTATGTGAGCTTTTGACATGCATGAGCCTTAGTTTCCATATGCAAAAGAATAAGTGGATGAGTGATTTTGATCTCCATGAAGGTTTGGACCTATTTTGATGCTTCTATATGCTGTAATGTAAGTGTTGGACGTGCTCAAATTGTTACAAATGATAATTTTTGTAAAATGATGAAATGAGCTGTATAAAGACAAGTCCCTTGAAATGAGCTAGATAATGTCCCAAAAAATTTGGATAGTGTCCTAGGCTCCTAAAAATAATAATCTTAGGTTTAGACAGAAAGAAAAATGGAGCTAGAACAGTGAAACAAATTGTGATGAAAATTGACAAAATATAATGGCATTTTTGTAAATATGTGTAATTTTTGGAAAAACTCACGGGAAGCCCTGTGAATGGAAATTTTGAGTTGCCCAGAGTTCTCAGAGGCTCGAAAAACCATGGGAAGCCCTGAGACTTGTAAAGCCCCTCCGGTGAATATTTTTCAATGACGGTGAACCCGAACTTTGTCGAATTTGTTTAGGAAGGTTTTAACTCCAATTTGGTGATTCCAAAGGAATTTTATTAAATTGAAAACCTAAAATTTGTAATGGAAAATACAGTTCTAAAAAAGGAGCTAAAACGAAGCCAAAACAAAATTGCCATTATGGAAGGATGAAATTAAAATTTTTGAAAAAACTAGTTTCTTGAATGTTCCATAAGCTTCATGACTCTTCCTCCCCTTATTAGGTTGACACACCTTTTACCCAAATACAAAAACAAGAAGCACAATTCTAAGCACACCAAGAGGAGAAGAAAAAGGAGAAAGAAACCAAAGAAAAAGTGAGGAATTTCATGGAATTTCATACTTCTCCTTTTCCCAATCTTGTCCCTCTCCTTCTTAGCTATCTTTCTATGGTTTATTTGAATGAATTGGTTCTATTTTGAGTCTAGAACAAGGGGGAATAGTTCAACTAGCTTGAGAAGAAGCAAACCAAGAAGAAAAAGTCTTGAAACTAAGCTTAAATCTAAGGTAAACTTTTGTTTTGGTTGTTTCCTTCCCTTACTCTTCCTTTGTCCCATTTTCGGCCAAGAATAGAGCCATATGGGGAGGGATTTCTATCTAAAAACAAGAGAGGAAGTAGGGTTTTAGACCATGGGGAAGTGGAATATGCCAAGAAATTGTACGAAAAACCAATGGAAAATCAAGTTAGGAAAGTGTAGGACTCTTTAGGGTTTTGTAAAAACTGATTTGGTGTGTGAATTTCCTAGGCTATTTAAATGTTCCATTCAGCTCCTAAGACCTCTAGAAAGCCTCCCAAGTGGCTCTCCCATTAAAGAAAAATCAAGAAGCTCATCAACCCTTTTCTTAGAAAGTGTCTCGGCTAAGCAAGGTTCTTAGGGCTAGGGAGTGTTTTAATTTATTCTAGCCTTGGTTTAGAACTTCATATGATGTTAGAAGATGGGAGAAACTATTAAAAAAAATTTAGGAGCCTTGGTTTAGAAGATGGGACAATGGTATCCATAATAGTGTCATATGAAGCAACTTATATGTAAGCTTGTGCAAATGAATGTGTGATGGCTCCAATGACTTTGAATGATGGCAAGAGGCCTAGAAATAAAAAAAGAATGGATCTTAGAACTTAAAATGTGAAGGTTGCTTCAATAAGGCAATTATGGAACCATTATGTCACTTGTAGAATTAAATATGTTTTAAGAATGAATTTCGTATCTTGGCTTGCTCTAAGTGTGTAATTATGTGTTATTTATGATGCTTAGGCCAATAGAATTCCAATCCACCTAAGTGCTCTTGTGAAACCAAAAAAAGGAAGGAGTAAAGCAAAGAAGTGCTTGCATAAAATTCAAGGTAGCTTTCCACCTCATTCTCCTTACATTCTTGTATGCATATGTATATCATTGTATGATTGTGTGTGTTCTTGTGACTTGATGACATGCCACTTGATGTCTTGATATTGCATTGGTACCAATGTGTCTTCTTGAATGGCTTTGGTTTTGGAAATGGCTTATAAGGGTAAGGTGATGCCAAAAGCCCCTTAGTGTGGGTGAGGAGATGCCAAAAGTCTCTTGGCATGGGTGAGACAAGGCCAAAAGTTCCTAGGCTAAGAGTGAGGCAAATCCAAAAGCCCTAGAAATGGAGTGAGGCAAAACTAAAAGTCCCTAAAACATATTTTTGAATAAAATGTGAATTGGTGCCATGGAATTGTGTCTTTGCATACTTTATGGTTGCATCACTTCCTATACTTGTGCCTTGATGTGTATATGCCATGAATGTATGTGTGAATGGGCATGTGAGCTATTAAGATTTCATGAATCTCGTTCCCCTTCTCTCTTCCTTCTTAAAATGTCTAGATGGTGCTCAAGAACCAAAGAATGCAAGCCAAAGGAGTTGAAAAGCTATATTTGGATCATTATGTAGTTTATTTTGTAATTGAATGTCAAAGTGATTATATATATGTTATTTTTGGAGAGGAGGGGATAAAATTTAAAGAATCCCAATAGCTCATCTCTCATTCAATCATACATAAAAGATGCAAAACAAGTCTTACAAATGCATGCATAGTATATGGACATGTGCAATCATTCAAGGAGCATTCTTGGCATTTGAAAAAATCATACATAACATACATAGGCTTGCCAAGCAAGTGGATTAGCCTCACCCATTTACTTGTGGATTTTGGACTTGTCTCACCCATTTTTTAAGAGACTCTTAGACTCGACCATGCTCTTGGGAGTCAACCTCACTTTTAGGAGACTCTTTACTTTGTCTCAACCAATCTTAAGGGTTCTTAGCTCATCCTCACTATGGCTAAGGGTTCTTGGCCTCACCACACTCAAGCAAACCAAAACAACCATCATGAACATCATTTAAAGACATCATCATCATAGTACCATGGAGTAAGAGCTCATAGTAGAACATTTTTTATGGCTTGAAATACATATACACACATTCAAAGACAAGTAAAGTAAAAAATCATGCATGAAAGGAAGTGGAGAGAGCTACCTTGCTAGCATTTGTACACTTTTTCCTTAAGCATTGAATTCTCTCCCTTGTCCCTTACACACCCAAGAAGGTGGAGATTATTCCTCTTGGCCTAGACACATTATATGGACGCTAATTATACTTTTGAATCAAATTCTAAGGCCACACAATCACTAAAAAAGCTAGGTGACTCATAAGGCTCTTTTATGGTTCCATAATGCACTTAATGAAGCAACCTTTGGGAAATATCATCTTGGCTCCATTCTCTCTATCTATTTATGATTCTTGACTCTATTTAAACCTCTTGGAGTTATCACACAGTCAATTCTAGGAGTTTAGCTAGGTCTTGCTTCTCTAATCCATATTATGGAACATATAAGGCCATCTCACTATCTATGGTTTCTAAATTTTTTCTAAGCTTCTTCTCATATTCTCCCATCACACGTGATGCAAAACTAAGCTTAGAAGGAATTAAAATACTCTTTAGGTGCATGAACTCTTCTTGGTTGAGGCTATGCTTCCATATGGCACCAATAGAGTTGTTTTAATTTCTTTAATGGGAAAAGCATGTGGGAGACTCTCTTGGTGTCTTAGGAACTCATATATACTCTTCGATAATTTAAATTACTACTAGAAAGGTTCATCTTATCCAAGGTGCAACCAAATCCCTAATTTTCATAACTTGCATTCTAAAGCTCCCTTTTCAATTCTAGTTGTATATTTTTAATCCTCACACTCTATAACCTTTGGTTCCATAAAAAACACATAAAGAAAAACTCTCCTCCTCATTTTTTCTCTCTAGATTGAAGCTTAAATGGCTTGGAAACACAAGATTTTGCAAGTGTTTCAAGTGAAGTCTTACCTTAAAATAGAGCTCTCTTCACGTAGATTATTTTTCTAAGAGAGAGGAACAACTTTTCTAACTGGTGCAAGATGAAACAGGGTCATTTACTTACCTAAACAAAAGCTTAAACTTCTTCTCTCTCTCCCATCTTGATGTCACGCCACTGCTGCCCACTTTTCTATGAATGGAAGCTTGGAGAAGGTCATGAGGTGTAATCTTACTTAAGAAGCCTCTTTTACAATTTTACAAAATGACCATTTTGCCCCTACACACCTGTTTGCTCTATTTAGGCTCATTTTAATTCCTTTTCTAGAACTGTCTTTTTCACATAAAATTTAGGTTCCTAATTAAATAAAATGCCTTTGGAATCACTCAAATCAAAGCTAAAACCTTCCCGAATGAATCAGTCAAAGTTTGGGTCAAATGACATTAGAAAACGTCCACCGGTGGGTCTTTAGATGTCTTGGGGTTTCCCATGGTTTTTAGGGCCTCTGAGAACCCTGGAGAACTTAAAATTTTCATTTAAAAAGCCCTCCTATGAGAATTCCAAAATTCTCTCAAAATGATGAAAATGCCATTACGTTTCGTCAACCTTTCATTACATTTCGTTTCTTCATTCTAGCTCTATTTTTCTTTCGGTCTGAACTTGGGATTCTCATTTTTAGGAGTCTAGAATGCTTCCCAAATTTTTTGGGACCTTAACTAAGTCATTTTGAGGGATTTGCTTTTGTATCTGGCTAATTTTCATTTATTGATGGAGAAACCGTACATTATGTTTCTCGCATTTTCTCTCGTTTTCAGAGAACCAGATGTTACAGAAAGAACAACCAAGCTAAGTAGAGAGGGAAGGGTAAAGTATCCTTCTAGTCAAACATCAAGGAATTCAAGTGCTTCTTCTATTAAAAAAAAAGGGACACGTTGAAAAGGATTGTGCTAAATTCAAGGCTTGACTTATTAAGAAAGGTAATTCAACATCTCTAGTTTGTTATGAATCTTATTTAAAATAATTCTTGGTGGATTGACTCTAGTTTTACAATCCATATTTTAAATTCTTTGTAAGGATTTCAAGACCATAGGAAGGCTATCCAGAAACATTTTCACAGGCTATGAGTAATAGGCAATTTGAGTTATGTTGTCATACCATTAAAGATTATACATACATCTCATGCTATGTTTCTCTTTTAACAACAATTAGTCATATTCATACTTTTGACATTAAAATTTTTCGTTATTAAAAGCATAAAATAATTTAGTTATTCACAAATAAAGATTTTCAACATTCTATCCTCCAAATTCATGCAAAATAATTTTATGTTTAGTATATTAAAAAAAGAAGCTTGAATTTCATAGGTTTGGCCATATGTATAATTTGGCCCTTATAACATATAATATGAATCTTATTTTGAAAAATCATAACTTAAGTTACACAACTCCAATTTACACAAATTGAGTGACTATGGAAAGTTTATAATGAGAACTAACTATTATAAAAATTTCAAGTCAAAATAAGCTCATCTAGTCCCTCAAAAACCTAGAAATTTAAAAGTGACCATATGAACAGTGCATTGCAACTTTCTACATAAACTAGCCAAATTCAAAAGTTCATAAAATATCCTATAGAGCTCCAAAAATTATAGTCTTTTAGCTCTATGAAAAACTCTTAATGTCTTTAAATGCCTACAAAATTTTAGTCGAAGACTCGTCCATTTGGTTTGTCAAGGGTGCATGGACATATTATGACTCAAAAGAAGTAAATTTTGGTTCCAGATGGATCTAAATGAGCCATATCATGCCATGTCTCGTCTTGTGCACATTTCAAATGTATCATAGATGGCTAGCTCAACATGTCACAAATGCCATACAATTCAAAATCACCTTCCTACTTTCCATTATACACGCTCATAGTTAAGAACTCAAAGAGTCAAATTACATAATATGACATATTACAATCCACAAATGATTTTTACATCATATTCTCAAATTTTTAAGTGTGTTGGAATGATCATATATCAAAATATACAATTACATATTCATGTATGCAAGAATATGTTTCAAAACATAAATTATTGTTAAAGTAGCCCTTCTTATACCTTTTGTTCATCAGTTTTGCTTTATTGAAAGCCACCTAGACATGGTTAGTAGAAATAAGAGAAAAGTGAGATCCAAAGAATTCTAATAGCTGATCCAACATTCAAGCATACATCTATGGTTCACTCAATGTCAAGGAATGCAAGCATGCATATCATAAAACCATAGATAACTCATAATCATGCATTAGGGATTCGATGACTCCATTAAAAGCAATCTCATGCTCTAGAGACTTTTAGTCTAGCCTCACTTAACAATTACGGACTTTTGGTTTAGTCTCACCCTATTTTAGGGATTTTTTATTTAGTCTCAGTCACAATTGAAACTTTTGGCTTATTTTCATCCACATTTAAGGACTTTTAGCCTCACTTACCCATATCAAGGGATTTTTGGCTCAACCTCACCCGTTCGAGAGCCAAACCGATGCCAAATGCAATCAAATGCCATGCACTTGCATATAATCATCAAGCAATCAACAATATACATAATTTTCAACCATTAAACATAAGCAATCTAAGACACTCAAACAACCAAGCATACATATACAAGAATGAATGAAAAGCTATCTTAATCCAAAAATTCCAACTGATTTTTGTTTGTTTCTTTTCCCTTTTCCAAGGCTTTACACCCACACTTGAATAAGACCTCACTTGCTTGGCCTAGACATACCAAATGAAACATAAAATTAACATTGGAACTATGCTTGTACTCATTTTAGCCTTACATGTACGAGTTGGGGTTATGGGTGCATATATGGTCTATTTGAATACCTAATGAAGCAACTTCCACAACTCAACTTCTTAGTTCCAAAATCTCACTTAATATAGGTTATATGACTCTAATAAGACTCATTAGAGCCATCACATGCATGATTTAAGGAGCCTAACATCAAGTTTCTTCTTTAGGCTCAATTGAAACCCTAAATTTTCACTTTTCAAAATAAAACTTCTAAATTCAAACTAATGGTTCCATTAATGTCTATAATTCATATCTGGACCATTTATATCTTTAAAACCAACAAAAAAGCTCCTTGGGTGCTCAAGACCTAACTTGGCTAAGATATGCACTAGAAAAGCTTCCATGAAGTTTTTGTTTCACTTTAAGGGAATTCGACACATATGTTGTGTAACACCCAGTTTTTGTAAAAACAAAGAAACGAACCAAATATAAAAGAGAGTCCTCTAAAATGAATGAGTTAAAGCTAAATAAAATTAGAATAAAATCCTAAATAATAGAAAATGAGAATCCAAGGCTTAAGATGGCCAGACACAAGAGCCAGGGTTGTTAAATAAAATCTGATGAAAAGTAGTGGCATTTTTGTAATTTTGGGTACTTTTTAAAAAACTCAAAGAAGGGATCTTTAAATGAAAAAATTAAGTTTCTTGGGGTTCTCAAAGGCCTTAAAAGCTATAAAAACCCCTACAATTGTTCAAACCCCTCTGGTTTACATTTTAGAATGTTGATTAACCTAAACTTTGACCTTTTTGTTTGAGAAGGTTTTAGATCCAATTTGAATGATTTCAAAAGCAATTTATAAGTTAGAGGACCTAAATTTTATGATAGAGAAGATAATTCTAAAAAAGGAGTTAAAATGAGCCTTAAAGGAAGAAACCCAGAACAAATGGCAAAATTAGCATTTTGAAATGTCTTAAATGGATCCCTAGCTATATATATGAGGCGTCCCTTTTCTCCCCACACTTAGCTGACTTGTTTTTCATCTCAAACTAGAGAAAAGTTCTACCAAGGGAGGCGCACAAGAAGGAGATTAAAGAGAGAAGAAAAACCTAGGAAAATGTAAGAAAAATTATGGATTTTCTTGCTCCTTCCTTCATTAAACTTGTTTTCCTCCTTTTCCTCTTTCTTTCTAAGCTTTTGGTATGTGATTTGGGTCTATTTTGAGCCTAATTTAGAGGGAGAAGATTAGAATTTCAAGGAAAAGCCTATAGCAAAGGAGGGAGCTCTTGAAAAGGCTATGAATCAAGGTATGTATCATGGCTTTTCTTCATTCCCTTTGTTCCACCATAGGTGATTTTTGGCTCCATATAGAACAACCAAGAGGGAGTAAAATCTAACCTAAACCAAGCATGAAATCTAGGTTTTTGAGTGTGAGAAACAAGTATATGCAAAGAAATTCCAAAAAGAAGCATTAGAAAACAAGTTTTCAAAACCTAAGGATTTTGTTATACCATGGTATGTATGAAGCTTTCTAGTGGATTTTTAGTTGTCTAAGAGTGTGTATGGGTTCTTGAGACACCTAGAAAGCCTCACATGTGCCATTCCCTTCAAGGAAACAAAGTAAACTCTATGGGTCCATTTTAGTGAGAGTGTCTCGACCAAGACCACCATGAGCACTTAAGGAGATTTTTAATTTTTTCCAAGGTTAGAATGGGACTAGATATGATGGAAGAATATGAAGGAAGCCTTAAAAAAAATTTAGAAGTCATGATTTGTAAGATGGAGGTGTAGGCTCCATAATGAGACTTAAAGAAAGAACTTATATCTACACTCTTGGGAATGAATTTTTCATGACTCTAAGAGGTCTAAATGGAGTCAAGAGACCTAGATAGAAGGAGAAAATGGAGCTAAAATCATGAATTCTAGTAATTGCTTCATTAGGTCTTGTATAGAACCATAATTGAGCCATAGAATAAAGTACATAGAGTGTGTGTGATGCTAGAGCTTGCTTCAATGATATAATTATGTCCTATTTGATGTGTCTAGGCCAAAAGAATCAAGCTCCACCTCATTGCAAGTGTGTGGTTGAGAAAGGGGAAGAATAATCAAAGGAAAAGTGTGTGAATCTTGCCTCAAAGTAGCACTATAACCTTTCTCATATGCATAGCTTAGATGTTTATTTGTCTTTGAGTGCTTGTGTGTATATTTGAATAAAGAGAAATGTTTCTAGCCATTGCTCACATGTTATGGTACCATTATGTGTTTTGAAATGAGTTTATATATGCAAAGTGGCTTGAATGAGTTTTTTTATGCCAAAAGTCTCTTGAGATGGGTGAGGATGAGCTAAAAGTCCCTAGAAATGGGTGAGACAAATCTAAAAGTCTAAAGAAGTGTGAGGCTAAGTCAAAAGTCCTTTAAAAGTGGGTGAGACAAATCCAAAAGTCCCAAGAGAGATGGATGAGGCTAGACCAATACCCTTGAGAGCTTATGTTTACTATGTATGAGTTTATATGACAAGGGAAATGCTTTTTGTATGCTCACTAGTAGCTTGTGTAATATCCAGTTCTCTGAAAATCAGAGAAAATGTGAGAAACATAACGTATGGTTTCTCCATAAACAAACGAAACTCACTAAATACAAAAGGAAGTCTCCCGAAATGACTTAGTTAAGGTCCCAAAAAATTTGGGAAGCATTCTATACTCCTAAAAATGAGACTTTCAAGCTTAGACGAAAAGAAAAACGAAGTTAGAATGAAGAAACAATTTCTTACGAAAAGCTTAAGAAACGTAATGCCATTTTCATAATTTTAAATAAATTTTGGAATTCACACAGGAGGACTTTTTAAATGAAAGTTTTGAGTTCTTCAGGGTTCTCAGAGGCCCTGTGTAACACCATAATATATTAATTCCAATGAGTTTTTGCTTAGATTTGATTTCATATGATTTCTAAAGAAAAAGAGCAAACTGTAGCATTTCTATGCTATTTATCAGGGTTTAAGTCGTCATATTTTGCCTCGTGGGTCCTGTGAATCCCTCAATCACATAATCTACTCAAAATCCATTTATACAACTCATACATAGCCTTAAACAACCCATAAACCACGGATATGTAGCCAAAAATCAAGAAAATGCAATTTCTCAAATGAGCTCAAAAGTCAGATTTTTGGCTCTAAATTTAGAAAATCATAACTAATTCTAGAAAAATGAACATCACGTAAACCATAGCTTTCTGGAAATTTTTGGGTATTAACTTTACAGTAAAAATAATTAACAACCACAATCTCAACATTTGGACCATGTTTGACATCGAAAAAGAGACAGAGGTCCGGCTGTCCCTGGTACTGATACAACTTGCTATCATGAAATTCAAAAACTTATAACTAATTATAAAAAAATCCAATCTAGGAAAACTATACTAATTTGGAAGCTATAGATGTTAAATAGAGGATAAAAATAAGATTAGACATTTTAGTAGCCTTTGGACCTCAAAAACTGATAGAATAATAACAAAGGTCGTATGGCTTCCCTGATGCTGACACAGAACTTCAGAAAGATATTTCTCCTGTTATAGACCTCAAATTGAGGTTCTTCCAATTGGTATAGCTCACTGTAGATGTCTAGTTTATGTCCATAAAATTTCATGATAATTGGACACCATTTGGTCTATGAATGAAATAGATTCATTTTTAGACTAGTTGCATAATATAATAAGCAAAACCAAAAAATTCTCTAACTTCAACAATTCACCAAATATTCCCTAGACCTTTGCATATTAACTTCTTTAGCTTCCCAAGAATCTCTCAACAAGCTCTAGAGGCATGCCAAATTTCATATCAAGAAGAGCTCATTTAGTCATAATTTGATAAAGCTCACATCTTTGGCAGTTTTGACACCATACATGGTTCAAAATGGGGGTAAAGGGTCTCCTACATGCCCTAGCACCTCTTGGGTAAGTTTTAAAGTATAAACACAATATATATAAATTGCCCAAGTGGTCTAAACTAATACACATCTCAAACTCACTATGCTATAGGCAAAAGTACACTACTATATACAAGCCACAAAAGAGCCAAATCTTATGTTTTCATTACTTTTGCTCTATACATAGTTCATACATCATTTATACATATTTCTCCACTTGCTCAAATATTTATATCTCAAAAAGAATGTGTATACATGAGCACTTTGGCTTTCCTATACATCAAACCATGCAAAAGTGGGCAAAAAGGGTTAAAAAGGACCATCTATACCTCCTAGCCTCCATTTTTAGGCTCTTGAGCTCCACCTAGACCATATGAGATAGGAGAGGGAAGGGGATGAGATTCATGGAATCTCAATAGCTTATACACTCATTCAAGGAAGCAATCAAGGTATATAAATAAGTTAAAGCATGCAAGTAGACATCTAACCATTCACAATCATACAACACATGATTTACATGCCATGAATATCATATCAATGCCAAGAATGAGCTCTAGGGACTTTTGGTCTAGCCTCACCCTATTTTAAGGACTTTTGGATGGTCTCAACCTTAGTTTAGGGACTTTTGGATAGCCTCACCCTTGGTTTAGGGACTTTTGACTTGGCTTCACTCATCCAGGAGACTTTTACCCTTGTTTCACCCATCCTTAGGGACTTTTGGCTCTACCTCATCCATCACAAGGGACTTTTGGCATTACCTCACCCGAACAATTTTCATAACCCACAACATAAGCATATTGGTACCAATGCATCAAGGTAATAACATATGGCATGTCTCATAAAACAAGTACATACACAAGTATACAATGACTATATACATCTAAGAATGTAACAAAAAAGAGTGGAGAGCTACCTTATAAGCCAACACATGCCTTCCCTTTTGATTTCTCTTTGTCTTTCTCAATTTCACATTCACAACTAGATGGAGCTGCTTCTCTTGAGCCTAGACACAACAAATAGCATGCAATTACTCTCTCATAACTCAAAGAAATACTCACAAGGCTAAGGGGTTCTTTATAAAAAAATATCCTACAAAGTATATAAGAACCACTAGTTTTCTCCCTCTAGAATTTCATTAACTCTTCTTCTATTTCCTTTGCATTTCTCAACTTATCACACTATAATTCAAGGGTTTTTGTGCTTATTCTAGGTCAAAACAGAGCTATCTACTCAATCACCTATGAAAAGGAAGCTTAGAAGGAGAAGAATAAAGGCAAGAAGAAGAAGTATGAAGATCTTTAAGGGTTCTTACCTTTCTTCCTTGCTTTCCTTCCTTCTCTCTTAGCTTCTCTTGGTTTCTCTCTCTCTCTCAAGCCTTTTTCTCTGTTTTGGATGAAGCTTAGGTCAGTTAAATGAAAAGGAAAGGATCTGGATGCTTTAAGAAGCAAAATTCTCTTTTTTCATGCTTTTTTGGACTAACCCTCGCTATAGCGAAAAATAACCCTCACTACAGCGAGCACATATCAGTCCCAGACCCCTGTTCTCACTACGACACGCACTATTGCAAGGAACCCCTTGGATTTTATATAGGATACTCGCACTCACTATAGCTAGAAGCATTCTCGCTATAGCGAACTGGTACATTCGCTATAGCTAGGTTATTTCTTGCTATAGCCAACAGACTTAGAAAAATTTTAGGATCTTAGAAATTTCAGCACTTTTTGGTCATTACACCCTGAAATCCATGGGAAGGCTCGGGACAGTTAAATCCCCTCTGGTGGATGTTTTTCAATGTCAACTAACCCAAACTTTGACTAATTCATTCGGGAAGGTTTTAACTTCAATTTGAGTGATTCCAAAGGCATTTTACTAAATTAGGAACCTAAATTTTATAATGGAAAAGATGGTTCTAAAAAAGGAGCTAAAATGAAGGAGAAACAAAAATGCCAAGAACGAAGGGCAAAATGAAAATTTTTGAAAAGTATAACTTACTCCTACCTATATATATGATGCACCCTTCTTCTTCCTTCATTATGCACGACCATGTTCTGCCTAAAACTAGAGGAAAACCTTAAGGGATAAGGCGCATAAGAGAAGGAATAAAAGGAGGAGAAATTCAAGGTAGAAAGTAGAAATTGAGGGGAAAATTCAGATTTGAAGAGAGGAACTCAAAGAACACAAGATTCAAGTGAGAAAAAGCAAGAAAATAAGGTAATTTCTTTTTCTATGGTTGTCATCTTTGGTTCCCTTCTCTACCATTTCGCCCCACTTGAGAAAACCATAGGAGGAGATCATTTTTAGGCAGAACCAAGCATGAATCTAAGGAAAAAAGGTGTGGAGATTAAGAATATGCAAAAAGAATTATCAAAAAATTATTAGATTTTAAGATGCAAATTCTAGGTTTTGTGTGCACCTTCCAAAATTTAATTTCATATGATAATTTCTAGGCCTAATTAAGTGTTTAAATGAGCTCCTAAGATCCCTAAGATGCTCCCCACATGCTTCCTCCTTCAAGAAAATAAAGAGAATTCCAAGGAGGCCAAAAATGGGCTATGTCTCGGCCAAGCATAGATAGAGTAGCTAGGGAGAGTTTTTGTGTCATATATGATGAATGAATATGAGGAGAGGCCTTGGAAAAATTTAGAACTCATAAAAAGTGAGTTAGGGCTTTAGGTTCCATATTATAGCCTAAAGAAGCAACATAATGATAGGCTCTTTGTTTTATTTGTGTGATGACTCCAAGAGGCTTAAAAGGAGTCAATAATCATATTTGAAAGGAAAAAATGGAGCCTAGAATTTAATTGAAAGGTGTTGCTTCATTAAGTACATTTATGGACCACAATGGAGTTTATAGAGCAACCTAATATGTAAGCAAGTTGTGTGGCCTTAGAATGTATTTCATGAACTTAATTGACTTCCATAAATTGTATCTAGGCCAAGAGAAAACATCTCCACAAGTTTGTGGGTGTGGCCGAAGCAAATGAAGGAATTTCAAGAGAAAAAGTGTATGATTGTGTGCAAAGTAGCTCTCTCCACCTTCTCTCATGTATAGATGTGTATGTAGCTTGTCTTAGAATGTGTGTATGTGTATTTTTAAGCAAGGAAAAGTATGCTAGTATGATTTTATATGCCATGATTTCATGATGACATATTATATTTTCAAATGAATGTATGAAGTTTGTTTGAATTTATTTGAGTGTGAAAAGGCCAAGAACTCTTAACCATGGTGAGGATGAGCCAAGAACTCTTAACCATGGTGAGGATGAGCCAAGAACTCTTGAGATTGGTTGAGACATAGCAAAGAGTCTCTTAAAAGCAAAGTAGGCTCCCAAGAGTATGGTTGAGTCCAAGAATTTCTTAAAGAATGGGTGAGGCAAGTCCAAAATCTATGAGGAAAAGTGTGAGGCCAATCCAAACACTTGGTGAGCTCTTGAATGTCCTGTATGACTTGTTCACGTGCCAAATTTGCTTCTTGAATATTCATGACTTCCATGATATCCATGCATGCATTTTTAAGGTTTACTTTGCATATATTATGTATGATTGAATGGGAGATGAGCTATTGGGATTTTTTAAATCTCATTCCCTCCTTTCCAATGATCTCACATGCTAGGTGGACCAAGTGGACATAGTAATGGGAGCTAACCACCTTGATGAAAGGAGATTGACAATCAAATGCTTAAGTTTTGTCACTTTAAAACCATAATGGTGTCATATGATATAATCCTTTGATATATATGGTCTATGACCCCTTAGACATGTGTAATTATAATATTATGTGATGTGTAAATATATGGATATGATGTATGAACCCTAGAATAGAAATTAGATATGCAATGCCAAAGTATGCATTTTGGAAAGCTTGATGTAATGTGCATATTTATGGATGGAAAGGCCAAATGAGATGCATGGGATTTGGGACCATTTGGGTAGCTCACACAAGTCCTAATTGTGCTTTTAGACTTGTCCAAAAGGTGTCAAAACCAAAGGAAACCCCTTTGGCAATTTTGGTATCCCAAATGGAGCAAAAAATTACCATAATAGAATTCTATGTCATTTTTTGGCCAAATGAGTTATTCTTGGTCTAAGATTTGTCATGCAAGACCATTAAGAGCTTTTTGGGAAGTTAAAGACCATAATTTTTTGAGGTCTACAGAATATTTGATGAATTTTCAAAGTTGACAATTTTTCTAGTTTTGGTTTGCTGCACTATTCATTTGGTCTAAAAATGAATTCTATCACACAAGCCTCAAATGATGTCCAATTGTCATAAAATTTTATACAGAGAAACTAGACATTCACAATGACTCGTACCAACTAGAAGCACCTCAATTGAAGGTCTAGAGGGGGAGATATGAAGTTTTCAACATTCTGTCCAGTATTAGGAGTTTTGCCTGAGCTGAGTTACTGTTCTATTGAGTTTTGAGGTTTGGGCTACCTGAGCTAGTTTGAAAATATTTTTTCCCTCTAGCTAACATCCACAGCTTTCTAGATTGGTATCATTTGCATGGATTTTTTTTTTTTGGAATTAATTGGACATTTTCAAAGTTTGCTATAGAATTCTATAATAGTTCCAGAATGCAGTCTGACCTCTGGACCATTTTGGATGCCAAACATCCTTTGTGATAGATTTTATGGTTTAAAGATATTTTTATTGTGAAGTAGACATCCTTATCTTTCTTGAATGAAAAAGAATGCATGTTTTTTATTTTTCTAGAATTAGTTATGATTTTTCAAAGTTTGGACAGAAAAGAGGCAAAATCTGTCCAAAAATCAATACCCATATTTTATACTTCCTTTCTGTTTTCTTGAGTTGTGAGCCATATTTTATGATGCAATTGAGTTTTATACAAGTAATTAAATATGGGAATATTTAGTACAAGCTCACTCAGTTTACATGACACTAAATGGAATTTTTAAACACGACATAATTCAAAGGAATGTATTATTTGCAATGGATTTTCTTACTTCCTTCATGGAATATATCACATGAGCATGTAAATGTGATGGAAATGAGCTATAAATATATGGTGTTACAGCTTGAATGTCATGCATGCATTCTTTGACATGTATATGCATCCATTATGTATTTTTGAAAGGGTTAAGAGCTATTGGGATTCTTTGAATCTCACTCTTCCTCCACATATGTCTAATCATGTTTAGGTGAGCTAAGTGGACCAAGGAATGGAAGGCAACAACCTTGAGAATCTAGACTTTGACAAAGGGATAGAGAAACGTGCTTTATATTTGCATTTTGATGTCAAGAATTGTAATCATGTAATGTATATATGATGTAGACCTTTAAGCAAGTTCAAATTTATGTATAGATGATGTATGTAACCATTTTGGAACCAAATGAATGGATGCATGAGTTTTTGTCACCCGTATGCTATGATATGCATATGTGTAATTGCAAGTGGTAAGGTGGGAATGAGCTCCACGATAATTTGCATCATTTAGAATGCATTTACATGTTGCATTTGTAACACCCCAAAGTTAATTAAGGTGATAATAATAGATTTAGACTAATTAAGAATAATTATTATAAAATAATTAGATAAGCTATATGAATGAAAATTTATAGAGAAATAAGTTATTAATATGGGTTTAAGATTTTTATTAGATTAAAGCTTAATTTGGGCCTAAAAATTAATTTGAGTAAGCCATGAATAAGGATTTATGAAGGTCCAATGATCTTAGGTGCAAGCCTAACTTCTTACCATAAGACTTGGGCCAAGAGAGATCACCTAATAATTACCCAATTTGATTTAGTGAAATAGAGGCCCACGACCCAATTCACATAAGCCCTTATAGTTGGCCCAACACACATTATGCAGACCTAAATTGGATTGACTCTTGAAATTTGGCCTGACCCAACTACAACTCTGAAGCCCAACTTATGAGACTTAGCCCAACTAACACCAACCTTTGAACCCACTAGAATTTGGGCTTTAAGGTCAGCACACTTTATCTAAATTCAAAGTGTTTTGCAACCCACTTCACCAAACAAAAGCCCAATGACTAGAAATGAGCCTAAATAGACCTTGGGCTGATGGGTTAGCCCATTTCCCCCTAATAACCCTAAAGGGTCAGCAACCTCCCTCCCCATTTAGCAGAAAACACAAGAGGCAAGGGAGGAAATTTGGAGGTTTAAGGAAGGCTAGGGTTCTACCAACATTGCAGCTTCATTTTTTATTCCTAGAGGATGATTTAGCCAATGTGAGTTATATATAACTTGACCCTCTTATTCTCCTCTTCATCTTGGTCTAATTAGTTTCTGGTTTTGGACATTTTCATTTCCTTCTCAAATCTGAAACTTGGTGTTGGGTGATTCCTTGTAAGATTTTCAAAGTTTGGAGTTAGTGGAACCATGGGGTAAGTGTTTACTTTCATTTTGTGGTATAATCTTGCCTAGATTTCATGTTATAAGCTAACTTTGGTATATGGCTAATTCCATGTGCGAAAATCCAAGTTTTGAGGATAGCCCATGGTGTGTTCTTGGTAGTTAAGACTAACTTAGTTCATTTGACCTCTTGGATGTATAGGTAAGTGTTCCTCTTCTCTTGTGTGGTGTATATGTTGAATTCCTATATTTTAGATTGACTTTTGCTGCATGGTTTGTACATGTGCAAAAATAGAGTTATGGGGAGTGAATCATGATGAGTTTTGATGTATGGACCCTAAATTAGTGTAATGATCATTAGGAAGCTTGGGTAAAAAGCTTGAGTAAGAAGCTCTCAATGAACTCTTGTTAAGATTAATTATGGATAGGGAAATTCCTAATTAATGATAGTTAAATGATGATGATTTTGTTTATGTTAGGCCTAGTGTGCTTTGAATCATGATGGTAGCTAGAGGAAGAGTAATTGGTTTCATTAAGGTAACTGAGGTTATATTCCTAATTCCATTTATATGCTCATGTTAATCTGATCTTTGTTACACATACTTGATTTTGAAATGCTAAATGATTAGTTGACTACTTGAATTGTTATTGTGATTGGACCTTGTGAGTCCATGGTGGAGTTGTGGTGCAGCTGCCACCTATGCATGTACTTCGATCGAGCACTAGGTTGTGATCAGACCTCAGATGCATTGAGCCCTGGTTGTACTCATTAAGGAGTAGGTGCTGTGGACGGGCCTTTCCCGGTGTTATTGGCCATTAACATGTTATGTATGATTGTTGGTATGGGACAGTAGTCATTGGTAGCTCAACTAGTTCATTTGCAAGTTGAATTGATGATTTGGATATTGATGATATGAAGTTGTATTGTATTGATTAATCTGTACATATATATGAAATTTGCCTCTTGTTACTGAGATTGTATATCTCATCCTGATTGTGGGCTAACATTTTTAGGGACCGGACCTTTTAGTGACAAGGAAAAAATTAATGGAAGCTTATTATATAGTTTAGTAGTAGGTAGGTTTAGAAACCTTGTCAAATTATATTTCTATAACTAGACTACTAACTTTATGTAATTGCCGCATTGCATCATGAATTGCTAAGCATAAGGACTATAATCATTTGATACATCATATGTCAACTTAAAATAGTGATGTATGGAATTTCTAATAGGACTTATGTTTAAATGGAAATGTGAATAGTGTATGAACTCTTTGCTGTTATTAATCTATGAACTCACTGGTTTATGGTGGCTAGAAGGTTAAGGATCCATATTTGAGTTTTGAATGGGTAATGATAAATATGTTAGGTAGATTAGGTAAAAGAAAGGCACTAAATCTTCACAAACTAAGTTAAAGTGGCCTAGAGTGTTACTAGAGGAGGAATTAGAGGGCATGAGATGAAATCTTGAGAGTTATAAGAACAGAAGGGAATTGGCCATGGCCAACATTTAATTGGTCTCAACCAAATGGTGACAGAGAGGAATTCGCCACAGCCAACATTTAATTGGCCTCGGCCACATGTGGCAAAGTTGCTAGAGAAGAAAACAAAGAGCAATTGGTTGTGGCGAATAGTGAGGTTGGTCGTGGTTAAATCTGATAAGCAGGTTTGGGGGTGTTCTAAAGGATATTTGGCCACGGCGAAATGTACACAATTTGTGAGGGCGTAAAGAGTTGAACCCGAGAGTAATTGGTCACGGCATGAAGGAATTTAGCCACGGTGAAGGTGCTCAATTTCTCATATTCACCTAGAAATCTTAATTTCTTTTATGGTAATACTAAGGAATGATTTAGAAACACTTGTAGGAAGTTCTTATGAGTTGGAATTGATGGATGGAAGAATCAAAGGCTCTTTATTGATGACTAAATTTACTTGCACATTCGAATAATTGTGGTTGTCTAATTAATGACCCTAATAACATCAAGGTTCAAATTTCCTTATATATTTTTTTAATATAATTAGTTGTAATGACTTTTAACCTTGATTTATGATTATTAATTATGTCTTTAACCTTAATTATGATGATTAAAAGTTAGAGTCATTATAGCATTTATGCTTTTATACTTGCCCAAGTGATTGTGGAAAGTGAAGAAAAGCATTTAGTGCTACAATATCCCATTTTGGACTTCAAATTTGACTATTATGTGGGCTGAATCAAAGTATGACCAAATGGATAATTTTTTCCATGACATTTGGCTAACATGTAGGCCTCATCTACAGCTTTTTACAAATTCAAAGAGCACTCAATTTTGAGCTCTCAAAAATTTCTTATGATTTTTCAAAGTTAGCCAAATTATCCAGAAATGGTATGTGCACTATTCATATGGTCAGTTTATATTTCTATGTCACATATGGGTCAAATGAAGTCCAATACTCATAAAATTTTATAAGAATAAACTAGACATCATAATCTTTCCATAGGCACCAAGATCACCATATTTAGAGATTTGTTGAGGGAGAACCAAATTTTTGAAGTTACATGGTAGTACAAGTAATGCAGCTCGACATATGGTACTATTCCATTAATGTCTATAGGTTTAATGCCACTGCATTGGTTTGAAATTATTATTATCTAACATCTAGAGATTTCCAAAATGATATGGGTAGCTTGATTTCAATATTTCTAGAATTAGTTATGAATTTTCAAATTTCATATCAGAAATTTGGCTTGCCAACCCAAGACCAAACTCTGGTTTTTGGAATGTATGGCTCCAAACCCTTGATGCATGAGTTAAATGACGATGTTTATGATTTGAATGGATAGGAAATGACATGGGTGAGCTCACATGGCTCCTAAAGCCATGAATCATGAATATGGCCTTTTAATCATGCAACTTTCGAGGTATGAAAACATATGCTTCCTTGTAAATGTTGTCTAATATGCTATAAATAGATTGGGATAGACCACGAGACTGTTGTGTAAGGGCAAAGAGATTTAGGTTCTACATGTTGCATCCTTGACTCTTTTTTAGTTCAAGTTTGGCCTTAGGGATCTAGAAATAACTTTTTAAGGTTTCAAAATTTCCAAAATGCAAACAAAACCCTAGGTGACCTACTTTGCATTTTAAAGCTTCTTACTTGATTCTAATTGTAAAACCTTAATCTTCACCCTTCAAAACCCCTAATTCCATCACGGTTTCATTGAGTTCAAATCCTCTCCTCTTCCTTTCTCTTTTGGCCAAATTAGTGTAGGGCTAGGGTTTCATGCTCATAAAGTTTTTCCTAGCCCAAACTATATGCCACATGAAAGTGCTTCTAATGGATGTTATTTTTGTGGAATTAGTTTCCTTAAAAGAGCTTCTTCTTCCAAAGTTTTAGACACAAAGTTCACTCATTTAGGAAACCAAAAGCATAGAAAGAAAAAGGAGAAAGAGTAGGAAAGAGCTTGTATTAACATCATAAATAGATTTAACACATAAGCTTACCTATATAGAGCTTCCTTTCCCTTCCTTCCCTTCTACCTTGCCATGCCTCCAAGGGAGCTTCAATGACTAGTTTGGTTCGGCCAAATGAAGAAGAAAGGGCAGGGGTGGCTATTTATAAAAAGAACTAGGGTTTTATAACCTTTTCTAAATTCCAACTTTGCCTTTACTTTTTAATTTTGTAATTCAAGCTCATTTCAAATCCTTTTTAAAAATCTTCTTTCTGTAATAAAATTGAGGTTTTGTAATTTATTAAAAATGCTAAATTTCAAATTTATGGGATTCTGAACACTTTGAAACAATCTGGTCAAAGTTCATGTCCATTGATGACCTAAATCACACAACAAAAGAGTTTTAACCATTTTGACAGTTTTTATGATTTTCAGAGCCTCTAAAAACCCTAATGACATCAATTTTACCATTTAAATCCTCTTCCTTTAAATTTTTAAAATTTTGCTTGAAGTTATGATTTTGCTACTAAGATTTTGGTTCATTCTGTTTGGTCATTTTGGCTTTGGTTTTGGGCCACTCTCAGTTTCTTAAACTCATTTACAGATGTCTAATTAGCATTCTATGCTTAATTGGCCTTAATTGGTTTTCCTTTAGGGTCCTCATTTATCAAGATATTAGTTTCTATTTGACTTTCATAAAGCTAGATATTACAATGGTTACACACTATGAAGGATGAGGTGAATTTAATGGCTTCTACTTAAGTTTAGGATATTGTTCCGTTGCCTATCAATGCCAAGGCCATTGGTTGTAAAAGAGATATAATCCTAGGCTAGTAGATAAAAGATTAACTCAATAGAAAGGGATCGATTACATAGAGACTTTTTCTCCTATATCTAAGAAAGATTCTCTCCAAGTAATTTTGGCATTAGTTGCCCATTTTGACTTAAAATTGCATTAAATGGATGTGAAAATAGCTTTTCTCAATAGAGATCTAGAGGAAGAGGTCTATATAAAACAACTAGAGGCTTTTCCTCTAGTGAAGGTGTCATACTATAATAAGATAGCATAGCTTCTATATCACATTATGCTTATAACATTATTTTTCATATATTCAACACTTTGAGCAACAAAAATTATCGACATTAAAAGTCAAAATATTTCATTTTTACATACTTGCATTATTTCAACTTACCAATCTCAACTTTCATTCTTAATATACTTGTTCAATTAGAAAATGTCACAAAAAGGAGCATGGAATTTGGGTTTAAGGTCAAGCATCACATACTAACATAATTACATCATTCCATCATGGTTCCATAATTCTATCAAAACTTCAAAAATTCATATATTGAGTTAGAGAGTTCCAAATCATGCAAATGACGACATTCTAGAAAGCTCATGACATAAACTATGTGATGTAAAATTTTATATCAAAGCAAATTTGTTTAAGCTATAAAAATCTAATGGAATAGTACCATTGTCATATTTTCATGCATATACATGCCTGAAAGTTTGGAAATGCATATCTTGAACTATACAACTCCAAATTAAGTGATCTTAGTGGATATGGACAACTTATAGTATCAGTTATATTCTTGTAAAATTTCATGAGCACTAGAATTCATTTAGTCCCTCAAATATATAGAAAACCAGAACTGACCAAATGAATAGTGACAAGGCAAATCTGCATAATTCAGTCACCTTTGAAAATTATAAAAAAATTATAAAAAGCTCCAAAATTTGTGTTCTTTGAGTGTGTGAAAAGGTCTAAATAAGATCTAAATTCTTGCTATATATCATGCCAAAATTCATTCATTTGGTTTAGTTTTGATTCAAGGCCAAATTATGACTCAAAATGGTACCAAAGTGGCATCAAATGGTCCAAAATGACTTCTTACATAAGTGGTGACCATTTGAGTACATCCAAAACCTAAAATACAACATTTATAGCCATCTCATATAGCCCAAATCATCATGGAACTCAAAGCCACTCTCTCACTTGGCTTTATATACTCACTTTACATGCCACATACATGTCAAAAATCCATGTCTTATACGTATGCTTCCAAATATGGTACATTCATCATAATCTCATACATTTACACATGTGTAGGGGTTTACACCATATAATTTACATATATAATCATACTTTGACATTAATTACATAATATCCTAAATCATTGTCAAAGGAACATAGTTCAAGCTTCTTGGCCTCCATTCTTTACTCCTTAAGAACTCCCTAAACAAGGTTAGTCATAAATGGGGAAGAGTGAGATTTATAGAATCTCAATAACTTATTCACCCTTTCAAGTATACATATATGGCATGTTATCATGTCAAAGAAATCAAGCAAGCATCAAATCTTCCAAATATCATACATAATCACATTTTCAAAGTCATATGGATCCATTAAGGTAAAAAAACAAGCTCTAGGGACTTTTGGTCTAGCTTCACCTTATTATTTGAGACTTTTGGATTAGTCTCACCTACTTTGAGGGACTTTTGACTTAGCCTCACTTATTCTTGAGACTTTTGGCCTTGTCTCACCCTTGCCTAGGAATGTTTGGCTTCACCTTTCCTAATTCAAGGGACTTTTGGCATAACCTCACTTATCAAGAGCCATTACACATTCCAAATGCAATTCAAGAGGCATAATGATATCAACATCAAGCCAATAGCAATAGACATGTTACATGATTTAAACACATATACAAGCAATCAATGATAATCAAACAACTAAGATATGCATATAAGAATGGATGAAGAGCTATCTTTCTCAAGAAGCATAACTTTTCTTCCTTGGTTCCTTAGGTTCTCCTTTTGACCTCACACACACTTGGGAGACACTTGACTTGCTTAGGTTAGACACATCAAACAACACACAAAGGCATTGATGGAACCATCTCTAACCTCACATAAGTCTTACATAAGCTAATCCTAGCTTTATGCATCCATGTGGTTCCATATTATAGCATAATGAAACAACTCATACAATTCATTATTTTGGCTCTAATTTCTTACTCAATTTAAGTCATATGACTCCATTTAAGCTCATTAGAGTCATAATAAATTCAAATCAAATAGCCTAATACAAAGTTACTTTTTTATGCCTAATGCAACCCTAAATTTCTATATTTCAAAATATGGTTTCTTTGATATTTATTGTTTATATCTAGATTATTCATAACCTTATAATCAAGGAAAACTCTTCTTAGGTACTTGAAGTACACCTTGGCCGAGACATGTACCAAGAATGCCACCCATGGAATTTCGCTTGCTTTTCCAAGGAAATTGGCACATATATGAGTTCCTTAGCCTCTTATTAACTCAATCATACTCCTGCACAATCTAAAATATCATTTTAAGGCTTCAAATTTCCCTAAGTACAATCAAAACTCTAATTTCCATAACTCATTTTTCTATATCCCCTTTTTGAGTTCTAATTGTTCCATATGATTCTCCATGCTTCAAAACCCCATTGTCTATCAAGCTTAGATCAAAATCAAACCTCCTACATGGTCCTTTAGGTCTGGCTAAAATAGTGCATCTATGGAAGAATCAAGAAGAGTAATTTGTCTATGGTAAAGCATACCTTATTAGCTCCCTTACAAGATGAACTTTCTTAGCCTTCCAAGTTTTTCTACAAATTCTTTTTTCCCTCTACTAAACCAGCCATAAAACACCTCTTTTCAGAACTTTAAAACCATGAGAAGAGAGGAGAAAGAGGAGAAAAACTTTAGTGAAGGGAAGAGCATGAAAAAGTAATAAAATCTTACCCTTTATGCAGATTTTCTCCTTTCTTTTCTTCCTCCTTGGTGTGCCTCTTCAAAAAGCTTTTGGTTCTATTCTAAGGTAGATTAGAGTCCGTGGTTATGAGGAGAAGAGGTGGCATGCTGAAATAGAAGAAAGGAAAGGCTAATTATAACAAATTTTAAAATTCCAATTATGTCTCTAAACTTTGCTTTCTCTGTTTGAACTCATTTTAAATCATTTTTGAGAATCATCTTTTCCATTATAAAATTTAGATTCTCTAACTCATAAAATTATTTTGGTTTCACCCAAATTAGATTTAAAACCTAATTGAACTATCCGATCAAAATTTTAGTCAATTAATGACCTAAAATGTACACCGAAGAAGTTTTAGCCATTCTAGGAGTTCTTATGGTTTTTAAGGCCTCTAAGAACCCCAAGACACTTAATTTTTCATTTAAAATTTCCTCCTTTGAGTTTTCAAAAAATTGTCTAAAATTATAATTTTGCCACTGTGTTTCCCTTTTAATTTGGTTAATTGTTTTGACTTTGATGTTAGGCTATCATTGGCCTCTTACCCACATTTTTAGATGTTCTAATTACTATTCTAATCTTAATTAGCCTTAGTTTGCTTTGCTTTAGGGTGATTTTATCTCATTTTATCAAATTCAGTTCTATTTCTAGAAAGCCAATTATTACAAAAGGTGAGCATTTGGTTTGCAAGCTTAAAAAGTCTATATATAGATTCAAACAAGCCTCCGGTCAATGGTATTTAAAGTTTCATGATGTTATCTCTTCTTTTGGTTTTGAAGAGAATATCATGGATCATGTATATACCAAAAGGTAAGTGGGAGCAAAACTTATTTCCTTGTGCTTTGTATGGATGATATTCTACTTACAACCAATGATAAGGGGTTGCTATATGAGGTGAAGTGATTTCTCTCTAAAATTTTTGATATGAAAGATATGGTTGAGGCATTTTATGTCATTGGCATTAAGATCCATAGGGATAGATCCTATTATGCTTTAGGACTATCATAAGAAACCTATATTAATAAGGTATTAAAGAGGTTTCAGATGAAAGATTGTTCACCAAGTATAGCACCTATTATGAAAGGAGATAGGTTCAAGTTGAATTAATGTTTGAAAAAATAATTTAGAAAAGGAATAAATGCACAACGTTCTATGTGCTTCTGTTATGGGTAACCATATGTATGATTTGGTTTGTATTAGGCCTGGCATAGCTTTTGGTATTAGAATGTTAGGAAGATTTCATAGTAACCAAGGTATAGATCACTAGAGAGCTATAAAGAAAGTATTAAAGTACCTCAAGGGGACTAGAAATTACATGCTCATTTACAGACATATTGATAGCCTAGAGGTAGTTGGCTACTCAGATTTAGACTTTATTGGTTGTGTTGATTCTAAAAAATCAACTTTAGGTTACATATTCATGCTTGCTGGCAGAGTTGTTTCTTGGAGAAGTATGAAGTAGACTTTGATTGCTACTTATACCATGAAGGTTGAGTTCGTCTCTTGTTTCGAGGCTACCTCACATGGTGTGTGATTGATGAGTTTCATTTCTAGGCTTAAAATTGTAGATTCAATTTCTAAGCCATTGAGGATATTATACGACAATTTAGCTACTATTTTCTTAGCTAAGAATAATAAAAGCGAGAGCTAAAGTAAGCACATTGACATAAAGTATCTGGTCATATGAGAACATGTTAAAGAACAAAAAAAGTAGTTATCGAACATGTGAACACTAAATTGATGATAGTTGATCCTTTAACAAAAGGCATGCCACCATTTAGTTTTAAGGATTATGTTTTAAGAATGGGAATTGATTCCCTCTTATAAGTTTGATGTAATTTATACCATTTGTAATAAAACTCATATTATATTATATTATTTTCTCATTTTGGTGTACACATTTTTGCTTAAGATAATGAAACTTCATTGGACCTAGAATAAACATAAGGTTTATTCATTAAATGGAAGGACAGAACACACTGTGATATGTGGATCTAAATACTCATTCTTAGATGAATTGTTGCCTTCATCCATGTGTTCTAATTCTTCATATGAGCGAAAGATTTCATGTATATGGACCAAGTGGGAGAATGTAATGTTGCTCTTTCCATTGTTTTATTCTTTCATTTACTTTTTTTTTTTTGGCAACATTCATAAGTAGTCCATCATGACTATTCACAGTAGTAACTATTCATGGCGGTAATGGTTTTGTCCGTTGCCCTTTCTACATCCTGATGGGGACATTAGAGAATTGGAGCTCTATAAATTGAAGAGGTGCTGGGTCCCTAAGTTCAAAGCTAAGAGAAACTCCCACACCATCTAGAATAGCACTAGAACATAGAAGATTTTTGGCATCAAATATTCAAAAATATTTATGACAATGACAAAAGGTAAGTGTTACTTCCATTTAGCACTCATAAACATGTTGTTAGTTTCCTACATGGAGATGATAGCCTAAACTTATTAGCCTTTCCCCTTTGAGAAACACAACCATCTCGTGCCACAAGGAGAGTCTCTCGTGAAAAGTGAGAAGAAATGAGATTAAAATATCATAAAAACTTCCTCCACTGAGCTTGTATGAAGTAAGGTTGATATAATACAGCTCAATGCCTGGACACTTTGCACCCACTAAGCACATACATTATAACCTATGTAATCATTACACACGCAAAATGGCTTCATATTATTGCCCGAAGTTTATTATAAATAGGCTCAAATAGATTATTTAAAGAAAATATTTTACTTAATAATAATAATAATAATAATAACTATTTAATTGAAATAAGTTTAAAAGAATGAAAAATTTATTCTAATATAAAATGAAGTAATATATCCTAACTATTATTCTAATTTAATCAATAGCTAGTTATGTATATATAGAGAAAAAATCCAAATAAAGCTAAATGGGTGCTTTAACTTATCTGACCCCATGCGTAAACCGTGCGGTAGTAGATATTATATAATTAAATATTATAGAATATCATGCGAATCAACAATAGGATCTCCATCCTGCGCAAAACGTATCCTGGGAGTTTCTTTTGAATTATCTCAATTTAATTTGAATAATTTAAATTTTAATCTTTTTATAAATTTTAATATTTTTTATTTTTTAAAAGACACAATATATAGAATAAAAATAATTTTTTCATTAAGAACTTATATACACTCCAAATCAATTGCAATTGATAATCTGGACACCCATATAACACTACATGATATGATCTCTTCCCTTGTGAATTAAGACACCACACCCACACATTACAAAAACAAAAACAAAAACAAAAACAAAACAAAACAAAAGCCTTCACTATGGTCTTTGTTTTTTTTTTTTTTTGGGTTTTATAACACCCTGAAATTAATTAAAAATAATTATGATGAATTAAAGAATTAATATGGGAGATTTTGAGAGATTAAGGAAAATAAGGATTTTTAAAGAAATATATTTATTTTAAACATTTTAAGACAATAACCATTTTTTGTCATTGTTATGTAAAAATATATTAATTATGGTTATAAGTATAATTAGTAAAATTAATTAAGGGAATATGGACATTTAATTTGTGTAACACCATAACTTTCTAGCCTGTCTTATGCAAATTCTATGCCTCATGCCACGCACTTCTCAAGGATTATAAAAAAATGACATATAAAATAATAAGTTTTTATACGTTGCGTTATGCATAAATTTTTTTTTTTGGAGTCATATGGGCCACATGAACTCATGTATTATATTCTCATATTTAATTACATAGATATAACTTATTTCCATCACCAAAATTGGCCTAGAGCTCGTGCATGGCAAGGGGATACATAAAATTCATATATGCAATTTCAACTAGAATTTTCTCACTTTTGTCACAAAACTTTGGAAAATCATAACTAATTTTAGAAAAATCAAAATCATGCATTCTTTGCCATTTAGGAAGCTACACATGTTTACTTTATGCTAAAAATATGTCCAGACCATGGAACATAGTATAGAATACATTTGACATTCGAAAATGTACAGAAGTCTGGCTGACTATTGGTACTATTATAGGTTTCTGCTACAAATTTCAAAAATATCCAATTAATTCCCCAAAAATCCAATCCATATAAATGATACCAATCTAGAAATCTAAAATGTTAGCTAGAGGTAAAAAATAACTCCAGACCAGTTCAGGCACATCTAGGCATTGAAAACTAATCAAATAGTACTTGAGGTCAGTCTAGGTGCCTAATACTGGATAGAATCTTTAAAAATTCATATCTCCCTTTCTAGAAATCCAAATGAGATGCTTCTAGTTGTAACAATTCACTAGGAATGTCTAGTTTCTTTTTATAAAATTTCATAGCAATTGGACATCATTTGTCCCCTGAGTGATAGAAATCATTTTTGGACTAATATAAATAGTAACATGACCAAAATCAGAATTTTTTCCAACTTTGAAAATTTATCAAATATTCTATAGACCTCCAAAAATTCTATACTTTAGCTTCCCAAAAAGATCTCAATAAGCTCTAATTGCATGCCAAATCTCAGACCAAGAAGAGCTCATTTGGATAAAAAGTGGTATAGGTTTCCAATATGGTAAATTTTGCTCCATATTATATACCAATTGTGTCCAAATGGTCTTTCTTGGTCTTTGGCACCTCTTGGGCAAGTTTAAAAGCATGAATATGACTTGTATGAACTTCCCAAGTGGTCCCAAATCTCATTCATCTTATTTTGGCGATTTTACTTCCATATATACAATAATGCATTAAACCATTCAAGAGCCAAACTTGCCATTACATGACCAAGATGCATATTTCCATACATATAACCTTAAATCTCATGTATACATTGTACATTAGCATAATTATACATGCTCACAAGGTCATAGGTCATATACAACCATAGATTACAACATTTGCCACCTTGATGGCCTTAAAGAAGCAAATTTCATGCATTTCAATATCATACTCTCATCTCTCAAGAGGTTAACTTCTATCTCCTTGCTCTCTTGGTTCACCTAGCATATTAAATATTGGAGAGAAGGGAATGAGATTCAAGGAATCCCAATAGCTCATCTCCCTTTCAATCACACATAAAATATGCAATACAAGTCTTGAAAATGCATGTATAGACATATTAACATGTGTGAGCATTCAAGGAACATTCTTGGCATTTGAACAAGTCACACATAGCATATATAGGTTTGCCAAGTAAGTGGATTAGCCTCACCCATTCTTTTAAGAGGTTCTTGGACTCAACCTTGCTTTTGAGAGTCAACCTCACTTTTGGGAGATTCTTTGCTTTGTTTCAACCAATCTTAAGGGTTCTTGGCTCATCCTCACCATGGCTAAGGGTTATTGGCTTCACCACACTCAAGCAAACCCAAGCAAGCATCATAAACATCCCTTGAAAACATAATGCATCATCATGATACCATGGCATATAAAATCATGCTAAAATACTCTTCATGGCTTAAAACACTTATACACACATTCAAAGACAAGCCAAGGATACATTCATGCATGAGAGAAGGAGGAGTGAGCTACCTTGCTTGCATTTGCACACTTTTTTCTTAAGTCTTGAATCCTCTCCCTTGACCTCACACACCTAAGAAAGTGGAGATCATTTCTCTTATCCTAAACACAATTCATGGAAGCCAATTAGGTTCATGGAGTTAATTCTAAGGCCACACATCTTCCTTAAACACCAACTTGATCTATAAACCCCTTTATGCTTCCAAGAATACACCTAATGAAGCAACATCCATCAAATGAGTTCTAAGCTCCATTCTTTCCTTTCATATATGATTCTTGATTCATTTTAAGCCTCTTAGAGTCATCACACAATTAAAATAAAGAGTCTAACTACATGTTACTTCTTTAGGTCATATTATGGAACATATAAGGCCATCTCACTATCTATAGTTTCTAAAAATTTTCTAAGGCTTCCTCTCATACTTTCCCATCACACATAATACAAAGCTAAGCTTGGAAGGAATTAAAACACTTGCTAGGTGCATGAACTCTCCTTGGCCAAAGTTATGCTTCCATATGGCACCAATAGAATTATTTTAATCTCTTTGATGGGAGAAGCATGTGGGAGGCTCTCTTGGTGTCTTAGGAACTCATATATACTCTTAGACAACTTAAATTACTACTAGGAAGCTTCATCTTAGCCTAGGTGCAACCAAATTCCTAAATTCCATAACTTGCATTCTCAAGCTCCCTTTTCAATTCTAGTTGTATATTCTTAATCCTCACATTCCATAACCTTTGGTTCCATCAAGAACACATAAAGAAAAACTCTCCTCCTCACTTTCTCTCTTTAGACCTGAGCTTAAATGGCTTGGAAACATAAGATTTTATAAGTGTTTCAAGTGAAGTCTTACCATAAAACAAAGCTCTCTTCGCGTAGATTATTTTCCACCGATTGATTTCTTGAAAATAGTTTCTTTTTGTCTTGGGTTAGACCTGAATCTTCAAGTTTTCAAGAAAAGAAAACCACCATTAAAGAGCTCTTAGAGAGAGTAACAACTTTCCTAACTGACGCAGGATGAAACAGGGTCGTTTACTTACCCAAACGAAAGCTTAAACTTCTTCTCTCTCTCCCTTCTTAATGTCATGCCATTGCTGCCCCTTTTTCTGCAAATAGAAGTTTGGAGAAGGTGATGAGGTGTAATCTTACTTAAGAAGCCTCTTTTACAATTTTTCAAAATAATCATTTTGCTCCTATGCGCCTGTTTGCTCTGTTTAGGCTCATTTTAACTCTTTTTTTTTAGAATCGTCTTTTCCATCATAAAATTTAGGTTCCTAATTAAATAAAATTCTTGGAATTAATCAAATTGGAACTAAAACCTTCCTGAACAAATTAATCAAAGTTTGGGTCAACCGATGTTGAAAAATGTCCACCGAAGGGGTTTTTACTGTCTCAGGGCTTCCCATGATTTTTAAGGCCTCTGAAAATCCTAGAAAACTCAAGACTTTCATTAAAAAGCCCTCATATGAGAATTCCAAAATCTACTCAAAATGACGAAAATGCCCTTATGTTTCTTCAATCTTTCGTTATATTTTGTTTCTTCATTTTAACCCTATTTTTCCTTCCATCTGAGCCTAGGATTTTCATTTTTAAGAGTCTAGAATGCTTGTCAAAATTTTCAAGACCTTAAATAATTCATTTAAGGGGACTTCCTTTTGTATCTGGTGAATTTCGTTCATTTATAGAGAAATCGTACGTTACGTTTCTCGCATTTTCTCTCGTTTTTAGATAACCAGATGTTACAATTTAGGCCATATGATCATTTATGCCATAAGACAATTGTATAAGCCCACTTTTAATTTGTAAGAAGGTCTAATTTCATTTCTTAGAGGCCTAACTCTAATTTCATTAACTTAACTTTTACTCTCATGGCCCAATATATAGATTTCTAGACCCCATTGGATGATGGGCTTATGGATCAACCTATATGGCCTTAAAACCTTAAGGGTTCTGAAGCATACTAAAATTTAGAGGAAAAAACCCTTGGTGCTATAGAACATAAAAGCATTTTTGCATAAGAAGTGAGGAGGCTAGGGTTTTCTGCATTCTTCCTCCATTTCTTACTTCTAAAGGAGATTTAGCCAATATAATCTATATGAAACTTATTCCTCTTATTCTCTTTTACATTTTAGTTTGAATAGTTTTAGGTTTAGTGAATTTTTTATCATCACCCAAATTTAAAACTTGCTTTTTTGGTGGTTTCTTGTGGATTTTTGAAGTTTTGAGGTTAGGGGGATTGTTGGGTAAGTATCTTCTCCTCATTTTAACACATTCTCTACTAAATATTGGCCCTAATAGCTAACTTACCTAATGGGCTTTGATTTTGTGTGAAAATACCCAAATTTTAGAGTGAGAAATTGAAGTTTGTGGTGTGGGAAGACTCACATATGAATTTAAGTCTAGGTAAGTGATTTTGAGTAGTTCTTGGTACTAAGAATGAATAGGTAATTAATTTCTATAGTGAATAATGAGTTGGAAACTTGTTTTTGGCAATTTAAGACCTCTAGAGTGCAGGAATTTACTTTTGGCTTTAAAACATGACTCAACTAAATGAGGTAATGGGGGTCTCATTTAAATTCCTTGCTTATGTGCATTGTTAATATGATAATTGCTGCATAAATATGTTTTGCTATGTTAAATAATTGATTGGCTACATGATTGTTGTTATGGGCCATAAGTGTGTCCTTGGTGGAGCTATGGTGTGGCTGCCACTTATATATTATACTTTGATCAGGTATCAAGTTATGATCAGACTCATGAATACACTAAGCTCAGGTTGTGCTCAATAGGGAGTTGGCATCATGGACTAGCCTTTTCCTGTGTTATTTGCCATTAACATGATGTATGTGATTATTAATATAGGATATTAGTCATTGATAGTCTAACTAGTTCATTTATTGATTAGGATGACGCTTTCGGTAACTATGTTTAATATGCATTTATGCTAATTAAATTGTATATATGTTTGGAATTATCCCTTAGTTACTGAGATTCATATCTCACCTTGTTTCATAAGTTAACAATTTTAAGTGAAGGTTCTTTAGGTAAGGAAAAAAGGAAGCAAGTGGATGAGCATCCCTAATTGAGGCCTTGTGTAACATCCAATTCTCTGAAAACAAGAGAAAACGTGAGAAATGTAACGTACGATTTCTCTGTAAATGAACGAAACTTACCAGATACAAAAGGAAGTCCCTTGAAATGATATAGTTAAGGTCTCAAAAAATTTGAGAAACATTTTAGACTCTTAAAAATGAGAATCCTAGCCTTAGATGGAAGGACAAACGTAGCTAGAATGAAGAAACAATTTTCCTGAGAAACTTACAAAACATAATGGCATTTTTGTAATTTTGAGTAAATTTTGGAATTCACACAAGAGGGTTTTTTAAATGAAAATTTTAAGTTCTCTAAGGTTCTCAGAGGCTCTGAAAACCATGGGAAGCCCTAGGACAGTTAAATCCCCTCTGGTGGATGTTTTCTAATGTCAGTGTACTCAAACTTTAACAAATTCGTTCGGGAAGGTTTTACCTCTGATTTGAATAATTCCAAAGGAATTTTACTAAATTAGGAACCTAAATTTTATAATGGAAAAGACAGTTCTCAAAAAGGAGCTAAAACGAATGAGAAACGATAATGTCAAGAACGAAGGGTAAAATAGGAATTTTTGAAAAAGCCATTCTCCTCCGCCTATATATATGAGGTGCCCCACCCTCCCATTCATTTAGTCTCATATTGTTCTACCCTAAACCAGAGGAAAAACCCTAGGACAGTGGCACACCAAAGGAAGAAGAAGGAGAAGAAAAATCAAGGCAAAAAGGTATGGTTTCTTGGTAGTTTTTCATGCTTTCTTTCATCTAAACCTCCTCTCCTCGATTCTCCTTTATTTCCTTTGATTAAAATGAAGTTTATAAATTGGTTTTAAGGGAGAAACTTAGGGGGCAATTCGGATTTGAAGAGAGGAGCCTAGAGAAAGCAAGATTCAAGTGAGAAAAAGCAAGAAAACAAGGTAATTTCTTCTTCCATGGTTGATATCCTTTCTTCCCCTTCTCCACCATTTCGCCCTACTTGAGAAGACCTAAAAGGATCTGATTTTAGGCAAAACCAAGGATAATTCTAAGGAAGAAAGGTGTGGAGATTAAGAATATGCAAAGAGAATTAACAAATAACTATGGAAATTCAAGATGTAAAGTCTAGGGTTTTATATGTTCCTTGCAAAATCTGATTTGATACCTTGATTCCTATTTCTAAATGAGAGTTTAATTGAGCTCCTAAGATCCTTAGAAGTCTCCCCATGTGCTTCTCCCCTTAAGAAAACAAAGCAAGCTCCATGGAAGCCAAAACCTTCCATAGCCTCAGTCTAAAGGGGTTTATGTAGCTAGGGAGAGTTTTAAATTTTTCTAAACCCATTTTTGAGTCTTATATGATGAATAAATATGAGAGGAAGCCTTGGGAAAAAAATTAGAAAGCATAGAAAGTGAGATGGTGCCTTATGTTCCATAATATGACCTAAAGAAGCAACATGTAGTTAGGCTCTTGGTTTTAATTGTATGATGACTCCAAGAGGCTTAAAAGGAGTCAAGAATCATATTTAAAAGAAAAAATGGAGCCTAGAATTTATTTGAGGGGTGTTGCTTCATTAGGTGCAATTATGGAACCATATGAGGTTTATAGATCTACCTAGTGTCTAAGCAAGTTGTGTGGCCTTAGAATTAATTCCATGAACCTAATTGGCTTCTATAAATTATGTTTAGGCCAAGAGAAATCATTCTCACACTTTTGTGTGTGTGTGTGGTCGAAAGAGGAAGCTTGGATTTAAGAAAAAAAGTGTGTAATTGTATCCAAGGTAGCTCACTCCTCCTTCTCTCATGCATGATTATTTGCTTTACTTGTCTTTGAATGTGTGTATATGTATTTTAAGCCATGAAAAGTGTTTTAGCATGACTTTGATTCCATGGTGACATGATGTCACAACATGCTTTCATATGATGTTTATGATGTGTACTTAGGTTTACTTGAGTATGGTGAGGCTAAGAACCTTTAGCCATGGTGAGGATGAGCTAAGAACCCTTAAGATTAGTTAAGATAAAGTAAAAAGTCTCCAAAAAATGAGATAGACTCCCAATAGCATGGTTAAGTCTAAGAATCTCTTAAAGAGTAGATGAGGCAAATTCAATATCCACAAGCAACTGGGTCATTTGCTTGGCAAACCTTTGTATACTATGAATGACTTTCTCAAATGATGAGAATGCCTCTTGAATGTTTGCACACGTCAATATAACTATACATACATTTATGAGACTTGTTTGCATCCATTATATATGATTAAATGGGAGATGAGCTATTGGGATTCTTTGAATCTCATCCCCTCTTCTCCAATGTTCTAACATGCTAGGTGGACCAAAAGAGCAAGGTAATGGAAGCTGACCACCTTGAAGATGAGAAGATGATATTAAAGTGCTTGAATTTTACTACTTTAAGATCATACAATTGGCAAATGATATGACCAATGGATGTATATGTATTATTATGTTATGAATACATATAATTATGATAATATGTCATGTATAAATGGGAGAATGTATTATGTGATCACTAAAATGCAATATGAGCATGTTATGGCATTGTAGCTTCTTGATGATGTTATGGAATTGTGTATAAATGTGGGTGAGATGACCAAAATGAGATGCATGAGATTTGGGACCATTTGGGCAGCTCACACAAGTCCTATTTATGCTTTTAGGCTTGCCCAAAAGGTGCCAAACCCTAAGGAAAGCCATTTGGACATTTTGGTATCCTATATGGAGCCAAAATTGACCATAACGAAACCCTATGTCACTTTTTATCCAAATGAGCTCTTCCTAATTTGAGATTTGGCATGAAAATAGAGCTTTTTGAGATATTTTTAGGAAGCTAAAGAATAGAATTTTTAGAGGTCTAGAGAATATTTGATGAATTTTCAAAATCAAAAAATTTTCTAGTTTGGTCATGTTACTGTTCACTCAAGTCCGAAAATGAAATCTATGACATAGGGCTCAAATGATGTCAAATTTACATGAAATTTTATACATAGAAACTATACATTCCCAATGACTTATGCCAATTAGAAGCACCTCATTTGGATGTCTAGAAAGGGAGATATGAATTTTCAAAAAATCTATCCAGTATCAGGAACTCTAGCTGAACTCAGTTACTGTTTGATTGAATTTCGAGGTCTGGACATGCCTGAACTGGTCTGGAGTTATTTTTTTCCTCTAGCTAACATCCACATATTTTTATATTAGTATCATTTTCATGGATTGGATTTTTTTGGAAATAATTGAATATTTTTGAAGTTTGCTATAGAATTCTGTGACAACACCAGCGAATAGCCTAACCTCTAGACCTTTTCAAATGTTAAACACCTTCTATGATGGATTTTATGGTCTAAAAATATTTTTATCATGAAGTAGACATGTATAGCTTTCTAGAATGGCCAAGAATTCCTAATTTTTATTTTTATAGAATTAGTTATGATTTTCCAAATTTGTGATAGAAATATGAAAAATCTGATCGAAAATACATGTATGTATTTCATGCTTTCCTTTGAGTTCCACGAGATGTAGGCCACTTTCAATGATGGAAATGAGTTGTATTCATGTAATTAAATATGATAATATAATGTATGAGCTCACATGGTTCATGTGACACCAAATGAAATTTTATACACGCCGTAACGCTAAGAAATGCATTATTCAATAGTATTTTTCCTTGCCTCTTTGTGATATGAGGCATAGAGATAGTATGAAATAAGTTAGAAATATATGGTGTTACATCTTGTGTAGGCTCTCTATACTTGGATGTATTTAGACTTAGTTATATGTTATTCTTTTTATAACCAAACTTGTATAGCATCATGTTGCATTCATATTGCGAAGTGTAGGTGTTTTTGGATAATTATAACTATGGATTTATTCTCTTAGGAGATTAGCCTCTGATTTCTATAGATCCTAATGTAATGGCATTCAATTAAGTATTTCTAAAACTTATATACATGTATAGAGATGTTACTAATGGATATTGGTATAATTACTCTGGAATGTTTGATTTGGGTTCTATGCTTGAAATTTGAAATTTCTATTTGGGACTGATATAGGTGATATGGGAGTGCCATAGCCTAATTTGGTAATTGAGATTACTTGGCAAGCTAGAGAGTAGGAACTTATTAGGTTGGTCCATTAAAACTTGTGCAAAGTGATTTTGAGGACAATTAGTAGGGATCAACACAATGTTAGTAGTCACTTGAGGCTTCACATCCCTTCTTGCCATCATAAAGGCAAATTTTATTGATATGAATCAATCTATAGTTGCCTTAATCCAAACCTAGGTTCCTAAGTCATGGAAATTGATAAATTGCTAAGTACTAGGGGAATTTATTACACCAAGACCTTGTATTTTATCTTAAGAAGACCCTTGGTATCAATTGGAGAGAGATACAAGTGAGTAGAAATGAATTATGAGGAGTTAAGAACCAGAAAGGGATTGAGTGATGACCAAAACTACATAAGTCACAGTTAGAACTCTTACAAAACCAAGTAGTGCCACGGCACAAAGTGTTTTATTATGGCACAAATCGAAAATTATGCCTAATAAAGGTAACAGAACCTAAATGTGCCACAACATAGGTCTTTAGGCCATGGCATAACATAGGAAATTTTGGGAGAGCCAATCTAATAGCTCATCTTGTCATAGTGAAATTAGGAAATTTTGAATAGTAAGGTCCAAAGAGTAACCATGTTGTGGCACATAAAGCTTAAGTCGCAATGAGAGATGAGAAATTTTCACTTATAAGTTCCAGTAGCTAGTTAAGTTGTGGTATGAGTACTTTAGTTGTGGTGTAAGATTAAAAATTATGTTCTAAGATTCCAGAAACCAATTTGGCCATGTCAAAGTTGAAGTCATGACTTGAGTCTCCAAATCCCATTTTTGCTTAGAAACCTTGGGTTTCTCTATGATAATGACATGTATTGGCTTGTAAACTAATGTAAATGAGTTTTATGCCTCTCATAACTAAATGTAAATGGAATGGAGATCTTGTAAGATAATTTTAGTATCCTTTAGTCATGAATCTTCTTGCTTACTCATTTGGTGATTAGGAATAGTTAGAAAGTTTCAAAATTCCTTGAGTTCTTATCTGTTAAAGAACTATTGATAATGTTTAACCTTGAGCACTTGTTTTTGAGAGACCAATTAAGCTTAATTAATATGTTTAGAAGTTAAGGTTATTATAGGTTTGGCTGTGCTTTTAATTGTAGCTAGAAGGTTTAGCTATAGTTCTCAAAATCATAATTAAACTATGCATAGCAAAAGTCTTAATTACGCTTTTGAGGAACCACTACTACCCTATGGTGTAGCTACTTTTAAATAATCGTAGCTAAAATTTTATGTTAGTTGCAATTAAAGACAATATGGCTTTCCTTAGATAATTACCCTTTTGACTTAACTACGTTTAATTTAGGCATAGTTATAACTTTCATTAGCTGCTATTTACAAAACCACAATTGAAAATTCATAGCTAAGGTCTTATTTTTTAGTAGTGATGTAGTTTTAGCATTGAGAAATAGTATGATTACCTAGACACCTTATATAGACAGAAGGCATGATTTGGCTCTCTGAGCTCTTTACCTAAATAAGTGTCTTATTTCCTCCTCTTATAAAGAACATTTTGGAAGTAATATAAAGAGAGAAGAAAGAAAAAGAGAGTGAGGGGTGATGAAAGAAAAGAAAGGGGAGAGAGAGAGAGGGCTACAAAAGAGAAAGAAAAGGAAGGAAGAAAAGGATTCACATAAGTTCTTTAGGTAAGAACAAGCCCCTTTGCTAATCATATAGAATAGCTTGCTTATTTCAATCCTATTTCCTTCTTCATCATCTCACTCACTTTAAATTTTCTAGAAAATGGGTAAAATTGAGGATTCATGCATTTTAATTAGCTTTTTATAAGAATTTGAGGTCTATACATTATCCTAGACATGTTAAAAGGTGAGGAATGCATAGAATGGCATTTTAAAACTTGGAAATGGTGTTTTTATATAATAAAGGATCTCCACATGGGCCCAGTCTGTAACACCATAGTTTCTAGCTCACATCCATCATCATTTACATGCTCATGTGATATATAGTAAGAAGGAACTGAGAATTTTATTGAAAATAACACACTTTCTGCGCCACATCATGACTAAAAATTTCATTTGGTGTCATGTGGACTGTGTGAGCTCATGCTATACATTCTCATATTTAATTACATCATTACAACTCATTTGCATCACAAAAACATGCCTACAACCCATGGAAACCGAATTGGAAGGTGGAAAATGAGGTTTCATTCTCGGCCAAAATTGGCCTCCTTTCTAGGCAAATTTTAGAAAATCATAACTAAATCTAAAAAAATCAAAATCATGCAATATTTATCATTATGAAAATATTAGGATGTCTACTTCACACTAAAAATATTTCCAAGTCACAAAATTCATCACACAGGACGTTTGACATCCAAAACACTACAGAGGTCGCTAGCTTCTTGGGTTGTTGTCCAGTTTACTGATACAAATTTCTAAAATTCATAACTAATTCTCTAAAAATTGAAATCATACAAATTCAGTCATTATGGAAATCCACAAATGTTAACTTGATACTAAAAATAATTCCAAAATGAAACGGATACGTTTAGCTATCAGAAACCTATGGAACAGTAACTGAACTCCTGGGGTGCTACTGGTACTGACAGTTAACTTCAGACCTGCATAACTCTCTGTTAAGACCTCCAAATGAGGTGATCTTAGTGGCAACAGAAAGCTTATAACTTTTAGTTTATGAATATAAAATTTCACAAGCATTGGACATCATTTGGCTATCAGGTGACACAAAACACAAAACTACCAGTATGAACAATACCCATACCAGAATCCATGAAAAATTCCAACTTTGAAAATTCATCAAATATTCCCTAGACCTCTGAAAATTATGATCTTTAGCTTCCTAGAAATATCTCAATGAGACCTAATTGCATGACAAATTCCAGATCAAGACTAGCCATTTAGCTAAAAAGTGACATAGGATTCCATTATGGTCAATTTTGGCTTCATATTGAGCACCAAAATTGCCAAATGGATTTTCCTTGGTCTTGGAGCCCTTTGGGCAAGTCTAAAAGTATATTTAAGACTTGTGTGATCTACCTAAATGGTCCCAAACCTCATACATCTCATTTTGGCCATTCAACCCCCACTTATACACATATCCATCAAACTTTCAATTCTCATACTTTGGCATTAGATACTCAAAACATATGCTAGAGGTCATACATCATATTCATACATATAAACATCACATAATGAGGTATTTATACATGCCTCAAAGGTCATGGTACATTTACAACATCATATATTTTGTGAAGCCTCATTATAGGTTTAAAAAGAATGAAAGCTAGGCCTAGACTTGTCAATCTCCTTCTTTCATGGTTGTTGGCTCCTTTCACCATAACTCCTTAGTCCATCTAGCATGTTAGAGCATTGAAGAGGAGGGAGTGAGATTCAAAGAATCCCAATAGCTCATCTCCCATTCAATCATACATAATATGTGCAAGCAAGCTTTACCAATGCATGCATGGAGACAATAAAAGCCATGGACATTTTAGAAGCAAAGTTGGCATGTGAACAACTCATACAAATCATTCAAGAGCTCACTAAGTGTTTGTATTAGCCTCACACTTCTCCTTATGGGTTTTGGACTTGCCTCACCCATTTCTTGAGCACTTTGGACTCAACCATACTCTTGGGAGCCCACTTTGCTTTTGGAAGACTCTTTGTTTTGTCTCAACCAAGCTCAAGGGTTCTTGGCTCATCCTTACCAAAGGGAAGAGTTCTTGGCCTCTCCACACTCAAGCAAACTCATACAAACATCATGGATTCATTTAAAGCATAACATGGCATCAAGGATCATGACATGTAAAGGCATGCTAGCATACTTTTCAAAGCTTGAAAATACACATACACACATTCTAAAATAAGCTACACACACATCCATGCATGAGAGAAGGTGGAGAGAACTACCTTATATACAAACACACACTTTTTCCTTAGCTTTCAAGCCTCCTCTTTTAGCCACACACCCACAAGTTGGTGGAGATAGTTTCTCTTAACCTAGACACAAATTATGGGAGCCAAGTAAGTTCATGAAACAATTTCTAGGGCTATGCAACTTGCTTAAACCTTAAATTACTCTACAACCTCCATTATGGTTCATATTGGCACCTAATAAAGCAACACCCCTCAAATGATTTCTAGGCCTCATTCTTTACTCTCAAATATGATTCTTGACTCCTTTTAAGCCTCTTGGAGTCATCACATCCTTAAAACAAAGGGCCTAGTATTATGTTGCTTCTTTAGGTCAAAATATAGAACCTAAGGCACCAAATCAATTTCTAGGAGTTCTAAATTTTTTCCAAGGGTTCCTCCCACCTTTTACCATCATAATAAGACCCAAACCAAGGCTAAAACAAATGAAAATAGTCCCGAGCCCAATGGTTCTGTCTTGGCCGAATTGATGGAGGGAGGACGAGTCCATGGGCTTTTTGATTTTTCCTTGATGAGAGAGACACTTGGGAGGCTTCCTAGGGGTCTTAGAGACTCAAATAAACATTTACACATGCAAGAAAATTCATCAATTAAATTAGTTTTTATAAAGTGTCCAAGAGCTCTACACTTTTCTAACTTGATTTTCATTAGCTTTTCTTCCAATTTCCTTGCATCTACTAACTCCTCATGGTCTAAAACCGACAATTCCTTCTTATTTCTAGACAAAAAGCCTCCCCACAAGATGGTTATGTTCTGGCAGAACTCCACACACAAAGGGTAAGAAAAAGAAAGCAACCAAGATAGAAAAATCACCTTGATTCTAAGCTTTTCTCAAGAGCTCTCTTCCTTGCTTCAACCCTCTCCTTGAATTTTGAAATTTCCTCCTCAGTTCTAGGCTCAAAACAGAACCAAATATCTCACTAAATCCATAGGAAGAGAGGAGGAGAAGGGAAGAAGTTTAACAAGGCAAAGAGTAGGAAAAAGTGGCTAAAACTTATACTTTTCAAAGCTTCCTCTTCCTTCCTTGGCCTCCCCTCTTGTGTGCCACTCTCAGCCCTTCTTACTTCTGTTTTAACATGTGAGAGAGTGGGTGAGGAGATCTGAGCAAAGGAGGGGCATTTTTATAAGCTAGGGATTCATTTAAGCAACTTTTTAAATTTATAATTTAGTCTCTCTTCATAATTTTGTTCGTTTGGGCTCGTTTCAACTCCTTTTTGAAATCAATCTTTTCTATCATATTTCTTAGGCTCTTAATCATAATAATTGCCTTTGGAATCACTCAAAAAGGATCTAAAATCATTCTGAACCGTTCGGTCAAAGTTTTGGTCAATCGACAGCCGAAATCGCTCACCGGAGGGGTTTCAACTATTCTAAGGGTTCCCATAGCATTTAGGGCCTATAAGAACCCTATAAAGCTCAAATTTTTTGTTTAAAAAGCCCTCCTATGAGTTTTCCAAATTTTTCAAAAATTACAAAAATGCCCCTACTTCCCTCAGTAAATTTTCTGACCTCTTTTGGCTCTAGTTTTTGGGCATCTTAAACCTCAAATCCTTATTTTCTAATATTTACAATTTTATTATAATTTTATTTGGCCCCAATTCCTTCTATTTTGAGGACTTCCTTTTATATTTGACTCATTTCTGACGTTGACGGAGAAACTGAACATTGCGTTTCTCACGTTTACAGAGGGACCAGATGTTACATTTCTCCCCCCTTAAATAAATTTCGTCCTCGAAATTTAGGGGTACACATTCTCTTACTCTTTGATATTCTGGCTAATTGTTCCTTTCTTTCTCTTCTTCCTGGCTCCATATGTTTTTCTCTCTGGTTTTGCTTGTTTAAGTTTTCTCTCAGCCAGGGAATTTTCATTGCTAGCTCTTAATGAGGGCTCTACCATTATAGAGTACATGCTAGTTCCTCTCATAAGAGAAAGAAATTTTTGACTCTAGAAGCCTATCCAGGGAGAGCTTACTAATTACATCGGGTTAGTCTTAACCCGTCATAGGAGTTATCGTTCTTTTCAGTAGACTCGCTTACATATCTTGGGAGGTAACTTATTTCGTATCAAATCTCATGTACCATCTCCTAATGGCTTCTCATAAGGTCTCATCATCTTTTTCTAATCATTAGAGCCATTGGAGGTTTCTGTCTGTCTACTTATTTATTTACATATTCTGTCCACTTTTCATCTCCGCATTCTTCTTACTAGCTGATCCCATGATAATAATTCACATTTCTTTCTAGCATAGGCCTCACATCTTAGTTACTTACTGGGATTACAACTCCTTTGAGGAGTTTCTGCTTTGAATAATCTCAGTTTCTTATAGGTCGGGACTTTTCTCATTTTCTTTACTCACTTGTAGTGGCATTTTGTAGTCCCTCATTTCAACACTGAGAGGCCAAACTTGTATGTCTCATACTAGCATTGAAAAGCTACTACCACTGACTACTACTGGGCTCTGATGGGATGCTAGCTATTCTCGCAGTTTTGCTCACTAGAGACATACTGTACCATTTACCTTATATAAGAACTGCACCTGACCCCTTTCTAAATACATAAGCTATCATACGGGGATCTCTCTATCCCTCGGTCAAGGCTACTGTCTGCTAGGTAGTGGTTCATCTGGCTCTAACTTTGGAAAGCTTATTTCTTGCTTTCTTCATAAGAAGTCCCAAACCAAGGCTAAAACAAATTAAAACAGTCCCTAGCCCAATGGTTCTGTCTTGGCCGAATTGATGGAGGGAAGAGGAGTCCATGGGCTTTTTGATTTTTCCTTGATAGAAGAGACACTTGGGAGGCTTCTTAGGGGTCTTAGAGACTCAAATAAATATTTACACATGCAAGAAAATTCATGGATTAAATCAATTTTTATAAAGTGTCCAAGAGCTCTACACTTTTCTACCTTAATTTTCATTATCTTTTCTTCCAATTTCCTTGCATCTACTAACTCCTCATGGTCTAAAACCCACAATTCCTTCTTATTTCAGGACAAAAAGCCTCCCCCCAAGATGGTTCTGTTCTGGCAGAACTCCACACACAAAGGGCAAGAAAAAGGAAGCAACCAAGATAGAAAAATCACCTTGATTGCCTTAGGTTCCATATTTTGACCTAAAGAAGCAACATGATGCTAGGCCCTTTGTTTTAAGGATGTGATGACTCCAAGAGGCTTAAAAGGATTCAAGAATCATATTTGAGAGTAAAGAATGCGGTCTAGAAATCATTTGAGGGGTGTTGCTTCATTAAGTGCCAATATGAACCATAATGGAGGTTGTAGAGTAATCTAGGGTTTAAGCAAGTTGTATAGCCCTAGAAATTGTTTCACGAACTTACTTGGCTCCCATAATTTGTGTCTAGGCCAAGAGAAACTATCTCCACCAACTTGTGGGTGTGTGGCTAAAAGAGGACGCTTGAAAGCTAAGGAAAAAGTATGTGTTTGTATACAAGGTAGTTCTCTCCACCTTCTCTCATGCATGGATGTGTGTGTAGCTTGTTTTAGAATGTGTGTATGTGTATTTTCAAGCTTTGAAAGTATGCTATCATGCCTTTACATGTCATGATCCTTGATGCCATGTTATGTTTTAAATAAATCCATAATGTTTGTATGAGTTTGCTTGAGTGTGGAGAGGCCAAGAACTCTTCCCTTTGGTGAGGATGCACCAAGAACCCTTGAGCTTGGTTGAGACAAAGCAAAGAGTATCCCAAAAGCAAAGTGGGCTCCCAAGAGTATGGTTGAGTCTAAAGTGTTCAAGAAATGGGTGAGGCAAGTCCAAAACCCATAAGGAGAAGTGTAAGGCCAATCCAAACACTTAGTGAGCTCTTGAATGATTTGTATGAGTTGTTCACATGCCAACTTTGCTTCTAAAATGTCCATGGCTTTTATTGTTCCATGCATGCATTGGTAAAGCTTGCTTGCACATATTATGTATGATTGAATGGGAGATGAGCTATTGGGATTCTTTGAATCTCACTCCCTCCTTTCCAATGCTCTAACATGCTAGGTGGACCAAGGAGTTATGGTGAAGGGAGCCAACAACCATGAAAGAAGGAGATTGATAAGCCTAGGCCTAGCTTTCATTCTTTTTGAACCTATAATGAGGTTTCACAAAGTATATGATGTTGTAAATGTACCATGATCTTTGAGGCATGTATATATACCCCATTATGTGATGTTTATATGTATGAATATGATGCATGACTTTTAGCATATGTTTTGAGTAGCTAATGCTAAAGTATGAGAATTGAAAGTTTGATGGATATGTGTATAAGTGGGGGTTGAATAGCTAAAATGAGATGTATGAGGTTTGGGACCATTTGGGTAGCTCACACAAGTCTTAAATATACTTTTAGACTTGCCCAAAAGGCTCCAAGACCAAGGGAAATCTATTTGGCAATTTTGGTGTTCAATATGGAGCCAAAATTGACCATAACAGAATCCTATATCACTTTTTAGCTAAATGCAATAGTCTTGATCTGGAATTTGTCATGCAATTAGGTCTCATTGAGAGCTTTCTAGGAAGCTAAAGATCATAATTTTCGGAGGTCTAGGGAATATTTGATGAATTTTCAAAGTTGGAACTTTTCATGGATTCTGGTATGGGTACTGTTCATACTGGCAGTTTTGTGTTTTGTGTCACCCGATGGCCAAATGGTGTCCAATTCTTGTGAAATTTTATATTAATAAACTATAAGTCATAAGATTTCTATTACCACTGAGATCACCTCATTTGGAGGTCTGAGCAGAGAGTTATGCAGGTCTGAAGTTAACTGTCAGTACCAGTAGCGCCCCAGGAGTTCAGTTACTGTTCCATAGGTTCCTGATAGCTAAACGTATCCGTTTCATTCTTGAATTATTTTTAGTATTAAGTTAACATTTGTGGATTTCCAGAATGACCAAATTTGTATGATTTCAATTTTTATAGAATTAGTTATGAATTTTAGAAGTTTGTATCAATAAACTGGACAACAGCCCAGGAAGCCAGCGACCTCTGTAGCGTTTTGGATGTCAAACGTCCTGTGTGATGAATTTTGTGACTTGGACATATTTCTAGTGTGAAGTAGACATCCTAAGATTTTCATAATGACAAATATTGCATGATTTTGATTTTTTTAGATTTAGTTATGATTTAGTTATGATTTTCCAAAATTTGCCCAGAAAGGAGGCCAATTCTGGCCGAGAATGAAACCTCATTTTCCACCTTCCAATTCGGTTTCCATGGGTTGTAGGCATGTTTTTGTGATGCAAATGAGTTGTAATGATGTATGATGCAAATGAGTTGTAATGATGTAATTAAATATGAGAATGTATAGCATGAGCTCACACAGTCTACATGACACCAAATGAAATTTTTAGTCATGATGCGGCGCATAAAGTGTGTTATTTTCAATAAAATTCTCACTTCTTTCTTACTATATATCACCTGAGCATGTAAATGATGATGGATGTGAGTTAGAAACTATGGTGTTACATTTATTGGTATCAAAGCAAAGTTCCAGGCTCTCCTGAATTGGATTTGGTTTGAGGATGTTGTAATAGGGCTATGTAAAAGGCTTGAATGGATAGGTAAAGCCTTGTATGAGACATGTTGGGTGTGTGAGGATGGTTGTGGCTTTGTTCATAATGATAAAGTTATAGGATGGTTTTAGAGTAGTAGTGGACACCGGGAAAGAGTGGCCTCTAGTGTAGCTTGAGCAGGGTTGACGAATCCAACGGCTAGAGCTTGATGAGATATGATAGCTCGCCGGGATCAGTGGCAAGCCTTAGATATGAACGATGAGAATGATCTTGTTGATAGGAAGAGGCTTGCTAGAGAGAGTATGTGAGGCCTAATTCTCCCTGTTAGTCATACTCAGGCCATTCATAGATGTCCTGCTTAATGCAGAGAGAAGTAGCGATGCAGCGTGGCATAAGATGAGATTGCGGCTGCATAGGACCAGTTTAGAGGGGAAGTGAGAAAGAGAGTCACCCCTTAGCCACAACACCCAAATGTCTAGATAAATATTAGAGCCCGAAAGGTTAATCACCTCAGGCCAGAGATTGATAAGTAGTTATGCATGAATGAAGCGAGAGATAGAACCTTCTAGCTTGATGACAGATGGGATATAGAGGCAATGAAGCTCAGGTTGGTAGCTAAAGTTGAAGATCTAATCCCTTAAAAATAAGCCAATCAGAGGTCGTTAGCCGCGACCAATTAGTTGCTTAGCCGCGGCCAATTATTCCATACAAACAGCGAGGCTAATTAGCTGCGGCGAAGGGCACCATGAATGCCTTGTTGGTCACATTCAGGCCAACTTGAGAAGGGAGTTGATAAGGGGTTAGACAACCTACAACGAGCGAGAACCCTTAGTATAAGTAAGGAAAAAGGAGTAATAAATAGTCACGGAAAGTTAGTAAGAAATCCGTGGGCCTAATAGTTGAGACTGAAAAAGAACTCAACATAGAAAAAGTTAGACACAGGGATAATTAGGTTGTTGAGACCTGCCTATGAGGCGTTGACTCCAACCTAGGGTGCTACCCTGTGAGACATTGAATGATAGAATGCTAGTGTAGCCTTGAAATAATGTGAGATAAGGCTACCAGCGATGAGGTACATAATGGGTGGCCTAAAGGGGTGTACCTCATGGGTAACACCTAGAAGTAAGTATGAGTAGCCAGTAACCAAGGTTTAGAAGAGAATGAAGATAGTTAATAAGCTACAGGTCTAATAAGATAGATAGCCTAGGCTAAGCATAAGCTAAAGCCTAAGGGAGATGACCAGTAGCATCGTTCCAGGTGAGATATGTGAATGAAAGGCTCAGTAAAAGTTCTCCCTGGAGCGAAAAAGGAAAGATGAGACATCCTGATGTTGGGGAAACCACCCAATAGTGGTTAGTAAATTTCCCCAGATAGATCCCCTTGAGTCATAAAGGGTAGCGAGGCAGAGCTAGGAAACTAGCTACAGAAAAGATGCCCTCGCTTTAGTCATGATTAGATGAGTAAGCTAAGCTCAGAAAGATAAATAAATAGGGGTTAGATAATTGGTCAGACGAACTCCCTAATAGGAGAATAATATAGGGTTAAGGCACGTGAGTGATTAGAGCACCCAGTAGAGCATCAGCTTCTATAAGGTAGAATCTAGACATTGAGAGTATGCATTCTGGATTGAGTTAGCAGAACCCTAAAAATAGGATATTGTGCTCCTAGGGTAAAGCTAAAGAGGCTAAATAGAGAGAAAGCCTAGCTCTGATCCAAATATAGATGCAAGCTGAGACAAACAGTTAGTGCCTTAATACCCTCAGGGAAGCTCGAGAAAGCTAGAGACCGTCTAAGAAGGCGAGCCTCATCTTATGTAGAGAAAGAAGGTAAGCCTAGAGAAAGAATATAAGCCAAGAGCACTATAGAATGACATTTCTAAGATTTTATAAAATAGAATCTTCCTTACCAAGGGATGGTCTAGCTAAGAATAGAGCAAGAGTATGAGTAAAAAGTAGACCCCCTTGATGTTACAGAGAGTGATTAAGTGGAGGAATCCTGGGAAAATGTAGGTGCTCTTAAGTGTAAAGAAACCTGAACTGACAACAGAAACAGCTAGTAGTAGAATATCCTTTTACCTAAGTAAAAGGATAAGAAAGGTAGAAAGAGAAGGTATGACAATGTTAAAGCCGATGACATATTACATTGAGAATAGACATTCAGTTAATGTGCTTGAGTACTTAAGAAAGCACACTTGTCCTTAGCGTAGACACCCTTCTAGCATGATAACACCTGAAGAAAAATAGCTGGGTAATACAGAGAGATCTTGGGATAGAGTAGATAAAGAATCCTACTTTCCCTGAGCACTCTACGAGAATAGGGCTGATAGAAAAAGGTAAGAGAAAGGTACTTTAGAATATTGGGAAACTTGTAATAAACAGGCGATAATGGCCTTGAGCTCAATCATGAGGTGCATGTGTATTAGTGTTTGATGTTATGGTTTGCTTGCAACAATGGTCACATGATATTAGGCCTGATCAACCTAATAATAATGTGACTTAAGTGCATAGTAAATGATGACATCAATCACCAAAGTGTCCCGATAATCAAAAGGTATCTTAGTTAGCTAGATAACGAGATAAGTCAGAAAAGACAGGTAAATGAATTCCAATAATATCAGAATGGTAAAGAAAGCATGCAGAAAGGAATCCATAATAGAAAATGTTCAGATTCAGTATGCATAGCCCGAGTCCCTTATAGTATATGTAAATGAAATGAATAGGGACCAGTGTATAGCCTCTCTCCTGCCAGAGATTTTCATCACACTCAGGGTGTGAGATGCCCTAGTGCCAAGGCACTTAAAAATAGAACGTGGGCATAGTGAGAAACTGCAGGATAAGAGAGGAAGGCTAGAACGAGTATATGTAAAAGTAAGTAAGTCAATAGAGTAAGAAAAGAAAGCCCAAGTGAAAAAGGGGCCTGAAGTGGGAATCTAATAAGGAGCGATAAATGAAAATTAAAACACTTCATAGTATTAGTATGATGGGATCTTAGAGAATGAGATGACACATAACCCACTTCGCACGAAGAGCATGATGTACTTTCGAGTTTAGCCTCAGCTATTATGAGTAATGGTAACCGAACTTAGTGAGCATGTATTTTACTATCAGATAGAGTAGTCTTAAGCTTTGACGTCTCCCAGAGATGGATCGCAGTAGATCCCAGCATAGCACAGCAGGTTTTAGTAGACCCTAGCAGGGCTCTGAGAGATCGCAGTAGACCTAGGGGTCACAGTAGATCCCACAGAGTTACAGAGAGCCCTAGCCACAGCATGATAGATCTCTGGTAAAGATGATAGCCTGAGATAGTTTTACAGGGTAGTTAGCCTCAAAGACTAGTACAGTTTCAGCTAGCCTTTGTCTCAGAGACTACAGACCTCTTAAGTCTGGTAGACTGTTGCTACAGAGATATGAAGGCTTTACTCAGATAGTTAGACCACTGACTAGCTCTCTTTAAAAATGAGCATAGTATATGGGAACCCTTTCCTTGAATTTCAAAATTTCCCCCTCAGTTTTGTGCTCAAAACAGAACCAAAGATCTCACTAAATCCATAGGAAGAGATGAGGAAAGGAGGGGAAGAAGTTTAACAAGGCAAGGAGTAGGAAAAAGTGGCTAAAACTTACACTTTTCAAAGCTTCCTCTTCCTTCCTTGGCCTCCCCTCTTGTGCACCACTCTCAGCCTTTCTTACTTCTATTTTGACGTGTGAGAGAGTGGGTGAGGAGATCTGAGCAAAGGAAAGGGGTTTTTATAAGCTAGGGATTCATTTAAGCAACTTTTAAAATTTATAATTTAGTCCCTCTTCATAGTTTTGTTCGTTTGGGCTCGTTTCAACTCCTTTTTGAAATTAGTCTTTTCTATCATATTTCTTAGGCTCTTAATCATAATAATTGCCTTTGGAATCACTAAAAAAGGATCTAAAACCATTCCGAATCGTTCGGTTAAAGTTTTGGTCAACCAACAGCTGAAATTGCTCACCGGAGGGGTTTCAACTGTTCTAGGTTTTCCCATAGTATTTAGGGCCTCTAAGAACCCTATAAAGCTCAAATTTTTTGTTTAAAAAGCCCTCCTATGAGTTTTCCAAATTTTTCAAAAATTACAAAAATGCCCCTACTTCCCTCGATAAATTTTCTGACCTCTTTTGGCTCTGGTTTTTAGGCATCTTAAACCTCAAATTCTCATTTTCTAATATTTACAATTTTATTATAATTTTAGTTGGCCTAAATTCCTTCTATTTCGAGGACTTCCTTTTATATTTGGCCCATTTCTGACGTTTACGAAGAAACTGAACATTGCGTTTCTCATGTTTACAGAGGGACCGGATGTTACACAGTCATATTGCTCAACATAGGCCCATGTGTAGCAAAAATAGATAAGTAAATTTCAATACAGAAGAAATGGTGTTGTGACACCATGATCCCCACTCTATGGTGCTAGTCTAACAACCTCAATAGGTTGTTATGTGTCTTTATATTCAGTGCTATTATGGGTATTATTTTAATAATTTTAATTTTTCTGTGCCTAAGAATGTATGAAGGCTGAACCATATGATTTTTCTTTAGTTTTTCATGTGGTTTGATTCTTGTATGCATGAATCATATGGATTACCCTATTAAATTCTTACAGAACTTAAAGGTTATAAATCAAGTAAAGTTTCATATAATTCCTATGTAATGAATTATTTGAAGACTCATGCATGGATTATTTACACCAAAATATTCCTATGTATGGATGACTATGGCTTTGAAATATCTTGATCCTTATACATAGATGACTAAACCCTATACTATTTCCATACATAGATGACCTTTACTATGATATGGATTCTTAAGACACTGAAAATAATATGATAAAAGGAAGAGGGTTTCATTAGAATTTGTTTAAGGAACTATTGATTCCATAGATTAGATTTAAGAGCATACATATTGAGTAAGATTGGCATATTTGGTATCTTTACTAAATGATGTTAATAATAGATATTTATGGCTTGCTTTATGATCTTGTAATTATACCTAAAGTAATAATAGGTATTGACCATGAAATATGACCTGGATAACCTAGAATATGAAAGTTTAATGATATAATAAATACATGTGGCTATGTCATACATATCTGTATCTAGTTGTTAATTGCATGATATTTGTTGGATTATACACTAAAGACAAGTTTTCTACATGTAAAGGGAATTTAGGATAGAGATAAGATTCTCGAGGAATGGACTCTTGATCAGAGATGGTCATTGAAGATAGGACTTTATGAATTCTAAATTTTGCAATAAGTTTACAGAAGACAGAATTCTCAAGGGGTGAACTTCCAAGAAATTGTCTTCACTTAGTAAAGACACAATTTTTGTTTATATGAAAAGAAGTATATGATCGTTTTGAATTTTAAAGGTTAGAGTCCCTCATAGATTTAGTCCTATTCTCTTTATGACAAGGGGTAAAGAAAAGGTTATGATAGGTGGGTCACAAGAGGGTTAGAAAATTCTTCATGTGACTTTAGGTTTTAGGTTATGGTTTATAAATCCACTCTAAGGAATGCCCTAGCAATGTTCACACTTGTTCACTAAAGATGATGATTTTAGTGATTATAATAACTAAGGTGAACATTTTTCCTCCTTGATGATGTTGAAAACCTAAGTTTCACATTAAGTAATATTGGATGCTTAGTAGGTTACCTATGATTTTGAAAACCCAAGTCTATGTCAAGTATTATTAGATACTTGGTATGGGACTTAAGAATTAGTTTTCTTTATCTCCAATGCTTTCAAGACTGGATCATCTATATCTCCTTAAAGGGGTATGCATAATTATATGATATGATGATGTACTCATTGGAATAATATTTTATGTAAATCATAGTAAGATCTTACAAATGTAATGATGCAACATGACAAGAAGTACTAAGTTTATGCAATACTAAAAAATAATGAATTAAGCTTGTTATGATTAAGTTAAGATAATATTATTTAAGAAATGACTACAATTAATTTAGTTGGAATTAATTATATTGTACACAATATGAGTATAATTGTCTCTGAAAGCAATTATGTGGGAGATACTGTAATGTCTTTTGTCAAAACGACGGAAACAGATACATTTTCAAAGCAAGTCTCCTTAAATGAACTAGTTAAGGTCCCAAAAAATTTAAGTAGCATTCTAGACTCCTAAAAATAAGAATCTCAACTTAAATGGAAAGAAAAATGGAGCTAGAACAAAGAAACGAATTTTAATGAAATGTTGATGAAACGTAATGATATTTTCATAATTTTGAGCAAATTTTAGAATTTTCACAGTAGGACTTTTCAAATAAAAATTTTGAGTTGCCAAGGATTCTCAAAGGCCATAAAAACCATAGGAAGTCTTGATGCAGTTAAAACTCCTCCGGTGTACATTTTATGTTAGTTGACCCAAACTTTGACCATTTCGTTCGAGAAGGTTTTAGCTCCAATTTAAGTGATTCCAAAGACATTTTATAAAATTGGGAACCTAAATTTTATGATGGAAAAGACGGTTCTAAAAAATGAGTTAAAACGAAGCTAAAACAAAAATACCAACATATAAGGGTAAAATTGAAATTTTTAAAAGTTGGAAGCTTCTTGAACTCTCCTTATATTTTGTAACACCATAAATACTAGCTCATCGCTATCACATTTGCATACTCATATGATACATTCCATGAGAGGAAATAAGAAAATCCATTAAAATAATGCATTTCTTTGTGTTGCGTCGCATATAAAAATTTTCATTCGGTGTCACGTGGACTGTGTGAGCTCATACAACACATTCTCGTATTTAATTATATGAATACAACTCATTTGGATCATGAAATGTGGCTCCAACTCATGGAACTCGAAGGGAAGCTTAAAATATACATGCACATTTTCTAACAGAATTTGGCTCATTTTTGTCACAACTTTGAAAAATCATAGCTAAATCTAGAAAAATTGAAATCAGGCATTCTTAGCCATTATGGAATGATACAGATGTATAATTCATACTAAAAATACATTCAGACCATAACATTTATCACAGAGGAAGTTTGACAATCGAAATTGTCTAGAGGTCAAACTGCCCACTGGTGTTGTCACAGATTTCTGCAGCAAATTTCAAAAATGTCCAATTAATTCTAAACAAATCTAATCCATGAAAATGATACCAATATAGGAATTTGTGAATGTTAGCTAGAGGGAAAAAATAATTCCAGACCAGTTCAAGCACGTCTAGACCTTGAAATCCAATCAAACAATAACTGAGGTTGGGTGGAATTCCTAACACTGGACAGATTCTTTGAAAATTCATATCTCCCTCTCTAGATCTCTAAATGAGTTTCTTCTAGTTTGCATAAGTTACTGGGAATGTCTAATTTCTTTGTATAAAATTTCATGATAATTGGACATCACTTGGGCCCTGTGTAACATATTTCCTTTTCGAACCTAAGTGAACAGTGACATGACCAAAACCAAAAAAATTTTCAACTTTGAAAATTCATCAAATATTCTGTAGACCTCCAAAAATTATGTTCTTTATATTCCTCAAAAACTCTCAACAAGCTCTAATTTTATGCCAAATCTTAGATCAAGAAGAGCTCATGTGAATAAAAAGTGACATAGAGTTCTAAATTGGCAAGTTTTGGCTCCATATGGGATATCAAATTGTCCAAATGGCTTTCCTTGGGGTTTGGCATCTCTTAGGTAAGTCTAAAAGTATAATTAGGACTTTTGTAGGCTACCCAAATGGTCCCAAACTCTATGCATATCATTTTGGCCATTTCATCCACAGATATGCATAATTCTATAATGCCATTCATGAAGCCACATTGTCCATACATATCCAATTTACATTCTATCATTCACATAAACATTCTTTCATTTCTACATCATATATTATCATAAGTACATATGCTCCAAAGGTTATAGACTACATACAAGCATGGGTTACATCATTTGACATAAATATGGTCTTAAAGTAGCAAAATTCAAACACTTTGTTGTCAAACTCTTTCCTTCAAGATGGTTGGCTTCCATTACCTTGTCTACTCGGTTCACCTAGCATATTAGATCATTGAAGATGAGGGAATGAGATTCAAAGAATCCCAATAGCTCATCTCCCATTCAATTATACATAATGGATGCAAATAAGTCTCATAAATGCATGTATGGTCATGTTGACATGTCTAAATATTCAAGAAGCATTTTCATCATTTGAGAATGTCATACATAGCATACAAAGGCTTGCCAAGCAAGTGGATTGGCCTCACCCAATTTCTTATGGATATTGAACTTGCCTCACCCATTCTTTAAAAGGTTCTTAGGCTCAACCATACTTAGGAATCCATCTTGCTTTTGGGAGACTCTTTACTTTATCTTAACCAATCTCAAGGGTTCTTAGCTCATCCTCACCATGGCTAAGAGTTCTTGGCCTCACCACACTCAAGCAAATCCAAACACACATCAAAAACATCATATAAGAGCATATTGTAACATCATGATACCATGAAATTAAAGTCATGCTAAAACACTTTTCATGGCTTAAAAATACATATATATACATCCAAGACAAGCTAAGCACACATCCATGCATGAAAGAAGGTGGAGAGAGCTACCTTGCACACAATCACACACTTTTCCCTTTGGATTCAAGCTCCTCTTTCGGCCACACACACAAAAACTTGTGTAGATGCTTTCTCTTGGTCTAGACACAATTTATGGAAGTCAATTAGGTTTATGAAACAAATTCTAAGGCCACACAACTTGCTTAGACACTAGGTTGTTCTATAAACCCCATTATGATCCATAAATGCACCTAATGAAGCAACACCCCTCAAATAATTTCTAGGCTTCATTCTTTCCTTTCAAATATAATTCTTGACTCCTTTTAAGCCTCTTGGAGTCATCACACAATTAAAACAAAGAGCCTAACTACATGTTGCTTCTTTAGGTCATAATATGGAACCCAAAGCACTAACTCACTTTCTATGAGTTTTAAATTCTTCCCAAGGCCTCCCCTCATTTTCATTCATCATATATGACTAAAAAATGGGCTTATAGAAATTTAAAACTCTCCCTAGCTACACAAACTCCTTTAGGCTGAGGCTATGGAAGAAATGGGGCTTTTTGAAGTTTGGCTTGTTTTCTCAAGGGAGGGTGCATATGGGGAGCCTCTTAGGGATCTTAGTAACTCTTTTAAACCCTTAATTAGACCTAGGAATCATCATACAAAATCAAAATTTACAAGGTGCACTTGAAACCCTAGAATTTGCATTTTGAAATCTAATGGTTTTTTGCTAATTTTCTTTGCATATTCTTAATCTCCACACCCTTTTTCCTTAGAATCACCCTTGGTTGTGCCTAAAAATCAACTTCTATTAAGTTTTCTCAAGTGGGGCGAAATGGTGGAGAAAGGGAGCAAAGGGTAGCAACCATGGAAGAAGAAAATACCTTATTTTCATGTCTTTTCTCACTTGAATCTTGTGTTCTTTGAGCTTCTCTCTTCAAATCCGAATTTTTCCCTCAATTTCTCCTTTAAAATAGATCCATATACTTCATTATAATCATAGGAAATAAAGGAGAAGAGGTTTGGAAGAGAAAGAGCATGAAAAACTATGAAAATCCATACCTTTCTACCTTGAATTTCCCCTCCTTTTCTTCCTCCTCTTGTACGCCTCATCCCTTAGGGTTTTCCTCTGGTTTTGGGCAGAACATGGTCATGCATAATGAGGGGAGAAGAAGGGTTCATCATATGTATAGGTGGGAAGAAGTTACACTTTTCAAAAATTCCTATTTTGCCCTTTGCTCTTGGCATTTTTGTTTCTCCTTCGTTTTAGCTCCTTTTTGATAACCTTCTTTTCTATTATGAAATTTAGATTCCCAGTTTAGTAAAATATCTTTGGAATCACTCAAATCGGAGCTAAAACTTTCTCGAACGAATCTATCAAAGTTTAGGTACACTAACATTGAAAAACGTCCATCGGAAGGGCTTTAGCTGTCCCAGGGCTTTCCATGATTTTTAGGGCCTCTAAGAAACCTGAGGAACTCAAAACCTTCATTTAAAAAATCTTCCTATGTGAATTCCAAAATTTGCTTAAAATTACAAAAATGTCATTACGTTTCGTAAGTTTTTCATAAGAAATTGTTTCTTTATTCTAGCTCCATTTTTCTTTCCATCTGAGCCTAGGATTCTCATTTTTAGGAGTCTAGAATGCTTTCCAAATTTTTCAGGACCTTAACTACATCATCTTGGGGGACTTCCTTTTGTATCCGGTGAATTTCATTCGTTTACGGAGAAACCGTACGTTATGTTTCTCACGTTTTCTCTCATTTTCAGAAAATTAGATGTTACATATTTCACCCTCCTTCTCCCCTTTTCTAGACTGACTTAGCTTTTCCCTAAAAGTAGAGGAATAAGCCAGCTCTTAGGTGCACCAAGGGAGGACATTTTGAAGGGAGAAAAAGCTAAGAAAAGGTAGGAAACTTCATGGAATTTCAAGTTTTTTCTTTAGCAAGTTATTTTTTCTTCTTATCCTCTTTATTTTCATGGGTTTCATGATGTTTTTGGGTTTTTATGGAGGGTAGAATAGGGGTGGAATTTTTGGATTTGAGGAGAGGAGGCCAACGAAGGGAAGAATCATCCAAGAAATCAAGAAAAAACAAGGTAAATCTTCATTCCATAGCTATCTCTTATTCCCTTCTTCTCTTAGGTTCGGCCAACCTAGGGAACTCCAAGAGGGCATGGATTTTAGGTTGAATCTTAGGAAATTAAGTGTGGAGAATAAGAATATACAAGGAAAACAACAAACTAGCCATTAGATTTCAAGATAGAAAACCTAGGGTTTCAAGTGTCCTTTGTAAATTCTGAATTGATACAATGATTCCTAGGTCTAAATGAGTCTTTGGATGAGCTCCTAAGATCCCTAGATGGCTCCTTACATGCATCTTCCATTAAAGAAATAAAGGAAACTCCAAGGGTGCCAAGAAGAAGCCTAGCCTTGACCTAAGAGACTTGGAGTACCTAGGGGAAATTTTAATTTGTTTCAAATTTATTTTTGAGTCATAAATAATGGAAAAGGATGAGAAGAATCCTTGGAAAATTTTAAAAGTCATAAAGAGTAAGATGGTCTCATAGTTTTTATATCATGGCCTAAAGAAGTAACATCTAGTTAGGCTCCTTATTTTAATGGAGTCAAGAATCATAAATGAAAGGAAAGAATGGAGCCTAGAACTCAAATGATAGATGTTACTTCTTTAGGTGCATTTAGGAACCATAAATGAACTATAAAACAAAGTTAGAGTTCCAAGTAGATAGGTAGCTTTAAGAATGGTTCCAAGAGCATAATTGGTTTCTATTTTATGTATTTAGGCGAGAGAAATAAGCCTCACATCATTATGAGTGTGTGGCCGAGGAAGAGAGTGCAATTCTAAGGAGAAAAGTGTATAGTTGCAACAAAGGTAGCTCTTTCCTCTTTCTCTCATGCATGAATGTGTGATTACCTTGTCTTTGAATGTGTGTGTGTGTGTTTTAAGCCATGAAAAGTGTTCTAGCATATGCTTATATCCCATGGTACCATGATGTCATATTATGTTTTCAAATGATGCTTAGTATGTTTGCTTTGGTTTGCTTGAGTGTGGTGAAGCGAAGAACCTACTAGCCATGGTGAGGATGAGCCAAGAACCTTTAAAAATGGTTGAGACAAAGATTAGAGTCTCCTAAGAACAAGGCTTAGTTCAAGGCCTTTAAGAAAAAGGGTGAGGCAAGTCCAATAACCTTGAAGAGAATGGGTGAGGCTAATCCACTTACTTGGCAAGCTTATGTATGCTTTGTATGACTTGTTCAAATGCCAAGAATACTTTTTGAATGATCATACTTTCCATTATACTCATGCATGCATTTTTAAGACTTGAATTGCATTCTTTATGTATGATTGAAAGGGAAATGAGCTATTGGGATTCTTTAAATCTCATTCCCTCCTCTCTAATGTCTTAATATGCTAGGTGGACTAAATAAGCAAAGTAATGAAAACCACTAAGTTGAAAGATGAAAGATTAACAAAGGAATTGTTGTATTATTCATTTTGCAGCCATATGAGTGGCAAGTGTTATAATCCATCATTGTATATATTGTGTGACTTCATAAACACATGTAAATATGTATATGTATCATGTATGTATAAGATTTAATGTCATATGTATGATAGAGCACATTTTGGGTATGGAATGGCAAGACTTGATACATGCATCCTTAAGTATAGCTTGGGGTAAATGAGTGAGTTTTTTATTTTTGGGTTTATGCACCTTTGGGACAAGTTTAATAGGCCATTTTGGTGCTTTCACACGTACTCAAGTGGCCATGGTTGCCTTAGAAACTAAAATGGACCATTTGGACCCCTTATGAGACATAAAAGTGACCATTTTGTAACCCAATATCAAAATCTGACCAAATGAACGGTTTTGCTCATGAAATTTAGCATGCATATAGATCTCATCTAGAGCTTTCTGGAAATCAAAGATCAAATTATTTGGAGCTCTATAGAACTAATTATGGTTTTTCAAAATTGGCATTTTTCTGTTGTTTTGATGCAGACACTGTTCATTTGATCAGTTGCTTAGGCTATGTCATTTGAGGGTCAAATGATGTCCAATGCTCATGAAATATTACAAGCATAAACAGGCATGATAAGCTTTCCATGGCCACCAATATCACCCTAATTGGACATTTGAGCAAGGAGATATGAATTTTTGAAGTTGGAGAATACTACCAATAATGACAGGCAACCTCTGGTACTGTTCTATCAATTTCCAATCGCTATTAGTCCAGTTGTGATCTAGATTTATTTTTAGCATAAAGTAGATATCTGTAGCTTTCCAGAATAGTAAAGTATACTTGATTTTAATTTTTTTAGAATTAGTTATGATTTTTCAAATTTTATGTCAAAATTTTGGAATTCCTACCTGACGTTGCATCATTGATTTTCATGTGTACCATCTACTTGCATGAGTTCTAGGCCACTTTTTGAGATGGTTTTGAGTTGTGATTGTGTAATCAAATATGATAATGAGATGGGTGAGTCCATATGGTCCACGGGATATTGAATGAAAAATTTATGCTTGATGTAACACAATTTAATTGTATTTTTTTAATGGCTTTTCTTTGTGAATTTCATGTAATTCATGGAAATGAGCCTATAAATAGTATGAGATAAGCCTAAAAAATATAGTATTACAGATACTGATAAAGATGATTATATGTGATTTTCATAAATTGCTACATGACATTAAGTAGGATAAATTTAGCATCTAGTTTGTATGTGGAAATATGCCTAGAAATATATATACATATACATATACATATGTGTGTGTGTGTGTTTCTTTTGCTTGTATGCATCTCAATGTGTTTATATAAGTATGTTCTACTGCCTATAATTGGTATGCTATGATTTTTCTGCTATTCTAATATGCTATAAATAGGAGGGGAAATAAAAAGAATTTCTACACACATGGTAGCTAAACCATTACAAGTTTTCCAAAACTAATAATGTTCTTATTGAGAATACAAACTGCACTTGACAATGTTTTCAAATAGAGACCTTAATATTGTTAAACTTATGCTAATAGTAGACTAAAGTGCTAACAATAGACCAACCTTTCATTGTTGATAAGATAGTATTATAAAGATGTAAGAATCTTATTTATTGAATATTTGTAAATAGTAATTAAGAGACATTCATCTGTGTTTAGTTATATAGTTAAGAAATGCATTATGAACCATTATTGGGACCTTATTAATATTGCTTGTAATTTTATAAATAGTCAATGAATAGAATTAGTTATATGGCATACAAATAGTCCAAATTTTAAATAGGAATTGCAAAGATCAAATGAGAAAAATTTGTAATGCTCAAAATTTTGCTATTCTAATAAAGATTAGGAAACATAGTACCTTAATAGCTATAAGGTTACACCTTTGTGGCTAAATCCATTATATTAGAATATTCTTGTATGATCAGCATCTCTCTTAGGGCCACAGTTTATTTGTTTTACAACCATCCTTGTCATTTCAATTTCTAACAATTGTATGTTGTAATGTCCGATTTTCGTTAAATGACAGAAACGGACGCATTTTCAAAGCAAGTCCCCTGAAATTAATTAGTTAAGGTCCCAAAAAATTTGAGTAATATTTTAGACTCCTAAAAATGAGAATCCTAGCCTCAAATGGAAGGAAAATGGAGCTAGAATGAAGAAACAAATTTTAACAGAAATCTTACGAAATGTAATGGCATTTTTGTAATTTTGAGCAATTTTTGGAATTCACACAGGAGGACTTTTTAAATTAAATTTTTGAGTTCTCTGGAGTTCTCAGAAGCCCCAAGACAATTAAAATCCCCTCTGATGGATGTTTTCCAATATCAGTGTACCCAAACTTTGACAAATTCGTTCGGGAAGGTTTTAGGTCCGATTTGAGTGATTCCAAAGGCATTTTACTAAATTGGGAGCTTAAATTTTATAATGGAAAAAATGGTTCTATAAAAGAAGCTAAAACAAAAGAGAAATAAAAATGCTAAGAATGAAGGGCAAAATGGAAATTTTTAAAAAAACTATTTTCCTCCACCTATAAATAAGTGGCGCCACCCTTCCTCACTCATTTAGACACAACTGTTTCTACCTAAATTCAAAGAAGAAGGCCAGGGTTTAGGTGCGCCAAGGGGAGAAGAAGGAGAAGAGAAATCAAGGCAAAAAGGTATGGCTTCTTAGTAGTTTTTCATGCTTTCTTCCATCCGAACCTCCTCTTCTCCATTCTCCTTTGTTTCTTTTGATTAAAATGAAGTTTACAAATATAATTGCAAGTGGTATAGCCAAAATGAGATGCATGAGGGTTGGGACCATTTGGGCAGCTCACACAAGTCTTAATTATGCTTTTATACTTGTCCAAGAGGTGCCAAACCCTAATGAAAGCCATTTGGACATTTTGGTATCCCATATGGAGTCAAAATTGACCAATTTAGAACCTTATTTCACTTTTTGTCCAAATGAGCTCTTCTTGATCTAAGATTTGGCATGCAATTAGAGCTTGTTGAGAGATTTTTAGAAAGCTAAAGAATAGAATTTTTGAAGGTCTAGAGAATATTTGATGAATTTTCAAAATTGGTAAATTTTCTGGTTTTGGTCATGTTATTGTTCACTCATGTCCAAAAATGAAATCTGTCACATAAGGCACAAATGATTTTCAATTGCCACAAAATTTTATATAGAGAAACTAGAAATTCCCAGTGACTTATGCCAACTAGAAGCACCCCATTTGGATGTCTGGAGAGGGAGATATAAAGTTTCAAAAAATATGTCCAGTATTAGGAACTTCAGCCGACCTCAGTTACTATTTGATTGAATTTTGAGGTCTGGGTGTGCCTGAACTGGTATGGAGTTATTTTTCTCCTCTAGCTAATATCTATAACTTTCTAGATTGGTATCACTTGCATGATTGATTTTTTTTTGAATTAATTGGACATTTTTTAAATTTGCTGCAGAATTTTGTGATAGCATCAGTGGATAGTTTGACCTTTGGACCATTTCAAATCTCAAACATCCTCTATGTTGGATTTTGTGGTCTAGACATATTTTTAACATGAAGTAGACATGTTTAGATTTCCAGAATGACAAGAAATGCATGATTTTAAGTTTTCTAGAATTAGTTATGATTTTCCAAAGTTGTGACAGAAAAGTGGACAAATTTGGCCAAAAATGAATATGTATATTTCATGCTTCCCTTCGAGTTTTTTGAAATGTAGGCCACTTTTGATGATGGAAATGAGTTACATCCATGTAATTAAATATCAGAATGTGTTGTATGAGCTCACATGGTCCACATGACACCGAATGAAATTTTCATACACGACGCAACGCAAAGAAATATATTATTTTTAATCCCCTTTCCTTACTCTTTCATGAAATTTGTAATGTAAAGTATGAGAATGTTATGAAATAAGCTAGAAAAATATGGTGTTACATATGTTACTCTTCATTTTGTTAAATCTCAACCAACTCATCTACTTTTTCCTTTAGGGCCAAGACAACAAAGATAGTGATTTTGGCTTGGGAGAAAACTACTGTGAAATAAATTCTCCATCTCTTGCCAATTTTGCACTGAGTTAAGTACTAGGTTGGCATACTATGTGAATATAATGCAAGTTAAGAATATAGGAAATAATTGTAGCTAATGGAACTTGTTCTAGTTGACCACTTTATAGCTAATGTATTCCATTGTTGATTGGTCATCTTCACCTAGGAAAGTATAAAAAATGTTGGGCATTTTGAAGTCCTTCAATAATGGCATGACCTAGTCTACCCACACTGGTATAGTTTCTTATAAGTTGGTTTATCCCACTTCTTGGGTATAAATCCAAAATACTTCTTCATAACCTCTACCAACATATTTGGATCTATCCTAGTTGTATTTGGCTTGCTAGTTAGCCTATAGTGTGGCATGGCTTGCATTTGGGTGTAAGGGCCTTATGGAAGTGTCACCATTAGTGGTACGATAGATTTTTTTGTACGCATGCCAAACAAGACACTAGATTAGGGCTTACTAGGTATAATCATTGGCATTTGATTATAGTCATAGGCAATAGTCGGTGGATTCGTGGCATAGCCATTGGCATCAACTAGTAAATATTGGCTGCAATTGTAGGCATTAATTGATAAATTTTAGCTACAACCACTGGTACTGACTTATAAATTTTGGCTATAATCATAAGCATCATTTGATTTATTTTATTTAGAACTATAGGTACTAGCTAAAGCCGCAAGCCCTGGTTAATTAATTTTGGCCACAATTGTAAGGATTGGCTTATTAGCTTTCGCTATAAGAGCAAGTGTTAATTAATAAGTTTCATTTATGATAGCAAGTCTCAATTGATGAGTTTTGACTAGAGCCATAGTTGTCAGCTAATGAATTCTAACTACTTAAAATCCAAGAGTTCTCATAATATTAAATAGTTGCCTCTTAGTTGATGTTGTAATGACCCTAATTTCAAATTATAGTAATTAATAATCATAAATCAAGGTTTGAAGTCATTAAGATTAATTACATCAGGAAAAAGTGAGGAAATTTGAAACCTTAATGTTGTTAAGGTCATTAGTTAGACAACCATAATTATTTGAATGTGCAAGTGAATTTAATTATCAATGAGGAGCCTTTAATTCTCCCATCCATCAATTCCAAATCATAAAATCCTCCTACAAGTATTTCTAGATCATTCCTTAGCATTACCTTAAGAGAAACTAAGGTTTCAAGGCGATTATGAAAAATAGAGCACTTTCGCTGCAACTAAATTCCCTTGCGCTATGGCCAATTACTCTCGGGTTCAACTCCTCACACCTTTACAATTTTCACGTATTTCACTGCGGCCAAATATCCCTTTCGCCGCAGCCAAATACCCTCTGGAACACCTCCAAATCTGCCTTTCAGACTTAGCCGCGGCTAACCTCACTATTCGCCGCGGCCAATTGCTCTCTGTTTTCTTTCCTGGCAGTTTCGCCACATTTGGCTTAGGCCAATTAAATGTTAGCCGCAGCCAATTCCCTACTGTTCATATAACTCCCAAGATTTCATCTCATGCTCTCCAATTTTTCCTCTAGCAACACTCTCGGCCACTTTAACTTAGTTTGTGAAGATTCAGTGTCTTTCTTTTACCTAATCTACCTAACACATCTATCATTACCCATTTAAAACCCAAATGTGGATCCTTAACCCTCTAGCCACCATAAACCAGTGAGTTCATAGATCAATGACAGCAAATGTATTCTGGTCACAAGGTGCATGGGGTCAATGCTTAATATTCATATAAGATCAAATCACTTATCCATTGTTAGTCAATTACAATCATAATGTTCAATTCTATGATAATTAATTACATATACAGTCTTTATACTTGGCAACTCATGATGCAATGTAGCAATGATACAAAACTAGCAATCTAGTTACAATATAATTTGACAAGGCTCCCAAACCTATGTGCTACCAAACCATTTAATAAGCTTATATTAATTTTCTCCTTGCCACTAAGAGGTTCGATCCCTGAAAATGTTAGCCCACAATGGGGTGAGATATACAATCTCAGTAATAAAAGGCAATTTCCATGTCATCAATATCAGAATTATCAATTCAATTTGTAAATGAACTAGTTGAACTACCAATAACTACTATCCTATACTAGTAATCATACACAACATGTTAATGGCCAATAACATCAGGAGAGGTCCGTCTACAGCACCTACTCTATAATGAGCACAACTAAGGCTCAGTGCATCTAGGGTCTGATCACAACCTGGTGCTCGATCGAAGCACATACACGGGTGGCAGCTGCACCATAACTCCATCATGGACTCACAAGGTTCAATTACAATAACAATCAAGTAGTCAACCAGTCATTTAGCATTTCAAAATCAAGCATGTGTAACAAATAGTAGATTAACATAAGCATATACATGGAATTAGGAAAATAACCTCAGTTACCTCAATGAAGCCAATTACTTTGCCTCTAGCTACCATCATGATTCAAAGCACATCGGGCCTAACATAAGCATAATCATCATCATTTAACTATCATTAATTAAGAATTTCCCTATCCACAGATTAATCTTAACAAGAGCTCATTAAGAGCTTCTTACCCAAGCTTCCTAATGATCTATTACACTAATTTAGGGTCCATACATCAAAGCTCATCATGATTCACTCCCCACAACGCCATTTTCACACATGCACAAACCATGCACCAAAAGTCAGTCCAAATGATGGGAATTTAGTACATACATCTCATAAAAGGAGAGAAATCACTTACCCATACATCTAAGAGTTTAAATGGACTGCGTTGAGCCTCAACTACCAAGAACACACGATGGAACATTCCCAAATTCAGATTTTATTCATCAAGCCCAGAATTTTCATTATTTCACCTTCATCTCCTTGTAATTTTACACAATAGCATAACCCATTATGAAAATCAATCCTTAAGGACACTTTCCAACATAATAATACATAAAATGAAAGGGAAATGCTTACCCAATCACCCCTCTAACTTCTAGCTCCGAAAATCTTACAAGGAAACACCCAAACACCAAATTTCAAATTTGAGAAGGAGATCAAAATGCTCAAAACCAAAAACTAATCAGACCAAAATGAAGAGGAGAATGAGAGGGACATGTTTTATATAGATTACCTTGACCAAACTTAAGTTAGGTCCCAAATGGGTTGTGGGTTGACCCGAAGGCCCAAATCCTCATGGGTTCTAATTTTTATGCTTGTTGGGCCTTATTTCATGAGTTGGGCTATAGAAATTTGATTGGGTTAGGCCAAGTTCTAAGAGTCAATCCAACTTGGGTCTGCAAAATATGTGTTGGGCTAACTATAAGAGCTCATGTAAATTAGGTCTTGGGCCTCTATTTCACTAAATCAAATTGGGCTATTACTAGGTGATCTCTCTTAGCTCAAGTCTCATGATAAGGAGTTAAGCTTGCATCTAGAATCATTATACCTCCATTAATCCTTATCCATAGTGATGCGATAGCACCAAGAGACCTTGTTGAGCATAGAAGTGGACTTGATGAAGGATATGATGCTAAGTTCCAAGCCCAAGGACATGATTTGAAAATTAAAGCCCAAAAGTTCAAGTCAAATGTGCCTAAAGATCCATTGCAAGGCATAGGAGGCCCAATAACAAGAGCTAGGGCCAAAGCAATGAAAGAAGCCGTCAATTGTTTAATTTATAAGCTTCATAACTTAGAGCCCATTTATTTAAGTCAAGAGAAGGCCCAAGAAGATATAAAGGGTGTGATCATGCTAACCATTCTACAAGAAGAGTGCCAAGGCCCAATTGGAGTCCAATTGCAAGAGATTAAGAATCATGTGACAACCATGTGATTTTTAATGAAGCATGAGCATCCCATGTGACAATTTAAAGAAGTTGATTAATTTTGATTAGGATTTCTTTTTGAAATTTCGTTTTTATTATTTTTATTATTTTTTTGAACTTGGTCAAAGAGTTTATCTTGGAAATCAAGTTAAAATTAGTATCCTAATCTAATTAGGATATATTAGGTATTATTTAAAATATATTTAATTAGGTTTTAGAGTTTTACTTTAATTAGGACTCTAGAAAATTTTGCCTATAAAAGGCCCCCTATTGTACTCTATTTTACACATGAATGAAATTGAGTATTATTCAATTATTTGTGAGGCTTTTGCTTCTTTGTGTTCTCTGAGAGTTCACGTGACTTATCAAAGGATTGGTCTTCCTTTGTGGCGTCTTGAGGCTAGGGTTCTAAGAGACAAGTTCTCTTAGGGTCTTTCCTTTGACCAACATTTTTGTTTCTAGCCGGTCTCAGGCAAAGTGTCATCTTGTTGAAGGTTCCTAGGACAAAGTTCCTAGAGGGTCTCTCATCATTTGGTATCAGAGCTTTGGTCGCTAGTACAAGGTATATTTTTGTGTTTTCCTTTCATTGTTCTTCATACTTTCTCTCCTTCCATTAGTATTACCTTCTCCATCTTCGTCTTTTTCTTTTATCTTCTTCTATCTTCCATTGTTGTGTTCCTCCATCCTAAAAAAAAAAAAAAAAGAGAAGAGAGTGTGATACTCCAAAAAAAAAAAAAGAGAAAGAAAAGAGTGTGATACTCCCCAAAAAAAAAATCGAAAAAAAAATTCAAAAAAAAATTGAAAAAAAAGGAAAAAAAAAAGTAAAAAAAAAAAAAGAAGAGTGAAAAAAAAAAGGAGTGAAAAAAAAAATTCAGATTGTAGAATTCAAAATTGCAAGTTGTGCCAATTTAAAATTAAAAGCAAAGTTTAGAGTCAATTTCCTAATTGAAGTTAATTTCCTAATTGGAGTCAATTTCCTAGTTGGAGTTAGTTTCCTAATTAGAGTCAATTTCCTAATTGGAGTAAGTTTCCTAATTGGAGTCAATTTCCTAATTGGAGTTTGTTTCCTAATTTAATTGCATTAAGTAGCTTTTTATTTTTAAGGTTTCTTATTTTCAGATTTTGTTTCTTTCCGTCTCTTTCCTTCCAGACCTTCCCTTCCTCCTTCTTTTTCTTTTTTGTTGCACACATCTTTTTCTCCTTTGTTTGATTCTTTGGGAATTTATATTTTAGGATTCTAGTTTTCTTGATTGCCACTAGTCTGATCTTTTCATTTGATTTGCTTGTGACTTGCTTAGAACACTTGTAAGAAGCAAATTATTGAGTGGTAAAAGGCAAGAGTGTTAACATTAAAGAAAAAGCTAAAAAGAGAGTTAAACACGAGTGAAATTATCATCTTTTGAGCGTAAACACGTAAGCTAGTGAGTTGCGAGGTCCTATATCTTTCTTTGCTTGTTTTTGTACAAACTAATATTTCAGGATGTCTGGAGAATCTGAGCACAGTGACTTTGACATGAAAGTCTGGGTTAAAGCCATTCAAAGTACTCTTGAGAAACTTAGTGCCAGATTAGATGATGTGGAGTCTTCTTCTAATAAGAGGACCCATAGGAGGCAAGCTCATATGGAACCTGATGATGATGCTGAGTCTGACTTTGAGGAGTCCTATACTCGGAGAGGCAGACAATCATCATCCAATAAGGATGGTGGTATTGGAAACATCAAGATGAAGATCCCCTCATTCCCTGGGAAAAATGACCCAGACCAGTACTTAGATTGGGAAAGAAGAGTGGAGCATGTGTTCGAGTGCCACTCTTACACTGAGGTGAAGAAAGTAAAACTTGCTGCAGTGGAGTTTACTGACTATGCTAGCATTTGGTGGGATCAACTCTTACTCACCAGAAGACGTACCGGTGAAGGTCCAATTCGTGATTGGCAAGAGATGAAAACTATCATGCGCAAACGATTTGTCCCTAGTTACTATTATAGGGAATTACATAAGAGGCTCCAAAAGCTGAAACAAGGTTCTATGAGTGTGGAAGATTACTATCAAGAAATGGAGATTGCCATGATTAAGGCAAATGTGGAGGAAGACCGTGAAGCAACCATGGCCCGATTCATTGAGGGTTTAAATCCTGAAATAGCTGCCCAAGTTGATTTATACAATTACCTGGATATGGAAGAGCTCTTACATAGAGCTATCAAGGTGGAAAAGTAACTAAGGGCTCGACAAAAGCTAAAAGTGACATCTAGCTCGAGTTCTTGGAGGGATTCCAAAGTCTCCTTCAAGCCAAAGACTGATTTCAAGTCTAAGGAGGAAAGTAAGGTAAAACCCTTTCAGGTTAAGGGTAAAACTGATTCAAAACCTTTATCATCTTCTAACCCAACTGCTTCTTCTTCTAAGGTTAGATGTTTTAAATGTAATAGTTTTGGTCATATTGCTTCACAATGTCCTAACAAACGAACTATGATTATTCTTGAGAATGGTGATGTGACTAGCGCTAGTAGTGAGTCTGAGGAGGATGAGATGCCACCCCTGACTGATGACTCAAATTTAGAATTAACTGAAGCTGTAAATGGTGAAGCCCTTGTGTCTAGACGTGCTCTTAACATTCAACCAAAAGAAGATCTCGAGGTAGAGCAGCGTGAGCATATTTTCCATACTCGTTGCTTCATCCACAAGAAGGTCTGTAGTTTGATTATTGATAGTGGTAGCTGCACAAATGTAGCTAGTACTTTACTTGTGGAAAAGCTGAACTTGCCTACTTTGAGGCACCCTACCCCTTATAAATTACAATGGCTTAATGATAGTGGGGAGGTAAAGGTAACAAAACAGGTGCTCATCTCTTTTTCGATTGGTAATTATCATGATGAGATTCTTTGTGATGTAGCACCTATGTATGCTGGTCACTTGTTACTTGGTAGGCCATGGCAGTTTGACAGAAAGGTAAAACATGATGGATATAAAAATTATTACTCCTTTGTTTTTAATGGTAAGACCATTGTGTTGACCCCTCTGCGTCCTGTTCAAGAATATGAGGATCAGTTAAAAATTGAAAGAGAGTGTAAAAATAGAGAGCAAGAAAAGAAAGGTAAAGTGAGTGTGAGTATTGAGAATGAGAAGAAGCAACAGAAAGGTGAGTTGAGTAGAAAGAAAATTAGAGAAAAATATGAGGAAAAGAAAGTGAGTTTATTTTCGAGTAAAAGTGAGATCAAGAGAGCTCTATTTGGTGAAAATGCTTTCTTATTGCTTTATAAAGATGTTTATCTTACTATCAACAATCTTGATCACTCTTTGCCTGTTAGTGTTACATCTTTATTGCAAGAATTCTATAACTTATTCCCAGAGGAAATACCTAATGGATTGCCCCCTTTAAGAGGTATTGAGCATCGCATAGACTTTATCCCAGGAGCATCTATTCCTAATAGACCTGCTTATCGAGCAAATCCAGATGAGACCAAGGAAATACAACATCAAGTGGAAGAGCTTATGAAGAAAGGCTTTGTTCGTGAAAGTCTAAGTCCATGTGCTGTCCCAGTGATTCTTGTGCCCAAAAAGGATGGCAAGTGGCGGATGTGTGTAGATTGTCGTGCCATCAACAAAATAACGGTAAAATATCGCTATCCTATCCCTAGGTTAGATGATATGCTTGACGAGTTGCATGGTGCATGTATTTTCTCTAAAATTGATCTTAGAAGTGGTTACCATCAGATTAGAATGAAAGAAGGTGATGAATGGAAAACTACTTTTAAGACCAAGTTTGGGTTATATGAATGGTTAGTTATGCCATTTGGCTTGACTAATGCACCTAGCACTTTCATGAGTTTAATGAACCATGTCTTTAGACCTTTCATTGGTAGATTTTTTGTGGTTTACTTTGATGACATTTTGATTTACTCTAAAAGTCTAGAAGAGCATGTTAATCATTTGCATGATGTGTTTGTTGTGCTTAGAGAGAATAAACTTTTTGCCAATTTAGAGAAGTGCTCTTTTTGTTTGGATTCTGTGGTTTTTCTTGGATTTGTTGTAGGAGCTCGTGGCATACAAGTGGACGAGGAGAAGGTCAAAGCAATCCGAGAGTGGCCAACTCCAAAGAATGCGAGTGAAGTAAGGAGCTTCCATGGATTGGCGAGTTTTTATAGGCGATTTGTTAAGGACTTCTCTGCTCTTGCTGCCCCTTTAAATGATTTGGTAAGAAAGAATGTGGTATTCAAGTGGGGTGAAGCACAAGAGCGTGCTTTTAACATACTGAAGGACAAACTAACTAATGCCCCTGTACTTGTGTTGCCTGATTTTACTAAGGTTTTTGAAGTTGAGTGTGACGCTTCTGGTATAGGTATAAGTGGTGTGTTAATGCAGGATTCCAAACCTATTGCATATTTCAGTGAGAAATTAAGTGGCCCTGCTTTAAATTATTCTACATATGATAAAGAGTTGTATGCCTTGAAACGAACTTTAGAAACTTGGCAACATTATTTGTGGCCTAAAGAATTTATTATCCATTCCGATCATGAAAGTCTTAAATTTCTTAAGTCTCAGGGTAAATTGAACAAAAGGCATGCAAGTTGGCTTGAATTTATTGAAACCTTCCCTTATGTGATTAAGCATAAGCAGGGAAAGGAAAATGTAGTCGCGGATGCATTGTCTAGGCGATATACTTTGATTACTTCCATGTATGCTAAATTGATAGGATTTGAGATGTTAAAAGGCATGTATGAGTCTGATTCTGATTTTGCTGATATTTGGAAATCTTGTGAAATGCATGGTGCTAATGACTATTATAGGTTTGATGGGTTCCTTTTCAAAAAGAACAAGTTATGTGTTCCTTTGTGTTCCATTCGTGAGCTTCTTGTTAAGGAAACTCATGGCGGGGGAATGATGGGTCATTTTGGTGTCGAAAAGACTTTGGCTCTTTTGAATGAGCATTTTTATTGGCCTGGCATGAGAAAGGATGTGGTTGCTGTTTGTTCTAGATGTATTACTTGTAAGCATGCTAAGTCTAGAATTCAATCACATGGCTTATATTCTCCCTTACCAGTTCCCTCTCACCCATGGACTGATATTTCTATGGACTTTGTCTTGGGTTTACCTAAATCTTCCACTGGGAAAGATAGTGTTTTTGTTGTTGTGGATAGGTTTAGTAAAATGGCACATTTTATTGCCTGTTCCAAAACTAATGATGCTATGTATATGGCAGAATTATTTTTCAAGGAGATTGTTAGGTTGCATGGTGTGCCAAAAACTATTGTTAGTGATAGAGATGTAAAATTCTTGAGTTATTTCTGGAAAACATTGTGGAATAAACTTGGCACTAAGCTTTTGTTTTCTACTACAGCACACCCACAAATTGATAGGCAGACCGAGGTTGTTAATAGAACTCTCTCTACTTTATTAAGAGCTGTCATTCAAAAGAATCTTAAGAATTGGGAGAAGTGTTTGCCCCATGTTGAATTTGCTTATAATCGTGCTGTTCATTCTGTTACAAAATTCTCTCCTTTTGAAATTGTTTATGGCTTTAATCCTTTAACACCATTAGATTTGCTTCCTTTACCTTCACATGAGTTTACTAACCTTGATGGTGCTAGGAAGGCTAAGTTTGTGCAGGATTTGCATAAGAAGGTGAAAGCCAATATTGAAAGAAGGAATGAGCAAATTGCTAGCCAAGTTATGGTATTTAAACCCGGCGATTGGGTGTGGGTTCACTTGCGAAAAGAACGTTTCCCAGAACAAAGAAAGTCAAAACTCCAACCTAGAGGAGATGGTCCCTTTCAAGTTCTTGAAAGGATTAATGATAATGCTTATAAAATTGACTTACCTAGTTCTTATGGAAATATTAGTGCTACTTTTAATGTAGCTGATCTCTCTTCCTTTGATACTGCAGATTCGAGGACGAATCCTTTTCAAGAGGGGGGGATGATGTGATAGCACCAAGAGACCTTGTTGAGCATAGAAGTGGACTTGATGAAGGATATGATGCTAAGTTCCAAGCCCAAGGACATGATTTGAAAATTAAAGCCCAAAAGTTCAAGTCAAATGTGCCTAAAGATCCATTGCAAGGCATAGGAGGCCCAATAACAAGAACTAGGGCCAAAGCAATGAAAGAAGCCTTCAATTGTTTAATTCATAAGCTTCATAACTTAGAGCCCATTTATTTAAGTCAAGAGAAGGCCCAAGAAGATATAAAGGGTGTGATCATGCTAACCATTCTACAAGAAGAGTGCCAAGGCCCAATTGGAGTCCAATTGCAAGAGATTAAGAATCATGTGACAACCATGTGATTTTTAATGAAGCATGAGCATCCCATGTGACAATTTAAAGAAGTTGATTAATTTTGATTAGGATTTCTTTTTGAAATTTCGTTTTTATTATTTTTATTATTTTTTTGAACTTGGTCAAAGAGTTTATCTTGGAAATCAAGTTAAAATTAGTATCCTACTCTAATTAGGATATATTAGGTATTATTTAAAATATATTTAATTAGGTTTTAGAGTTTTACTTTAATTAGGACTCTAGAAAATTTTGCCTATAAAAGGCCCCCTATTGTACTCTATTTTACACATGAATGAAATTGAGTATTATTCAATTATTTGTGAGGCTTTTGCTTCTTTGTGTTCTCTGAGAGTTCACGTGACTTATCAAAGGATTGGTCTTCCTTTGTGGCGTCTTGAGGCTAGGGTTCTAAGAGACAAGTTCTCTTAGGGTCTTTCCTTTGACCAACATTTTTGTTTCTAGCCGGTCTCAGGCAAAGTGTCATCTTGTTGAAGGTTCCTAGGACAAAGTTCCTAGAGGGTCTCTCATCACATGGCTTACTAAAATAAATTTTGGGCCTAAATTAAGCTTTAACCCAATTGAAAACTTAAATCTATATTAATAGCTTTATTTCTCTGTAAATTTTCATTCATATAGTTTACCTAATTATTCTTAATTATTTCAAATATATTATTAACGCCTTAATTAATTTTGGAGTGTCATAGATGCAACCTAGTCGCTAGTTTATCTTGCAACTGCTCCTTTTCTTTCTCGCATGTTATAAAGCTTGTTAACCACCATAAGATTCAATAATTTTAGTAAACATGGAAAACATTGCAAGCATACACTCTTATATACCTTTTGATGTTGCCTCAGTCGCTTAAGCACTCAATTAACTAAGATTGATTTAATGCAGTATAGATCAACCCTAGGTCATTCTTCCCAAGGAGCAATTTAAGGGTTAATTAGATTGAATTTAGGTGATTATTTTATACTTAAAATTTTATGCAAATGAGGGGGTTTTGATTAAGAAATTTAATTTCAACTAAGAGAAAAAAAAACTAAACAAGTAATTAAACTAAAATGCGCTAAATTGAAATAAAAATGATTGCGAAAATGCAAAGAACTAACAAGGAGGCAACCAAGGTTTTTGCAAGGAGATTTGGACTTTTATCACTCACCAAAGATTAATTGAGACCAAGAAAAGTGATTAAACAATAGACCAATGAATTTAATTAACTTAATCCAAGGATAAGAAACCCTAAACTCAAATGCACATCACTTGACTTAACTAGGAAACCCTTAGCTAATTCAAGCAATTTGCAAGTAATTAAGCCAATTAAATTCATCAAATCCTTCAACAATTGGCTTCAATTAATTATGGAATTTTGGTTTTAATTATCTAATTGAACAATTAAGTAACTATACTACCCAATTCAACAATCCAGTAGTGCAAGAGACCAAGATATGCAATTAAAATCATAATATTAATCAAATCAATGCAAGAAAACTCAAACATCAATCCAATCAACATTATAAGGTCTAAAAACCAAAATTTCAGCAACCACAAAACATAATTCTAGTCCCAAATAACACCAATTCCAATTTCAATCTAAGATAAAATGATTGTCCAACCTAAAACTAGGTCTCAACATTAAATCCATATGGAAATTTCTAAAACTAGAAAATCTCTAAGTTCTCGAAATTGAAAGAGGAAAATGGTAGAAAAAATAAACTCCCCAATGGTCTTCAATCCATGTAAATTAAGAGCTCAAGCCTTCTTCCTCCTTGCTCCACCTTGGTGCCACCCCCTCTTTAAGCTTCCATGAAATTTGTGCTTCTAAATTCCTTCAACAATTCTGCCATGAAGAGATGAAGGGAAATAGAGATGGATGGTGGTGAATCAGCTGGGAGGCCAACGCGTTGGAGAGAAGGAGGAATTTAAATGACGATTTAGAAAAACCAAAAGAAGCAGCAGCTCCTCTCCTCTAGGTCTCTGCGTGCTCTATGTGTCAATCCAGAAAATGAATGAATTAAACTGCTCTAGCATCCTCTAAAGCTCCAGGCGTGCCTCTGCTATCCAGGTCGAGTCTGAAGAAGCTCCAGGCGTGCCTCTCCAACTGTAGTCTTCAGCGTCTCCCCCGAAGAACCAATGAAGAAGAAGAATCCAGCAGCAGCCTCCTTCCCTCATTTTTTCGGCACTCAACATCTTTCATCCGAAGAGAAGAATGAATAATCGAAGGAGCAGAAGCCAATCGAATGAATGAAACAGTCCTCCCCTCATTTTTTCAGCGCTGAGTGTGTAGAGGCAAGTAGAATCAATTAAAACAGTAGCCTCTCTTCTTCTTATTTCAGCGCCTTTACCCCCTGAAGAACCACACACACGTAGAATGAATCCAACAGTACCCAAATTGTGCTCCCCCATCTCTGCATCAGGTCCCACAAGAAAACAAAATAAAGACCTAATATCATATTTACAAAAATGCCATAATCAAGCTAAATAATAAAAATAATAATAAAAAAAATCTGCTCCCTCATTTTAAATCCTCAATTTAATTGCCCAAAATTTTGCACAAAATTAATAAAAATTTTAAAGATTGAAAATATTTAATCCATCAAAGAAATATGAAAAATAAAATATTAGCAATTTAAATCCAAAAATTCTCCTAATTAATTCAAAAATTATTTTATTTTCCAAAATTGACCAAAAATTCAAATATTGCATAATAAATCTATTTAAGCTCAAATTAATCATTAAAAACAATAATAAATGTGGGTAAAAATATATAAAAGTTAGCACTTTTCACCTTCCATCATATAATGTTTTAGAAATGGTATTGTGCCATCATAAATGTGAATAATTTGGAGTAGTTCTCACCTCTTACAATAGCTCCACTAGTTTCCTTAAGAACATGATGGATATCTTTTACAACCATATCTCTATCAAATAAGTAGTTGTTAAAACACTAGTAGCCTCTAAACATATTCAAACATTCAAAACCTATATTGTGCTATCAAATATACCAATTTTTTTTGTTTAGGCTATGGGTTATTTGTTGAAACTTCCATTAATTGATTAGTCGAGAGTAGATAGTTGTATGAAAGAATTTTGGATAACTCCTTTAGGTCCCTATTTTATACTGAATATTGGAAATAAGACAAAACTTTCCAAAGATAGGCTCTCCTATATCTTAAACATAGTTAAACCTAGGTAAAAAGAGGTTTTGAACAAAAATAAATTTAAAAGGACAAAGATAAATGAAACTGGGGGCAAAATATATTACTTTAAATTTGATTAAATATTGGTATGCAAACTTAACTAATAATGAATGATGACAAAAAAACTTCAAAGAAACTAAATAGAAACCCTAATAATATGCTAGAAACAACTTAAACTATAAGAAATAAAAGGGCATAAAGCAAGTAAATAAAGATTAGAGATAAATATGCCTAAAGTAAAGATAAAACTAAGTTGTCAAATAATTTCTTGTGTGGTTTGGTTGTGTCTTATGCATGCATAATCCTTCTTCCTTTTTATAGAGGCTTCTTTAGCTGGTAATTGCTTTTTATGATAGTTCATCATCCATATTTCATGCTTCCTCTATCTTTATTACCCTTTTAATGCTTAACTACTGGCCATGATAGGTCATCATTCATATTTTATACTTCCACTAACTTTATAGCCTTTTCATGCCTAACTAAAATAGTTTAAGTAGAAAAGTGTTGAAATCATGCTACCTCACATTCTCCTTATTTTTGGCTGCTTAATTGCCAAGTTCTTGTCTAATTCAGTTGAGCTCTCAGATATATAGTTGATACCTTGTATAATCAATCAAGACCTCAACTAGAAACCCATAAGCTTGGTTGAGCTCTCAGCTAAGCAACTGCAACCTCAGCCAAGCTTTCAACTACTTAGTCAATTATGACTTTAGCTAAATTATTGTCTTTAGTTCTAACATGATCATATTCAAAAATAAGCAGTGAAAACTATATATATTGTTATCTATAAAATTGGGAATGATTGGCTAAATGACTCAGCTAGCTCACATTTTTTATTACTATATTCAAGCAATATGCTAAAGAAGGGACTCTATTCCTCAGCTTTAGGTTCCTAGCTACTAAAGGAAACACCAAGTTTGAAAAATGACCAAGAGTGACTGACATCTATAATTGGAAATTGCAATAAAGGAAAGTAATGGCATGAAATGCGATAAAAAAAAGTTATAAATAAATCAATAAATTCTTAAATTTTAAAACAAGAATGCAAAGGATAAAATTGAAATGTTTGCATTTGATTAATTAGATGTGTGTGTTCAAAAAAAATGTACAATGAGTATTTATAGGCCTAAAACTAGTTGTTAACCTTACTAACCTTATCTTCCACTCTTTTTTAAATTTTTTACCCATGTTTACAATAATATATGATCATGGCTAGCAGTCTAAATGTTGATTTATGCCATGTCAAATTTTCTATAGTTTAAAAATAATAATTTATCTATTGACTAATTGCCATCTCAACTAACTATAGCACCTATATCCTTAAAATTTAAGGGAGTGGTCTTCATGCATATTTTGCACTTTTTTTAACTTAGTTAACTCATGCATATTTTCTTATCTTTATCTAATTATAATTAACTTACCAAATTTCATAGGTGTTACCCTAAATTGTAGACTAGAATATAAAAGAATGGACATGTGAAAAAAAACTATTCAAATTCAATGAATAGTCAATTTTCTCAGTTACACATTATTAGGCCTTTTTTAAATATTTTAAAAAATTTAATGGATTAATACATGGCCCAAAGATGTTATAGCCCATTTTATCCTCGAAAAGCCCAATCAGCTAACTTGTTTAGCAAATATATCTCAATTTAATCAATATTATCTAAGGGTTTAGCAAAAAGCAACCTAAACTATAGGCCTAAAACTCAGTTTAGTCTAATTATTTTTTATTGCACTATTTAACCAAGAAAAGGTTAAGACGAGTGCTAGAATAACCCTTAACCTTCAAAGTTAGGTTGCCACTTTTGGAATGACTACTGCTATTGGAAAAGATGTCTCCTAGACGACAATTCTTCCTTCTCTAGCCAATGCCTATGCTCAGGCTTAGTAGGTTTTAATTTTTTGGCTACCTTATTGGGCTTTTCTATTTTATGCTCTATGCTTCTTATGTTTTGCTATACTTTGCTATCTTTTATAAAGGCTAGGTAACTAGCAAATAGCTACCATTTAAGAACAAAAATCTTGACTGCCAAAACTTTAAATATTTTCCATTAAGGCTTTTATTTAACTCTTCTCCTTGCATGCTCACTAATTGATAAGCACCACTAGAAATAACTTGACTTATAATGTAAAAGCCTTTCTTGTTTGACTACTATTTGTCAAATTTAGGATCTTTAGTACTAATTGGAAAAATGGTTTTCCAAACCAAGTCTCCTTTAATAAACTTTTCGTGTTTAACTCACTTACTGTATACCTTTGCCATTTTCATTTTGTTTAGTAGAATATTATCAAGGGCCATTAGTCAATCTTCATCAACTAATTTTAGTCCCAAGTCATTTTGTTTAACCATTCTAAGGGATTTTACATTTATCTCTAGAGATAAAACAACATTTTGTCCATAGTTTAGTCAAATGGCGTGAGACTAGTTGTAATGCATTTAGAATTTTTTAAGTCCTAAAATACTTCATATAACGCTTTATGCCACTTTCATAGTTGATCTTCTAGCACTTTCATAATTAAATCAATAAGGATTTTATTAGTAGCCTCCATTTACACATTAACTTGGGCATAATATGAGGTTGATTGATTCATTTTAACATTGTATTCTTGAGTAAAGGCTACCAATTTATCCCTATGAAAAATGTACCTTATTAACTAGAATTGTCTAAGGAATACCAAACCTATGGATAATATGCTATTTAATAAATATGATCAAGTTAACTTGTGTGATATTTATCATTGATTGGGCCTCCACCCATTTTGTGATATAATATGTTGCCATGATGATAAAGGCACGTAATTTATATGAATGAGGATGAATTTTTGCCTATCAAATCCATAGCTTATCCTTTAAATGGTCAGGGCTTGATGATGGAATGTAATTCATCAGTAGGTACTCTTTGAATAGGACCATGTAGTTGACAAGTTTCATATCCTTTAGCATACTTAAAGTAGTTAGCTATTATGATTGGTTAGTAATGACTATGTTTATGGATTAGCCATCTCATCTTAGATTTAGATCTATGAGAACCACAAATTCCTTTATTAACTTCTCCCATGACTTTTAAATCTTCTCCTTGATTTATGCACTTCAATAATAAACCCTCATGCCCTCTTTTATATAAGTCTTTGTTTATCAAGACGTACCTTAGAGCCCTTTGTTTAACTTTAAAATCTACTAGGGATGAGGGATCTTTTAAATAGTTGATTAACTCTATCCTTCAATCAACAAAAGCTAGTCATTGGTCAATAACAACAACATCATATGCATAGAGAACTTATCATTTTCAAAAATGGTAGGTTTAAATATAGAGGCTTGCTAGGCTAGATCATTAACTTTCACATTTTCATTCCTTAGTATATGTATAATTATTACATCAAGAAATTGCTAGAGAAGAGCAATAGCCATTTCATAGTAATGCATTGACTTTGAATTATTACATCAATATTCTCCAGTTAGTTATTTAATAATTAGATAAGAATTTCCTATTATCTGAATGAATTAAGCTTTCATAGAGTTTAATAGTCTGAGTCCAAGAATTAAGGCTTCATTTTTAGCTTGTAATGGAAGGGACACATTTATTGGAATCAATCCAATCCTTACCTAATAACACCAAATATGTTGGTTTGGCATTGATAATAAAAAATGATGCAACAAATGTTTTAGGTCCCATTATTATGTTGGCTACCGATACACCTTTGGTAGCTATTGTTTCCCTTATAAAGTTAGTCATTCTTATATTGGTAGCCATCAGATCATCTTTTACCCAATTTCTCAAAATACTAATAAGCATTACATTCAAGATAGCTTCTCCATATATAAATATTAGGGTAACTAGCCTATTATTGATTTGAGCTTTAATATACAAAGGCTTTAAATGTTTTGCCATAGCCTCTGAAGGTTTCTCAAATTGTATCATGGCTAGCCTAGCCACTTTATTGTTTAAGAGTGATGCCTATTCAATTTCTTCTTCAAACACATGCCCTTATAAGCCTTTAAGTTACCCTAGATCTACCTAAAATTTGCTTAGGATAATGCCAATGACATTAATATCAACTAAAGACATCTTAGCTTCATCCTTGTCCAGAAAGTCATTATCTTCCAAGTTTATTCTTGCTTCAATTCATGGATCAAAACTAGCTCAAGAATGTTTCCCTTCTTAGGTAACTACACTTTTTCTTTGATGACTTTTTTTGCCATCTCCTAGCATTTTAAGCATTTGTTTTAGTTTATGGGTAGATTTCTAACTTCGTCTTTGCCTTTTCTAGCTACAAGTTAAAGTGACTAGCTAAGATGGTCGTTGTGACTTCGTTACCACATTCTTATTAAGAAACTAATGTCCTTTTTCTACATCAGTTTTTGGCTTAAGCAATTTTTAAGGATTCAACTGTTCATCATTATTGAAAGTAATTCTTAAAGTAGACACTCCTTTTTCAATATTGAACTCTACCACTTGTCTTTTTCTTTCTTAAATAGGCTCCTCATATGCTTTTGTTATCTACAATCTACCAGACATCTTCATGTTCTTCTTTTGTAAAGGATTTTGTAACCTATCGATCACACTTGGTTTATGAATGTTAGATTTTAGTTGTTGAGGTCATGCTATTGTGTGCCTAACATCTTAATTAGGCTAAGATGTTGCATTCTTCACCTTCTATTGCTTATGCATCGACTGTTTCCATTTATTCTTTTGAGGATTAAATGGTGAACTTGATGCTAAAACTATATTAGTAGAAATAAATGGAAAGGGATCAGTATTGATTGTCATCTTGACTTCATTTTTATTAGCTAACTTGAATATGCCTTCCTTCAATGCTTATTAAATTGCATTCCTAAAACAACATAGTTAATAGTAGCATGACTATAGAAATTATGCCACTTATAGTATTTCCTATTATTTACATCTTTCGTAAGCAAAATTTTATGTCCTTTAGTAACCTAATTTGTTTATCTCAAAGCAAGTGATCAAAAATCCGATTGGCTTTAGAGATGTTAAACAAATATTCTTCCCTGCTTTCTTGCTTCATAACCTACTTTTCCTTTAAAGGTTTAAGAGCGAGACAAGAATATGGTTTGCTTTTTAACATTTAGTTGCTAGTACATCAGCTAATTGCTTTTCCTAATATTTGGTTATTCTCACAAAATCATCAACATAGTCTATACTAGATACAACATGTGGACCTCTCCATACTTGACTAGCCCTTCTCTATTCTTGCTCTTTGATGAATTGCTCAATTCAAGTAGCTTTAGTTGCTGAGTAAGATATCAACATCCTTGAATTATCAATTTCTCTCTCAACTAAGGGTGCATGTTTCCTATAGCTATGGTAGCATACTTTGGCTCTAAAAATTGAACATGGTGTTTGCTTTTCATTTTCTTGAATTTTTTGAGCAAATTAGGCTCATCCACTTGTTGTTTCAAGTTCACAAGATCAGCTATAGTAACGTTTAGTTATAGCCTATAAAACATATCATGGAAGAACCTTTCCATGTCTACCCAATTTTAAAGAGAATTGGGTAGCAAAAATGAATACCACATAAAAGCTATCTCAATTAAAGATAAAAGAAACAATTGAAGTTTGTAAAATTCATTCTAATTTTCCTTACCACATTAAGCAATAAATCTACCTATGTGGTAGACTTACCATTATTTCCTAAAATGGTTATAAAATTAGGAGTTTTAAAACCTCAAGGCAATGTCATCATTCTATCAATCCACTCGAGATATGGCTTCATATACATAGGCCTATCGAGAGGCTTAAGTTGCATGCCGAAGTGTCTTCGCATTGTTTCAATAATCATATTAGGGTCTATCTGCTAACTTACAATAGGCCTAAGTTCTATAGTGGCCAGTTAGTTAAGATTTGGCAGCTAAACTAGAATTGAGTCCATCTGCCTTAATTGTATGAAAGAAGCCTAAATTAGCTTATGTTTGTTTAGCTATTCTAGACTTGTTGGATAAGTAGGCTAGTTAACTGTAGGAAGTGAAGGTAAATTCCATAGCTACTCCTTGGCTATGTCATTTACTACCCTATCAGTGATCCCTCATGGAAGAAGAACTAAGCTCATTTGATGATAAATGGGTTGCTCTAGGGTTAGTATGTGGATTGGTTAATTAATTGTCTAAGGTGGAAGCACAATCCATAACTATTCACTGGCTGAGTATCTTAGGCCCCTTGTTTAAACTAGCCCATAGTTAATGATAGGATATGCTACAACATCTTGTAGGCTCACCTATGGATCAAGACTAGGAGATAAAAGATTAGGCAAAACATATAGTAAGCCAAGGTTACATGGTATATTTGGTGAAAAAGAATAATCAATCACACAATCTTTGTAAGAAGTGCTATCTAGCCATATGTGCTTGTTTGTATTGTAATACTGGGTACAATGCTAATTCGTTCAATTCTTGTCCCCAAAGGCTAGTTAAATTGGTAATCATAAGGAAATTTGCAACTATATTTGAATAAGGAATGGGTTGACTAGCATTCATTGATGACAAATCATATTCTCTTATTTGCATTTGTCTTTATTCCTATCCTTTAGCATTCTGCACCTCATTGTGTAGCATTGGCTTGACAATCTTAACTAATTGTTTTGATATTTGGTATATAAGTTCATTTAATCCCATGTCTCTTTGCTATTGGATGAATAAGGTTGTCATAATTATTGGTTGACTTTGTTAAGCTATTTCATCCACATTTAGATTTTCTTGTCCTATAGCTAATGGCAAGGTTGTGTTCACAAGTTGTCCCATGACTATTGGTGTCACATCTAGTGAAGATGGCATGCTTGAACTTAGCAACACAACAAGCTAAGGAACCTAGAGGTTAGAAGTTTTATGGCTATCATTGTTCTTTGCCTAAGTCGCATCCATATCATGTAAGCTTTTCCTTGATCATAGGTGCCTAGCCACCTATAGTCATGGCCAAGTGATGCAAATTGGATTAGGATGTTACTATGGTCTCGCCAAGCTTGTCAAAAATTGTCATCTATGAAATTGGGAATGACAAGTTAAATGGCTCAGCTAGCTCACATTTTTATTCCCACATTTAGGCGATACAATAAAGAAGGGATTATATTCCTCAGCTTTGGGTTTTTAAGCTACTAAGGGAATAACTTAGTTTGAAAAATGACTAAAAGTGACTAATAGCTATAGTTGGAAATTATGATAAAGGAAAGTAAAGGCACGAAATGTGTTAAAAGAAAGTTGTAAATAAAGTTATAAATTTTAAAATGTAAAGACAATATTGTCAAGGATAAAATTGAAAGGCTTGTATTTGATTAATTAGATGTGTGTGTTCAAAATGAATGGACAATGAATATTCATAAGCTTAAAACTAATTGTTAATCCCATTAAACTTGTCTACCACTCCTTCCTAAATTTTCAACCCATGTTTACAATAATGTAAGATTATGACTAACATTTTAAGTGTCAATTTATGCCACATCAGCTGTTTTATAATTTGAAAATAATAATTTATATGCTGATTAACCGCCATGTCAGTTAATCATAACACCCATATCCTTAAAATTTAAGGGAGTAGGTCTTCAAGCATATTCTTCTCTTTCTTTTACTTAGCCAACTCACGTATTTTCTTTTATATTTAGTTGATCATAATTAACTATTTTTAGTAGATTTTGTGGGCATTATCCTAAATTGTAGGCATATAGGAGAGTAGTATGATAGAAAACTGTCTAAATTCAATGAATAATCACCTTCTTTAACTGCATGTTACTAAGCTATTTTTTCTTAAATATTTTTAAGAAATCTAATGGATTAATACATGGCCTAGAGATGCTATAATCTTTTTTATTTCCAAAAGCCCAAGTCAACTAACTTGTTTAGCAAATATAGCCGCCTAGTTCAGATGATATTATCTAATGGCTCAACCAAAAGTGGCCTAAACTATAGGCGCAAAGTTGATCCAGTAATTATTTTTAGTGCTAATATATATACGTATATAATATATATATATATATATATGTGTGTGTGTGTGTGTGTGTGTGTGTGTATAAACATTTAAGGGATTGCTTACAAAGCTGTTTTGAGCCTTGGTTCTTCTCGCTATTTTAGATCTCGTGTAAATACACGAGGATCACCTATCTAATTGTAATAAATTATGGAAAGAAAATAACAAGGAAGAACAAAAATGAAACGACTTCATTGACAAATATTTAATTTCTTCTCAAACAAAAATATGAGCATTTCTTATCGACCTCTCAACCATTAATTTCAGTACCCTCTATATTAATCTTTCAAAATTTCACCTCTCCGTGTAAATATACAGGAGAAGATCAATGAAAGAATTTTGGACGTTTGGAACTGTCATGATGAATTAAATGAGTGGAGATTTGGTATAACTAGTTGGCTAGGTTTATGCTTATGAAGAAAGATATTTAATCCATAATCAGTTCATGCTATATATTCAAGAAATAATTAACCACGGTTAAGAAATAACTTAGATCACAATTAGTGAGTGATTCAATGGGTCATTCAAGTTGTTAGTTATCTGAAATCTATTAGCAAATATATATTATCTTCAGTGCGCCCACTGCTTTTCCCTGTCCCTTCATCAGCTGATAAGATTCTCTGCGATTTGAAAACAGTGGCTACCTCTAAGGTGTGCACACCATTGACATTCGAACATGTGTCTTCCCCTTTTAACTTGATAAAATGAGGTAGAAATGCGAATATATTATTGATAAATATTGCCCATTATACAATCAAAATGACTAATAAAATTTAGAAAAATCTTATTAAAATTGTTTAAATGCTTATTTTGAGATTATTTTAATCAAATTATAACATGTAAAAGAATTTAATTTCTTAAATAATTAATCATGTAGTAACTGATAGGGCACTGAAAGATATGAAATATATATATATATATATATATTATCATATATATCTTATTAAAAAATTTAGTGACGAATGTATCAAAAACTGCGCATTAATTTTATTTATAATATTTCTCCGAAGAGCCTTTCCTTTTACACATTGAAATGAAAGATCAAGCATATACTGGAAACAGAATATCTGAAGCCCTAAATTGGAGCAAGAGAAATAATATAAAAATCCAAATCTAATCTTATCACTTTGCGTTGGTACTTTTACATATGAAACCTTGAATAATGATCAACCTAAAAATACATCAAAATAGATATATAGATCTAGCTACTCGTGCAAAAGTTGTTAAATTCAAACCAATATATGATCAAACCCCAACAAAATCCACACACTTTGTTAAGCCAAAAGTGATTCCCATGGCTAGCCACCCTCCAATCAAGACCCTCAAAGATGACTTCACCACGGGAGCTTTCCCCAAAACTGCACCCAACACTCCAAACGCCAACAAGGCAAGGCTCACAACACCCACCACCACCCCCAACCTCACCTTGTATTCTCTTATAAACGCCGCTCCGAGCAGCGGCACCACCGCGCCAACTGCAAAGGCAACCGCCGAGGCCACAGCCGCGTAAAGCGGGTTTGGCAACTCTGCCTTCTTTACGTCTTGTCCTTCTCTTTTCAACTGAGCTAACTCGATATCGTACTGTGAGTACACGGAGACAAACTCTCCAATGGCCATACTACAAGCCCCGGCGACCAAGCCAGCAACCCCGGTCAGGATCATTGTTTTGACGTCCTTTCGAACGGCCCCAACACCTATCATGAGCGATGCTGTCGAGAGTAAGCCGTCGTTGGCTCCGAGAACAGCTGCTCGAAGCCATTGAGCCCTTTTGGCGTAGTCAACGACCTCGATCTCTTGTTGCTCCTCCTCATGATGGTTTTCATTTGGTGCTTCTATGTCCAAAAAGTTGGTTTTTGAACGGGTTGGGGATTCAGTGGGAGAAGCTGGAGTGATTTGGCATGGCTTATGATCTGCCATAGAAGATTATATCGTGAGGAAGAAAGTAATGAGATTTTGGACATGGAAGTGTGGAGGACACACGCCTTGGGATGAAGCTATATATAGATGGAGAGAGAAAGTGGGCTTGTGTGGAAAGGGAAAGAGAATATGGTAGTAGTGGGATGGGGGAATCTTATGCGTTCCCATTTGGAAGGAAATTACCACCGGCCCCCTCCAATTGATGCTTTTTTATATTGCTTTTTCTTTTTTAAAAAAATTCATTTGTCCGTATGTAGATTGATTTTATTAAGGATATTAATTATATTTATTCTCTAAAAATCAATTGATTGCTTAATTTATATAGATTATTAATAGGAACATTTTTAATGATTAATTAACTAGGGAATAGGAATTAATTGACTCTGATAATTTAAGCTCGAAACATTAATTGCACCGTTCATAATGAATTTGATTGTTTCTTATTACTCGAAGTGTTAAATTATCAATAAATATTTCTACATGTTAAATTTTAGGACTAACAAATTTTTCTAACTAGGCTATAGTATTACAGGAGAGCAAGCCGCAAAAAAATTTTCGTATATCTCTCGACGTTAGCGTAGTTGCGGAAATAATTTGCCTTTAGCTTTTACTTTAGTAAAAGCTATTTTGCACACCATTGAGATGCTTATTATCATATCACCACCAATTCATGGGAGAAGTGATTAAATAATATACAAAAGTTTATAATGACTGTTTGACGCAAGTAAAATAAAATTGTATTTTTCTATAGGTAAGTTTTTTAGGGTTAGATTGTAAATTAATTTTTTCTTTTGGGTTATAAGATCATAAAAATTTTATTTGTTAAATCTCACAGTCTTGGCATGAATAGTCCTTCTTTGACTAGATCAGAGAGTTTCCATCTTTGACGAGATCAGAGAGTTGCAACACATAATCATAATATCAAAAGCATATTATACTTGTATCTGAATTAAAATTAGTTGACTTAATTTTTTTATCAATGTAATTTATATGTATTATTGGAAGACGATCAATAATAACTCTAAGTCTCTAATAATTATGCCCATATTTTCTAGACTTGTTAAGCAGAATTAGTTAGATATACTTATTTCTAAGTCAAATTTATTTTTTTAAAAACAAATGTAACATGAAAAAGATAATTCTCAAACTAAAGAAAAAATCATTGCAAATAATTAACACATATCTCTAAGTTAATATTTCAAATTAAGTTAATCAAATTTATAAAACGAATATATATATATATATATATTTATACACCCATATATAAATGCATCTGTTATGTAATAATTAAGCAATCAGTTGTTTAACACTGATATTAGCAAAAGAAGGAAGTCATAATAATAGTCGAATGCTCAATTCTGCCTTTGTAAAGAGAATTAGAAAGAAGAGAACGGGTAATTTCTCATTGTAAAAGGAAATATATATATAACCAATATTATAATAAAGCTTCCATTGTTGGAAGCCTAACATATATAGACATTTGGTTAGTTATTTAAGAATATGGGATAGCGCATGAGGAAGCAAAAATCCTTTTTTTCTAACGCCAAAATAAGAAGATTACACAATTATCTCATAAAATCATCATAATACTGATAGGTTCTTTTCAAACTTTTTAAGACGTGTTGGTCTTATTATCCAACATATCCTTCAGAGTTCTATTTTAGGCTACAGTCATCTCAACGTATTATTGGTTAGATCATGGAACTACTAGTTACATATATACAGACAAAAGAAAGTTCCATGATATCTACATCCCTACGTCATCGTCTTGATATGCCTAGATGGTGAAGATAGCTTGGATGTCTTCGTTCATGGCATTCCATTTCATACTAATGATCATATAGACTTGCCCTATGTTGGGCACACCAACGTACTACCACTCTATTTCTATATTGAACTTAGCTGTTGGCATGCTGTCAGTCAAAATCTAAACACAGTACCATACAAAATGAGAATTTTTATAATTCTCAGTAAAACACGATAAATTTTTTAAAACAAATAATGATTCAATTGTGTCATGTGCCAAAAAACATTTTTAATTAGACTTGTCTAACATATGAGAATAGCAAGAGTATAAAAAATACTAAGATGTACTAAGATACATCAACAACAATTTAACACATATTGCATATAAGCAAATTAGCTCCTTTCATGGGCTAAACTTATTTACCGTGAATATCTGAGCTATAGTCTAAGTCACATCTTGCAAAGTAGACATTTCATGACAATAATAGAACATCTCATAGAATATTGCATGTCTATCAATACACTACAAGAAAAACAAGAATTAGTGACGGAATTTTTCGTCACTAAATATGGATAATTCCGTCACAAATTGATTAGCGACGGATTATTTCCGTCGATAATTTTGTTGTCGCTAAATAATTGGCGACGAAAATGAAAATTTTGTCGCTAATTTGCGACGGAATAGTCCGTCGCTGATTTGAATTCCATCACTAATTGTAAGTATAATTTACTCCAAATTAGCGACGGACCAGTGACGGAATTTTTCGTCACTAATTAGTGATGGACTAGTGATAGAATATCCATCACTAATTAGCGATGGATTAGTAACGGAATATTCCTGTCACTAATTAGCGACGGATCAGCGACGGAATATTCCGTTACTAATTAGCCACGGATCAGCGACGGAATATTCCGTCACTAATTAGTGACAGATCCGCGACGGAATATTCTGTCACTAATTAGCGACAGATCCACGACGGAATATTCCATCTCTAATTAGCGACGGATCATTGATGGAAAATTCCGTCACTAATTTGTGACTGATTAGTGATAAAATTTTTCATCAATAATTAGCGACAAAATATTTTGTCATTGATTCGTCATAAATTAGTGACGGAATATTTCGTCACTGATTATTTCGACACTAATCTAACCTAAATTAGTGACATAATAGCGACAAAAATACGTTACTTATTTAATTTTTTTATTATATTGTATTTTTTAATACAGCATCAATATTACTTGTGCTACCTATCCAATAAAATAAAATAACACAACAGTATTCAATAAAAATAATAGATAGATTAAAATGATCCTCAATTAAACATTTATAAGACAAATTATAACAATCTTTAACTTAAAATACATAACTTAAAATGCCACCTAAAAATAAAATCACATCTATAGAAGGGGACAATCATCAGGGCCTGTCTTCTCAACTACTGATTTTTCTGGTATAGGATCTGATGGGACACGAGATAAACGTGATTCAAGTTCTTGTAACCTATTAAGTGTTTGCTGATGCTGGTCTAACATAGATAAGATTTGTTGATTCTGCTCTCTAAGTTCTTGGTTCTCCTGTCTCAAAGGTGTTGTCTCTGTGGCAATCCTCCTACGTAATTCTTCTTCAAAATCTGAATGGAATCCTGAGTTATTAATGGAAGAAGAGGTCCCATGAGAACAAACAGTATCAATATCATGAGCTGTAGATCCTACTCCAAAGATACGACCCTTCTTATTCTTGCCACCTACAGCCTCTAACCATAAGGCAACTTCATCATCATCATCATCTATATCATTTGATGCTATGCCTGGGGAGTCCTGAGTAGAACTTCTGGCATTCTTAAGCCTTAAATAATCAGCCTGTTAATAGAATCAAAGAAAGAAAATTTTAAAATAAAGAAAATAGTGACAATTCATCCAGAAGCAAAAGTATGCATATGTTTAAGTATATTTTATGTCATAAAGTATCAACATAATGTGTAATCATATAAGAAAGACTAAGTATCTTGAAACTATAAATATATTAAGCCATCCTAATCAAAGGTATCAAATGTTGATATTACACAATTAGGTATATGAAAAGAATATGCAATGATATTGCTAGCAACAAAGTAATAAAATAAGTAAAAGACACTAAATAGAAGATCAAACAATTATAGTGACAAGGTAAAAAGATAAAGACTAACACTACAACTGGTTGGACCTTCAGTTATCAGCACAAGTTCAATGATAGTCAAAACCAAAAATCAAGATTCAATTACAGCTAGTCAGCCCTTTGACCGTCAGCACAAATCCAATGACAATCAAACACAAAGAATAACAACTTATTCTAGAACTAATCAAGTCTTTTGCTGTTAACACAAGTGTAGTGACAATCAAAACAAAAAATAAAAACTCACACTACAGGTAGTCAGATATCTAGTCGTCAATACAAGTTCAGTAATAATCAAAACAAAAAATAGAAAAGCACACTACGACTATTCAGGCCTCTGGTCATCAATACAAGTTCAGTGATAATCAAAACCAAAAATAAAGACTAACACTACAGCCATTCAGGCCTTTAGCCGTTAATATAAGTTTAGTTATAATTAAAACTAAAAATAAAGATTCACACTATAGTTAGTTAGGCCTCCAACTATCAGTACAAGTCTAATTACATTGAAAAAAAAAACCAAGACTCACACTAAAGGTAGTTAAACCTCTGGCCATTAGCATAAATCCAATGACAATCAAAATAAAAAATAAAAAGGCACTGTAGCTAGTCAAGCCTGTGGCCATCAGCACAAGTCCAATTATAATCAGAACAAACAATAAAGACTTGCACTAAAGCTAATCAAGCCTTCAGCCATCAGTACAAGTCCAATGACAATCAAAACAAAAAATGCACACTATAGCTAGCCAGACCTCTGACCATTAGGACACGTTTAATTATAATCAAACCAAAAATAAAAACCCACACTACTACTAGTCAAGCCTTTAGCAATCAATACAAGTCTAGTTATAATTAAAGGAAAAAATTAAGACACACTAAAGCTAGTCAAGCCTCCGGTCATCAGCACAAGTCCAATGTCAATTAAAACAAAAAAATGAAGACACATTACAACTAGTTAGATCGCTCACCACTAGCACAAGTCCAATTATAATCAAAACTTAAAATAAAGACTCACACTACTGCTAGTCAGGCCTCTGGCCGTCAGTACAAGTCCAATTATAATTAAATAAAAAAATTAAGACCCACACTATAGCTAGTAAGGCCTCTGGCCATTAACACAATTTTAGAGAGAAAGGAAAAAAAAATAAACATATACATACATAAACTTCAGCTGCCCTATGGTCCACAAATTGACCAGTTGCCTCGTCATAGTACGTGTGCTTGAACAATTCAAACATTGTAGGTGGCCTTCCAAGCACTAAAGTCTGCAGTTATTTATTAATATTAGTTATCTCATGCATTAAATAAACAATGATTACATTTGAATTTAAATAGTTACTAGTCTCCTCTTATGTTCAGTTGAAGGAATGCTATCCCCTTTATGTTTCATGCCTCCTGTGGTAGATGCTCGGTTGTTTTTAGCTGTCTGGCATACAGCCTTATATTCTTCTGACTCTCAATAGTGCTTTAATTGGACTATTACATTATCTGGGATCCAATTAGGTGTGACCCCTTTTTCCAAGTCTAACCGTACTCTGTGCATTACATTTCGCAAGATGTCCCCACACTTTTTGTTCCAATTACGTCTAATGACTTGGTCATATTGTGACAACCATTTATACTTTTTCTACATAAGCACCAGAAAACTCAACATTGAGACAAATTCAGGGAAAAAGAAATCAACACATGATACATATATAATGATGGAATAGGATATATACTGCCCATTCATCAAACCATAGTTGTCTGACTTCAGGAGGCGTTACTTTCCAACTATAACATGGATGTTCAAATTTTGCTTGAATTATAGGGAGAATATCAAGAACAACAGCAACAACAGGATTAAATCTAATCATTTAACATCAATGATTAAAAATATTATAATGGCATTAAGTTATTAAATGAATAACAAATAAAACAATATAAACTTGATAACTTACGTATGCTTGTCAGGATATAACCATGTTCGACCATCTGTGGGGTCACGGCCAAAAGGTTGAATAGGTGACATTGGTGTAGAACTAGTGGAAGGACCCTAAGGAGTGGGATGTGAGTACTGGGAGTCAGGGGATGGTACAGGAGGAGATGATACAGGTGATGCTGAGGGTCTCCTAGATGATTCAGGTATGGTTGGAGCTGATGCAGGTGTAGTGGAAGCATCTAATGCTATAGGAGCTGGAGTAGGTGCTAAAGTCAGAGGACAATGAGATGATTGAGTGTGCAGAGGTGGCGGTGTAGAGGTACTCCATCAAGGACGACCTCGCCTAGAACCACGACCTGACATCTACATATATAATAGCAAACTTGAGTCAGTATAAGTTGATAAAAGATTAAATAGAATGAAAACAAAAATAAATTCACACTTAAAACAAGAAAATATATTATAAAAAACTCAAACTCAAAATTAAATAAAACCCAACCCTAATCTATGCATCATTATCATCATCATCTTCAGAATCATTATCTTTATTCTCCTCTTCCTCCTCCTCCTCCTCATCATCATCATTTTCACCTTCATCATCATCATCATCATCATCATCGTTAACATTTTATGTTAGTTGAGGTTAGATTTAATACATACTTAGTTACAATTTATTACTACGTACATGCTTTCGAAACCATGTGGAAAAATTTGCTTCAATCTGACCTTCTATCTTAGCATCTATAATTTGAGGATTGGACAAAGCTAACTCATGAACAAATAAACTGCATAGTAAAGGAATGTGTTAAGCATATACAAACAAAATAATTGTTTAAGTAATATTACTTACTTGACATAAGGTTGCACTTCATCACAGTTTATTAAAACATATTTTGTAGTGGCATTTACTTCTTGATCATTTAAGAAACGACACTTGCATTTTCCAAAAAGCCTTCCAGGATAATTAAAAATGGAAAGTGCTGGCAGGCCTGATTCTTCACCATCATCATTTCTTGGAGGTTTCATAATTTTTGATGGCACATCATGCTCAAAGTAATGCGAGCAAAATGTTGCGATCTCTTCAATTATATAAGCTTCGCATATAGATCCTTCCACTTGAGCTTTATTCTTGACTTTTTGCTTCAAGGTATGGAGGAATCTACATAAAGAGTAGTTGAACAAGTATTATTACCTTTCAAACATATATTCATTTGAAGCATATAGTAAAAGGCTTTATTACCTTTCAAATGGATACATCCATCGATATTGAACAGGTGCCCCTACCTTCGATTCATAAGGAAGTTGGATGGGTAGATGCTCTATTGAGTCAAAGAACCCAGGGGGAAAGATCTTTTCTAACTTACATAAGGTTACAACAATGTTCTGCTCCAATAACTCTAACTGAGCCATCATCAAGGTAGTGGAACAAAGTTCTTTAAAGAACTGACTAATCTCAGTTATCGGATTCCACACAGCTTCAGGCAAAGTACCAAAGGCAATGGGAAGCAAGCGTTGCATAAACACATGACAATCATGACTCTTCATTCCATATACCTTTACTTCTTTTGTGTCAACACATCTGGATAGATTATATGCATACCTATCAGGGAGTCTTAGGTTCTTTACCCATTGACAAACTGCTCATTTTTGTTCTATATTCAAAGTATATTGTGCTTTTGGCTTCAGAACTTTCCTTCCATTGTTAACAAGTTCTAATTCTTTTCGTCGACAATATTCTTCCACGTCCAACCTAGCTTGTGTATTATCTTTAGTCTTCCCTTTTGTGTCCATAACAGTGTGAAATACATTGTCAAACACATTTTTCTCAATATGTATGACATCAAGATTATGTCGAATGAGATTGGTTTTCCAATATGGAAATTCCCAAAATATGCTCTGTTTCGTCCAATGGTGAGTGTCATGATACCCTTCGATTGTTACAAGTTTTCCCCACTTAGTCACTTTTGGCAGCTTGCACACTCTTTGCCAAACTTGCTCTCCATCTAACCGTGGTGGAGGGATTGAGTTCTCAACTCTATTCTTATAAAAAGAGCTTTTATTTCTTCTATATGGGTGATCTAGTGGAAGAAATTGTCGATGACAATCAAAGAAAGATGTTTTCCTCCCATGCTTCAATTGGAATGACTTTGAGTTTTCCATACATATAAGGTATGACAATCTCCTTACTATCATCCAACCAGACAACATGCCATATGCTGGAAAGTCATTGATTGTCCATAATAGTGCGGCACGCATCTGAAAATTCTATCTCAATGAGACATCATATGTTAGGGCACCATCAATCCATAGTAATTTTAATTCATCTATTAATGGTTGTAAATAAATGTCAATTTTTCCTTTAGGATTGTTAGGACTAGGGATAATCAGTGTCAAAAACATATACTCTTGTCTCATGCACATCGCCGGTGGTAGATTGTACAGAATGACAATAACTGGCCAACAAGAATACTTTCTCCCATATTGGCCAAATGGTGTAAAGCCATCAGCACACAACCCGAGTTGAACGTTTCGTGGATCATACACAAAGTCGGGGTATGTGCTATCAAACACCTTCCATGCTTCTCCATCAGAGGGGTGAGTGAGGATGCCAGTTGCTTGACGGTTCTCATAATGCCACCTCATTTCTTTTGCTGTTTTTCTAGAAGCAAATAATCTTTGAAGCCTAGGAATTAGTGGTAGGTACCATAACTGCTTGGTTGCAATTTTCTTTTTTCTTCCATGGCACTTTCTTGCAGCATACCGTGCTTCACCACAAAATTTGCATTGGGTTGCATTTGCATCATCTTTATAATACAACATACACCTATTATCACAACAATCAATCTTCATATAACAAAGCCCTAATTTTGACACCAACTTCTTTGTTTGATACAAGTTTGGAGGCATACGAGTGTCTTTAGGTTGTGTTCTCTGCATAAGTCATGACACTAAATTGTAGCCTTGGTGTGACATGTTGGTTTCTGCCTTAATGCTTAGTAACTGCACAGCTGCTAAAAGTTCAGATTCATCTTTACAACCTTCCCATAAGGGTTGTTGTGCCGCATGCAATATGTCATAAAATGCCCTTGCATTTGAGTTTGGCATCTCTTCAGCAGAGCAATCATAGTTATCCCTGAAACTTGGCCCAGCTGTATCCATCACCATGGTGTCATATTGTGACAACTGGTTCCCAAGCAGGCCCTGTGAGATATGTTGGACGCCTGACATTGGACATACAGGTGAATGACAGGCAGTTGGTGTTTCACCATGACTAGTCCATATACAGTAGTCTGACTTGAATCCATGTCTAAAAATATGCACCTTCACCTCGTCAAGACATAGATAGTTCTTACATTTACACCGGGCATATGGACACCTAATTTTCTCTGACTATCAAAAAGAAGGTAATCGACATGCATGGGCAAGAAACTCCTCAACACCTTGCTCGAACTCTGTTGTAAAATATCATCGACTCGAATCTACTCTATTATACATCCATCTTCGATTTTCTAGCATCTCCATTCAATCAAAACTATCTGTTTTTAGGTAGTCCAATAGACACTTAATAATGATCAAAGATTCATCTACAAAACTATAATGGTTCGTAGTTATATTTTTGAAGAAAATAATAAAAGAGTTTACAAGGGAGTATTCGAATGGATTACTTATTTTATTTTTCCCTACTATTAATTAGGGCATTCTTCATAATTGTTAATGTTAAGTAATTGGATAAGAATATTCAGAGAGAGTAAAGATTTGATAAGTCCAATTCTAGGTAGGGTGTAACAACCGGGAAAAGGGAAAAGGAAAAGAAAGTAGAAAGCTAGAAATTTTTGAAATTCTTTGCTAAGTCTTCTCGCAATAGCGAGAAATGGTCTCGCTATAGCGAGAGTGCCTATTCGCAATAGCGAAAGTGATTCTAGCTATAGCGAGTATGGGCAGCAGTCTATACAGAAACCAGGGAGTTGCTCGCCGTAGCATGCGCCATAGCGAGAGTGGGAGTCTGGAACTAATACGAGTTCGCCATAGCGAAGGTTAAATCTCACCATAGCGAAGGGAACTGATACGTGCTCGCTATAGCGAAAGCTAAACCTTGCCATAGTGAAGGCAGTTGATACGAGCTCGCCGTAGCGAAGGTTAATTTTCGCCGTAGTGAGGGTCAGTCTGGAAAAGAGTAAAAGGCGAGAATTTGACTTCTTTAAACGACCCAACTCATTCTTTCTCTCATATTTGCCCTAGACTTCGACCTAAGGAGAGAAAAGAGGCGTGGAGAGTGAGAGAGACCAAGAAAAGGAGGAAGAACAAAGGAAAGGTAAGCAAGTTCCTCTCATTTCTTCTTAGAATCTGGATCTCCTCTTTTTGCCCTCTCTTCCTACGGTTTTGTTTGTGAGATTAGTGAGGTTTTGGGCATGGGTCAGAAGAGGAAAAGTGGAAAACACCTTTGAATCTCTTTGTTTTCTTTAAAAATGTTGTTTCCACTACCTTGGGAACTTGAGAGAGAGGAAGAATTGATGACATTCTAGAGAGAGAGAGAGAACCCCTAAATTCTTGTATGTTAGGAAGGTTGCTCTGAAAATTACATTCTAAGAGAGTAATTCCATGTTCTTGATTGTGCCTAGGCTCAAGTGAAGCACCTCCATCAAGGTGTGAGTGTGAACCTAAGAAGGGAGAAGAGGAATTGAAAGGAAAAGCTAGTGTTGGCTCATAAGGTAACTCTCTTTCCACTCTTTCTTGTTGCATTCTTGGATGTAATAGTCATTGTATATTTATGTATATGCTTGTTGTGTGAGATATGCCATATGTTATTGCTATGATGCATTGTTACCAATGTGCTTGTGTGATGGATTGTGAGAATTGCTCGGGTGAGGTAGTGCCGAAAGTCCCTTGAGATGGGTGAGGTGAAGCCGAAAATCCCTTGAGATGGGTGAGACAAGGCCAAAAGTCTCATAACCGAGTGAGGCCAAGTCAAAAGTCCCTAAACGCGGGTGAGGCCATCCAAAAGTCCCTAAACTCGGGTGAGGCTAGACCAAAAGTCCCTAGAGCCCATTTTTGGCATTGTTGTGATTTCCATAACATGTACAACATGTAATATGTGATTGAGAATGGTTGGATGCCAAATTACATACTTTGACTTGTTATATGCCTTGATTGCTTTCTTGATTGAGTGCATGAGCTACTGAGATTCCATGAATCTCACCCCTTCCCCTCCCAACTTAATATGCTAGGTGGAGCTCAAGGAGAAACAAGTGCACACCAAGGAGCCTAGGAGAATGTTAGATGAATGATAGCTTTATTTTGGTACTTTTAATGTAAAGTGGTGCCAACATGTATATGCACCCACTATTTTTGAGATATAAATGTTGTAGCAAGTGTAAATGTATGGATATATGATGTACAAACTATGTAGAGAGTCAAATTAATGGAAATGTGGGTTTTGTCCCTTTTGTTGAATGTATGTGATAGTGCATTTTAGCCCGTAGCATAGCGAATTTGAGATGTATGATGATTTGGACCACTTGGACATGTTATATAGACTATTTTTATGCTTTTAAACTTGTCCATGAGGTGTGAGAACGTGTGAGAGGCCATTTGGACCCATTTTAGACCTTTTGGGTGTCAAAACCACTAAATTTGTGAGCTCCATCAAAGTATGACCAGATGAGCTCCTCTTGCTATGAAATTTGGCATGCCTCTAGAGTTTGCAGAAAGCTTCCCAAGAAGCTAAAGTGGGTAATATTCGGAGGTCTAAAAAATATTTGACGAATTGTTGAAATTGGAAAATTTTAATGATTTGGTCATGTACTGTTACTATAGGTCCGAAAAGAAATCCACGTCATACATAGACCAAACGGTGGCCAAATGTCATGAAATTTTATACACATAAACTAGGCAACCATAGTGACTTATACCAACTAGAATCACCTAAATCAGAGGTTTGTAGAGAGAAAATGAACCTTCTAAAGTTCTGTATCAGTATCAAGGAGCCACCTGACCTCCGTTATTGTTCCATCCGTTTTTGGGGTCTAAGGGCTACTAAACTGATCTAAACTTATTTTTTTCCTCTAGTAGACATCTGTAGCTTTTCAAATTGGTATAGTGTGCCTAGATTGGATTTTTGTGGATTTAGTTATGGATTTTCGAAGTTCATGATAGTAAGCTGCGCCAGAAACAGGGACAGCCGGACCTTTGTCTGATTTTTGATGTCAAACATGGTCAAACGCTGAGATTATAATTGGGAATTATTTTTAGTGTAAATTTAACACTTAGAACTTTCCAGAGAGCTATGGTTCACTAGATTTCCAGTTTTCTATAATTAGTTATGATTTTCCAAAGTTAGAGCCAAAATATGACTTTTGGGTCCAAGTGAGAAATCGCATTTTTCTGGTTCTTGACTCCATACCCGTGGTTTCTGGCTTGTTTTAAGCTATGTATGAGTTTTATAAATGGAGTGTGAGTAGAGAATGTGCATGATGGGTTCACAGGACCCACGGGGCAAAAGATGAGTGTGTGGAGCCCTGGTTTTTAGTATAAAAATGCTACGGTTTATACTAGTGCTTTGGAAATCATATGGAACCGAGCCCAGAGAGAGGCTAGATAGAATTAATATACTAAGGTGTTACATAGGGGTCATTAATCATGAAGATTAGAGTCAGTAACACTAAAGTTATACAGTGTAGTACTAAAAAAAAGCTAGTAACAACAACTTTCCATTTAATTTTTTTGTATTTTAGAATTTGAGAACCAATCGTGAAGTCCATGTATACATCTTTCATACAAAATTTCATCATTATATCTACAATTTGCGAGAAAGAAATAACTTGATAAAAACAATATAAGAATCCTATATAAATAATCCACAAAATAGCTCTTACTATGTGTAACAGATTTTTCTCAAAGGAAGGACAAGCACAAGGTAGAAGGATAAAGCTAGAAAAGAAATTAATGCAATAGAAAAACAAAAAAGTCAAACATGGAAAAAAGCAACCCAATATCTCAGCCTAATATCCAAAAAAAATTTATGCACTTGTGAAATATTAGTTGAAAAATTGACTTAACTACCAAAATTTATGCACTTTGTATGATTTACAAAAAGGTCTTTCATTTTATGCAGTTTGTTTTATTTTCACTTGATTATTTTGTGAATTCTTTATTCACATTACCAAAATTTATCTAAGTATCATTTCTATCAAACCGCGTCGTTTTGTTTGATTTCTTTCATCATGTGAAACCTTGTAGGCTTTGAAAAATTAAGTGAAACAATGTTGTTTGAGGATAAACAACACTCATGCAAGTCCAAATCTATTATATATATTAATTAAAAGATGTAATCATTGTATTTCATTATTCAGTTTATTATTTTTGTATTGTTTACTTTTCTTTATATACATCTTTATGTGAGATCTATAAAACTATGGATGAATCTCACAAGATTTTTTTAATCTGCTCGCTAATACCCATAGCAGATAATTAAGGCTAATCCATATGAAAAGACTGTAAAGACTTGATGATAGTATACCTATATAAAAAGTTTTGGCTAAGTTTTTAGAGTTAAAATTTTGTATGTTTGTAATATTAGGTACTAAAAGCAAGTATGTTGACCCCTGTGGTTTAGGGTGGCCTTCCTATAATATGCGGTTGCCCAAATTTTGCAAAAATTCCTATACGTTATGGTTGTTGAGAAGGACAATCATGAATCCCAAACAAAATTAGTCCCATGTCTAAATAATGTACAAATATTTGTTAAAAAGAGAGAGAGAGAGAGAGAGAGAGTAACCAAATTAGTTTTTTTTTTGTGTAAATTTTTGTGTGATCTTTCAAACTAATATATATCTACCACACTTTTGAAAAATGTATAGGAACCTAAAATACGAGGCTCAAAATTTTTCCTTAAAAAATCTATATTGCTTAGTTCAACCTTCTGACATTCAGTCTAATAATCTGGAAATGAAATAATTATGGTAATTCATATATCATTACAATAATGTTAATCAATGTTGACTGACCTTTGACTAACTTTTGACTACTAGTGTTTTTTTATAAAATTTTTTGACTGAAGACGAAAAAACTCTTATTGACATGTGTATCTGTCAATACTGAAGACGAAAAGTTCAGGGGCGCAGCTTCTCTTCCATTTTCGCGCAAATTGCGCCATGTATTTGTGAGAGAGCAGTATCATAACTTTGAAAATAAAAGAAAGAAAAGATAAAAAAAATATAATATAAAATAGTTTTTGTCTTACAACAGGAATCTTTGTCCAAATTTCAATGTCTTCTCCTCAGGGCATGCAATGCATCTTGAAAGGGTCAAAATGTGTCTATTCAAAAAAAAAAATTCTTTTTATATAACTTTTTTTAAAATTTTGTTAAGAGTATATAATTTTTTAAAATATATATATATACAAATATTTTTTAAAATAAAAAATTATTTTTATATTTTGGTTTAATTTAAAAATTTTTAATTAAAATACTCTTTATTTGAATATTTTAGTTTTAACAAATATATATTTAAATTAATAAAAAATTTAAAATTAAACTAAAGTATAAAATAAATAAAACTTCTTGATCAACAAAGCATTTTTAGATGATCCTCCTCATATGTAAAAATCATACAAGAAGACAACAAGAAAAAGGACAGGAACAGGAACTAACCTTAATAAAACTTTATATGCAAAAACAACGAAGCCCCACCTTAACAGTTTTCTGCTACAAAAGCACAGAAAATAGCATCAGAGTCTAAGACATAATATAAATCTTTTCTATTATATAAAAGGAAAAGACCAATTTTTTTTTATATATATCTTTTCCATTCAACTTTTCCATTAATGGAATTATTATTTGAAGAATGAATTTATTAAAAATAAATAATATAATGTTGTAAAAATTATTCAAATATTATATTCATATTAAATTATTTTATAACACATATTTAAAATAAAAAGTTAATTTATACTTTAATCTAATTTTAAATTTTTTGATTAAAATATACTCCTTTAAACTAAATAAATATATTTTTAAATTAAAAAAATTAAATAATGATATTTTCATTAGAATATTTAAAATTAAACTAAAGTGTAAGATTATTTTTTGTTTCATAAGGTGTTTATATATATTTGAAAATATAGAGAGATCTATATAATAATAATAATAATATAATATTATTATTATTATTATTATTATTATTATTATTATTATTATTATTATCATCCTATCCATTTATGTGTCGTTGTTATTAAGAAAATAAAAAATAATAATGTAAAACAATAACATATCTTTAATAAAATTACAAAACAATTTTTAGAAGAGTTAATAATATGTGATTGGATTTAAAAAAGTACATATTATCTTTACTCGAATAACCATATACAAATATCTCAAAAATGATCATATGATCATATATCCAATGGCTCTCCACACTTCTCTTTTTCTTTTATAATTATTTTTATTTCAAATTTTAACTCAGTTTTCTTTTCCATCTAGATGGAAGATGAGACACATGGGAATCTGTATAAATCCCTACTTGTGTGAAAAAATATGAATGAAGCAAATTTTTTTAGAAGCAAATTAAATTTTAATTAATTAAAATTATAGCATTTGCTAACCAATAAAAAAAAAGCAATTAAAAAAAACTTCTACCCATTTTGCAAACGGCTATCATATTTTTTAAAATTCAAAGAGTAGATTATTGTACTACCGTAAACTCTGAAGTTGACATTTCTCCCTTCTTTCACACCTTTTTATTTGCAAATCTTCATATCCAAACACATAATCTCAACCCAAACAATTATAGTTTGATTTTGGCTTTAAACCCTAACTATTTCTTTCGTTATTTCAAACCTAGGCACACTTTTTTTGTTTCACAAATCTTTGTTTGTCATTTTGAAGCCAAGTAGACATATTTTGACCTGGACAAGATATAATTTTAAATTCCAAACCCAAATATTTTGCTTCTGTTTCCAAACCTAGCTACCATTCTTCTGCAAATTTTTGGCAACTATCTAACTAAAAGGAATATAGAAAGATCTACTCCCAAATTTGTTGTAGTATTGGAGTCTATTATATTTAGATTTCAAAGTGTCTGAGACAAACAAGATAATCTTATTGAATTAATGCTACAATCCATATGGGCACATGCTTGGCACGAGGACAAGTAATAACTTGATCCTGTAAGCCTCGAACTAATAGATACTGAATATCACGCCACACAATACAAATCCCTTTTCCAAACCAAATTCATAAACTTTATACAAAACTTTTGACAGAGTATCCCGATAAATTGAATAAATTCTCAAATTTTGATTTCAAATAGTCAACAATACGAAAAACTTTGCTTGTAGAATACAAACATTGGAAAGTTCCACTACCCATTTAAAATCAAAATATGACAAATTTTAATGTAAAGACATAAATAGATGCGAAAGAAAGCAGTTCAAATGCTACTAACTAACACAACAGAACTACTATAAGATAAATGCTAAACCAATGCCTCTTGCCCATTACTTGAAAACAGCAACAAAGGATTTTCATTTTTTATTTTTCTCTTTTTCTTTTTAGCAACGTTTGTTTCCAGAACAATATTACTATTTGCTCAGCCAAATGAAATTTAAATGCATCTGAATTTAAAATCTAACTTAAAAAAAATGAAATAGGGGATACAAGATCTGTGCTAAAATCAAAGGCAAATCAAATCATCCAAGTTGGATTAAGTAGGAGATTGAAAGAAAAACACAGTAACATAATCATTAAATTAACAGTCTTGGGAGGCAACGACAGCTAGATTCGAGTTAAATAAGGAATGAAAATTTTACATTGACACGCACTGAACAGATCAACCTCAGGAACCCAAGATGTGGCTTACCAGTAAGAAGAAGACAAGAAGCGAAGTGCAAATCTGGGGCGCAGCTGGCAGAAGTTCGAGCAATGGCTGACCTGCAGTGGGGCGACTGGTCGAATAAGGGAAAAAGGTAGCCGATGAGCGCCGATGGGATGGGAAAATAGCGGAATGCGAATGGGAGAGTACGATACGGTTGGAATAGGGGGATGATTTAGGGTTTCTAAGTATATAATAAGCTGAAAGTGTAGTCGGAGAAGACTTTGACTCACTATCTCCCTAACAAAAATAAAACAAAAAAAAAAAGGACTAGTACTCTCATTCGTAGAGATATAGGGATATAAATAGAGATAGCACAGGTGAAATCAAACTCAACAATGCTACTGGTACTCTTTCTTCACCATGACTGGTTGGTTCCCTCTCTTTTGACAAAATTGGATACAGGCCTAATCCTTGGCCCATTATGTTCCTCCTTTCTCCAGTTTTCATACGTGGCACGAGTCCAAAGCAAAAAGCCAAACAATGAACAGCATGTGAGCCTCCTTATAATAATTTTGAATAAATTATAGAGATTCTTTTTAATTTTATTAAAGTTACATAATTCTTTTATTTTTACAATATATATGAATTTTTAATGAAACAAAAAAATATGAAATTAATTTTAAATGGTTTAATTAAAATATTTTTCATTGGCCACTTTTATATATTTTCCTAAAAAGAACATTTTAATAAAAAAAATTAAAAATTAAATTAAAGTATACATTTTGGCCTCAGTTAATTAAAACAAGACTAGTCTCCGCATTCTCATCAATACCTTCCTTTATAATTATTGTCAATTCATAATCACTAAATGAACTTCCAAGAATATGGCATCTACACTACACAACTTCACATTGTACCAATCACCAATTACTAGTACTTGGTTCTATGGACGTGAAGGTACAGGAGAAAGGGTAATTTTATGAAAACAAAATTCACTTTACATTGAAGTTTTTGATATTTTTATCTCAATTTTTTAAAGTAAAATTAATGAGAAGTTTGCATAATTTACTCAATTATTTATTCAAATAGAAATTTATTTATTCAAATAATAATTTTACCAAAGCAAATGAAGAGTTTGATATAGATTTAATATCTTAAATGCATTAAATAAGAGAATGCCGTTAAAATTGTTTAAAAAAAAAATCTAACGTGAACAAAGTAGAAACACATTCTTGATTGTAAAAGCCCTCATAAAAGAAAAAGAAAAAGAAACGCAATTTTATCTCACAAACTTATTTTTGATAAAATCAACTCCCCTCAAAATGTGATTATATCTATTAATTTCTACAAATTACATCCCAATTGAGTTATGCAATTCAAACCATTAACTAAAACTGCGGTTAATTGTCTACAAATGCCATAGATTTCAGTTTTATTTTTTAATTACTTAGGATCTTGATATACAATAATTTCTCATGTCAATTAACCTATTTATTTCAAATGAATAAGATTCTACTGATTATGGATCGGATGGAAGATTTAAATTTGATGACATTACAAAGAATTATTACTTAAAATAATTAAACTCAAAATATAGATCGTAATCAAGCATATCTGCATATATTATATAGAAATAAAATAAATGTCAATACATGTCAATACTCAATAGTAAACACTAATGAATTGAGATTTGGATTCCTTGCAATCTTATAGAGGTGGGCTATAGGGATCTAGTTAAGGTTAAAAATAATAATTTTTTTAAATCATATATATTTAAGCATCAAATGATAAGTTCGAAAAAACAAACATAATTGGAAGGTCAAAAATTGTAATTATTAATAAAAATTATTCAAGAATTTGTAACTATACAACAAATTCAATTTTTTTAAGTGTAATTTTTATTTATAGTTACAATTTTTTGTCCTTCAATTATATTATTTTTTAAACTTATTATTTAGAACACAAGTATAAAAAAAAAAAGACTAAGAAACCACTTCATTACATATACAGGCCAAACATTATCCTTTAAAAGGTAGTTTTCTTTTAATTTTTTTTATTTTTTTTTTAACTTTCTCTACTTTAGGGTCTACAAAGATTGTATTATACAATTCTATGTTAGGATATTTCTCCTTTTGTTTTGCTAAATTGGCAAAAACCAAAAATGAAGGGGGGAAAAGGATATACAACAATTCAATGGGATAAGTATAAATAGAAAAATGTAGGGAAAATTCAAAAATATATACAAGTATTTGGGTATGCTTCAAAATTTAAATATGATTATTGTTAACAACTTATTAAAAGTGTAATTTGTTGTTTTATTAACTCTCTACCAATAAAAATTTGATTATTGAATAATAAAAATTAATAAAGATAAACAATAAAAATTTAAAAAATATATAATTTGATAAGAGAGAGGAGTTCAAGATTTGAAATAAAACTTTAAAAAAATTAATAAAATTTGAGGATTTTCGTACGAGATTTATCTGAAATATAGCACATTGATTTTCTTTATTGACCATTTTTTCAATTAAGAATTTGAAGTTGTTAGGCCTTAGTTGTCTTATTTACTACATGGATTATTATTCGGTCCTTAAAGTATATATTTATTATCTATTCAATTTTTATATTAAAGAAAGACATTTTATTTTATTCACAATCCTAATTTAAATAGGAATGTATTCGCCATTTAAAGTAAATATACGATCTAGTATATTTTAAACTAGTGTATTTATAATAATCATGTTGCATCATTTACTTCAAGCTTTTGTTAAGAATAACTATTAGCCTTTCTTATTTTTAAAATTATATTTAGATTTTAAGTGTTGTTATTAACCAACACAAAACATTACTTATTTAATTAAAAATTAGTTTCTAATTAACTTCAAAATGTTAAATTTGATTTTATCGAACTTTATTTATAATTTTTAAAATCAATAAACTGTTTTATTTGTGAATAACAAGATAAGTACTAAATTAAAAATGAAACAAATAATTAAAGATAATCATGGATAATAAGACAAGTACTAAATATATTTTATGCTTAGCCTTATTTTGTTTTAAATTGATAATATATATGATTAAAATATATCATTTAAATAATATTTTATAAATTTTGATATTTAAGACATATAAAATTTTATTGTAATTTTATATGAATTAATTTCATATAAATATATATTTTCATTTGAGAACAAATAATTTCTTTTAAATTTTTTAGGTGAATGATTTAGGTTCACAGATTTAACGATCCAACATAGATGAAGATGAGTTAGAGTTTTACTCATTTGATATAACACATCAAATGCTTAAAAAGGTTTTTTTTAAAAAAAATTATGTCCTCTCTATAAATCACTAAATTTTTTAATTTTCACTAACTACATGCGCTTCTAACTTGACTAATATAATTGCGTTCGAACAATTTATATGGAATCCAGCCCATCATACTATGTGTAATATTCTTTAAAAATGCAAGAGAATATATATATATATATATATATAACAAAGTAAACATGAATTGTTTATCTCCAAGAGAACATATATATATATATATATAACAAAGTAAAATCTTTACCGAGGTGAAAAATAATTATTACAATCATAGTCTAATGAATTTAATAATTGAGTTAAACGCATGTTTAAGGTTGTTATGAAATTTTTTTTAATTTAAAATTTTTTGGAATGAAATTTCACAAAGCACACTTAAAAAAACTCATTTGTTTAACCAAATCATTTGATAAGTTTTTCCTTTTTGTGTTTTGCAAATTTTCCAAAAAAAGAAATTGCACTTAAAAGGGCATATATTCAAAACCATAAGTAAAAATATTAAAAATAATTATGAATTTAATCATTTTGAGTGAATGTGATATTTTAATAGAAAAATAATCTTTTACTTTTGATTTACTTGAAATAAAATATTCTAATTTTTGGCTCAATCCTACAATAAAAAAATTGATTCTAATATCCTTTCATTTTCTTAAAACCTTAATCAAGTACTATAAAATTTAAAAATAATTATTTTTATGAATATTATTTCTCACAACACCTAAAACCTATATACCAAATTTTAACTCAATCGAAGTTAGTTACCCTTATAACTAGTATTGTGTAGAATTACTTCAAAATATCAAATTTGTAGGCTTTGGAATAGCCTACAGAAACAAAGTAAGAAAGCTAGATTAATATTGAAAATAATACAATTTTTAATCTAATTGATTATAATTAATTAGCTTCCCAACAATGACACCAAAATTTTACTTACGGCTGTCAAACTGCAAACATTAGTAAAAGTAATTAGCTTGCAATCGTGTGCCCACCAAGTCATCTTCTATGGAGCTTTTGATCAAATCAATTTGTTTAAGATTTCATATGAATAGAATTTATTCAAAAACAGGGGGGAGGATTGTATACGAAATTAACTGACTTATTAACAATGAAAATTTAGTTACTTTCATTTGAAAGGAGCAAATTTCCTCTCCTTCCACAAATTTATAATATGATACATATTAGATTTTGCCTTCCATTCATTTGAGAGTGGGTATTTAGTCTTTTGCTTCTTTTGAGAGAATTTTACAGATTTGATATTTAAATGAGATAAAGTTTTAATTTTTGAAGAAAGAATAACGTTAACACGATCAGTTAAGCAAGTGTATAAAGAAATAAAAACACAAAAGAAAGTATGATTTTAACTAAGAGTTAACAGCATAACAAAGAGGAGAAACTGATTAGAAGAGGTGAGAGGTGAGCGACAGGTGGTATAATTGAAGCATATTGGATGAATGGAGCCATTTTTAATATCTGTAAAATCTTGAGAAAGAAACATATTGTCACATTTTTCTAATATTATTTATCTTTTTTCCTTTTTGAGTTGAATATTTATTTGATTTTTATTTATTTCTTACTTTTCATTTTTTTTTATATTTTTAGTAAAATCATTCCTTAGATTCATTTATTTAAATTACACTTTTAGATTTGAAAAGTTTTTTCTATTTCTAATTAATTATATATATTATATATTTATTTTAATATATGATTTAAAATAAATAAAATGGTAAATTTTTAATTTTTGAATAAAAACAAAAACCCCATATTGAGCATAGAATAATTAAGCATATTAGTATTTATCTCATTTTTTATTAAATTATTAATATATAATTTAAATTATATTATATAAATTATTAAAAGTTTCTATAAAATTAATAATATTTAAGTCATTTCCAAGAGAGAGAGAGAGAGAGAGATATATATATATATATATATATATATATAAATCATTATATCATATAAATTACTAAAAAATTAAAATTAAGATTTGCGACGGAATTTGTGATAGATTAGTAACGGAAAAAAATTTGTGATGGAAATTCCGTCGCTAATTCCGTCGCAAATTATCGACGGAATTTACCGTCGCAGAATTCCATCACAATATTGGAATAAGCTACTCTGCTCCTTAGCAACAGAAAATTCTGTCGTTGATTTCCATCGCTAAGTTTATTTGTAACGGATTAGCGACGGAACTATTTGCGATGGAAATTTTTCCCCAATAATTCCATCACAAATTTTTGCGATGAACTTTGTGACGAATTTGTCATGGATTTGCAACGAAAATTTATTCCGTCGCAAAATTCCGTCGCAAATCTATCATTTTTTTGTAGTGATATATCAACATGCCAGGGTAATTCCATGCTATCATAAAAATTCAATAATGCACATCATGTCTATATCATAATCATAAATAAGTTTGATAATATATTAGGGCATTCTATAGAGTAGATCCACATAACTTTTAGCAATCAAAACTCAACCCCTCAAGAACTTTGCTCCTAAAGACCATCTCTTATTGAAATTCAAATTCCCTTGAGAACCTTATCTCTTAGGAATCATCTCCTATTGAGAATCAAATTCATAGTGTTAGATTATTGGGCTATCCATGATAGATTGACCTATGTCCATAGCAAAAACCCAACAAGGAGATAATTTAATTAGTTACATTAAATTAATTAAATGGTCAGTAATTAATTAAGTTTGAAATTTTGAATTTTAAATTTTAAATTTTAAAATTGAATTTATCAATTGTTTAATATTTTTTTAAGAAAAAATTAAAAACTAACAATAAGTGTGAAGGTGGGTGAACATGAAAAAGTGAAGTACATGAAAACACTTTCATCTCTCTCCTCTTTCTGAAGAGAATATATAGAATGGAATGAAAATCCTCTCTAATATGGTGCCTTCTAGAATGGACAATGATCAAAGTTCAAATTGGTGATTCTGATTAGAATTGTCTGGGACAAAGATCTTATGAAGATCTACATCCACTACCTGAAAACTCCTTCACATAGCATAATTACATCAAAACTTCATGTCTTGGAAATCTTATCTTCTAAAGGCCATCTCCTATTGGGGTACATATTCTCAATTTGAAATCACAATCATGGTAAATCAATTTAGTATATCAAGCACCCTATGATAAACCAACCATACATATAATAGCCAATCATACCTATAGCAAGCGAAACTTGTACATAATTGCTAATACAAATTTTTATGGAACTTCTTTTTATATTACTATGTCTTTTATTGTCTATAATGTCTTTAAAAGGTCTTGGTCAATATTATTTTCATCCATGCGTAGGTCAACCAAACTGTGTTTATTTATGTCATGGACATCCATGCAAGGGAAATTGTTCATCTCAAGGGACTCCATAGTTCAAGTCATATACGAATGGCAATTTGTTCAAGAACACTCCTTGCTCACTTAAGTAAATAGAGAACTATTAGACTTAAGATTTTTAAGGTTCTAAGAGAATTTGGTAGGTCAATCACACCTACATCTAAGTAACAAATAAATTTTTCCATTTCCAGAAGACCTATATAGCTTGTGCCTAATTACACAGCCAAGCTATGTAGATTCACAACAAAAATTTCATGGAATTAGGGGTGGGATAACACAACCCATGTCCATTTACATGGCCAAGCCATGTTATTCTCTGGTCTGGAGCTTTGATGTAAAATGTGGCCTATTTGGAGCTCTATAGGTGTCAGTTACATAGCCCATGTTGGCTAACATGCCCAAGTTGTGTAGTTGACCTATGAAAACTATTGTAGCTTCATTTGAAACTTTGATCCTAACCAAGTTCAACCATACCCATGATTTTAGTAATATTTAAACATTATTTGAGAATCATTTAAACATATAGCAACCATTAAAACTAAGCAAAATCCATGAAATTTCATTAGGTAATACTACTAAAATCTTCAGGTTTAATAACTATCAATGATTTGCATGATTCTTGTTGCTGTAAAAAGATGAAAGGAAGTGAAATATTTGAAAGACCCATAGCCAACCTCTTCCAAGAACAAATCTTTCTAAGATGCAACCATTCCATCATCCTAAATCATACTCTCAGCTTTAAGGATATCAAAGAGAATAAGAAGAAAAGGATGGGGAGATTATGAGAGAAAGATAGGAGAAAAGTATAACACCCTTAAATTAATTAGAAGTGATTATGAAGAATTAAAGAATTATTATGAGGAATTTAGGAAAATTATAAAAAAAATAGGAATTTTAAGGAAAAGGGTTATTTTGGGCATTTTCCAAGTATATAATATTTATTTGGTAAATTCTGGTAGAAAATAAAAATATTATTGTATATTTAAATTTAATTGGATTAGAAATTTTATTTAGACCCCATGAATAATTAAAATATGTCAAGGATAAAATTTGTAGAGGCTCAATTTTGTTTTATAGTAACCTAATGCATTGGGCTTGCCTAGTTTTCACCCAACACTTAAGAAAAATGGACCCTTTGGAAAATAGGGCCTATTAGACCAGTCCACTTACTTTAAAACCATAAGAAACCCATTTTCCATTTACCTTGGTGTTGAAAAACTTAAGGGTTTTGCAAAGTAAGGAGAGCATTTTCGCATCTTTGGGTGGAGGCTAAGGTTTTTCAACTTCTTACCACCATTTTTTGTTTCTAAAGGAAGATTTAGACAAGGTAAGTTATATAAAACTTGACTCTCTCTTCCTCCTCTTCATTTTGGACTGATTGGTTTTTTGTTTGGAGAATTTTGACCTTCTTCCCAAATTTGAAACTTGTTGTTTTTATCATTTCTTGTTGATTTTTAGAGTTGAAGGTTAAATGGACTATTAGGTAAATATATTTTCTTCATTTTGATATACCTCCTACTAAATATTGGCCCCAATGGCTAACTTATATAATGGGATTTGATTTTATACAAAAATACCAAGAAATTGGAGCGAGACATTGAGGTTTCTAGAGTAAGAAGGCCCAAGTCTGAAATTGGAGTTCATTAAAGTCCAGATAAGTGCCTTTTAGATAGTCCCTGATGCTAGGAATGATGGGTAACTGATTTTATTATTGGATGTTGATTAAGATTGGCTTTGGTAAATAAGGACCTCTAAAGAGTTGAAAATTTATCTTGGCTTTAGAATTTGACACAACTAAGTGAGGTAACTATGCTTAAATTTAATTCTTTGCATATGTTTATTTTGATCTTATATTTGCTGCACATATGTTTTTTATGCTAAATGATTGGTTGGCTACTTGATTGTTATTTTGGACTGTAAGCATCCTTGGTAAAGCTTTGGGCCAGCTACCACTTATGCATTGTGCTTTGATTAGGCTTCGAGTTATGACTAGACTCATAAATACACCGAGCTGTGAGCGTGTTCAATAGGGAGTTGGCACTATGGATAGGTGTTTCTCTCTGTTATTGACTATTAACATATTATATGTGATTGCTAGTGTAGGATAATAGTCACTGGTAGTCCAATTAATTCATTCACTGATTGAATTGATGATTATGATATTTATTAATATAAAATGCATTTATGCTAATTAATTTATTTATATGTATGGAATTTCCCTTTAGTTACTGAGATTCACATCTCACCTCGTTCTATGGGCTAATAATTTTAGGTGAAGGTTCTTCAATTAAGGAAAAAGGAAAATAAGTGGATGAGCATCCCTAATTTGAGGCCTTGTATGAGATTTTTACACTTGGACCATTTTGACTTAGAGTATATGCTAACCTTCTTGCAATTTATTTTATATAACATCATGGTGCATTCGTCTTGCCAAATGTACGTATTTCGATCTTTTGTAACCAAAGATGTAACCAATAGGAAGTTAGACTTTAAATTACATGAAAATTGATGTATGTATTCGATGTTGATTAGATATGGGTTGTTGCTAATGATGAACCATGATTTATTCACTTAAGAGTATAATTATGTTATGAAATTAATGACTATTATGAGTATTGTTGTATAGAGTTTACGTTGGAATGTTTATACATATATATATGCTATATGGAAGGAATGGAGTTATGCCATAGTCAGAATTTGCAAGTGGGGTTCCCTTAGAGCCTTGAAGGTAGGAACATATTTAGTTAGACCATTGAAACTAGTTCAAACTGGTTTGAGGTCAGATGATAGGGAATTGCACATTTTGATATTGTCACTTATGGCTTTAGGCACCCTTTTACTACTATAATGAATAAACTTGTTGATATGTTGTGAAGTCCATCTAATATGAACCATCCTTAGGTCCCTAAATAATGAAAGTTAGTAAATTGAGGTGTGTAAGAACTAGTAAGTCATTAAAGCCATGCAATTCAGCCATAGAGGAACTTTAGAACTTAAATTATGGTGGTAGCAAATAGTTGGGGTGTGAACATAGAAGTTTAGGATTAGTGGTATCTTAAGTTGTAGCCAAAACTATTTAAGTAGTGGTCAAAGCTCTTATAGAACTAAAAAGCACCACAACGTGAGTCAAAAAACTAGCCCAAACATTTTATAGAACCAAGCCACACCGAGTCACAAATTTTGTCCAGGGAGAGTTATAGTACATAAGCTTGTGGTAGCATTGTGGAGCCTCGCCATGACGAGACTTGAGGAATTATGAATGGTGAAGCCCAAGGGAACCTAACCACGATATGGGAAGCTTGAGTCATGGCAAGAATTGGGAGAATTTGTGTTTTTAGTTATAAAATCGAATAAAGTCATGGCAAGGAGTGTCCAAGTCATGACATAAGTATAACCTGATAATTTTAGAGGTTCTAGTAGCCACTTTGGCCATGAGGAAGTCCTTTCAAGTCACGGCCTAAGTCTCTAAACCCTCAATTTAGCTTCTAAACTCTAGTTTCTACTATGATTTGAGATAAGTAATGACATGTGAATCAATGTAAAGGAGTTTTAAGCTTCTAGATCCATTTAAGAATGAGTTGGAGGTATTAAATAAGAATTTAAGTTCCATATGGGCTTAAGTCTTCTTGCTTATCTTAATATTAATAATCAATGATTAAAAGGTTCAAATTTCCCTTTTTTTCACCTCCATTAATAACTAATATTGGTTTTAGACCTCAGGTATCGATTACCAAGAGCATAAATAAGACTAATTAGCGTGATTAGGAGCTAGGGTTGTTACAAAGAGTGTTTATAAGGTATGTGTATTACCTTTCTTGATGTTGAAGCTTGTCTTTCTAATCTTGCATCCCTTCCTCTCTTCTTCACTTTAGCTCTTCCTTGTTCTCTCCCTACTCTCATGATCTTTCTCCTTCTCTCTCTCTCTCTCTCTCTCTCTCTCTCTCTCTCTCTCTCTCTCTCCTTTGTAGCCCTTAGTTTTTTAGACAAATAATGGTGAATAAGAAAGGCTAATAGTCACCCTTGTTTATAGATGAAATAGGTCAATTTAAAGTTTCCATCATTTTCTTTGAGTTTATTTCTTTCCCTAGTGCTAAAAGCTTCATTTAGAAGTTTTCTAAGAAGTTAGAGATATTATCTAACGTTATGTCCTTCATAATCAATCTTATTCATTAAAAACTAGGTATAAAAATGATTTCTAATCATTAGAAAATGTATCCTATAATTTCTAATTTGTTGCTTAGCTTAGTTTTCCCACAATTTTCTCCTAGGGAAAAAAAAGTAAGTTTTGACTTTGGTGAAAATTTATTTTGGTCCCAACCAATATCACATTTTGAACTCTAAATTTTTAACAATTATATTTTGACTTTAAAATTTTACCTAAATATTTTTTTTCAAGATTTTTCTTATATTTTCAAGACCTTAATGGTTTAAGGAATTTTTAGAAATTCATTTCCTAGGTATTTATTATTTAATTATCCATTATTTAATAAATTAGGCTAAATTCTAATTAATCCCTTATAATTTCAATAAGTCCCTAAAATTTTTTGTTAAATTGTTAATGACCTTTATAAATTTCAAGCATGTCCCAAAAATTAAAAATCCTCTGAATTCTTATAATTTTTGCCTAAATTACTATTTAAATAATTTGTTAATATTTTGTCTGGGGGACGATGTTACATAGAGACTATAACTCTTAGGCTTAATGGAGTTTGTAGGATGGTGTTTCATGCTCTCATTCTGTGACGTTCAATTTGTAGTCCTCTTGTAGTGAGATCCCAATTTATAAGCTCTAGGGGTAGAGTTAATGATGACAAATGGCTAAATTGTCTACTGGAGTCATAAAAGCCATTTGATCACGTGGTTTGCTCTATTAAAGTCATTTTGTCAGGAGAAAGTCGAACAACTTACTGTGTCAGATTAGATATAATATATTTTGAATATTCATTTGATTTAGATTATAATTATATGATAATTTATATTATTTATATGTATTATTAAGTATTTAATAGTTATTTGATAAATCAATTAATATATTATTTAATAAATATAAATAGCATAATAAAAATAAAATTTTTATTAGAAATATGGATGCTTTGGGAATATTTTTATTTTTATTTTCTTATTTTTTTGCTTTAAAGAAATTTACTTTGAAAAATTTATTTTTGACTTAAAAAATATTAAAAAAATTTATATTGGAATTTTAATTTACATTAACATGACAAAAACTAGCTACAACAAGAAAAAATTGAATACAATTTTCCAAGAAAGAAATCAAATTTTTTGAAAATACTAATTAAATAGCGATGGAAAAACTATTTTTATGACAAATGGCTAGTTTCCCAACTAAGTATATATAATATATTATTATTATATATAATACGTATAATTTAAAAAAACTAATATAGATTGTAGAAAATCTAAATTTAAATTAATTTATAAATAATAAATGTGTAACAAATTAGAAATAATATATTCTAAATATTAATTTAATTTAAATTATAATTAAATTATAATTTATATTGTGTATATTTATTATTAAATGTTAAATAGTTATTCAATAAATTAATTATTATATTAGCTAATAAATATAAAAACAAATATAAATAATATAATAATTTTTTTTAATATTTTAACACTTTCTTAATTGTTAAAACTTAAAGATGTAATTTTTTATAAAAACTATCTTTAATATACTAATATATTAATTTTTGTTATTTTGATTAATAAATTTTTAATGCAGTTATGAAAATAACCATTAATTTTGTTTAATTATTTTATTGATTCAATTATTAATTATATAATCTATTTATATTTCTTTAATATGATTTTTACTAAATATAACTGTTGTATTTTATTAACATTAAAAGGTAATTGTTAAAAAAAATAGCATAAAAATAGTTTGTGTGTTCTCTCCTTCATTTTTCTTTTCTTCTCTTACCACTCAGTTCAATTTTTCTCTATTTCACTTTTACATTACGTTTGCAATTTTATAACAATAGATTGAATTTTTGTAACATGAAAATAGTCATTTAGTTCTCTTGAAACTAAAGTATTTTCTTATTACTTAAACAAAAATTTGCAATTCACGGAGCCTAGGATATGAGAATATTTTGAACATTTGGAATTGTGCATTTACATTTGGGAAACTAGTACCGCAAATGAAAATGGTACTCAAAACTCTTACATTCTTCATACTAAACATTGCAAGTTGTAGCTCATATTCTAACTCTTGGTATTTACTAAGATTTTCATCACACCTAAAAAAAATCTTTATCTTAGTAAATACCAAGGGTAAGAATATGAGCTGCAACTTGTACGGTTTATTATGAAGAATGCAAGAGTTTTGAGTACCATTTTCATTTGCAATACTAGTTCCTCAAATATAAATGCAATGTTCCAAATGCTCAAAAGATTCTCATACCTAGAGGCTCCATATATTGCAATGTTTTTAACTAATAAAAAAGGTTTTAACTTCAAGAAAACTAAATGACTACTTTCTTATTACAAAAATTCAATTTATTATTACAAAATTCAAGTATAATGTAGAAATGAAATAAGTGAAATAAAGAAAAACTATAAATGGTAGGACAGAGGAGAGAAGAGAATAGAAGAGAAATGAAGGAGAGAAAATGCAAAACTATTTATATGTTGTTTTTCCTAACAATTACTTGTTATTGTTAAAAAAATGCAAAGGTTAAATTTAGTAAAAAATTGTTTAAAAAAATATAAATCGATTATATAATTAATAATTAAATTAATAAAATAATAAAACAAAATTAATAATTACTTTAATAATTACATTAAAAAATTATTACCAAAATTAATAAATTATATTATCTAATAAATATATAAATAAATATAAATAGTATAATATAAAAATAAATTTTTTTATATTTTAACACTTGTTTAAAAGACAGAGGCTTAATAATCTTATTTAATTCAGCTTGTTCTTTTTCTATAACAAATCACAACATTCACAAAGAAAATTCTCCTATGTCGATTGCAATCAAGGGACAAATGTCTAGGATTTGGTTTAATACCTTGTCTATGAAAAGTATAAAACTTTACATGAGTATTCCGATTATAATTAATGGAATCTTTTTCCTAATGTGTATGGATAGTTAACCTTTCTTCCTTTAAGCTTTTTAAGTCTCTTGGTATTTTAGGATTAAGGATTCTCTTAATCTTCATAAAAAAATATTTAACATATGAACTCATAGATAATATAATTATAGGACTAAGGATTCTCTTATAAGTATTGTAATATATTATCAATATTTTTTTATGCATAGAATCTTCATTTAGAAGCAAATATAGAGTATACTCGTATTGGAAAGAGACATATAAGAAAACTATCAAGAAAAAATGTTAGAAGAAGAAATGTTTTAGAGAGAACTCATTTAAAAACACATTGATATTATTCTAGAACATAAACTTTGCCTCCAAACTTACCTACACACTGATACAAACTTTGATACTCTGGTTATATAGCCAGAGGCGAACACAAATAGATAAACAAATTTTAGTTATGGGTTGCATTCAAACAAATTACTCTATAAAGGTAACTTTAGCAATGCTTTATACCACGTTAAATTTTAATAAAGTAAACTAATATAAACACACATAATACCATGAGAAGTGGTTGGAATTATATATAATATATAGCTTTTTATTTAAATTATACATTATATATTTATGTAGGAAAGTTTTGTACAGAAATGTGTTTGGAAACATTTCTTATGTAGTTGGACATTTTCCCAAAATTTTAAAAAAATTTCCATTGTATTTTTAAAATAAATAAATAAAAATTAATTACATTCTTTGTTTTTATGTTGATTTTTAAAATTTTCATTATTATCTATATTAATTAAAATAATTTTTATATAATAATTTAAATAATAATATAAAATAATAAAATAATGACATAAATAGATTATATATAATAAATAATTAACATCATAATTAGAATTCTATAATCTATTTTTTTTATTTCTATATTATAAAATTTTAGATTTTTATAAATAGTACTAATAAAGTTATTAAATAAATTATTAATATTTTACAAATTAATAATCAAACTAATAAGAAATTTAACTCTTTTTTGCTTAAATTTAATATTTGATAATAAATATACGTAATAGAAATTATTAGATAGTTATAATCTAAATTAATTAAATATTTAAGATATATTATATCTAATTTGATATATTTATTATTTATTAATTAATTAAAAATTAAATTTTCTATAATTTATATTAAAATTTTTAAATCCTAAATAATATTTTATATATAATAATATATTTATATATATTTGACAACTTTTTTTGTCGCCAAAAATAACTACAGGAAAGTGGTTTATCATAATACCTTATTATATATAATAATATATTATTATATAATATATAATTATTTATTTATTTTATTAACCACCGTCTTTCTATTGCTAATATAAAAATTATCTTTAGCTCCAATTTGAAAAAAGAGGAAAACTATCAGCCTGCCATTTTTTTTTCTCTTTTTATAAATTTCAATGTTTTATTGTCTCATTTTATCTTTTCTCTATTTCTAGCAATCGACCTGCTAATTTTGTTTTTATTATTTTTCTATATCAATTTTAAAGTTTAACTGTCTCATTTTATCTCCCATTTATTTCTAAGCATTTTATTGAAGTTGTATATATCCATTCATTTGTTATTTGTTGTTATAGCTATTCCACTCTTGTATCTATTTTTTTCTTTTTGGGTATAACTTTTTATCTTTTCTTTTATTTATCAAATTGATTTCAATCTTGTTTTGTTTTCGAGTTATTTCTAGTTGTGTTGTTTGAGATTTTTTTCATCTATTTTAATTGTTGTTACATTGTAAGTTATTGTAATTTACTGAATCTCTACCCTTCCTTTTCTTCGTTGTTGACTCTATCTATTTTGAAAGTTTTGGTATTTGGATCTAGTTTCTTTTCTGCTTCAAAATATGCATTTTAGATTTGATTTAATTTGTTTGTCTAATTTTATTTCTTTGATTTGATTTTTTTTGTTTTAGAAAAATAGTGAAAGAACCCAAAAATCTAAAAAGAGAAGATGAATGACAAAGGCTATTTTTATAGATTTTATATCCTCCTAATTTGGACATTTTGATAAATAATTATGGATTATTGCATTTAATTAAATGAGTTTTGACTTTATTAGCCATTTATGCACTCTATGAATTAAATTACAAAATTATTAGTTTTAATGCATAAATTTGTTTAAATAATTTTGTAAAAATTTTTCCAACTTAATATTGTTTCTATTATTTTGTAGATTTCAATGGGCAAATGAAATTTAAATGAAGAAATTGATTTGAAGTAGAAATACAAGTGGTTGGAAGAATGGAAGAGAAGGAATGTGCTGCTTCCATGAAATCACACGCAATCACATGGCAATGAAGGCTTTCCAAGTCCAAGAAGCTACACCAAATCATGTTACATTTCCATGTAGAACACCCCCTGCATTCATTTAATCACACACTTTCATTCACATGCACGTAGGCATGGATTGAAGAAGCAGCTCATATATATATGCATGGAAGCTTCATTTCACTCACAGGTTACATGGAACCTTCCATCCAACACATGTTGATGGGGCAAGGCTAGAGCATGTGAAGGAATAAAGAAAAAAAAAGAGCATGCGAGAAGCACCAGGGGGGATAAGAGACTTGGGCAAAAGAGGAAACACATGATCATTAAATGATTAGGAGGAGACTAGGGCAGTAAGCTCAAGGACGTCACACTTCATCTTATTCCAACCATTCATTCACACTTCATGCCATTCCATTCATCCACGTCCCTTCCATTACTGTGGCTCATCCATCTATTTCCTCTCCATCATTCTCCACTCCATGAAGCACTAACTCCACCTTGTGGCTAGTTAGGATGCAAACCTTGGATTGAAGTTTGAATTCATTGAGATTAGTGAGGGATTTCGGCTAAGATTTTGTTAGAAATGTACTGTACACACAGCAGAAATTTTAATTCGTTTCCTTCCATGGATCCGTCGACTTGATTAAATCGAGTATGAGATAAAATATTACCTTTGTAGCACTCTTTGTCTTTTCGGATCTCAGGAACTGACGTCTATGTACAACCCCCTCTATCGGTATCCACATGAATGATTTGGCAACTTGAAAAGCTTGCTAGTACCTTCGTTCACCATGTCCGTACATGAATTGATGAGAAGACAATCTTCTCTCTCTAAGTTTCCGTATACTTTCTCTCTTTAAGTGTATAGTCGCATTTTTTCTCTCTCTAGGTGTACGGCCACGTTCTTTCTCTCTAGGGTGACGGCTTAGGGTTTTAGAAAGCTGACTCTTTTGTGTATCTAAACCCTAGCCTACCTTTCCTTTTATAGAGGTATATTTTAGATTAAATTAGTTAATTTAAATACATTATTTAAATTAATTCAAATTAATTTTAAATAAATTAGTTGAAATTCGAATTTATCTCATAAATTTAATTTTAACTAATTCATTTATAAATAAATATATATATTGAAATATATAATATAATATATATATTCATATCAAATACAAATATATATATATATATATATTTTGAATTTCTATATATATATGTTATATATATATCAAATAATATATATACTTATATATCAAATTAATTACATATATATCATATATATATATATATATATAATTATCTCACCCTAATTAAGCGTAACGTTCTTCGAATCTAGACACAATTCTAGGTTCAATGAATTTGGACATTTTTGTTCAAGTTGATTTGTTCTTGTGTGCGACCCTTTAGGCCTATATGATATTGGCAGTGGGCCAACAACGTTATTGCACCCACAAGTCACCAGTGGCCTCTAACAAGACATAGTGACTACCCAAATCACATAGGGTTTGGTGATCTGATATAGCCTATCGTATAACCCTATCACATCCCTTTTATCACATGATATCTTGATTGAGAATGAGGCATGGAAATGTCAACCTTATCTTACTCGATCATTAGTTTCTCAATTGCGTGCAGACCGACAGAACAAATAGAAAAACCCTTCCATCCAAGCATGGCCATGCATTTCTCAGTCTCACTCATCGAGGGGCCCAGAGATATCTCTCCGTTAACTAGAGGGACAAATTCCATCTTGACCACTCATCATCCTCTACATGGAGTCCACTATGCCCAACCATAGCCTTTATGATCACCTGGTGAAAAGTGACTTTTGACAATGTCAAAGCACAGTGTCCTTCATGTTGGAATCTATGATGATCTCAGGTATGAGGGATTAGTGACATGGTTATATATAAGGTATGCTTATGACCTAATCTATGAAGTTACCTCATGATGAGTCAATCCAGTGCCCTGTTCATAACAGACGCCTATGATTCTGATTTGTATTTCCATACATGATTAACACATAACCATCAATCAAAATCATACTCATCTTAATTCATCATCATTTCCACAATGATGATCGACTAGGGATATTTAGGATAACTAATATAATTTATCCAAGGATATAATTATTATAGAAACATGCAAATATAATAATTGTAATAAAAAAAATTTTATTCTTAATGAAGCACAATGTTTACAAATGATTGGCCTAGGGCATAATCTCTAATAGATTTCTATTTCATTTTTTCTCTCTTTCTACATTAAATTTTGTTCTTGTGCTTGCTCGGTTGGTTTTTTAATTGACTAAGATTGGTGTGGTTTGTGATTAATAACTGGTTAGATATCAATTAGGGGAGTAATTGATGATTAATGGATTAAATTAAGTGTTGAATTTTTCATGGACCTTCAATTATCCATGTATGCAGTCAAGGTGTTTGATGAAATGCCTGTGAAAAATTATGTGCTTAATTATTTGATTTAAGATGTCCTTGGTATTTAATTGATTAATTGAATATCCTAAAGTGATAATTCAAAGGATAAATTAATTGATTAATCACTCAATTCAAGTGTTCATTGATCCTATTGACAAAAATTAATTATTCAATATGGAGTTCAGGTTTTAAGTCAACATTAAATTATTAATCTCTTAAATCTTAAATCTTGTGCAGTAACTCAAGATACATTGCCATGAATATAAATAGGAACTCTTAGACCTAAACCAATGATAATTAAATTAGGATAAGGACAGTGGATACCAAGGAATAAATCCAAAGCTGGTCACAAGTCTATTAGTTACTTCTTAACAAGTCTATTAATTACTTCTTAATTCATGCGTTTAAGTAATAGTTTGTATTTTTTTATTCAATTTAAATTATAATTAGTTTAATTAAATAAAAAATCCCTTGAATTAGGTAGTTTTTAGGTCTCTCTTACACTAAAAAGGCTCAATTGAATATTGAAATCTATTTCCAAAGAAAACAATCTGGGTTGCATCTTATATTACAAATATTTTTCAACCTAGTTTATTTGAGGTTGCTTGACACAACTATCAAATTTGACGTCGTTGCCAAGGAAATTGGATTCTTAATTATTTGAAAAGGTTTTTTAGGTGTTTTAGGTTTTTTTTTTAGGACTTGGTTTTTGTCATTTTGATGTTGCATAACAATTGCTCTACTTGTTGGAATTTTTGTTTAACTTGTCTAGAAATTTCTCAAACTTTGTTTTCCAAGGTTTTTGGGTGTTTTAAGCAAAAATAATAGCAAATCTATTAGGTGCACCATTTTTAGGCCAAATTCTAACGTTTAAAGCACTTTTTTAAATTTTTAGGATTTTTTTAATTTTTCTGGATTTAATTTCTTTATTTTTTTTAGTTTTTTTTTGTGTGATTGTTCTCTATTTTTTAGTGTTAGATAGTTATTAGCTTCATTTGATTTTAATTTTCTTGATTTAGAGTTAATATTAGTTGTAGTTTATTAGTGATTTCTTTTGTGCTGAATTTGATTGGTCTTCTCATATTCTTTACTTTAAATGAATCTCTATTATATGTCTAATCAAGGTATTTATGATTCTTGTGTAAATGATAGGATTTTTTGAAAGATGGATGAAGCTATATTAATGCTTCACAGTATACTTGAGCAACAAAGACAAGCACAACAAGTTCAATGGCCATGCTACCAACCTTACCACCATCCCTATGAGGTTCATCCTAGTTACATTAAACCATACCATAATTTCCATATGCAAGAGCTAGAGTATTATGCCTACAACTATGAAAAGGGATATATGCAACAAAAGCCCTAATTGGAACTAAGTTGGGAAGAGAGGATGAGGTAACTAAATGCCTTTAGTTTTCAACTCCAACAAGAGAATGAGCCATTGTATCTTCAAAACCAACAAATGATTGATAACCTTATGAAGGATCTGGGAGTTCAAATGAATCAACCTATCTTAAGTGCTATTGAATTGAAAGAGGAGCAAATCAAAAGAGAATGTTTAAAAGAGGAAGATTCTTTTTCATTGGGTAATATTCTTCCATCTTCTAATATTTTGCAGTTCATTGAGAATGACTTTAGTATACTTGACAGCATAGTGAATACTAATGCACATGATGATATTGATTTTGAATTGCATAATGATGATGTAGTGAAGAAATTATTGTTGAATTCCCTAACATGATTGATTGTGGCAATACATTGAGCAAAAATGATACAATTGTTAATGTTCATGAGTTCTTGTGTACTGATACACTTGGTTTTTCTATCCCTAGTTGTGATCATAGTAATGATTTCATTTTTGAGCTAGTCAATGATGATTTTATTGAGTCTAGGGTAGTAGACAAGTGTGGAGGTGACTTATCATGTGATAACAAGATTGATGAAATAGTGGATGTAGCATGTAACGAGGATATGGATAGTACAATTGTTGAGCAGCTTATTATTGATGATTCAGACTCTACTCTCAAATGCTTATGTGATGATTTGCATGCATGTCCTATATGTGTTGAGATACATGAGTTTCTAAGGTCTGATGATTTTGTTAAGTCCATGGATTCTTATGTTGGCACTGAAACTGTTTCTGAGATTGATTCTACTGATTATGCTAGTATTGATGAGAGCATGCATAAAGATGGTCATGTAGATGTTGTTGATATTTAGAATCCTATTGATACTTGTTCTATTGTTGACACTAGTAAGAGACTTGATTTTGTTATTGATCATTGTCTAGAATCTTATGAGTTTACTAATATCTCTTTGGTCAAGATAGATATTATTTCTTTTGTTGAGACTTTTAAACAGGTTCATGAAGTTGGTGAGCTAATTACTAATGATCAATAGACTCCCCCAATTAATATGAAGCAATTGCCAGATACTTTGAAAGATTTTCACTTGAAAGACTATGAGAAGTTGTAATAAAAATTTTCCATTGATGCAGTGACTCTTATTGATAAGAGTCTAGTTGATTTCATTGGTTTTGATAGATATCTAGAGGATTTAGTGTTCAATGTTCATAAACTTGATTTCAAATTTTCTTTCTATAGCTTTAAACATGCTAAATTTGATTTTTCTTCTTTTGTTGCTTCTAAAAGTGTTGAAATTGACTTTCTAAAACTATTGGTGGTTAAGGAAGTCCATGAATCATCCTTAAATGATCAGTTAAAATACTTCAAAGTGGTTAGAGTTAAAGTTGTAAATCTAAGGAAGAATGAAGTTTTTTTAATTTTAGTTTTTGATACATATGATTAGTTGGTTTTTGATAGTGTCCTTTTTAGTTTAGGATGTAATTATCTTTTCTTTTCTATATTACTGTCCATTTTGTTTTGTTGTAACTAATAAATTGCTAGCTAGCTACATGGAAATTTGAGCCACCCTTGAGATCTTCATGCCATTTCATCCGGTTGTACACTTTCCTTCCTACTCTTTATATTGTGTTGTTTATCTGTTAACTGGATCTTGTGCTGGCATTAAGGACAATGCAATATTTAAGTGTAGGGGGAGGGAAAGGAGAAACATTCTATTTTATTTCATCTTTTCTTTGTTTTGAAAATTTAAAAAAAAAAAGTTTGAAAAAAATAGTGTCATTCTTTTTTAGTTTTTGTAGAGGTTGCAAGTTGAGATGATTGTAGCCTGGATACACTTTGATATGATAAGTGATGGATCTTGTGTTTTGATTCAAGTAAAGTGACAATGAATTTGATTTCAATGAATTATTTTGATATCTATTAGCTGGTGAGGACTTGAGCCTTATTTGTTTATTCCTAGTGTGTATTCACCTATCATTACTTTTATTCTAAAACTTGTCTTGATTCTTTGTTGAGATCACATTTGCATTTGCATGCATGAAAATGATAAGGCATTCCTTTCTTTTATACCTAGTTAGCCAAAAAGCCAACCATTACATGCATTCTATCCATTGTTTGGCCATTTGGACCTTGTTTTATTTTCTTGATTGAACCTATAGCCATGAAAAATGAAAAAAAAAAAATATTTCCCACCTTATTTTAAGATACTTTATGGATTTCAAAGAGCCTTACATCTAATTAGGATAGGTGAATGTGTGCTTTACATCACTTAGGTCAATAAAAGTGAGAAAGATGTTTCCAAAAAAAATGGAAAAAATATAGAAAAGAAAGAGGAAAAAAAAAAAGAAAGTAAAAGAAAATCAAAGAAAGAAATATTTTGAACTTTGTTTGTATTTACTTATACTAGTTGGAAAGAAGGCCTTGAATTGCACATTCTTCCCTATCATATGTTTTTTTTTATTGCTTTTAAGGTTCAAAGGTATTCATTGGTTTGTTTTTCCTTGTTTTTGTATATCCATTCATTTCATTCCCTAACCCCACTACAACCTTAAATAAAGTCCTCTTGATTTATGCATTGCATTTGACATAGGTGGTGGAGACTTAGAAAATAGATAAGCTTATGGTAGTAAGGTTTTGATAAGTGAAATTTGAGTGATACACATTGCCTTAACCACTTGAGAGTTGAAAGTAAACACTTATCCTATGTGAGGGGCTATGCACTTTAATTCATTCTTTTCAAATGAAATTGCCATGAAATTTACTTTCTTGATGCAAGTGAAGTTAACATTGATTGTTGAAATGTTGAAGATTTAGGATCATTCTTTATCTAGTGATTTGTACACTTTCTTTTTGCATTTCCATTTTCCACTTGCCATTTCATTTTCACTTTGGATCTTGAGTTTTGGCTAGGAGTGTAAAGATTTAAGTATGGGGGAATTAGATAAAGGCTATTTTTATACATTTTATATCCTCCTAATTTAGGCATTTTGATAAATAATTATGCCTTATTGCATTTCATTAGATGAGTTTTGACTTTATTAGCTATTTATGCACTCTATGAATTAAATTACAAAATTATTAGTTTTAATACATAAATTTGTTTAAATAATTTTGTCAAAATTTTTCCTACTGAATATTGTTTTTATTATTTTGTAGATTTCAATGGGCAAATGAAATTTAAATGAAGAAATTGATTTGAAGTAGAAATACACGTGATTGAAAGAATGGAAGAGAAGGAATGTGTTGTTGTAACACCCCAAAATTAATTAAGGTTTAATCATGGATTTAGAGTAATTAAGAATAATTAATAGAGGATAATTGGCTAAGTTAGTGAATAAGAATTTTAGAGAGATAAATTATTAACATGGGTTTGAGAATTAATTGGGATAGAAATTTCATCTAGGCCCAAATCAATAAATCATGATAAGAGGTCAATGGAGGCCCAACAAGTTAGGTGCAGACCCAATCCAATTCAATGAGGTAGAGGCCCAAAATTCACCTTGCATAGACTCTTATAAGTGGCCCAATAACTCTTATGCAGACCTAAATTCTTGAGCTTTTCAAACTTGGCCCAAACCTAATTAAACTTCAGCAACCCAATGCATAAGAATTGGCCCAACAAAATTCTGCTACTCAACACTTTAAAACTGGCCCAATAAGCTAAAATCTGAAGCCCATTTAGAGTTGGACCTTGGAGCAACCCATGACCCATATTTGACCCAACTAAAACCCAACTAAAACCCTAATGCTTCAGCCACTTTCTCATTTGCTGAAACTCAATAAGCAAAATTTGGAGGTTGAGAGGGAGGCTAGGGTTTGGGGCAAGAATCCCATATTTTCTCACATTTAGAACAAGATTCAGCCAAGGTAATAGTTATACAACTTAATCCCCTCATCTTTCTCTTTAATTTGGTCTAATTAGTTTTTTATTTGGAGTATTTTCACTATACCCAAATTTTGAAATAGAGTTGTTTGGTGTTTTCCTAGAGGAAATTCGTAGGTTGAGGTTGGGGCTGGCATTGGGTAAGTGTAAACTATCCATTCTAGTGTATTTTTCTGCTGGTTTAAGACCTTTATGGTTGATTTATAGTATGGGTGTTAATTATGTACGAATTTGCTTAGGAATTTGGGTGATATATTGAAGTTTCTGGTAGAGGACACACTCAATCTGAATTTGGAGATTTGTGGCAGCTGGGTAAGTGTATTTAGGTAGTTATTAACATTTAAATTCCTTGGGTACTTATTGCTACTGTTAATGATGAATTAGAGTGGTAATTTCCTGATGCTATGGTTATAGGGATTTTTGTACCATTGATGGCTGTTGCAAATTGTCTACAAGTGAGGTAACCAGGGTTTACATTAATTCCATGCATGTATCTATTTTAATTTCATATTTGCCGTATATGAATGATTTGAAATGCTGAATGAATTGGTTGGCTATCTATTGTGTTATGATTGGACCTTGTGAGTTCATGGTGGAGTTGTGGTGCGGCTGCCACCCATTCATGTGCTTCGATCGAGCACCGGGTTATGATAAACCCCAAATGCACTGAGCCCTGGTTGTGCTCAATGGGGAGTAGGTGCCGTGGACGAGCCTCTCCCAGTGTTATTGGCCTTTAACATGTGAAAGTATGATTGCTGGTATGGGATAGCAATCATGATAGCCTAATTATTTCATTTACTGATATGATGATACGATTCTGATATTGATTTTGATTCATGCATATATGTTGATTAAATTGGATTATATGATGGAATTACCTTGGTTACTGAGATTCATATCTCACCCTGTTTTATGGGATTAATATTTCAGGTGAAGGTTCTTCGGGTAAGGATAAGGGGAAGTAAGTGGATGAAAATCCATGAGCTCTAACATGTGGGGAGAAGGCCACACTTAGGCTGATTTAGTTAGTATAGACACAAATTTTGTACTCCTTATTATATAGCATCATCTTGTATTCATATTGCCAAGTTTAGGCTTTCATATTTTGATTACTGAGGATGTATGTATTGAGGGGTTAGACCTCAGCTTAATTTGGTATTTAATGTATGGATTCATGATATCTGCTGTAAACTCTGTTAACCTATAATATGGCTTATCATTAGAAATGTAACCTTTGAGATGTTGATATGAACCCTTAATGTACAGAACTCCCATTGATTGTGTATTAAAGGATAGCTGCTGGTAGTTCATGTATTTCTGTTATTGTTACCTTACAAACTTGCTGATAGAGGGTAATTAGAGAAAAGAAATGGGCACATAAGTTTTGAATTGGTAATGGAAAAATAGCTAGGTGAATAAGGTAGATAAATACCATTAGAGTTATATAAAAGGAGAGGAAGTGGTCCTAGGGTGTTCCTAAGAAGAGAATTAGAGTGCATGGGGTGAAATGTAGGAGATATAACTATAGGAGGGAGTCACGCCGCGACTAGGAAGGCCTCGCCGCAGTCTGAAGAGTGACAGTGGCTAGGGACGCCACGGCTTGAGGAATCTTGTCGCGGCGCAGAGTGAAAAAAATGCCCAGGAGGGTGACAGAACGAAACCTCGCTTCGGCGCAATAAGTCCTGTTGCAGTGCAAGTCAAGAAAATTAATTAAGGAGAGTACAGTAGCAAAACTCGCCGCGGCGCCAGTAGGTTGGTTGCGGCGCAGATCCAACTCGCCACGGTGGGAAGGTTCCAGGTCGCGGCAAAGGTCCCCAAACTACCACCTTTGACCTAGAAACCTTAATTTCTTTAATGCTAATGCTAGGGAATGATATAGGAACACTTGTGAGAGGTTTTTGTATGTAGAAATCAATGGATAGATGAATCACAAACCTTTATGGTTATTTAGTTGATGACTCTAATAATATGAAGGTTCAAATTTCTCTATATTTTCTTAATGTAATTAATTGTAATGACTCCAAACCTTAATCATTATTTATTAATCTTGTATTTAACTATAATTACCGAGATTAGAAGTTAGGGTCATCACAGTTGTTTCCATGAAATCACACACAATCACTTGGCAAGGAAGGCTTTCCAAGTCTAGGAAGCTACACCAAATCATGCTACATTTCCACGTAGACCACCCCCTGCATTCATTTAATCACACACTCTCATTCACTTACACATAGGCATGGAAGCTTCACTTCACTCATGGGTTACATGCAACCTTCAACTCACTTCACTCTTTCACACACATCACTTCAATCTCTCACACCAGGTTAGCACACACTCAAGGCATGAGGTCCAGGACTTGAGGAAGGAGAAGAAGGAATGATTTAAGAAGCCATGGGTTTATTGGAAAAGAGGTTCAGAAGTGTTAAGACGTGGAACCAGAAAATGAAGAACCATTTACATACAACACACGTTGATGGGGTACGGCTAAAGCACATAAAGGAATAAAAAAAAAGAGCATGTGAGAAGCACAAAGGGGATAAAAGACTTGGGCAGTAGAGGAAGCACATGATTATTAAATGATTAAGAAGAGACTTGAGCGATAAGCTCGAGGACGTCATGCCTTATCTTATTCCAACCATTCATTCACACTTCATTCCATTCCATTCATCCATCATCCCCTTCATTGCCATGGCTCATCCATCCATTTCCTTTCCATCATTCTCCACTTCATGAAGCATTAACTCCACCTTGTGGCTAGCTAGGATGCAAACCTTGGATTGAAGTTTGAGTTCATTAAGATTAGCAAGGGATTTTGGCTAAGATTTCTATTTCATTTTTTCTCTCTTTCTACATCAATTTTTGTTCTTGTACTTGCTTGGTTGAGCTTGTAATTGACTAAAATTGGTGTGATTTGTAATTGATAACTAGTTAGATATCAATTAGGAGAGTAATTGATGATTAATGGATTGAATTACATGTTAGATTTTTCATTGACCTTCAATTATCTATGTATGCAGTCAAGGTATTTGATGAAATGTATGTAAAAAATTGTGTGCTTAATTGTTTGATTTAAGGTATTCTTGGAGTTTAATTGGTTAATTGAACATTCTAAGGTGATAATTCAGAGGCTAAATTGATTGATTAATAACTTAATTCAAGTGTTCATTGATCTTATTAACAAGAATTAATTATTCAATATGGAGTTGAGGTTTCAAGTTAATATTAAATTGGTAATTTCTTGAATCTTGTGTGGTAACTCAAGATACATTACCATGAATACAAATAGGGACTCTTAGACCAGAACCAATGATAATTGAATTAAGATAAGGATAATGAACACCAAGGAATAAATTCAAAGCTAGTCACAAGTCCATTAGTTACTTCTTAATTTATGCGTTTAAGTAGTAGTTTGTATTTTTTATTCAATTTAAATTCTAATTAGTTTAACTAAATCAAAACCCCATTGGATTAGGTAGTTTTTAGGTCTCTCTTACACTGAGAAGGCTTAATTGAATATTAAAACCCATTTCCAAGTAAAACGATTTGGGTTGTATTCTATATTACAAATTTTTTCTAACATAGTTTATTTGAGATTGCTCGACACAACTATTAATGAACTCAATCCTAGAAAACATATCCAACTCAATGAAATGAAATGCATAAAAGAAACCTTAAAAAAGAAGAAAGTTCCAAAAAAAATCCAAATAAATTAAGCACAACCTATTTTTTTTTTTATTTTAAACAATCATATTACAAAATAAAATGTGTTTGAAAAATAAATAATAAATTATTAATTATAATACATATGTACATAAAATAAAAATTTGTAACAAGATAAAATAAAACATATTATTATTTATTAATAAAATATACCTTTTTATAAATTAGAATTTAGCATTTTCTTAATTTTTTAAAAATTATTTCAATGATTTTCTATAGAATAGCTAGTCGAAAATCATTTCTGACAACATAGTGTTCGATCACTTTACTGTCAAAATAGAGTGTTTATATTTTTAAAAAATTTATAAATATATTTTTTATTTTTGTTAACATTATATATTAATAAATAAATTTATAATTAATTGAATTAATTAAAATAGTTATTAATTATTATTAACATTACTTCTTGATTCTCTTTTATTATTCAAATTTTTACTAATATTATATTTATATAAAATAAAATTTTTATATACAATAAGATTTATATTTATTTAATATGATATGGTAGAAGATGCAAACTTGATAGAAGAAAGAGAACAATGTAAATAGTGATAAAAATAATTGTCAAAAAACCACAATTTCTAACTATCTGCGATAGATATCATTTATTAGAAATTAACATTTTTCTTGTAGTGACTGTTGAGAATAATTTAGTTGTCTTATTAAATGTGGCTAGTAGATTTTATCTGAGTGAGATTTCTTTGAGTTTGATGATCCCAGAGCTAGTACTAACAATATTAAGGTGAATTGCTAGTTTAGACATAATGACCTGACATTACCTCAGGATCATGATGTGTGGATGTATCTTAAAGGCACATCAGTTAGGGTACGCCTGACATTCTTCCTGCATCTCCCTTGGATGCTCTTCAGTTATTACTCCTTCAACAAGTTCTTCATCTGCAACTTCTTCATCTCACTTTTTTAAGGAGTTTACCTCATGGAAGTGCCGTTAGGAGGTGACCAAGTTGTCTTGTGATTCTGAGGGTGATATTGAGGAAAAGACATTTATGCCTTTGCTTAAGGATAACCTAAGTGACTGATAAACATGAATTTTTATATATTTTATTCTCCTTATCTTAGGCATTTTATTGATCAAATATGGCTTAATGGATTTACTTAGGTGGAATTTGATTTTAGTAGCCATTCTTTGTACTTTAGGAAATAATTTACAAAAATTTGGATTTTTAATGCATGAATCTCTTTTTAAATAATTTTATAAATTGTTGCTACTTAATTGTTTTCATTCTTTGTATGCAGACTCAATTGGGCATATGGATTAGGCTAGCATACACATAAGCATTAAGTCTGTTAGGTTTCCCCCAACACCAATGCAGCAGCTCACAAACCCACATAATTGATGCATGTCCAATTTTAATCACACATGCAAGTTACGAGTTAAGTGGGAAAGAGGAAGAACAATGCATGATGAGAAGCCATGTAGGAGAGTTTCATGTGGAAGATGAAGCTAGGAAGTAGCAGCTAGCCTATGGGAAGAAGTTGCACAAGGAGAAAACACAAGTAAAGGAAGGCCCTAGCGTGATGGCTTGAACAGAGGAAGATACATGCATGTAGATTCTGACATAGATTTTTGACGTAGGAAATTATAAGCTCATGGAAAGGGACTCATGTGAAGGATTCAAGAAGCAGTATCCATAACACATAGCTACCATTCAACACTCCTGCATGTAACATGTAACACACGATGGTTCTGTTTTGAAAAGGATAAAGGAAGCTACGTGTAAGATATGAGAGAAGGTAGTCTCAAGTATTACGTGCAAGTAAGAGAAGAAGCTTAGGCTGAAGTAAAAATAGAGAAGAGACGTGGAAAGGAGCTGGGTTTTGAACACACTCATGAGAACCACGGGTTGAAGGGATTAAAGAAAAAGCAAGCTTAGGTTTTACGTAGGAATATAATCATAGAGAAAACAAATGAAGAAGCTTGGACTGACGAGGGACTTGAGAAGAGCAGAAAACATGAAGAATCAATAAATGAAGCCACGTCACTCACAAAGAAGCAGCTGGGCATGGATAAGCCACGATTTTGAAAGAAAATGAAGGAAGCTCACATATGCAGAACACATGAATCTGGCTTTGGTAAAGAGGGGCAAAATGTGGAATTAAGAAGCACATGAGGAGCATAAATACATGATTAAATTAAGATCACATAGGATGCACTTTAGGGCCAACACTCAAATACACAAGAGGAAATACAAGGGAATGAATTAAAAAAAAAGGGGCATGGGCAGAAACAAAAGGAGGAGCACATGAAAAACAAAAGAAAAACACGTGAAGAGGGAATAAGCACGAGGCATTCACACTAAAGCTATAGGATCATCCACATAGAATGCACATGCAACCCATCCAGAATGCCATTCCATCGTCATTCATCTTCCATCATCACACACACTGTAGTCATCTTCCATTCCCATTCCATCTCCACCTCCATTCCATGAGAGCTTGATTCACCTTTATGGCTAGCTAGGAGGACAACCTTGGAGAAGCTTGAATTCATGGAGATAAATGAATTTTGGCTAAGATTTTCTTATTTTTCTAGCACTTTTCTTCTTTTATATTATCTTGGTCAAGATTGTATTTGATTGAGAATATGTGTTGTCTATAATTAGTGACTGGTTAAAAACTAATTAGGATACTTTTGTTGATTAAGTGATTGATTAAATACTGAAAATTTCAATTTTCTACAATTATTCATGTATGCAGTCAAGGTGTTTGATGAAATGCATGTGAGAGATTGAGTGCTTGAATGTCTAATTTGAGGATTCCTTGGAGTTTAATTGGTTAATTAAGTATCTTAGGATGATAATTCAAAGGCTAATTAATTGGTTAATCAATCAAATTGATTGTTCAAAGATCTTAAACACAAAAATTAGTAATTTAATGGGAGTTGAGGTCTCAATTAACATCAAATTGTTAGTTTCTTGAATCTTGAGTGGTAATTCAAGATCCCTTGCCAATGAACACAATTAAGGACTCTTAGAATAGAATTAATCACAATTGAATTAGGATAAGAATAGTGGATACCAAGGGATAAATCCAAAGCTAGTCATAAATCCATCATTCACCTCATAACTCATACAATTAATAGTTAGTCATTTTAATTCAATTTCATTTTAGTTAATTTAATTAGATTAAAAATCCCTTTAATTTAGGTAGTTCTAGGATCTTTTAACACTTAGAAACCCAATTAAATATTGAATTCCATTTGTAAGGGAGATGACCTAGGTTACACCACTAGCTATATAATTTCTCAACCTAGTTTTATTTTGAGGGTTGTGCGACACGACCTCTAAGTGACCTAAGGATTCCTTAGAGGAAAAAATATATGAGGCTATGTCAAATTGAGTTGCATATGTTAATAGATTCTTAGAAGGTGTCTAAATAGCAGTTGAAGCATGCTCAAGTTTGGGCATTTATAATAATGTAAAAGATATAAAATATGTAATAGATCACATTAAGGGCCAATAAAATTTTTTTATGAGTACTCATTTGTTTAAGCAATATGATTTTTTTTATTAATATTTGTATTGCATTCGAGGCTATTGGAGTAATCTTTAGTGTAAACCATGTTTTTAGTATGCATACTGAACTTAATTATTAATCCTTGGGTTATGGTGTGAGGCGATGTATCTCACTTTGAATATACATTATTCCTGCAAGTAAAATCATATTAATGCAGTAATGCATCCTTTCTATAAAACATAAAATTTTCTTAACATTGTCCTTCCTCCTTCCTAATGTGAGTTTTTGTAGAATAATCTAGTCTTTAACTATTCCAATGCCATAAATCCTAACTAAATACTAATTCCTTAATGTTCTTGCAAAAAGTTTCCTTGATCCATCACTAATCATCTAGGCTTATAGGTGCACTATACTATTTTCCTCATATCATATTGTTCATTGGTAATCATTACTAGCTAACCTCCTTAATCAACTAATCCCTTAATATCCATGCCACTGTTCGCCACTAAGCTTATAATTATGGTAAACTAGGATTTCCTCAATTTATGTTGCTCACCTTTTCCTAAGCAATAGCTTTCCTTATGCTACGAATATTGTATAAACCTTTGTGAGGCTGTAAAAGATGTATTTGTAAAAGATACAAATCATATATATTTGAACTTCAAGCCTTTGTAAGGTCTTTAGCTAATAATGTGAATAATGAAAGGCATGTTTTTATAAACATTTGTAATATGATGCACATCTAAAAGATGTATTTTGTAAATAATATGTATAAAAGATAAATCTTATTAAGAAGATATGCATTTTGCAATCAAATAATTCCATTATACCTTTGAAAAGATGTATTTTGCAAATTGGAAATATTCATTTTATAAATAGGTTATGCCTTTGGGAAGATGTAGTTTGTAAATAAGAAATATTTTTTACCTTCGGTCACCATGTAAAGGGACATACCTTTTCTTTAATTTAAATTCTTTTTTCTTTTTCAATTTAGGGTTACTTTGAACCCTTTTTCCTTGGACTTCTAGTGCTTTGACCAAAGTACCTTAATATTGTTCACAATGCTTACTTAAGGCTTCTAGTCTCTTCGAGGTCATGGTGCAAGTAGTGGCATAGATCCAGAGTTATGACTTACTGGAGCTATTATGCAATGGCACGAACTTGGGGCCATAGTGTGTTAAGGTAGGTACCTTGGACCTTTGGCCTTTTTGCAGTGTGTTAATCTTTCATCATAATGCATATTCAAATTCTTAGCTTTTTACATCCTTTTCTCTTACTAGGCAGTGTAAAAATTAGAGTTTAAAAGGATATACTGGTTGAAATCCATTTTCCTTGGTGAAAAATATCATTTTCAAATTTGATAAATATGAACATACTTGAAATATATTTTCAAAATATCATTTTTCACCCTAAATCCTTTTAAAGGGCGAGATTATCCCTCTTATTTAGCCTAAAATGAGGTTTAGTTGATGATAAGTAATGTTATCCTTCTTTGCCCATAATATCAAATATAATGGGCAGGGTTATCTACCTCACCCATGATAGATTTATAATTATAAAATATCAATAATGAATGGAGTTATCCATCTTGCTTGTTGTAAATCTATATCTATATAATATCTATGATAAATGAGTTTATCCATCTTGCTTGTGATAAATCTATAACTATACAATATCTATGATGGGTGGGGTTATTCATCTTTTTCGTGGTAAATCTATAACTATACAATATTTATGACGAATGGGGTTATTCATCGTGCCTGTGGAGTTATAGCTGCATTTTTATTATAACAAGCAGGGTTATACATTTTCCTTATGGTATTATAACTATGATTTTCCTATAATGGACAACATTATCCATTTTTCCTTTGATATTATAATTTTAATGCTATGCAACAACATGGTATGCAATAGTTTATCATTACAATTTCATAACCATGAATAACAAAAACTTTATAAATATGAGCATTTATAATTATGCTAGTCCATAATTAAAGATAACACAAACTAGTTTTGTAATGACCCTAATTTCGAATTATAGTGATTATGCTTAACTAAATGATTAATAATCATATATCAAGGTCTAAAGTCATTACAATTAGTTAAGGTATGAAAAAGTGAGAAAATTTGAATCTTAATATCATTAGAGTTATTAATTAAGCAACCACCACTAATTGAATCCACAAGTGATCATAATTATCAATTAAGACATTTGATTTACCATATCACTAATTTCAACTCATAAAACCTCTTATAAGTATTTACAAGTCATTACATAACTTTAACCTAGTAAATCTCAAGGTTTCTAGGTCAAAAATAAGAGTTTGGGAATCTTTGCTGTGATTTAGACCTTCCTCGCTGCAACTAAGTTGGCTACTGGAAACTAAAAACCAAATTTGGAGACTCTTATTGTCCCATTTTTCTCTAATTAGTTATGATTTTTCAAAGTTAGAGTCAAAAATCTAACTTTTGGGCCCATGTGAGGAATTGCATTTTTCTGGTTTTTGGCTCCATACCCGTGGCTTATGGCTTGTTTTATGCTATGTATGAGTTGTATAAATGGAGGGTGAGGAGAGAATGTGAATGATGGGTTCACAGGACCCACGGGATAGAAGATGAGTGTTTGAAACCCCGTTTTATAGCATGAAAATGCTACGGTTGGTAATAATTCTTTGGAAATCATATGGAACCAAGCCCAGTGAGAGGCTAGATAACGTTAGTATATTATGGTGTTACACTTATTGTGACTTGGTGTATTCGCACCATGGCATAAGTGGTTACTATAAATCAAACTAAAATTTTGCATCTTGTATCATAGCTTAACTTTCCACGCTGCGACAAAGTACTCTTGGGGACCTATTGTTCATGTTTTCACGAATCTCATCTAACTACCCAACTTACTTATCATTACTAATTCAAGATTTAGGTTTTGATTCCTACTCATATAACTACCATATGTAAGCAAGTTTAAAGATTAATGGTAGCAAAAGATTCATAAACTACCAACATTATCACTCAAACATAATTCCATTAAAGGTTCCATGCATCACTAGTTTAAGTCAACATCTAATGTATCACATGATTACATTTTCAAATAATAACAAGGTTTCATATCAGTCAACCCCCATTCCATGATAGCAAAAATGGTTCAATTACACATATCTACAGAGCTAATGTTAAATGGCCATAACATATCACGTCATTCATCAATTATTAGTCAATTACAATCACATGTGTTTAATCCCATGATGATTATATTACATGGACAGTCCTTATACTTGGCAATTCATGATGCAATGCGGCAATACATAAAAACTAATATTCTTGTTACACAAACCCAATTTGACAAGGTTTCAAACTTATATGTAACCAAACCATAAATTATGCATCCATTAATTTCTCCTTGCCACTATGACGTCTAGTCCCTGAAAATGTTAGCCCATAATCGAGGTGAGATATACAATCTCAGTAACAAGAGACAAATTTAATATATATGTGCAAATTAATTAATATAATGCATCTTCATATCATTAAATACCAAAATCATCAATTCAATTAGCAAATGAACTAGTTGAGTTACAAGTAACTACTGTCCTATACCAGCAATCACATCAAACATGTTAAAGGCCAATAACACCAGGAGGGGCCCGTCCATGGCACCAACTATTGGGAATAATGGGAGGCACACAGCGGAAACGTTTAAAATTTTGATCCCAATTCCCACCAAGGATCCGTCAAAATCGCTTAAACTGAATAGGTTCAGAGAATTACCTTTTTTCTGTCGATTGAGTTTGTTGTTTACTTTTATTTGGATCACAGGAACTGACTACAGATAAGCTCCCTCTACTAGTATCCACACGAACGGGGTTCAGTAACTCAAACGGTGTGCTAGCAGCCTATCCGTACAATTTTCGTACAGTTCTTACGATGTCCGTACAATTCCGTACAATGCCTATACGATGTTCCTCTCTTTAAGGATTTTAGAGGCAGCTCTAGCTATACTTTTCTGATATAGAAACCCCTATTTATAGACTAGAGTTTCAGATATATTTAATTAATCAAAATTAATTAAATATATCTATTAGTTTAAATTCAAATCTATCCTATAGTTTAAATTTAAACTAACAATATCTAGAGTTAATTTAAATTATCTGATTAGTTTAAATTTAAATCTATCTAATAAAATTAAATTTAAATTATCTGATTAGTTTAAATTTAAATCTATCTAATAGAATCAAATTTAAATTAATTTATAATATATATACATATATATATAATATCAAATATAATATATATATATATATATAATATTTCGAATTTAATTATTTATATATATATATAAATAATTCCTCCATCCTAGATATTCATTGAATCTAGACACATTTTTTATTCAATGAATGTGGACATTTTAGCTCGAGTTGGTCCATTCTTGTGTGTGACCCTGCAAGCCCATATGATGTTGACAGTGGGCCAACTACATTGTTTGACCCACAAATCACAAGCGGCCTCTAGCAAGACATTATGACTACCCAAATCATATAGGATCGGTGATCCGATGCAACCTATCTTATAATCCTATCATATCCCTTTTGTCACACGATATCTAAAACGAGTATGAGGCATGTAAATGTTATCCTCAACTTGGTCGATCATAACTTTCTCGATCTTTGAGTAGACTAATATAAGATGGAACCCTTTCCATCTGAGCATGGCCATGCATTTCTCAGTCACACTCATCGAGAGGCCCAGAGATATCTTTCTATTAATTAAAGGGACAAATTTCATCTTGACCACTCATCTTCCTCTGCATGGATTCCATTATACCTGATCATAGTCTTTATAATCACCCGATTAAAGGTGACATTAGACTATGTCAAAGTACAGTGTCCTTCATGTAAGAATCTATGGTGATCTCAGGTCCAAGGGATCAATGACACGATTATATATGAGATAAACTTATGACCTAATCCATGTAGCTTATCTCATGATGGGTCTATCCAGCGTCCTGTTCTCTAACACACGCCTATAATTTTGATTCATATCATCATACATGATTAATACTTAATCAATCAAAATCATATTAATCTTAATTCATCGTTGTTCCCACAAGGATGATTGATTAGGGATATTTTGGATAATTCAAAAAATGATTTATCCATGGATATTATTGTATATAAACATGCAAATAATATAATAATGTAATAAAAAGAAAACTCTTATTTTGTAATAAAAACAATGTTCGTAATACAATGATTGGCTTAGGGCACAATCTCCAACACCAACTCCTCAGTGAGCACAACCTGGGCTCAGTGCATTCAGGGGTCTGATCATAACCCTGTGCCCAATCAAAACATCATGTACGGATGGCAGTCACACCATAGCTCTACCATGGACTCACAAAGTCGAATCATAACAATAATCAAGTAGCCAACCAATTATTTAGCATTTCAAAATCATACATGTACAACAATATCATATTAAAATGAGCATATATATAGAATTAGAAAATTAACCCCAATTATCTCAATGAAACCTAATTACTCTTCCTCTAACTACCATTAAAATCCAAATGCACATCAAGCCTATGACAAGTATAATTATTATCATTTTTAGCAACAAATTAGATACTTAAAGAGTTGAACTACTAATGACTACTAAGAGGTTGCTTAACTAACCACCAATGAATTCCAATTTTAGATTCTAACTTCCCACACCAGAAACCACTATAGTTCACCCCAATTTTTGAGTAATTTCATATAAAATTAAAGCCCATATCATAAGTCAACTATAGAGGTCTCAAACTAGCAGAAAATGCATCAAAATGGGAAGAGGATACTTACCTGACAACACTTATAGCCTTAACCTCCGAAAATCTACCATAGAAGCACCAAACAACAAGTTTCAGTTTTAGGTGGAAAATAAAAATGCTCCAAATGAGAAACCAATTAGGTCAAATTGAAAAGAAAGAGGAGAAAGTTAAGTTCCATGAAGGTTACCTTAGTTGAATCTTGCTTTAGATGGGAGAAATAGAGCCAAAATAGTGATAGAAACCCTAGCCTCTCCTCAAGGTGCCAAAATAAGTTTTCACTTTTATAGAACCAAGTGTTTTGCTCTCACAAATGGGTATAGTTGCTGAACCTTTAGGGTTATTAGTAAGAAATGGGCTGACCCATCAGCCCAAGGTCCAATTGATCTTATTTATAGTTGTTGGGTCATTGCTTGGTGAAGTGGGCTACAGAAACTCTTAGGGTTAGGAAGAAATGTGCTAACCCAAAGGCCAAAAAATCCATTTAGGTTCTAGTGTAAGCTTATTGGGCCTCAAATAAAAAAGTTTATTAAGTTTTTGGGCTAACTTAAGGGTCCATTCAAATTGGGTTTGCTTAAAAGTGTAATTGGGCCTTTAGGAAGAATTAGACCTTTTTATAATTAGGAATGGACTTCTATATGGGGCTCCAAACATAACTAAAGGGACCATATGGCCCAAATTAAATATGCATCTCCCTTTCCACTAATTAACTTTATTAATTATCCAAATTAATTCCCTAATTCATCATAATTATCCTTAGTTAATTTTTGGAGTGTTACAAGCTTCATAACTAAAGATTGTTAAACTACTATATGTAATTTAAAAATATTGTTACTTATCTAGATTTTTCAATGCCGTGGTTAAGCTGAAGAGGATTATCAAGTTTGTCTATTTTGATCTTTCAAAGCAAAATGATGAAAGCTAATTGATCCCCTACCTGTTGCGCCAAATGTTTTCAATGAGATTATAATCAAGATGAGAAAGGATAGTAAAAGGGCATGTGCATTGTGAGAGAGAAAGAGAGAGAGAGAGAGAGAGAGAGAGATCATAAAGAGATAGTAACTTATATTAAAAGGTTTAAAGAAATAGAAATATAATGGCAAGACAAATTAAATATTATAATTGTTAGGCTTAATGGAATCTATACAATCATGTTTGATGCTTTAATCTTATGATGTTTGATTTATGGTCCTCTTTTGGTGTGATTATGAGGGTCTCTACTTGTAACCTTTAGGGGTAGTGAGTTGATGAAAAAGGTCATGCTATTTTGCTTAGTGGAGCCATAGATGCCATCTAGTCAAGTGGCTTGCCATGTTAGAGCTATTTTGTTGAGAGCAACTTGGATATTTTGTTATGTTAGTTCGTCAAATGAGACTCAATGAATGGTAACTGTTAAGTGGTTTAGAACTTTTAGAATTAGGTTAGACTAGGTTAGGCTAATATGAACTTTTATAGCCAGATAGCACTTATAACAATATCTATGATAGGTGGGGTCATTTGTCTTACCTATGGTGTTATAGCTATATTTTTCTTATAATGGGTAGGATTATCTATCTTGCCCATAGTATTATATGTATAATTTTCTTATGGTAGGGTGTATTCATCTTGCTAGTGATCTTATAATGTTAATGCTATGCAATAACATGGTATGTAATAATTTATCATTATGCAATTTCATAACCATGAATAACATAGAGCATCTATAATTACATATGCAAGTCCATAATCAAAGATAACACAAAGTAGCTTCATAACTAAAGATTTTTAAACAACTACATCTAAGTTAGAAATCTTGTTACTTATCTAGATTTTCTAAGGTAGTTTACTCAAATAAGATTATCCTATTCATTCATTTTAGTCCTTCAAAGTAGAAGGATGAAAGAGAGCTGACTGATCCCTTACATGGTGTGCCAAATATTTTTTATAGAATTGTGGTTGAGACAAGAAAGGATAGTATAGGGAGATAAGAGAGGCATGATGAAAAGATGATAATTCGTATCAATGGGTCTAAAGAGATAAAGATACAACAAGATAAATTATAAACTATAATCTTTAGGCTTAATGGAGTGTATAGAATGGTGTTTAATGTTTTAATCTTATGATGTTTGATTTGTGGTCCTTTTTTAGTGTGGTTGTTTTGTGGAGTTATAAAAGTTGTTTGATAAAGTAGCTTACCATGCTAAAACCATTTTATTTAGAGTAACTTAAGCAAATTGCTGTGTCAATTCTTTAAATAAGGCTTAATTATTTGTAGCCATTGAGTAGTTTGGCCTTCTAGAATTGGACTGAATTAGATTGGGTTGATCCAAACTTTTATGGTGGAGTGGCACCTATAACAATGTATGAAGCTATATATGATGACAATCTAGCAATATCTTATTGTATATCTTGCAACATGGATAATAAATAAATTAAATTAAATTGTCATCATAACTTTTTCAACAATTAACCACTACAATAAATTTAACGAATATAAACTAGCTAATTGATATTTTCACTAAAATTAGCCTTGATGGTTGTGAAGGTTAACTTACTTGGTGACACTTTAGAGATGATTAGGTGAGTGCATAATTTAATGATGCTAAAAAAAGAAATTGTTTTTCTAAACCCTACCAAATATATGTTCATTCACCTTTTTTGTTTTCAACAAAAATAAAAATGAAAAATGAAAAAAAAATCCAACACAAAAAAAACTAGTAGTGAAAACAATTCTAATAAATTATGGTACAAGAATGAAAAGGAAAAAGGAAAAATTATACTTTTGATCTTTATAATTTCACTTAATGTTTAATGTGGCCTTTATAGTTTAAAAATTTATAATTAAGTCTTTATAATTTAAAAAATTTTTAATTTTGTCTCTGTCAATATACTTTTGTCAATATTTCGCCATATTCGTGAGTTAATCTTACTTTGTTATACATATTTTCATCTCTTTTGTTAACATTAGTTATGCATATTTAGAGTGTTAAGATGATAAATAGTTAGCTACGCCAATAAAATTTAATAGAATACTAATAAAACTTTAATAGTAATAACTAAATTAAAAAATTTGTAAACTGTAAGAATCCAATTATAAATTTTTTAATTAAAAAAATTAAATTAAAAATTGAAAAAAATGGTGATTAAAAGCATAATTTCTCCAAAAAAATGAAATGACTTCATCATTAACAAATATTTATTTTCATCTCACACAAAACAATGAGCAATTCCCCTCGACCCCTGCAACTATTAATTTCAGTATCCTCTATATTGGTCTTTCAAAATTTCTCCTCTTGTACTTACACAGAAAAAGAATGAAGAATTTATGGCATTGCAACGATCATGATAAATTAAATTAGTGGAGATTCGGTAAAACTAATTAGCTAGTTTTCTACTTATGTAGAAAGATATTTAATCCATAAGTTCATGCTATATATTGAAAAAATAATTAACCATAGTTCAGAAATGACCTAGATCACAATTAATGGTTGATTCTATGGATCATTCAAGTTGATAGTTATCTGAAATTTATTAGCAAATATATATTATCTTCAGTATGCCCATGTGCCCACCGCTTTTCTCATTCATCAGCTGATAAGGTTCTTCACAATTTGAATACGATGCTCACCTTTAAGGTGAGCTGAATATAGGAAGGCAAATATAAAAAGGAAACCTAAAGTGTTCTTAGATTAGAACTTAGAATTCCCTATCTCATATTAGAACCTTTGTCACCATCTTCAACTTTATTCCATTGTAGGGATATAACTTTGTCTTATCGTCACTAAATAAGTCCGTTATTGTACAGCTCTACAATAGGAACCCTGTGCAGATCCGCAGGAGCATAAGAAATGGACACAAAGGAAAAATTCTCCCAATAGCAGGGATAAAAAACGCAGATGAGAAAAATAATTGATGACGAGGACGGAAAGTAGGAAACATTTCTACCCCTGCCCCACATGGTTTCCATCTCTAGTGCTCACTATTTATATTTAAACCGTCTACTCAACTTACAGATTTAATTTGGTAAAATGACGGACAAGTGCATATTTAATTATTGATAATCGCTCATTATACAAGAAAAATGACAAATAAAATCTGGAAAAATGTAAATAAAATTGTTTAGATATTTATTATTAGTTTTTTTAAAAAAATAAAAATATCAGATGTAGAATAATTTAAAATTTTAAAGTAATTAATCATGTGGTGGTGCGCTGATAGGGCACTGAAAGCTATAATATATATATATATATATATTAAATATAATAGTGAATATGTTAAAATTTGTTTATAAAATTCATGCCGAAAGCATTTCCACTTACACATTGAAATGTATGACCAAGCATATTCTGGAAACGGAATATCTCAAGCCCTATATTGGAGCAAGAAATAATATTAAAAAAAAAATCCAAATTTAATCTTATCACTTTACTTTGATACTTTTATATAAGAAACCTTTAACCATGATCACCTAAAAATACATCAACGTAGATATACAAATGTAGCTACTTGTGAAAAAGGCGTAAATTTCAGACTATATATATATATATATATATATGATCAAACCCCAACAATATCCACACATTTTGTTAAGCCAAGGATGATTCCCATGGCTAACCACCCTCCAATCAAAACCCTCGAAGACGACTTCACAACGGGAGCTTTCCCCAAAACTGCACTCAACACCCCAAACGCCAACAAGGCAAGGCTCACAACACCCACTACGACCCCTAACCTCACCTTCTATTCTTTTATAAACGCCGCCCCCAACAGTGGCACTACCGCACCGACGACAAACACAACTGCCGAGGCCACGGTTGTGTGAAACGGGTTCGGTAACTCTGCTTTCTTCACCTCTTTTCCTTCTCTCTTTAACTGAGTTAACTCAATATATCATATTGTGAGTACACGAAGACAAACTCTCCAATGGCCATACTACAAGCCCCACCGACCAAGCCATCAACCCCGGCGAGGATCATTGTCTTGACGTCCTTCCTTACGGCTCCAATTCCCATCATGAGCGACGCTGTCGAGAGCAAGCCATCGTTGGCTCTGAGAATGGCAGTTCGAAGCCATTGGGCCCTTTTGGAGTAGTCAACGACCACGATTTCTTTTTGCTCCACATCATGAGGGTTCTCTTGATGTGCTTCTATGTCAAGAAAGCTGGTTTTTGAAGGGATGGGAGTTCAGTGGGAGAAACTGGAGCGATTTGGCTTGGCTTATGATCTGTCATAGAAAGCTATTGGTTTATAATGAGGAAGAAAGTAATGAGATTTTGAAAATGCACTACGAAAAAGTAGACATTCAGTGACGACTTTTAGTGGCGACCAAAAAAAGTTGTCACTAAAAGTACACAATTAGTGGCGACAAAAAAAAATTGACACTAAACATTGCTACTAAAACCTAATGTAGCATTTTGATAGAAGTTTTAGCGATGACAGAAAAAATTGCCACTAAAAATATTTAGTGACCGCTTTTTGTAGCGACATAAGGCTGAAACTAATGTCATTAGACAAATAATTTTACAATAAACTTTTAGTGGCGACAAGAAGTCGCCACTAAAACCCTTTTAGTGGCGACAAGTAGTACTTGAGTGGCGACGTTCAGTCATCACAAAAGAAGGCTGAAAATATTAGCTTACTATAGGGGAACTTTTAGTGGCTACAAAAGGTCGTCACTAAAAGCTTTTAAGGTTTTTGTAGCAACAAAGAATATTGTCACTAAAAAGTTGCCGTATTTAAATTAATAATATTTTTTTAAAATCTTTTAAGGCTTTTAGTTGTGATAATAATAGTCGCCACTAATACATTAATAACAAAATTATATGATGAATTTTGTGTTTAAAGTTATTAGTGGCAAGGTATATGTCGCGACTAAAATGTTTTAGTGGCGACTTGATCTCGTTGTCACTAAAAGATTAGGCCCCAAATTTTTTATACCATAAAAATTTCTGCCAAACTATTAGTGGCGACTTATTTGTGTCGCCACTAAAACTTAACCTTTTAGTGGCGACATTGGTCGCCACTAAAAGAGTTGGTTAAAATTTTTTGCACAATTAAAAATTTGACGCCAAAATTTTTTGAAACAACATGAACTTGTCACTACAAAAATCTTAACAATAATTATATGATGCATAGTTCATATATATATACGTACTTTCTAAAAATAATAATGTGACAAAAGATTATATATAACATGCATATAATATAAGAAACAACAAAATTATGATATATTATTTATATGAATAAATATATTTTATCATTGGTTAGGTTTTTAATTTTTAAATTTTACGCCATTTGTTTCTATTTTTTTAATAATAATGGAAGCTTAATATAATTTAGGAATAATTGAAGAAGTTAAATGTTAAGTATGTTTAAATTTTCAATGTAGTTAATTTTTTTAATAAGAAATTTGAAGCAATTAATTATCTTATATATTAATAACAAATTTAAATCAAGTAATAGTAGAATAAGTCATAATAAAATAATTTTTTATGATGTATAACATAAATATTGAGATTGAACATTTAAGAAATATTATATATTTATATAAAATAATAATAAAGAAAATTATAGCAAAGCAGTAAAACGATAACATAAAGCCATGGTTGAAGGAGTAAAATAATAAAGTCAAATTAATGAAATAAGGACAGAAGGACAAAAAAAACTTAAAACTTGTTTTAGTTTGTTTTAGTTTTAATATTTTCAAAATAGATATTTTTTTGAACAAATTTTGAAAAAATAAAAAATCTATTTGAATCCTTATTCTAAAAAAATGATGTTTTCTATTTTTTTTCCTGTTTTTGTAAAACAAAAGTTATAAAACATTTTTAAAATGTTCTATTTTTTTGGTCCCGAAAACATAATTTAGTTTTTTTATTTGACAAAACACTTTACTAAAAATATATTAGCAAACAAGTTTTTTTATTTTTTGTTCTTAAAAATAGAAAGCTGTTTTGAAAACATAAAATCAAAAAGGCCTTAGGACTATTTCCTTTAATCACGGCTTTTGGCAATGGTAAAATTAGAAAAAGATGAATGACATTCTGTAGACTTGGAAGAGTTTTCGTTAGATGTTAAATTATTATTAGGCTTTGTAGAACCTAATCAGAAGGAGATTCATTTTGTTTCAATTAATTTCAAACTTTGCATCTTGATGACTTGGTTTTTAATTATTCTTAGAATAAATTGAAAAAGGTCATAAATTAAAATTTTAACTAATTAATGAGACCAACAAATAGAAAGGAAAAAAATATTGTATTCACCATATGCATATATCCTTAAGGGTGAAGAATTAGAATTTCATATGTACAATAGGCCAATATGTGTAGATCAAATCTTAATTGTTGACCCATAAATTGCTTTATGAAAATGAGCATGAATATTAATGTCGCAATATAACTACGTACAGATGAAAGATTCTTATACACAATATATGTTATCATTTTATTTGCACAACATCCAACAACTTTTAGCCCATTGGAGTAATGCGTCCCATGCAATGCAACAATAGTTGGTATAGATATTGGCTAATTTAGATCCTTTTTATTTGGGAGGATAGATGCATCAATTAAATTGAAAGAGAGGTAAAGAAAAGGAAGAGAGAGAGTGAGTGATAATGATACACTTTCTCTTCATGTCATTCTTTTTTCTAAAAGTACTTAATGCAACAAGGTAGCGATTACTAATTTGTCGTTGTAAAATTTTGGTTAGGATGACTTCTGGTGTTTTGGTAGCAACAAAAAATTCATGTTTTCTTTTGTTGTGAGGCTTATTTTATTTGACTTAAACTTTTTTCAGTTAAAAGAGTGTAAATGATGTAATACTCAAAGAATACTAATTTTTTTTTTTAAAAAAAAACACGTTATAAGATAATTACATCTATTTATTGAATGAGATATTCAGTTAATTTCTTAATATTTGTTTCTTAATTTCTTTTTTTCCCAGAAGCATAAATTCATTGAAATCATACCTTTTTAAGAAATTAAAAAACCCTTTAAGTCAGATTCATTCCAATGGAGTAATTTTTATTTTAATAATTTACAATAATAATTTTTACAAAAATATTTTATAATAGTTATAATGCCTGGCATTATATATATAAATATTTAAATATCTATAAACATATCTATTTTATTTTATTTTCACTATAATTTTTTAAGAAATTTTAGTTTGGTTTCATTTTACAAACACCACAATTAAAGTAATTTGGATCCTTTCCTATATATTCAAAGCACTAATTTGTTAGATGGAGATAGGAAAAAAAAAGTGATACAAAGAAGTGAAAATATATATGAAAATTATATCTTATTTTTTTCACCTAGTCTTTTTTTTCTTTTTATTTCTCTTTAACAAAATGAAGGTTCACTAATGCTAAATAAAAGTAAAAGTACAAATGCTAATTAAAGATTAAAAAAATTATATATAGTGTTATATTTTTATTATCAAAATTTTTAATAAAAATATAATAAGTAATAATTTTTATAATGTAAATTATATGATTAAAATTTTATTAAATATCTTTAAAGTAAAAGTATAAAAAAGTTATATGAAAATATAATTTCTTGACTAATAAATAATACAATTTCTAACTAAAAATAGTTTAAAGTTTTTTCATACTATCTATCAATGGAATACTATGCCACCTACTTTAGTTTCCCTAATGTAAACCTTTTGTGAGATGCAACCATCGACTGATTCTGCAAAACAATAAATGACTGTTTGTTTGGCATTTACAATGAGCCAGGGAAAGACCAATTTATCATGAATAGCATATTGATAATGGTTAATTTATTTATACATACTCAATTAGGTAGATTAAAACTTTAAATTCAATTTGTTAAGTGAGTTAAATGAGTTAGCATGATGATGAAGAAGAAGAAGAAGAAGAAGAGACATTTAAAGTTAAAGGTTGTAACATATCCTATAGTTCTTGAAAAAGTCAAAATTGTTGTTCTCATTAAGTCTTGCAATTCTTGTTGAAGATTATAGATTTGCACTTTTAACTAAGCTCAATGGTTAGGATAAATAGGTTGTTTGTTAACTGATGAACCATGATAGAAACCTGGATCTCTTATTGTAGGGATTTGTGAATAGTAATTGTGTAATAAGTAATTTCTATTTTTTTTTAACTTGTTAGGGCTAAAGATGAATATAGGAAAAAAATTTCAAAAACAGGTATTTTAATTGTAAAAGAATTACATTTTAAAAATTTTAGATGTACCACCTTCAAACGCATAACTCAAAGTTACAATATTGTCTAAATTATATGTACATATATTTATTAATTAGAATTGAAGTAAAATTATAGTTTTAAGTTTAAAGTTAAAGAAATATATTAAATGATATTAGACTTGGAAAATATTATAAAAAAATTATGATGATAAATTTAACTGAGAATATTAAATTATAATTTTTTAAACAAGTCAAATTTTTAGTTGTAATAACTTCAAATTTTAAAAATGTTTAGTATAAATATTTTTAATGGAAAGTCCTGAATTATAATTTGCAGAATAAAATAAAGAGGAAAGGAAGTGATTTTTTAATACTATTTTTGTCTCTCTTTCTGTAGGTAGATCTAATTTTCTTGTTTGCTCAGGGGGAAGGGGTGCTGTGGAGAAAGAATTTAGGAAACTCTTTCTGAGCCTACTACAAGATAAAGAAAGACCCTTTACCTTGAGATCAAAATAGAAATTATGCATCAAAGAAAGAAAAAAAAGAGCAATTAATATATAGAGTCATATTTTTCTTGTTAAAGCGAGATTATGGTGTGTCATTCTTCTCGTTGATGCACAGTTGTATATGCCTGCCTCGATGTTGTGTCTAGTTAGGGAAGCTCTGTTTGTTTTGGTCAGGTAGCCTACTTCGCTCTCTCCGTGTGGATTGTTTTGTTAGTTGGTCTGTTTATCGTAGTATTAATCTGTCTCACTAACCCTACCAGCTCCACCATCAGCCGTTGTTGTGCTTGAGTGCATTAGTTTAGTGCCATCGATTACTGAATTGACTGCTTTACTTAATTACTGGCCCCTCTCGTCTAACTCGCTCCCTTTGGTCTCCTAATTTAATAATTTTAAGCCTTTTGTCCTCATTTTTTTAGTTTTTTAATTTTTAATGATAATAAAATCTTAATATAATTTAAGAAGTCAAGAAGTTCAATATTAAATTTTAATCATGGGTAATTTTTGTTTTTTAATTACAAATAACTTCTGAAATATTTTAAAAAGCATGTAATTAGTATTTAAAATTTACAATTCATTAATATTTATTTATTTTATTATTTTTTAATATATAAAATTTAAAAAATATATTTAATTATCATTAGTTCAATAACAGTTCAATCACAGTAAAATTAATGAATGTTGAACTAATGTTTCTACTAGTTTAATAGCTAACTAGTTTTAAAATATTTGCCTATTTAATATTTACTCATTAAAATTTAATATTATATGATAATTTTTTTTAAAATTATATATATATCATATTTTTTAGAAAACAATTTGATTAAAAATATGAAAAATACTTAATTTAATCCTAAATTTAAATGGTAATTACAAATTAATGAAATAAATGTGTACATCATTGATTGAAATTTAATAATTATCTTATAAAAATAATATTAAAGTAATTTAAATAATCTCAAAGAATATATTTATTTCTTAAGTGGTATCTTTATTTATATATCAATTATCAATTATTTTTTCACTTATTTTTATCTAGGTTTATGAGTAACCCAATCATTAATCAATAAGGAAAAATAAACTAAATAGATAATTTTATTATAATTATTTAATTTCTAATTAAAAAGATGACTACAATTACAAATTTAGAGGGTAAATTTATACAATACTTATTAAATTTTAATAATTAATGCATAAACATTTATATTATTTTATTTTAAATAATCTCAAAATATATATTATCATATTAACTATTCTTTTTGTTGGTAGATTAATTATTAGTAGTTTGTTTTTAATTACGCTTCATAGTTATATATATATATATACACACACTATGTTTTTGCTAAAACTTTGAGAATAAAAGCTTAAAAATTATAATTTTCATATGATAGCTTTACAAAGGAATTATATAATTATAGGATGAGCAACTATTTAAAGGTCAGCATTTAGAAAAGAAATACAACTACTCAGATGATTATACAAAACATGAAAACCAAGGGAAAGGAAATTAACAAAATTAGTACATGTGTTATAGTTTACAACCATTTAAGATAAGGTTGATTGTTATCATCGAGTTTAGCCATAAGCTAATCATTAGTAAAAAAAAAAGGAAAAAAAATACATAATTCTATTTAATTTTTTACTTTCTAATTAAAAAGATAATTATTGAAAGATAGATATAATAGAAATTAAATTAAAAAATTCAAATTAAGAGTTAAGGAATATTTAGATAAAGATGACAGAATAATTTGACTATTATTAAATGATGTTTATCATGAGATATATATTTTTTTAATTTTATAATTTGTTGTTAATGACTACAAAAAAAAATAACTTTTTATTTTTAAATTTTTATTATTAAATAAAAATTTTAAATTGTACAATTCAAAATAAGGTTAAAGCACAGGCATTGCAATGCACAATCATCTAAAATAAGATTGATTGCTGCCATCAAATCTGCTTGCTAACTAATTATTGCCTCTACTACCCATTTTCTATTTTTTTTAACATGTCACTTGAGTGATTCATTGATTGACTATTTTTTTCTCTTTTTTTTTATTTATAATTAAAAATATTATCATTGTTATCAGGTTTAAGTAATTTAAAAAGATTAAATAATACTTGTTAAAAAAACATGCAAAAGACATGCATTGAAGTGCATGTTAATTCTTTTTAATAATTGTAATTTAAAAATAATACAAAAAAGAAGCAAGTGCTTCTTTTACATGTATTTTAATTTCTTTTTTATATTATAATTTATATTTATATTTTTTAAAAAATTATATTATATTTTATATTAGTTTCAAATCAAATATACCAAAAATTTCAAGAAAAAATCTTCTGTTATAAAATATATTTAACATTTGAGGTGAAATCGAATTTTCTATTTACTTTTAAAAAATCTTCCAATAAACTAATTAATAATTGATGTTTATGCAGTTACAAGTTATCATTGGCATGAGTTTATTATTAATTTTTTTCCTTTTCTGTTCTTCCTTCTCTGTGTTCCTTTGGGGTTATACCATGATAGTTAAATTTTTCCTCCTAATTGCCCAGTTAACGAATTTCTTTTACATAGAAAACTAAGTGTGCTTGGTAACAGACAGAATCACAGTATATAATTAACTGCTTTTACTAAAGGGTGCGTATGCAGTTGCCCCCCATTATAATTTTGAAAAGTTTCAGATATTGTACGGAATGGTGAAAGAGAAAAGATCTCCAATTCCTAATTTTACAATATCATACTGATAGAGATTTATGTTTAATTTAAAAAAACACGTTAACTAGCCAAGAAAAAACATGAATGAATAACCATATATATTTTTCTTTATAAAAATAAAAAGAAAAACATATACACGAGTATATATATTGCTGAAAAAGAAAAGTAAATAAAGGGAGAAAAATTGTCCACTGATTAGCTACATCCATGTGGCGACTTTAGAGTAAAGAGTGCTTTAGTTTTTTCGTTTTTCCTCAATGATCTAAGGTCCTAACCAGCTCTATTATTAGTTATGAAGAAATTAGTGAAATTAGGAAATTTTTCATCATTGGCCGTTAAAGAAATAGGATCAAAACCATGATTATACTGTAGGCCAACAAGAAGCTCCACTACCGAAGATCATGATTAAGTTTTCCTTAATTACCAAGAATTGGTAATACTTAATTATGGCTTATGATTGATTATTTAACAACATCACATGATTTAAAGCATTTACACAAGGAAACTAATATAAGAGCTCTCTTAACCGTTATACTTGTTCCCCATAAGGTTCTCACAAATATAATTACATATTGACTCTTTCTCTTTTATATAATATATACAGACGTGTTAGTACTTTTAAATCTAAATCTATATAATATATTGTGGGCACGTTAGAGCGTTATTCTCCTATTTCTCTGTGAATAAAATCTTGTGCTTTTATATGAATAATAACAACAAATTAAGGATATTAATTTGTCCGTGTCAAAAAGGAGAAAGGAAGAACCTTTAAAGTTCATCGAACTTAAAAAGAAGCTCTAGCATTTAGCACATCAGTGAGCTAGCATATATAATTAAAAACTAGGAAGAACAAGCAACTTTCAATACCATTTGATAGATGTGAATGAGATTATTTAACAAAAGAAGTATAGACTCTTCTCAATAAAATGTTTGCATATATATCTTTTTATTAATTTCTTGCATTCTTTTACACTTTAGACATGTTGTAGTGTTCAAATATCGATATTTTATATCAATCTCTCTTCTTCACCTTATTTTTTCAGGTAAAATGATAAATTTTATATGTTTTCAGCCTATGTCATTTTTTTCATTTAAGTCACATTAATAGCGAAACTTCATACTTCTTAGATTATCATCCCATTTTATTTTTAATATTTAATTTTAATTTCTAACGCAAATCATTTTTAATAAACTTTCACTTTCTTATTAACCTATAGTGTATATAAGTATATATATACACACACACACACTATCATTGAATTTTAGATGAGTTTCTTTTTTCTATGATATCCAGTACCAATAATGTGAACAAAAATTATTATCTGTTTTAATTCTGAGCCCCAGACCAATCTCATATGTCAACCCCTTCCGATGTTTTCTATTAAAGCGTGAAAGGGACATCACAACCATAACATAAAGCACCAAAAACTCCATGCCAAGAAAAATTTGTCCATCATCATAGTTTTAAAATTAAATAAATACAGAAAACGTCTAAGTTGGTCTACTTTTAGGGAAATTTAATATGTGGTCAGTTCATAATTTAAAAAAAAAAACAAAAGGAGAAAAGAAGAATGTGCTTGGAATTAATCAGAGGAAGCGTTGAAGGGTAAAAATCATATTAGGATAATGTAATATATATATATATATATATCATATGATATCCTTCCCTACCATATGATATAGTATAAAGATATCATGCACTCTTTTATGATTGGGCATAATTCACTCGGCTATCAGAGTCCAACCCAATATTCATATGGTTGTCTCTAAGCCGAAAAGCCTAACTTGGGCTTTCTGGTCTCAATGCCCAATAATATAGTATATATAATTATAATCAATAGGCCAATATTATTTCTTTAGTGTCTCGACCACCAGCGCAGCAACCAACAGCAACAGCGACCAGCAACAGTGCAGTAGCATCTTCGTTCACAAAGATAAATCAGCGACAGTGTAATAGCATCTTGGCGCATTGCTTTGACATGGTTTCAAGGTTTCCTCTGCAGCTGGGTAATGGTTTCGAGGTTTCCTCTGCAGTTGAGAGGGATAGGATAGCACTGAAGAGGCACTTCACAGTGATGAAGAAGCAGAGTTGGTTTCAGATCCAAGACATCGAAGTTCCTTTCCTCCTGCATTCCTTCACGCCCTAGCTGTGCTCCCTGCCTCCCTCTCACCGTCGTGCGTTTTCGTCCAGCGATGGCCTTTCCTCCACAGCTTTTCTTCCTTGTTCCCTTCAATTTAGCTTCGTCTCTTTAGGTCAGATCTCCTATTTTGCAAGTTCTGCTACTCTTTCCTCCTTTCAGTATCCTTCTTCCTTTCAATCTCAAGTCAAGTAAGATCTTTCAATTTCTTTGATCTTTCCCCCAAAAAAATTGTTGAATTTTTTGTATGTTGATGTGTCTGTTTCTTAGCTTTCTACTTGATTCGAATTGCTTTCAATGTTTCTGACCCTATTCCCTTTTCAAGATTTATTATGTTTTCAATCTATAATCTAATTTTTGTTTCGCATTATGTCGCATTATGTCGTCTGCTTATTTTAGAGAGTACATGTTTGCTGATGCAGGAAATTTGGAGCACTGCACAAGTATTTGAACCAGTCTCTTATGTTTGGAATTTTAGCTTCTCTGGATCTTTTTGCAAATGACCCTGTGAGAATCAATCTGTAATACTGTTGATTATACTCTGGGATAAAGGGGAGAAAAAGCATATTTTTAATTTTCTTTTAATATATGTCTTTACATTGGTTGGTTTCCATTGCACAGATTGCATATACTTCTTGATACAGTAGAGACACAGGAATGCTGAATTTAGAGAGTTTGCTAATGAACAAAAACAACAGTAATTGTGCTTTATACCTTATTATATAGTTTTAATTTTGGTCTTTGGATCTTAGATGCCTGAATTTTAGTATCAATTTTGGTGTGGCTTTATGTTGTAGGCTTGTTGCTATGTAATGCAGTTCAATTTCCCAGCTAGTCTTTTGTGGATATATTTGTTCTTGCTTTATTTTTCTTACCATATCTGACATTTAACTTCATCAAATTTTTGTCCCCATGTGTATTTATTTTCCTAATTTACTTATGTTCCTATTTTGTGTTCTATTTCTATATATTATGTCTTTGAGTAATAGAGTCCTATATTTACATGCATATTGGTGAAGAGGGTGGCGTGTGTCTACACTGTTTGACATTTATAATATAGTAGAATATAGTTAAATGCACAAACTAATAATGGCTCTTAAGTGTCGAGATCTGGTTGGTGAGCCAATGGGCAACCAAAACATGGATGTGTAGTCTCATAGCAATTAGATTTCGCAGTTCAGACACTTGACTATATTTAATCACTTTGATATATCTTTGTCATTGCTCCTAACTCCATTGCATTTTCATCTTTTCTCCTCACCGTTGCTTCCCTGTAGATCAGCCCATGCAATATTTGGATTTCACAATTTGTTTTGCCAGTTTCATTATTACTTGGTATATTCATCTGAACTTCAATTGGGCATACTAATTATATTTTGAGATAAAAATTTAGATTTTTATACGTTGGCTGACTTCTGGAGAATGTAACATCAAATGGTCAAATTTATCTTTGAGTATATAACCTTTACCCCATAAATCTCATGTTGCATTTCATTAACCAATGCATATATATAGGTCGATATATATATATACATATATATCTTTCTCACATAATTAAGAGAAGCAAAAAGAGAAAGATGATAGGAAAATGTAGGCTGCGCTAGCTGCTCCTGCTGTCTTACTTAAGCATGACATGAAAGAGAGAGAGAGAGAACTAAATAGCATGTTGTAAGATGATGAGGATCGATTAGCAGCTTCTTCATGATGTATATATTTGTGCATGCATGTACTTGGATTGATCAAGAATATGCACAAAACGACAATAATTTCATAATAACAAAAATCCATGCTTTTGATTTGATTACCAATTGAAAAATACCACAAATTAAGTCATTTAAATTTTTTTAAATTTCACTTAAACATGCAGTCAGATCAAGCATAACAGAGTGACAAATCAAGAATAATGAAAACGTACATTTTTTTAATATTATATATATATGTATGTATATAATGTTAAAATAAAAAAATACATATTTGTTGAAGTTTCGTTCAATAAAATCTCAAATTATAAATTAATTAAGGACTCGTTCATATAAATATTTATCCATAAAAATGGCTATTCAGTTTAAAATGTTATTTTTAATTGAATAAGTACCTTGCGGCGATAATTTGACCTTTATAAAAATATTATTTATGAACAATTATTTGAAGTTAATTTTTTTCTCTTAAGATGAGTTAATGTGGGCATGCTTCCATAGTTATTGTTATGGATGTATATACATATATATATAGATCCATATGTATATAGACACACACACACACATACATACATATATATATATACATATCCATATTCACACAGAAGAATTAATGCATTTGTTTGCTTTTCACTTAGAAATCCTTTTGACAATTATTTTGTCCTAGTTTTGGGTGCAAGTCTAACTTGACAAGCTATCGTTGGATCTTTAATTCCTCCTCACAACTCATTGCAATCACTTTTTGGAGTAAGCAGTTGATATTTTCTTGTTAGTTCATACCTTTCTGATGATATTTAAGTGGATTGAATTCTTCATACTTGGGTTGAGTTATCTAGGTGTTAAATGTTGTTGATTCTATGTTAAAAGCTAGAGCTATGGCTAATTTGGTGGGTATGTATATATTTACCTAGCTACATGCAAATTATGAGATACATATTGGATTCATTTAATAATCTCAAGCAAATATTTATTGTCAAGGCTATCATGAAAAAATCGAATAAAATAAAATAATAATTTTCTTAGAGCATGTTTGACTTTGTACTAGTTTTAATGTTTTTAAAACAGTTGTTTGTAAAAGATATATAAAATTTACAATATGAAATATAATTTTTCTTTGTGACAACTAAAATTTCTATTTTTACAATTAAAACTTTTAATGTTTCTTAAAAAAAACGGATGTCAAGTAAATAGTATGGCTGAAAAGGATCCGCTTTCAAATTTTAGCTCAACCATGGATCCAATTCTCAAGGCTTTCATTATTTTACCAACCTTAAATTAATTAATTAAAATTAAATTTTGAATTTTGAAATTCAAAATTATTTTATCTATTAATATTTATTTTATGGGAAAAGATATAGAAAATGGCAATATCAACTGGCTTAGTTATTTTCAATTGTGAAAATTTGAAAGTGGAAAGAAATGCAAAGTAAAAACTTACTCCTAACATACAAAACTCTCTTCGAAGAATGAAATTATAGGAAAATTTCCTCTTCTTTCCTTTCGTTTGCATCACTTTCACACACCCCTGGTGAGATATTTTATAAACTTCATACTTTTAGAAGATCAAAACTCATAATTTTTATAAGATTATATATATATATAACCTTAAATTAATATTTAAATGGAAAGCTTTTAAATAAGCAACTTTGCATTAAACTATATTGAAAACTCGAATTCTGTGATTAGGTTGTTTGATACTTTAGACTGTAGAGCAAATGAAGAGGTTTATTTCATGTGTCGGAAATAGGAGTGGGGAATTGGGAGTAAAAGTGTGAGATTAAGAGTAACATATTTTTTCCGTCGATTAGGTAATTTCACTTAATTAATTAATTAATATTTATTTTTGTCAATATTTAATTATTCTTAAATGAGTAACATATTTTTTCTGTCGATTAGGAAATTTCACTTAATTAATTAATTAATATTTATTTTTGTCAATATTTAATTATTCTTAAATGAGTAACATATTTTTTCCGTCGATTGGGTAATTTCAAACTTTGCATACCATATACAATTTGAAACACTCACAAGGCATATTAAGTGCACAAATAAATGACATTTTGTTTAGTTATAAGTCAATATTATACATTTCATTAATTAATTAATTAATTAATATTTTCATTTTTTATTTTAGAAGTGGACTCAAATACTATAGAGAATTTGAGATAAAGGTACCATTAAAAAATATTCACGACACAAGATTTTGAGATAATTATGTATCACACACCTTAACGATTGCAAATGATGATCTTATGTTATCAGAACCGATTGGATTCGCTCCTTGCAGATCAATAATAGCTATCCTTCTTTTATTACTTTTTTCACAAATAAAGATATAAACATTATTTTTTATTTTATCTACCAATTTTTTTATATATTTTTTGTTTCCACATACTTAACATCCATTTAACTAAACAAATTCTATCTTGCCTATTTATAACACAATTAATATTAAATATAAAAAAAATTTTATCTATTTTACTAGATTTATTTCCCTAATCATATTTATTAATTTTACAAAAAATAAATTAATTGTTTAAAAATTATTAATCATTAAATCAGTTAATATTTTAGATAATGACTTAATAAAATATTATTCTACATTTAATAATTAACTAAAAAGCTTCCTATACATTAACTAACTGCAAAGTTATCCCGTGTAGGAATGCACAGGTAACTGAAAAAGTTTTATGAAGCCCAAAAAAAAAAATTGCTAGAATAATAAATAGTATAAACCAATAATTCTCCCCCGTGTATTATATGGATATATTAGATTGTGTCATAAGTAAAGCACACAACGTTCTCAAGCATATAAAATCATCACTCAATAAAACTTCAACACAACCAAATTTATAGCAAAATGACATACTCTATAAGTATATATACAATTAACAAGCCAATACATGTAGATATTTCTTTAAGAATAAAATCTATATGCCCCACCATCCTAATATGGGATTATCGGCTAACTTCACGCCCTCTATCTTTCAATTAATTTCAGAATACTGGATGAAACATTTAATAAATTACTAATAGAATAAGATGAGGATGAAGAATATTTAACAAATAATTAGGATTGTGAGTAATTAAATAAATTCCTATGTTTAAAATTTGATTAGTATTTATTCGATTAAGAGTAAAAATTCAAATGTAGTCTTAAAACTGAGGAAACTTTCTTTTTCTAAATCATTGATTGAGATGGCATAAAGATAAAGAATATTTAATAAAGTATTAGGAGTAAATGTTTCAGAATAAATTAATAGTTATAGGGTTTTCTTTGTCTATAGTCATTGATTGGGAAGTTTTACCATGTGGGGGAATCTATTAATGCCTTTTTTAGTGGGTTTAAGTTATGTCACATGGGATGGTTTCCTTTGACATGTGTAAAAGTTCTAGTAGGGATTAGTTTTAGGATTTATACGTTGGTAAGATACATCAGGTGAAGTTGAAATGGGTCTAAAAATGTTGTGATCTCAACTTTGTTATCGTCATGAAAATTTTCTTGCTTCTTTCACACTCAAAGGTTGCAATTATCATCTGATGGCCTATGTAAAAATACCTTGTTATGCTATGACTTTAAGGCTAAATAACTTTGTCTTGTGAACTACTTTATGTGGGTGAACCTTATCATATGTAGTTAAATTATTCAAATCTTCTTGGTTGATTGTATACAAAATATGTAAGTTGCAACATACCTACTTGGCTAATTGTGAATAGCTTTAATTCATTTTGAGTAATGAAGTTGTCCCATGTTGTGTTGGTATAGGTGTCTGTGAATAGCTTTCATGCAAAATCAAATATATTAGCTACATATAGGAAATTTCATCTTAAAAAATATAAGTGTGTTAACATAGGAGGAAGCTTCCTATGGATGCTTGTATTATACATGTCTATTTTTCTCCATGCCTTAGATTTGCATAGATACACGTTTGCTGTAAGGAAGTTATGAAATGAACTAGTTGTTTGTCGAGTTATAACTACAAACGAGTTATAAGTACTCACTCTGAAAACATTTATGTTGGATTTAGGGATGGATAAAAGTTGGATTCACATTAGGAATAGGACTGATATGGCATATAGGCAAGGTGTTGATGAGTTTCTCCAATGGGCATTCAGCCAAGCTGGGGTGACTGATATGATTCGATACCTATGAAGGGGTGCAAGAATACAACATGAAAGATAAGAAGTGAAGTCAGGGCAGATCTGTTTAAGAAGGGTTTCAATGAAAGTTACAAAGTGTGGGACTCACATGGAGAAGCTCGCCCTAGTATCCATAGTCCCCTCCAACATGCAAATGACGAAGCACCTATGGATAATGATGAGGATGATGACATCATTGAAATGTTACATGATGCATTCAATGAAACATATTCATTCGAGTCGCCGAACTTGCAGGCTAGCCAATTTTTTAAATTGTTGGAAGATGCTCAAACCGAACTCTATCCAAGTTGTAATAATGTGACAAAGCTATCTTTCATTGTTAAACTCCTTCATCTGAAATGCCTCAACTATTGGAGTAACAAATCTATAGATGCATTGTTAAGTTTATTCAAAGATGTCCTACCTAAAGGGGCACTAGTACCTGACAATTACTATGCAGCAAGAAAGGTTATTAGGGAGCTCGGATTGGGTTATACTAAAATTGATGCATATGAAAATGATTGCATCTTATATTGGCGAGAACACGCAAATGCATAATCATGCCCTAAGTGCAACATGTCTAGATGGAAGTTGGATGGTCACAAGGGCAAGAAAGTGCCACGTAAAGTATTACGACATTTTCCATTAAAGCCTAGGTTGCAATGGCTGTACATGGCTCAACAAATAGCTAAAGATATAAGATGGCACATGGAAGAACAAATTGACGACGGTGTGTCACGACATCCGTCTGACTCAATTACTTGGAAATCATTTGATAACTAGTACCCTGACTTCTCTCGTGATTGCAGAAATGTACGAATGGGTCTAGCTAGTGATGGATTCCAACCTTATGGAAATATGAGTACTAATCATAGCATTTGGCCGGTTGTGCTAGTTCCATATAATTTGGCACCGTGGTTATGCATGAAGCACCCGTACTTTATGATGACACTTCTTATTCCAGGTCCTAAATGTCCTGGTAATGACATTGATGTGTATTTGCAACCCATGATTGAAGAGTTATAGGAATTATGGAATGATGGGGTTGACACATATGATGCCTATCATAGTCCAATTTTAAGATGCATGCTGCTATCATTTGGACAATTAGTGACTTCCCAGCGTATGCGAACCTCTCAGGGTGGTCCACCAAGGGAAAGTTTGCATGCCTTTGTTGCCATAAGGGCACATATTCCACTTCTTTATGGAATAAGTTATGTTACATGGGGCATTGTCGCTTCCTTCCTCCCAATCATCTATGGCGCAATAATAGGAGGGCATTTGACGGGAAAGTTGAACATTCACTTGCACCCTTGCCTCTTACTGGTGAGGAAGCACTTATACAGCTTCAAGCATTGGGAGATGTGAGTTTTGGAAAAAGCCAAAAGCGAAAGCGTTTCCCCACCAATGATGCTTTCAATTGGAGGAAGAAGAGTATTTTCTTCAAATTGCCATATTAGAAAACTCTTCTGTTCCGACATAACCTTGATGTTATGCATATAGAAAGAAATGTGTCAGATAACATAATGTCGACATTGATGGGTGTCATTGGAAAGACCAAAGATACACTGAAGAGTCGATATGACTTGGTTGATTTAGGGATTAGGCAACAATTGCATCCCATAGAAGATGGTAACAAAATCCTGCTTCCAGCAGCATGCTATACATTGTCAACACAAGAGAAGGCAAAAGTTTATGACTTCTTGGCTAAATTGAAGGTTCCTGACTCCTTCTCTTCAAACATTTCGAGGTGCGTCAATATCCATGAGCGAAAAATCTCTGGGTTGAAATGTCACGACCACCATGTATTATTGCAAGACATATTTCCATTTGTAATACATGGCTTGTTGCCTAATGAAGTGTCAGAACCTATAATAGAGTTGGGGAAATTTTTTAAGAACTTGTATTCGAAGTGCTTGAGAATTGAAGATCTTGATGTCTTGGAAACACAAATTGCAATCACATTGTGCAAATTAGAAATGGTGTTTCCACCTACCTTCTTTGATATTATGGTCCATTTGCCTGTTCACTTAGCAAGAGAGGCTAAGCTTGGTGGACCTATCCAATATTGATGGATGTATCCTATTGAGAGGTAAGGTTGACCTTAAATTATAATGTCTTTTTTATTATTTAAAAACTGTCTTACCTTATTCATACTAATGCAGGTACTTGCAAACGTTAAAAACTTATGTTCGCAACAAGGCTCGTCCAGAAGGTTCAATTGCTGAAGGTTACTTGGCTGATGAATGCCTTACCTTTTGTTCGCGTTATCTGAAAAATGTCCCAACTAAGTTCAATAGACTTCCTAGGAATGATGATGGACATATGGAACATGATAAAATGTCTATCTTCAATCCAAGTGGACAGGCGAGGGGACGTTATGAATCAATATTTTTATCAGATATAGAGTTCAATCAAACCTGTATGTATGTGTTTCAAAATTGTGAAGACATTTGGCCATTTATTGAGTAAGTTTATAAGAATTAGCCATCACTTACCTAAAAAATTTTCTATTATCACCTTTTAATTAAGTAGATCATACATTGCAGGAAGCACAAGGTGGAAACTAAAACACAAGCTTCAATGGTTACGGAGTTCCCAGAATGGTTTCGTGCACAGGTATGTTTTGACCTCATATTTCTATTAGTTAGATTAAAAGTTATGATATTCATACATGTTGTCCTTTATAGGTTTTAGAGTTAGGTGTACGGGGTAACGCAAGTGATGACCTTATGAGCCTCGGAGTTGGGCCGCTAAAGATGGTCCATCGTTATTCCATATTTATGGTGAACGAATTTAGATTTCACACTCAAGACCGAAAGAACACAGAATAGTGGAGTCCTTGTGAGGGGTGATGATTCAGATGTGACAAAAGAATATTATGGTATTTTAGAAGATATATATGAATTGTCATACATTGGGAATAAGAAAGTGTATCTTTTCAAGTGTCATTGGTGGGATGTGGATCATTTAGGAAGGGGATACAAGGTGGATAAATATGGAATCACAAGTGTAAACACCCAATACTCATTGAACTCAAATGAACCATTTGTCTTGGCATCTCAAGCAGAACAGGTGTTTTACCTGGAGGACAATTGTGACCCAAATTGGCTTGTTATTGTAAAAACAAATCCTCGAGACTTCTTTAATATGCCAGAGATGACTGATGATGGTGTAGATGGGGACAATGAGGAATTATTAAGTGATGAGACTTATCAACATATTGAAATTGAAGTAGATTTGACTACTAGTGGTGATGTAGGCATTGACCTAGTGGTTTGCCTTTATAGGGATGACATTCAACCAGAAACAATAAACTACTCAAGTGAATGCCCTTGACCAAGTAGGCCAAATGTAATTGCTGAGGTGGATGAATTCATTGATCACAATGATGAGGATGTATCCACAGATGAAGAAGATGGAAAAGACATACTTGATACAGATGTGTCCACTGATGAAGAAGATAGGGAGGACATACTTGATGAGGATGATGCAAACAACACAGATGATACTACTTATAGTTTAGATTAAATGCTTTATGGTAGTGTACTTACATATAAATTGCCTTATGTTTTTTTTTATCAAGTTAGCACTTGAATTCAAACTACTGTATCTCACATCCTTTTTACAATTTTGCAGGAAATGTCAAGTGGTAGACGTGGTAGGGTTGGAGGAAGGGGGGAAGAGGGAATGGGCATGGCAGTGGTTGGTTAAGACGCGACAACACAGGTGATGTGACATCACACCAGGACTTGTCGTAGGGAATGTTTCTGAGAGTAGGGAGTCTACTCCACCCACACTACCACCATCTATAACACAACAAGATCATGAAGATTCTCCACCCATGCAACCATCACTAAACCAGAGTAGTGCAGGTATAATTGCCTTTACATTTTGTTTAATTATGGTTCATTTTTTCCTCCCCCCTCACATGCATACACACACACATATGTCTATCTAGGTGTAATGATTTTTTATGACCTACATGTCTTATTCAGCTTCTTGTAGCACTATTAAGAAAGGTCGAGGAAAATACAAGTGTATGTCTGTTGATTTGAAAACAAAACATGGTAGAAAGATTATTATTGACATCCCTGAAGACTTCAAGCAGGCTGTTGGAGATGGCGCTCGAGAGTTCTCAAGTTATTATGGCTTGGTGGTTCGAACCACTTGTTTATTTAGAGATGGTGACTGGCCTGCCCAACAAGAAAAATATGGGGACATTATGTGGTTAAAGGTTAAGGTAATATATTTGTGTATAGATAGTTATACAAACTAAATAGTATTTAATTTTAAACCCTTTACATATGTAACTATAACTATTTATGTTTATGGTCTGTAGGATAAATTTGAACAACGAGAGGGTCAAGCTGAGTTGTTGATGAAGCGCTTCACTCTTAGCACTTTGCGGAGATTGTTTAGGAGTTGGAAGACAAAGTTACATGATCTTGTCAAATTTTTGGATACATATGAAGATAGGCGTGTAGTTCGATTGGCTGATGTGCATCCTGTAACATCCAATCCCTTCGTAAACGTGAGAAACGCAATGTTCAATTTCTTTGTAAACGTCAGAAATGGGTCAAATATAAAATGAAGTCCTTGACATAGAAGGAATTAGGGCCAAATAAAATTTTAAATATTAGAAAATGAGGATTTGAGATTTAAGATGCCCAAAAACTAGAGCCAAAAGAGATCAGAAAATTTACTGAGGGAAGCAGGGGCATTTTTGTAATTTTTGAAAAATTTGGAAAACTCATAGGAGGGCTTTTTAAACAAAAAATTTGAGCTTTCTAGGGTTTTCAGAGGCCCTAAATACTATGGGAACCCCTAGAACAGTTGAAACCCCTCCGGTGAGCGATTTCGGCCGTCAGTTGACCAAAACTTTGATCGAATGGTTCGGAATAGTTTTAGATCCTTTTTGAGTGATTCCAAAGGCAATTATTATGATTAAGAGCCTAAGAAATATGATGGAAAAGAAAGATTTCAAAAAGGAGTTGAAACAAGCCCAAACGAATAAAACTATAAAGAGGGACTAAATTGTAAATTTTAAAAGTTACTTAAATGAATCCCTAGCTTATAAAAACGCCCCTCCTTTGCTCAGATCTCCTCACCCACTCTCTCAAACATTAAAACAGAAGTAAGAAAGGCTAAGAGTGGCGCACAAGAGGGGAGGCCAAGGAAGGAAGAGGAAGCTTTGAAAAGTATAAGTTTTAGCCACTTTTTCCTACTCCTTGCCTTGTTACACTTCTTTCCCTCCTTTCCTCCTCTCTTTCTATGGATTTAGTGAGATGTTTGGTTCTATTTTGAGCCTAGAACTGAGGGGGAAAATTTGAAATTCAAGGAGAGGGTTGAAGCAAGGAAGAGAGCTCTTGAGAAAAGCTTGGAATCAAGGTGATTTTTCTATCTTCGTTGCTTCCTTTTTCTTGCCCTTTGTGTGTGGAGTTCTGCCAGAACAGAACCATCTTGGGGGGAGGCTCTTTGTCCAGAAATAAGAAGGAATTGTGTGTTTTAGACCATGAGGAGTTAGTAGATGCGAGGAAATTGGAAGAAAAGCTAATGAAAATCAAGTTAGAAAAGTGTAGAGCTCTTGGACACTTTATAAAAACTGATTTAATCCATGAATTTTCTTGCATGTGTAAATGTTTATTTGAGTCTCTAAGACCCCTAGGAAGCCTCCCAAGTGTCTCTCCTATCAAGGAAAAATCAAAAAGCCCATGGACTCCTCCTCCTTCCATCAATTCAGCCAAGACAGAACCATTGGGCTAGGGGCTGTTGTAATTTGTTTTAGCCTTGGTTTGGGACTTCTTATGATGGTAGAAGGTGGGAGGAACCCTTGGAAAAAATTTAGAACTCCTAGAAATTGATTTGGTGCCTTAGGTTCCATATTTTGACCTAAAGAAGCAACATGATGCTAGGCCCTTTGTTTTAAGGATGTGATGACTCCAAGAGGCTTAAAAGGAGTCAAGAATCATATTTGAGAGTAAAGAATGAGGCCTAGAAATCATTTGAGAGGTGTTGCTTCATTGGGTGCCAATATGGACCATAATGGGGGTTATAGAGTAATCTAGTACTTAAGCAAGTTGTATGGTCTTAGAGATTATTTCATGAACCTAATTGTCTCCCATATATTGTATTTAGGCCAAGAGAAACCATCTCCACCAATTTGTGGGTGTGTGGCCGAAAGAGGAGGCTTGAGTCCAAAGAAAAAAGTGTGTAATTGTGTGCAAGGTAGCTCTCTCCACCTTCTCTCATGCATGGATGTGTGTCTAGCTTGTTTTAGAATGTGTGTATGTGTATTTTCAAGCTATGGAAAGTATGCTAGCATGCCTTTATATGTTATGATTCTTGATAACACATTATGTTGTAAATGAATCCATGATGTTTGTATGAGTTTGCTTGGGTGTGGGGAGGCCAAGAACTCTTCCCTTGGGTGAGGATGAGCCAAGAACCCTTGAGCTTAGTTGAGACAAAGTAAAGAGTTTCCCAAAAGTAAAATGGGCTCCCAAGAGTATGGTTGAGTCCAAAGTGCTCAAAGAATGGGTGAGGCCAATCCAAACACTTAGTGAGCTCTTAAATGTCTTGTATGATTGATTCACATGCCAAGGTTGCTTTTAAAATGTCTATGAGTTCTATTTTCTCCATACATGCATTTAAAAAGCTTGCTTTGCACATATTATGTATGATCGAATGAGATATGAGCTATTGGGATTCTTTGAATCTCACTCCCTCCTCTCCAATGCTCTAACATGCTAGGTAGACCAAGGAGTTATGGTGAAGGGAGCCAACAACCATGAAAGAAGGAGATTGACAAGCCTAGGCCTAGCTTTCATTCTTTTTAAACCTATAAGGAGGCTTCACCAAGTATATGATATTGTAAATGTACCATGACCCTTGAGGCATATATAAATACACCATTATGTGATGTTTATATATATGAATATGATGTATGACCTCTAGCATATGTTTTGAGTACCTAATGCCAAAGTATGAGAATTGAAAGTTTGATGGATATGTGTATAAGTGGGGGTTGAATGGCCAAAATGAGATATATGAGGTTTGGGACCATTTGGGTAGCTCACACAAGTCTTAAATATACTTTTAGATTTACCCAAAAGGTTCCAAGACCAAGAGAAATCCATTTGGCAATTTTGGTACTCGATATGGAGCCAAATTTGACCATAATGGAACCCTATGTCACTTTTTGGACAAATGAGTTATTCTTGCCCTAATATTTGGCATGCAATTAGGTCTTATTGAGAGCTTTGTGTGAAGCTAAAGATCATAATTTTCAGAGATCTAGGGAATATTTGATGAATTTTCAAAGTTGAGATTTTTCATGGATTCTGGTATGGCTACTGTTCATACTGGTAGTTTTGAATTCTGTGTCATCCGATGGCCAAATGGTGTCCAATGCTTATGAAATTTTATATGCATAAACTAGAGGTCGTGGCCATCGAGATCACCTCATTTGGAGGTCTGAGCAGAGAGTTATGCATGTTTGAAGTTAACTGTCAGTATCAGTAGCGCCCCAGGAGCTCAGTTACTGTTCCATCAGTTCCAGATGTCTAAACGTATCTATTTCATTCTGGAATTATTTTTAGTGTCAAGTTAACATTTGTAGCTTTCCATAATGATGGAGTTTTATGATTTCTATTTTTATAGAATTAGTTATGAAATTTTGAATTTGGTATCAGTAAACTAAACACCAGCCCAGGCAGTCAGCAACTTCGGTAGCTTTTTGGATGTCAAACATCCTATGTGATGAATGTTGTGACTTAGACATATTTTTAGTGTGAAGTAGACATCCTAAGATTTCTAGAATGACCAAGATTTCATGATTTCGAATATTCTAGATTTAGTTATGATTTTCCAAAGTTGGGTCAGAAAATGGAGTAAATTTGGCCGAAATATGCTTGTTTATTTTGAGCTCCATTTCGGTTTCCATGAATTGTAGGCATGTTTTTGTGATGCAAATGAGTTGAAATAATGAAATTAAATATTAGGAAGTATAGTATAAGCTCACACGGTCCACGTGACATCGAATTAAAATTTTTAGATATAGCGCAATGCGAAAAAGTCTATTATTTTTATCTTCTTTCTCATCTGCTATTGGGGGATTAATGATATAAAGCTTATAAATGACATAAAATGAGTTAGAAGTTATGGTGTTACACATCCTATAGATTGGGAGTGGTTGCTCCAGCGTTGGGCTACTAAAGATTTTAAGGTAATGTACTCTTATTCTATAATATAGTTTGAACTTATTTACTTATATACAATTCTCATAATTATCTTTAAATAATAATAAATATTTTTGTCTACTTGTAGGTGATGAGTAATAGAAATAAACTAAATAGAGGAAAGCAAGTAACCAAGCATATATGTGGCACGCGGTCGTTTGCAGAGGTAGAGCATAGTCTGGTAAGGACGGTCTCTTCATCGCCACTAATTATCAATGTACTTCTATATAGCCATGTTGTTTTCGCTATTATTATAAGATGAAATAATGTTATTTACAAAATATTTTAGAGGGATCCCATTACTGGTGAATCAGTGAGACCTGACGTGGTGTGGGAGGCGCAACACACTCGTCGTACAAAGGATGGGGAGATAAAGTGGGTTGATCCCAAGTCATAGGAGATTCATGTAACTTTTCAACATCTTTCAATTTTTTATCTTTGCTTAATTACAATTTATTATATGTGTTTTTAATTTGTTAATTAAACTGTAAGGTTGTTTACATGAGCTTGTTGTTCGACAACAATCATCTGAAGTTGAATCTTGCAGATTGGAGATGAAATTTTATCTACTGTATTGGGTGCACAGCCAGGGTTTGTTCGTGGAAAGGGTTGTGGAAAGAAAAAAGAGACCCGTTGACCAAGTTGACGTGGACTATAGAGTGTTATCTACAATAGAACAAGTCTGGGAAAAAATGGAATGAAAACGGGAGGAAGACCGTGCCCAGATGGCACAAGAGCGCGAAGAAATGGAGCAAAAAATGCAAGAAGAATTTGAACAGAAGCTGCAGCAAGAGCGATCTCAAATGACCCAACAAGTGCAGGATGAAGTTCGTGCACAAGTTGTTGCCTTGTTGTCCACATTATAGCAGTAAGTATATAACACATTTTCTTTCCTATTTCTAAGAATAAACAATATTTATCATTTTTTTTTAAATTCTAACAGGGACATCTACCTTCAAGTAGTAATATTTCAAGTAGATCAGCCTAATGAATCTAGATAAATAGTGGTATGTTTATAAATCACTGTTTCTTTTCTACTAATTTAAATATTTATTTAAGTATTGTTCAATGTTCAAATTTTAACTTAAATGCTATCTAATATTTTAACTGCTATTATTTCTCTTTTAGCTCCAAAGTAATTACTAGTATTAAATTTAATAACACTTTTTTCCTCTCTTCTTACAGGTTGAGTGGGTTTCAAAGAATAACAGCATATTAAATATATTTCACCTCACTAGTTGTATTTTTTGAGAAGTTCAACAACTATTAACCGTGAATGTACAATTTGTAACTTTAGTTTTCTTATTGTTAATTATGTATTTGACTATAACTTTGTTGCTCTTTGTTTTTAATGCAAATTTTCTTTTGATGTAATTTTTATTAGTTGTTGTACTTTAATTTTATCATTGCCTTCTCATATCTTCTGAAATTAATTTTACAACCATTCGAATTCTGTCATTTTCTAGGCAAATAATGCGTAATTACAAATATAATGTTTTTAAACAAGATTTTGTAACCTTTAGTGGCGACCAAGTCGTCACTAAATGCTTCAGAAAATAAATTTAGTGGTGACAAAAGTCATAACTACAATGCATAGTTAGGAGAATTAGTGGCGATATCTACTCACCACTAAAGCTAAGAGAATTAGTGACAAGCATAGGTCGCCACTAAAGCTAAGAGATTTAGTGGCGACCCAAGGTTGCAACTAATTGTAGGAGAATTAGTGGCGACTACATGGGGTCGCCACTAAATCCACGGGAATTAGTGGCGACCCAAGGTCGCCACTAAATGTAGGAGAATTAGTGGCGACCCCATGTAGTCGCCACTAAAGCTATGAGAATTAGTGACGAGAGATGGTCGCCACTAAAAGCTACGATAATTAGTGGGAGAATTAGTGGCGACCCAAGGTTGCAACTAATTGTAGGAGAATTAGTGGCGACTACATGGGGTCGCCACTAAATATAAGGGAATTAGTAGTGACCCCATGTAGTTGCCCCTAAAGCTACGAGAATTAGTGACGAGAGCTGGTCGCCACTAAAAGATATGATAATTAGTGGCGACCATTCTTTGCCACTAAAACTCACAATGTCGCCACTAATTATAAAGTTTTTAGTGGCGAGAATTCGTCACAATTTTTGGTCTGCCATTTAGTGGCGACAAGGGTCGCCACTAATTGTGAGTTTTAGTGGTGACCTTTTTTGTCGACACTAATGCCTTTTTGCTACAGTTGTATTAGTAACAACTTAGCGAAGATGTTTTGTCGCCACTATAAACTTTTAGTGGCGACTTTCGTTATTTTTTGTGGCGACTTTAGTCGCCATTGAAAGCTATTTTTTTTGTAGTGATGGGAGTGTGGAGGACACACGCCTTGGGATGAAGCTATTTATAGATGGAAACAGTTGGGACGTGGAAATTAAGAGAGAACACTGTAGTAGTGGTATGGAGGAATCTTATAAGTTCACAGATAGAGGGAAATTAGCACCCACTTTCTCCAAGTGGTGCTCTTTATATTACAGAAAAAATTAAAATAAGCAGTGACTTCCTCGAGTTAACAATTAACGACGCTCAAATTGTAGGGACCTATATTTGAATTTTTCCTCTGGTTTAAGACTTTATTAATCCACCTTTAGGCCTTGTTTGGTTCAAAGGAGGGGAGGGGAGGGGAGGGGAGGGATTTAATGGAGGGGAGGGGAGGGGAGGGAAGAGATTTTAATGGAGGGGAGGGGAGGGGAAGGGAGATATATTGTTTGGTTCAGAAGGGGAGGGGAGGGAAAATAATAATATGTAGACTATTTTACCCTTATATATTTTAAAAATAATAATAATACTGTTAATTATTTTTTTATTTTTAAAAATTTAATATTGTCACTACTAAATTAAATAAATGTTAGAAATTATTTATAATTATAATTATTTTAAAAAAAATTTGTAAATAAATAAAATTAACTAAATAATTATTTTAACAAATGTATAATTTAATATGTTTTATTTTATAAAATTAAAATACATTTGAGTTGAAAATATTGGCATGTTTACTTTTTTCTCAATATGGCAGTATACCCGTGTTAATTGGTACGTTGAAATTTTTTCTCAACCATACCTATAAAAATTTTATAAAATATAAAATTAATAATTAACATAGGGGCATTTTGGTCTTTCTCCTCACTTTCCCTCCCAATCCCCCTAAATTGGAGGGATAGGAGAGAAGGGGAGGGGAGGGAAAGTTTCATGAAACTTTCCCTCCCCTCCCCTCCATAATTACCAACCAAACAACGGGAGGGGAGGAGAATCCCTCCCTTCCCCTCCCCTCCCCTCAAACCAAACAAAGGGTTAACCGTAAATTCCCGCGGTTTTTATGTCACTGTCTGCTAAGTGTGGTTGCTGTTTTTTCTATTCTAAACTTCAGCCGTCAAATCACAGAGAAGTACTTACAGGTAAATATGAAGATTAAGCGCGGAACACTTGACAAAAATAGGGATGGTGGAGGACGACTTCGTGAGTATACGAGAGTTAGCGAAGCCACGAGTAGTTTAATAGACTGGTTAGGAAAGATGAAGAGGACAGTAAAAAGGTGTTAAATTATATGAAAGTTATTTTAGAAATTTTATATAATTAAAAATTTTTAAATTTAGAAGTGGGGGACATATTATGGCAAGATTAATAGACCAAGTGTCGATTATAATTTTCTTTTGAGATTATGATAGATATTACAATTAGAAACAAAATCAAAGTCAATAAATACAATTTTCTTTATTAATTATATTTGTTCAATGAATATCAATTGATTGTTTAATTAATTTAGACTATTAATAGGAATATCTGATTTGGTAATTAATTATTTTTATTTGTGTTAAATTATAAGTAGATATTACATCATGTTAAATTTTTGAAAGACTGGACGACAATAAATTTGTCTAACTATGGTAGTTTCTTAGGATCAAGTTCCAAATATTTCTTTGTAAAATTTTCAATCTTGGCATAAATAGCCAGTCTTTGGCTTGATTTGAGGATGTTGATGGTTGAAATAGCAATACTAAAAGTATATAAAAGGTACATGTTATTAAAGTCTAAATTGTTTAATTTTTTTCATCAATATTCGTTCACTTTCTACTTTCTGAAGTTTTTTTTTATAGATAAAAAAATTATATTTTTAATTAAATTAATTTAGACTTGACTAAAGATGTGTGAACGCAGGATCCGTGTTCTTGCATTACTAACGCTATCTTCCAACCTCCTTTAATTCTGCTTTCAGAGGATACTGCGTGGACGCAAGGGCGGAGGCAGAAAACAATTTCTTGGGGGAGGGTGTCAAACGTAGTTTTCTAAGAATTTATATGCAGACCTTTTTTTTGTGTGTGTCAATATGTAATTTTATGAGAATTTATATGCAAACTTTCTACTTTCTAAAGATTTATTTTTAAAAAGAGAAAAGAAAAAGATATTTTTAATGAAATTCATTTAGACATTACTAAAGACGTGTGAAGGTAAGAGCCGTGTTCTTGCATAACTAACGCTATCTTCCAACATCCTCTAATTCTGCTTTCAGAGGATCCTACGCAAGGGCGGAGGGCAGACAAAAAAAGTCAGGGGGAGGGGTTATATGTAATTTTATACGGATTTATATGTAAATTTTATTTTAAAGGGTGATATATAATTTTATGAGAATTTATATAAAAATTTTATTATTTTGTTGCGCCATACTTAAAATTTGACCAACTTTTTTATATACGTAATAATTATTACCAAAATGGAAGGGGAAAAGGCCCCTCACTTGTCCCTGCCTTCACCCCTCTGCGGACTGAAAGTGATTCAAATCCAGAATATTTTGTATACCAAGAAAATGAAACAAAGCAAGTGTAGCATAATAAAATGCAGAGTTTGAGGTGTTTATTTTATTTTATTTTTATAATAATAGCTCAGAATATTGAATTTAAAACTTGTCACAAGTTATTCTATTCATTTGAGTTGTCAAAATGGACAAAAATTTCTAACTTGGCTTGCCATGTGGGTTAACTATACTAGATTTACTAACTCATAAAAAAAAATGTAAATAAAAGAAAAAAGAGTTCTCCCAAACAAATTCTAGCATCTAGAAGGGTACCAATATAAAGTTGATAAGAGCCAATGGAAGAGAATTAATGGGATAGATCCCCTGCCGTCAAGAAGCGTGGCTGCGATCAAGCTTCTGATTGCAGAAGGTACAGTCAGCTATTTTAGTCAATTGTTTTTAAGGGGTTATAAATTTTAATTGTAAATATAAAATTTATAATTTAAAAAAAAATTTAATTATAAAAAAATTATATTTTAAAATTTTAATTATATAATACAGTTAAAATTTTTAAAGTAAAATTTTTCTTATAATTAAAATTTTACCCTTATAATTACAATTTTTATGTCGGTAATTAAAATTTGTAGCCTCTTAAAAAATTAGTTGTTTTAGCTGACTACACCCCTTGCAGCAGTTAGAAGCTTGACTGCAGGGGATCCGTTTTGGAGAATTTAAGTGATGAAGAGAGACAAAAGATGTAATAGCCATACACAGGGAACACATTAATTTGAGCGCACAAAAATCAAACTAAATGGCCAAACCAGACTCAAAAATTACTCATAGAGGTAAAGCGAACGTCGTCGCTCGTCAAAGGAGGCTGGGTCGTCGCCGGCTGGTGGCTATGTTGCAAACCCTAGGCTTAGTTCTCATCTCTCCTGGATCTTTATTACTCACTTTGTCTCAACGAACGAAGTTTAAGAAACTAAAAGGCCCTCAAAGTCCAACGAAATCAACAAACTAGTACAATAGTGTTTAGCTTTAGCATTTAGAAACATTGGAATATGAATAGGATAGGATGATGGGTTCGGCCCCAAAAAAATAAATTAAAAAAGAAAAGCCAACTCGCGAGGGGTTAGCATTTTAACCCATAGATTAGGTGGGTTAACCCAAAATAAACCTAAAATTATGAGTTAGTAAAATCTAAACCCGACTCACCATTTTAGGGGATTGAATGATCAACTAACGGATTCAACCCATTTTGATGCCTGTAATTCCTCCTCATGGCTTATTTTTTACACTTATGTTCTTTGTATAAATAAATTCTGATGTTCCGATCTCTAGGCATCGGGGAAAAGACAGAATCAAATGGATACAGTGTTACTATAACACCAGGAGGAAGGAGGAAATCTCAATCACAATATCTGGTGGAAGGATATTTGGAAATTGAAGCTTCCAATGAAAATCCTTTATTTCTATCGAAAACCTTGCCATACTTGTTAGAGGAAACTCGACTGATTATCCATTTCGATGAGACCAGGTTGAGGCATTAGATCACTTTTTCCCGAGCTATCCTTTTTGCCTAGGCTGTTTGATCAGATTTGAATGCATCAACCCTCATTTAGTGATTGAATGGATCAATAACCTTCTTGAGTGATAAAAATTTGTCAAGTCTAGATGTGGAGTTCCTAGAAGAAATAATAGTGATTTGTCGGTGTATCTTTTCTCACTGAAATAAAGTTCTTTTCGAAGAGGTTTGTGCCAATTCTTCAACGTCACTGGAAGTAACGATGAGGGTGATGATTGAGGTAACTATGTCTAGAAGATCAGTTAACAACTTCAAATTGGGTGGACATAATAGTAGAAGAATTTTAGATAATCAGTATGAAAAAAGGAAAAAAAAATTCTGTGTTTCAGCATCCCCTTCAGCTCGAATCCGAATATCCCTAAATCATAATGGATATTTCTCCAAAAACTAGAAATTTGAGACAAAACAATATTCCATGTTGGAATTGTGGTGCGCTTATGTCAAGAGTTTCCTCAGGCAAACCTCAAAAAGATATATAAAGAAAAACAAATGTCCTACGACTTCTTGATCAATTATGTGCGTCAATATAAATTTTACAAATGCCAATATACAATTTACATTATTTACATAAGCACTAATGCTGCTGATTCTCTCTTCATTCATTTGCATTCTGACTTTGAAGATGAAGATCACTATCTGTTTTTAAATTCAGAATAAAAAGATAATGGCTTGTGGCTTTCGTGTGGAGAACACGTTCCTCCCTTCTATTTTATTGTTTCCATTACTTTCAAAAGCCTGTCATCGGCTCTGTCATGATAGATATTTTTCATATTAATAATATTTTATAAAATGTCTGGTCATAATAAAACAACATTTGGTGCATTGATTTGCATTATACGTAAGCTAGTGGATTTGTGCCAAAACGGACCAATGCTTGTCTGCCAATTAATTCAATTCTGAGGATTAATTAGATGTTGTTCAAGTACCGGGTTTGAGTCTTTGAGACTTTCATATTTGAATGAATATTTCAAGTTTGGAACCCAGATTTAGTTATAAGAGCCATATGTTTCTGCAAAAGATTGGCTTTCCCGAATAAAATAACTTTGCTATTGTATAATTTGAAATCCATCTGGATCTTCTTTAATCCATTTTGGTTAGTTACATCATCAAAATTTAAGTCCAACAACTTGAGGCCACTATTCATTTTATTGGTTTGAAGCTTCCCTTTATAGCTTTGAACATTTTATACTCCTAGTGCTGGGATTTGATGTCATAGATGCTGAAAATCTTCAATAGGAGACTTTCTTTTGTAAATTTAGTATACATAAAATTAATGGATATTTATTATACATAATTAGAAGAATACCAGTATATTAAAGTTACGTTTTTTTTTCTCATTTATTTATGAGTACAAGTGGTAAGTAACGTGATATTAAACCTACAAAAGAAAATTTTCTTCGGTAAATCCTACCGCATAGTATAAATTGGAACACATATTAGTCATCAAATATATATAGCCTGCCTTGATGAAGCAAAAGCAATTGTTGTAATCTGGGAATAGTTATATCCCTCTTAAGAAAGCTTGGATGGATATTTATATTCCATTAGATGAACAGATGAAAATTGACATCTATATAACTTAAAGGCTCGAAAGTTTGAGTTGAAGACCAGACCAAATACACCTGATATTAGTAACCTACAAATGTGTGCTGATTTTGTCCAATGCTGGGATTTAATGTCATAGATGCCATTGCACTTCTGAGGTTAGATGAGCTTTATGTTGAGTCCTTTGAGATAAGGGGTGTTAAAATATTGTCGCATCGTTTCATACATAAAATTATTAGATATAAAAATAGAAAAAGAATGATAATGTAAATTTAATAGAACAATTACATTTGATATGATATAGAAAAAAATGAAAATGTATTACAACAAAATCGTTCATTACCATCTGAAACATTGGTTGATAAAAAAGCACATTTTAGTTAGGAAAAACATAATTTTTATTGAAAATCCAATCGCTTTGTTTAGTTGGAATTTGGTTAGTCTATATTTTTTTTACCAACTGTGTCATACCTGGCTTCGTTAGCCCATTAGACACCAATGATACAACTAAACCATGTATTTAAGGGTAACATTGGTTCTTTTACATATCAATTAGGGTTATATGGATTCAAAGTTCATATTTTTCTTTTTCTTCATTCATATTTATCATAAATACATTTGTTTTGACCATTTGGCCAGGAATACACGTAGGAAGTTCAAGAATTCATATAGCCCAAATTTGCCATCTAACCATAACTCTACACAAATTTTGACAATGCATATCCTGGGCTATCACTATGTAACGAATGTAATTTCTGTAAAACGACAAAATGAGCCATATAAAAGCAAGTTCTATGAAATGAGCTGGATAATATCCTAAAAAAATTTGGATAGAATCTTAGACTCCTAAAAATGATAATTCTAAGCTCAAACGAAAAGAAAAAACGAAACTAGGGTGGTGAAATAATTTGTAATGGAAACTAACAAAACATAATGACATTTTCATAAATAAGTGCAACTTTTTAAAAAACACATAGAAAGGCTTTCTAAATAGAAAATTTGAGTTGCACAAAGTTCTTAGAGGTCCCAAAAAGCCATAGGAAGCCCCGGGACCGGTAAAACTCTTCCGGTGTACGTTTTTCAATGGCGATGAGCCTGATCTTTGACAGATTCGTTCGGTAAGGTTTTAGCTTCAAATTGAGTGATTCCAAAGACATTTTATTAAATTGGGAACCTAAATTTTATAATGGAAAAGATTATTCTAAAAAGAGAGCCAAAACAAAGCTGAAACAAAATTGCCATTATGGAAGGGCAAAATTGAAATTTTTGAAAAAGTGTGTTTCTTGAAGCTTCTAAACATTTCTCCTTTCTTCTCCGCCTTATATAGCATGACTTTCCTCTGCCCAAAATACAGAAAATGACTTGCTCTCTTAGGCACATAAGAAGTGTAACACCATATAGTTCTAGATTATTTCATAATATTCTCATGTATCATATCATCAATTCCATGAAGGAAGTGAGAAAAGTCCATTACAATGCATTTAATTGTACTGCGTCGTATATAAAAATTTCATTCAGTGTCATGTGGATCATGTGAGCTCATACAATACATTTTCATATTTATTTACATAAATACAACTCATTTGGATCATAAAATATGGCCTACAACTTAGGAATCACGAAGGGAAGTCTAAGATATGCATATTAAATTTCGGCCAGAATTTGCTTCTTTTTTTTTACCAAATTTTAGAAATTCATAACTAATTCTAGAAATATCAAAATCATACATTCTTAGCCATTCTAGAAAGCTATGGATGTATACTTCATAGTAAAAATATGTCCCAACCATAACATACATTACAGAGAATGTTTGACATCCAAAAAAGTCCAGAGGTCAAACTACCCACTGGTGCTGTCATAGATTTCTATGGCAAATTTCAAAAATGTCCAATTAATTCCAAAAAATTCTAATCCATGCAGATGATACCAATATAGAAAGCTATGGGAGTTATCTAGAGGGAAAAAATAACTCCAGACCAACTTAGGAAGTCAAACCTTGGAATTCAATGGAACAGTAACTAAGGTCAGACAAAACTCCTGATACTGGATAGATTCTTTAAAAATTCATATCTCCTCTCTAGATCTTCGAATGAGGTGCTTCTAGTTTTTACAAGTCTCTATAAATATCTAGTTTTTTTGTATAAAATTTCATGGCAATTGGACATCATTTGAGCCCTGTGTGACAGATTACATTTTCAGACCAAATGAATAGTGCAGCAAACCAAAATCAAAAAAATTACCAACTTTGGAAATTTGTCAAATATTCTATAGAGCTCAAAAAATTATGTTCTTTAGCTTCCCAAAAATATATCAACAAGCTCTAATTGCATGCCAAATCTCAGATCAAGAAGAGCTCATTTGGCCAAAAAGTGATATAAGTAGTCAATTTTAGTCCCATATGAGATACCAAAGTAACCAAATGGCTTTTCCTAGGGTTTGGCACCTTTTGGACAAGTCTAAAAGCATGATTGAAACTTGTGTAAGCTACCCAAATGATCCCAAACTCCATGCATCTCATTTTGGCCATTTCATCCACACATATGCATAATCCCATCAAACCACCAATGAAGCTAAATTGTCACTATATACCCATTTCACATTCTAATGACTATAAAACATATTTTCTCATTTATACATGGCATAATATCATAATTACACATGTTTGAGAGGTCATAGACCATATACGTTATTGGATTACATCATTTGACACAATTATGGCCTTAAAGAACCAAAAACTATGTATTAGGTTGTCAAATTCTCTTCTTCAAGGTGATTGGCTTCCATTACCTTGTCTACTTGGTCCACCTTGCATATTAGATCATTGGAGAGGAGGGAATGAGATTCAAAGAATCCCAATAGCTCATCTCCCATTCAATCACACATAACATATGCAAAGCAAGTCTTGCAAATGTATACATGGATAAAATGGAAGTCATGAACGTTCAAGAAGCAAGCTTGGCATGTGAATAAGTCATACAAGACATCCAAGAGCTTGTCAAGTGAATGGATTGGCCTCACCCTTTTCCTCATAGATTTTAGACTTGCCTCACCCATTCTTTAACAAATTCTTGGGCTCAACCATGCTCTTGGGAGCCCACTTTACTTTTAGGAGACTCTTTGCTTTATCTCAACTAATCTTAAAGGTTCATGGCCCATCTTCACCATGGTTAAGAGTTCTTGGTCTCTCTACACTCAAGCAAACTCATACAAACATCATAACATCATTTAAAACATAATATGTCCTCATTAACATGGCATATAAAATCATGCTAGCATACTTTTCATGGCTTGAAAATATACATACACACATTCTAAGACAAGCTAAATACAAATCCATGCATGAGAAAAGGTGGAGAGAGCTACCTTGCACACAATCACATACTTTTCCTTTTGAAATTCCCTTCCTTGTTTTGGCCACACACACACAAACTTGTGGAAAAGTTTTCTCTTGGCCTAGACACAATTTATAGAAGCCAATTAGATTCATGAAACAAATTTTAAGGTCACATAACTTGCTTAGACACTAGGTTGTTCTATAAACCCTATTATGATCCATAAATGCACCTAATGAAGCAACACCCCTCAAATAAATTCTAGGCTCCATTCTTTCCTTTAAAATATGATTCTTGACTCCTTTTAAGCCTCTTGGAGTCATCACACAATTAAAACAAAGAGCCTAACAACTTGTTGCTTCTTTAGGTCATAATATGGAATCTAAAGTACTAACTCACTTTCTATGAGTTCTAAATTTTTCTCAAGGCCTCCCCTCATTTTCATTCATGATATATGACTCAAGAATAGGCTTAGAAAAATTTAAAACTTTCCCTAGCTACCCTTTCCTTACTTGGCCGAGACTATGGAGCTTATTGGCCTTTATGGAACTTTCTTTGTTTTCTCAAGGGAAGAAGCATATGGGGAGCCTCTTAGGGATCTTGGGAGCTCATTTAAACTCTTAATTAGACCTAGGAATCATTATACAAAGTTATATTTTACAAGGCGCACACAAAACCCTAAAATTTGTATCTTGAAATCTAATGATTTTTTGTTAATTCCCTTTGCATATTCTTAATCTCCACATCCTTTTTCCTTAGATTCATCCTTGGTTCTACCTAAAAATAATCTTCTCCTAGGGTTCCTTATGTGTGTCGAATTGGAGAATAAGAGGAATCAAGAGTAGCAACCATAGGAAGAGAAATTACCTAGCTTCCTTGCTTATTCTTGCTTAAATCATGCTTTCTCCAAGCTCCTCTCTTCAAATCCGAAAATTCCCTTGAGTTTCTCCCTTGGATCAGATTTATAAACTCCATTTTAATCAAAGGAAACAAAGGAGAATGAAGAAGAGGAGGTGTGGATGAAGAAAAGCATGAAAAACTACCATGGAAACATACCTTTAAGCTTGAATTCTTCCTTCTTCTTCTTCCTCTCTTGTGCACCCAAAACCCTAGCTCCCTTCTCTGAAATTTGGTAGAAAATTCTAATTCCAAATAAGGGAGAAAGTGGGGCACCACCTATATATAAGGGGAGGAAAGTGACTTTTTCAAAAATTCCTATTTTGCCCTTCATTCTTTACATTTTTGTTTCTCCTTTGTTTTAGCTCCTTTCTGAGAACTATCTTTTCCATTATAAAATTTAGATTCCCAATTTAGTAAAATGCCTTTGAAATCACTCAAATTGGAGCTAAAACCTTCTCGAATGAATCTGTCAAAGTTCGAGCACACCGATGTTAGAAAACGTCCACCGAAGGGGATTTAACTGTCCTAGGGCTTCCTATGGTTTTCAGGGCCTCTGAGAACCCCAGAGAACTCAAAAATTTCATTTAAAAAGCCCTCTTGTTTGAATTCTAAAATTTACTCAAAATTACGAAAATGCCATTACATTTTGTAGGATTTTTGTCAAAATTTGTTTCTTTATTTTAGCTCTATTTTTCCTTCTATCTGAGGTTAGGATTCTCATTTTTAGGAGTTTAGAATTTTATTCAAATATTTTGGGATCTTAACTAATTCATTTAAGGAGACTTGCTTTGAAAACGCGCCCATTTCTGTCATTTAACGAAAATCTAACGTTACAAGAAGGGGAAGAAAAGGAGGAGAAAAATCAAGAAAAAGGTAAGAAAATTTGTAGATTTTCATGCTTTTTCTTCCTCCAACCTTGCTCCCATCCTTCTATGCTTTCTTGAGATGTTTGGTTCTATTTTTGGTCCAAAACTTAGAGGGGTAGTTCAAAAATTTTGAGAAGAGGTAAACCAAGAAGAAGAAGCCTTGAAAGCACACTTGAAACCAAGGTAATTGTTTGTTGTTATTGCTTCTTCTCCTTGCTCCATGGATGATGCTTGTTTGGCCTAAACCAAAACCATATAGGGGGAGCATTTTCTATCTAAAGACAACAGAGGAACTAGGGTTTTAGACTATGAGGAAGAGGAATATGGCAAGAAATTCCAAGAAAAACTTATGGAAAACAAGATAGCAAAGTGTAGACTACTTTAGGGTTTTGTAAAATCTAATTTTGTGTGAGTAATTCCTTTGCTATTTGAATGTTTCCTTGTGCTCCTAAGACCCTTAGAAACCTTCCCAAGTGGCTCTCCCATCAAGGAAAAATCAAGAAGTCTAAGAACCTCATTTATGGTGCTAGTTTCGGCCAAGCTAGGTTCAAGGGGCTAAGGAGTGTTTTAATTTGTTCTAGCCTTGGTTTAGGACTTTATATGATGTTAGAAGATGGGAGAAACCATTGGAAAAAATTTAGGAGCCATGGATTGGAAGATGGAACAATAGTCCATAATGGTGCCTTATGAAGCAACTTGGTCTTCCAATTGTGCAAGTGGTTATATGAAGGCTCCAAGGATCTTAATTGAGTTCAAGAGGCATAGAAATGGGAAGAGATGGGAGCCTAGAACTTGAAATGTGAGAGTTGCTTCATTAGACCAATTATGAAACTATTATGCCACTTATGAAACCAAGTGTGTATTCAAGCTTTATTTTAGTGTCTTGGCTTGCTTCAAGTGTGTAATTGTGTATTGTTCATGGTGTTTAGGCCAAGAGAACATACATCCACCTAGGTGTGCTTGTGGGACAGAAAAAGGGAAGGAAAAGGATCAAGGAAAGCTTACATAGATCCAAGGTAGCTCTCCACCTCATTCTCCTTGCATTCTTGTGTGCATATGTATGTCTTTGTGTGTTTGTGTATACTCTTGTGACTTGAGAATATGCCACTTGATGCCTTGACATGACATTGGTACCAATGTGTTTCTTTGAATGGCTTTGGTTGTGGAAATGGCTCATAAGGGTGAGGTGATGCCAAAAGTCTCATGGCATGGGTGAGACAAGGCCAAAAGTCTCTTGGAAGGGTGAGGCCAAGTCAAAAGTCCTTAAACCAAGAGTGAGGCAAATCCAAAAGTCCTAGAAATGGGGTGAGGTAAAACCAAAAGTCCTTAGAGAATAGTCTTGGCTTGAATGTGACTAAGTGGCATAGAGATTGTGACTTTGCATACTTTATGGTTACCAAACCTTCCATACATATGCTTTGATGTGCATATGCCTTGAATGTGTGTGTGAATGGGTGTGTGAGCTATTGAGATTCAAGGAATATCACTCCCCTTTCCCCTTTCCTCTTGACATGATTAGGTGGTACTTAAGAAACAAAGAATGCAAGCCAAGGGAGTTGAAAATCCAAGTCTTGATAATTATGTAGTTTGTTATGGAATCGAATGCCAAAGTTGTTTTGTACATATTATTTTTATGATGTAAGACCATGAACAAATATAAAATGATGTATGAATATGATGTAGACCTTATGTGACATCAAATCCATAGAATTATGCAAATTGGCTCTTGGATGGCTTGTATATAACTATGCATTAATGGAGGTTTGATGGTCAAATTGAGATGCATAAGGTTTGGTGTAACATCTGGTTCTCTAAAAATGGGAGAAAATGTGAGAAACGTAACGTATAGTTTCTCTGTCAATAAACGAAATTCACCAGATATAAAAGGAAGTCCCCCGAAATGATGCAGTTAAGGTTCCAAAAAATTTAAGAAGTATTCTAGACTTCTAAAAACGAGAATCTTAGGCTCAGATAGAAAGAAAAATGGAGCTAGAGTAAAAAAATAATTTCTTACGAAAAACTTACAAAACGTAATGGCATTTTCGTAATTTTGAGCAAATTTTGGAATTTACACAGGAAGGCCTTTTAAATGAAAGTTTTAAGTTCCCCAGGGTTCTCAGAGGCCCTAAAAACAATGAGAAGACCCGGGACAGCTAAAGCCCCTCCGATAGATGTTTTCCAATGTCGATGCACCCAAATTTTGACGTATTCATTTGGGAAAGTTTTAGTTCCGATTTGAGTGATTCCAAGGCATTTTACTAAATTGGGAACCTAAATTTTATAATAGAAAAGACAGTTCTAAAAAAAGAGCTAAAACGAATGAGAAATGAAAATGCCAAGAACAAAGGGCAAAATGAGAATTTTCGAAAAAGCCATTTTCCTCCACCTATATATATGAGGCACCCCACTCTCCCATTCATGTAGTCTTATATTGTTCTGCCCTAAACCAAAGGAAAAACCCTAGGAGAGTGGCACACCAAGGGAAGAAGAAGGAGAAGAAAAATCAAGGCAAAAGGCATGGTTTCTTGATAGTTTTTCATGTTTTCTTCCATCCAAACCTCCTCTCCTCCATTCTCCTTTGTTGCCTTTGATTAAAATGAAGTTTATAAATCTGTTTTAAGAGAGAAAATTAGGGAAAAATTCGGATTTGAAGAAAGGAGCCTAGAGAAAGCAAGACTCAAGTGAGAAAAAAGCAAGAAAACAAGGTAATTTCTTCTTCCATGGTTGATATCCTTTCTTCCCCTTCTCTACCATTTCGCCCCACTTGAGAAGACCTAAGAGGATGTGATTTTAAGGTAGAACCAAGGGTGATTCTAAGGAAAAAGGGTGTGAAGATTAAGAATATGCAAAGAGAATTAACAAATAACCATGAAAATTCAAGATGCAAAAGTCTAGGGTTTCATATGTTCCTTGCAAAATCTGATTTGATACCTTGATTCTTGTGTCTAAACAAGAGTTTAATTGAGCTCCTAAGATCCCTAGAAGTCTCCCCATATGCTTCCTCCATCAAGAAAACAAAGCAAATTCCATCAAGCCTTAATTCTTCCATAGCCTCGGCCTAAAGGGGTTTGAGTAGCTAGGGAGAGTTTTAAATTTTTTAAAGCCCATTTTTGAGTCATATATGATGAATAAATATGAGAGGAAGCCTTGGAAAAAATTTAGAAAGCATAGAAAGTGAGATGGTGTCTTATGTTCCATAATATGACCTAAAGAAGCAACATGCAGTTAGGCTCTTGGTTTTGATTGTGTGATGACTCCAAGAGGCTTAAAAAGAGTCAAGAATCATATTTAAAAAGAAAAGAATGGAGCCTAGAATTTATTTAAGGGGTGTTGCTTCATTAGGTGCAATTATGGAACCATAATGAGGTTTATAGATCAACCTAGTGTTTAAGCAAGTTGTGTAGCCTTAGAATTAATTCCATGAACCTAATTGGCTTCCATAAATTGTGTTTAGGCCAAGAGAAATCATCCCCACACTTTCATGTGTGTGTGGCCAAAAGAAGAAGCTTGGATTTAAGAGAAAAAGTGTGTGATTGTATCCAAGGTAGCTCTCTCTACCTTCTCTCATGCATGATTGCTTGCTTTACTTATCTTTGAAGGTGTGTATATATATTTCAAGTCATGAAAAATGTTCTAACATGAGCTCTTATTCCATGGTACCATAATGATGCATTATATTTTCCAAATAATGTTTATGATGTTTGCCTTGGTTTGCTTGAGTGTGGTAAGGCCAAGAACCCTTAGCCATGGTGAAGATGAGCTAAAAACCCTTAAGATTAGTTGAGATAAAGTAAAGAGTCTCCCAGAAGTGAGGTTAACTCCCAAGAGTATGGTTAAGTCCAAGAACCTCTTAAAGAATGGGTGAGGCAAGTCAAAAATCTACAAGTAAATGGGTGAGGCTAATCTACTTGCTTGGCAAGCCTTTGTATGCCAATGTATGACTTGCTCAAATGATGAAAATGCTTCTTGAATGTTTACACATAACAACATGCTCATGCATGCATTGTAAGACTTGTTTTGCATGCTTTATGTATGATTGAATAGGAGATGAGCTATTGGGATTCTTTGAATCTTATCCCCTCATCTCCAATGTCCTAATATGCTAGGTGGACTAAGAAAGCAACTTAATGGAAGCCAACTACCTTGAAGACGAGAGCCTGACATTGAAATGTATGAAATTTACTTCTTTAAGGCCATCAAGGTGGCAAATGCTATCATCTATGATTGTATATGACTTATGACTTTATGAACATGTATAATTATGTTATTGTATCATGTATAATTGAGAGTTGAGGTTGTATGAATGGAAATGCACATTTTAGTCATGTAATGGCAATTTTACATTATGGAATTTCATGTATGAATGGAAGTGGAATAGCCAAAATGAGATGTATGAGGTTAGGGATCATTTGGGTAGCTCACACAAGTCCTAATTATGCTTTTAGACTTGTCCAAGAGATGCGAAACCCTAAGAAAAGCTATTGGACATTTTGGTATCCTATATGGAGCCAAAATTGACCATAATGGAACCCTATGTCACTTTTTATCCAAATGAACTCTTCTTGATCTAATATTTGGCATGAAATTAGAGCTTGTAGAGAGCTTTTTGGGAAAATAAAGAATAGAATTTTAGAGGTCTAGAGAATATTTGATAAATTTTCAAAGTTGGGAAATTTTCTGATTTTGGTCATGTCACTGTTTATACTGGTCTGAAAATGAAATCTATCACACAGGACTCAAATGATGTCCAATTGCCACAAAATTTTATATATAGAAACTAGACATTCCTAGTGACTTGTGCTAATTGGAATCACCTCATTTGGATATCTAGAGAGGGAGATATGAATTTTCAAAGAATCTATCCAGTATCAGGAACTCTAGCTAACCTCAGTTACTGTTTGATTGAATTTCAAAGCCTGGACATGCTTGAACCGGTCTGGAGTTATTTTTCTCCTCTAGCTAATATCCACAAATTTCCATATTGGTATCATTTTCATAAGTTGGAATTTTTTGGAATTAATTAGACATTTTTAAAATTTGCAGCAAAATTCTATGATAGCACCAGTGGATAGCCTGACCTCTGGACCTTTTTTAATGTTAAACACCTTTTGTGATAGATGTTGTGGTCTGGAAATATTTTTAGCATAATGGCCAAGAATGCCTAAGAATGCATAATTTCAAATTTTTTAGAATTAGTTATCATTTTCCAAAATTTGTGATAGAAATGGAAAAAATTTGGCCAAAAATGCATATATGTATTTATGCTCCCTCTTGCCATACACGAGCTCTAGGCCAATTTTGATAATGGATTTGAGTTATATCTATGCAATTAAATATGAGAATATAGTACATGAGTCCATATGGGCCACGGGACTCTGAAGGAAAAAATTTATGCAGAGCATAATGCTAAGAAATGAATTATTTTACTACCTTTTTCTTTGCTCCTTCATGAAATATATGATGTGAAGCATGAGATAAGCTAGGAAATTATGGTGTTACATTTGGTACCACTTGAGCAGTTCCTACAAGTCATATTCATACTTTTAAACTTACCCAAGCGGTGCCAAACATTAAAGGAGGCCATTTGGACACATTTGGTATCTTATATGGAGTAAAATTGACCATTTTGGTGAGTTATACCACTTTTTGTCCAAATAAGCTCTCCTTGGTCTAAAATTTGGCACACGTATAAAGCTTGTTGAGCGATTTTTGGGGAGATAAAGTGCATAATTTTTGGAGGTCTATGAAATATTTGGTGAATTTTCAAATTTAGAATTTTTCTGGTTTTGGTTCAGTGCATAGTTCATTTTGGTCTGAAATGAAACTCTATCACTCATAGGGCAAATGATGTCCAATTGCCATGAAATTTTATAAAGAGAAACTAGACCATCCCAATGACTTATGCCAATTAGAAGCACCTCATTTGAATGTCTAGAGAGGGAGATATTAATTTTTGAAGTTGTTGTCCAATACCAGGTGACTAGTTAGTCCCAGGTTATTATTTGATTGATTTTCAGGATGTGATTGTTTTGGGATTGGTCTGAAGTTATTTTTTCTGTCTAGCTAACATTAGTAGCTTTCCAGGTTGGTAGCATTTGTATGGATTGAATTTTTGTAGAATTAATTGGATATTTTTTAGATTTATATCAGAAATCTATATCAGTACCTATAGCCAGTCAGACCTTTGTGCCTTTTTCGACGTCAAACGTGGTCCAGATGCTATATTCATGACTTGAAATCATTTTTATTGTCACTCAAAGCTTTTCAAGAAGCTACAGCATGGTAGATTTTGATTTTTCTACATTTAATTATGAATTTTCATAGTTGCCCCTGAAATCTGCCATATGTTGTCCGAGGTGAATGAAGAAAAATCCATGGTTCTAAGCTTGAAATCCGTTGATTGCTTGATGTTTTAGATTGTTTGTGACTTGTACAAGTGATAAATGAGTAGAGAATGATGTTGGATAATCCATCGGGCCCACATAACGTGAATTGAAAAATTTCACCCAGATACAATACTATAAAAGCGTATTATTTTCATACTTTTCCTTACTTTTGCATTGTAAATGTGCACCAAGTGCCCTGAATTGAAAAGTATGATAATAGAAATATAAGGTAATACATACTACACCAGGAAAAGGCTTTTTTATGGTCATTTTTTTCTTTTATTGGTAGCTTGTAACTGCTAACAATTCAATTGCCAACAAAAATGTCACATTTGTTAACGGTTTAAAAACTAACCATAAAACTAGTTTTATTGGTAGTTGGTAATTAATCAAAAAGAAAAATTGAACTTTTGATAGCGTTTACTTCTAATAACCACCAACAAAGATGACTTTTGTTAGCATTTATAACATTAACCACTAACAAAGACTTCATTGGCGGTTCAAAATTGAATTGCCAATAAAGATTTGGACTTTTGTTGGTGGTTGTATCCTGTAACTGCTAACAAAGATAGTCTTTCTTAGTAGTTTTAAATAAAATAGCCAAAATTTCTTTTTTAAATATATACCTCCAGTTTAGTATTTCAGTTCATTTTTGTTCTACATTCTTGCTAGCCATCAATTATTCACCAACTCAAAACAACTAGCTAGTCATTTAAAAAGAACTATTATAAAGCCATCAAAGAGCAATTACAATTAGTAATCAAATGTTAATAACAAATTGAAAGTAGTAGAAATTAATACAAGCTAATTGTAACAAAACCAAGACACACTGTTGGAACACGTATTAAGACCACTCTTCCCTGGGTTCATCTATTTGAACATCAAAGTATTCTTTACAATATGCATTTGAAAAGTATTGCAAAATGAAATAACAATGATTTAAAGTTAGATAATTGAAATTTGATCAAATTTTAAAAATATTTTTTTAAAAGCAAGTTCTATATTAAAGAAAAATCGGTAGTATAACGGCCTAAAACAAAGATTTCTTGGGTCTTAAACCTTATCTTTATAGCTGAAACAGCAAATTACATATTAGTATCACTAAATCCAACTAGTAACATCAAATTACTAGCAATTAATACTATCTTTTAGTTAAATCTTAGTATACAAGGAAATATAGAGGCAAGGAAAACCATCCAACCACTTAAAGGAATTGAATTACATACTATATCTGGGATCATAGACTGTCTGTGTATGATGATATCCTTCATGAATCTCATCATGTAGTATCCATAGTCTATGTTGTTTAGTTGTTTTGGACACTATAAAAATTGAATAAAAAACATATTAAATTTAGGAAATTGTGTGCTTAATAATTGCCTAAATATTGATAAATACATTTACTTTATTCCATTTGAATAACGTGGTAGGTGTTTTTGACTTTGGCACCTTAAGTTGCATAGAACATCACCACAGCTCTATCAAGCAAGTGGAAAAAAAATTAATATAAGAAATTATTTTGAAATTAAAACACATAAATATCTAGAGATATGTAGAAAATAAATGCATATACTTATTAATTAAATAACTCCTGCATCTGCTCACAATTCGTTGGGTTGCCATTCGAAGGATTTATGAAATATATCTTCAAAGTACATGGATTGATAATAATCAACATCTAGTGTGCCCTAGGACAATTAACCAGTATTAGCAAGTTCTAATTAAACAGTTTACATTCAAATTACATATAATTGAAAAGTTCAACACTAAGTGACTTACCCTTGCATGTAAGGGGCTAAGAATAACACTTCATTCTTAGTTCTTGCCATAAATAAATCTACTACTTATTGTGATTGACTTGTAAGCTAGCTATACGACATTTATGGAGAAAAAACAGTTGTGTCATAGGGATTGATGAACACAAACCTTCTTGTAATGTTGCCAGGGACTATGAATATATGGTACAAGTACCTAAGATGAAGAAACAAATGGATTAACAATAAATTAATATGAACTTTATAGTAAAAAATAATTTATGTACATTAGATGAAGTACCTAATATATAAATTAATAGCAGTGGCCTCTATCATTTCATGCTGGAGGATGTCATTTATTACTTCCATTCTAAGCATGTCATATGTTTCTCTATTGTATATCTCTTTATCGAAATTTACAACTTTTGTCTCATCATCCCCTAACTTCTATTCCCCTAATTCTTCAAGTGCCAATCTATATTTTGTTAAAACATGAGGGTCAGGCTTTGGCTTCGATGGTGCGATAATTGATTTCTTGCTAAGTCTTGATACTTTCAGGTGTTTCCCTTTGGACTGTGCAACAAAGTGAGTTAATTTAATTTGAAATCAATAAAGAATTATAAGGAAGTGAACCATAAAGAAATATAAACTAAAAACCTATCTTAATGGAGCTATCGCAATGAGATTGGTGGGCTATGCAATGAAGCTCTTCACTACTTATCTTACCGTTCTTGCATCCTTGGTAGGAATAGACAATTCAACATTCTCCTCCATAGGGATATTAATTGCTCCTCTCACATGGTCAACGACTAGTGTTGTATTGTGAAGTGTGTCTCTTACAATGTTATACACACGACCCTCTGCAACCACACAATGAGTGGGGGTGTCCAACCATAATAGACAGTCTGCTTTGCCCTAAGCAAATTATACCATAAGAAATTACTAATAAGTAGTAAAAGTACTTAACTATAAACTTAGTTAAAGAAAGTAATTACCTCAAGAAGATGCTAAAAGGGAAGTGTGTAGTTATCTTTATTGTTGGGGCCGACTTCCACTACCTACCTCCTCATTTACATCTTGATCAAATTTTCAATGAGTTGTTGCTGATCCTCTAATTGCTTTTTCAACTCAGATTGCTCTTACTCTTGTCTTTCCATCTTCTCTCTCAACTCAACAACCTCAGTTGTAAAATGCACCTTCAAGTGTTTTTGTATCTCAAAATAGTCTCTTTGATTAATGCCAAAGCCAAAACCCCTAACATGATCAGGGTGCTCTAGAACACCAAGCGCCTTGCCTAATATATTCTTACCTCCTAGAAGCACATTGCCTTGTGTGAGGGTCTATGATAAGGCATCTTGTGACATATAAATTTAAAAGCAAATGTTACTGAAAGTAGGAAAATGAAATAGAATGATTGAAATTTTAGATAATTAATTAATACTCACACATTTATTCCAAACTTTAAGGGTGCATTCATTGTCAATTTTGCCCTCTTAATGACTCAAGTTGCCTTCCAAAGAATATGATGGCATAATATGCTAACTTCTAATTCCTCTTGCTTAATCTATGTATTAGGATTAAAAAACTAGTGTATAAGTATTACATTACATTACATATTCATAAATAGATATCCTATATATCTTCACTTACCATTTGTTGCTCAAGGCTTGAGTATCCCAATCGCCCTTTCCTGTACAGGTATTGATATTCTTTGCTCTTTCTCAATTCTTCTGGCTTAATTTCTATGAAAAGATATAATAATTGAATCAATGCATATTGTTGCATACTAAAATGAATAACTATATATTGTAAAGTATGATTACCTTAAAAGACTCCTTTTGGTGTCATCCAGTAAAAGCATCCTAAGCCTCCTGAGTTATTATAGCCTGAAATAATTCAATGGGATGCTTAAGGATGTTTCCATGGGCATCTCTCAAGAATCTACTATTGAGTATGTATTGGAATGATTGTAGTGCCTTGTTGGCTATCCCAAGCATAAACCTCATTTGACTCTAATCAATATCAAAAGACATTTGCAAACCAACATAATCAACTTGTCATAGCATGTATATAAGAAACAACATAAACAAAGTGGCAAAGTATGTTATTGCTATTTCATCCCAAATGACATTCTTCATGGCTTTGTTGACCCTTCCCCAATCACTTACAATGATGGGCACATTCATACAAGCCACAACTCTAATATGGTTGATCAATTTTTTATCATTTTTCTTAACTAGTTGACCCTTAGCATTCCACTGAACCTCAAAAATTTTCCTAGTACTTCTTACGTGGGTCACATCTTTTAGGATGATTAAACCTTGTTTAATCTAGTTTATCTCCTTTGTCACATCATTTGGAGCACTGTCATGGCCACTTAGAGAAGCCATTCACCTATAACGAAATTCAAACACACAAGTTAGAATAATAAGCAAAATTAATTCAAAGATTAAAATAAAAATATTTAAGAAATTCAAAGGGACACATAAGGAAATTGAAGAATAAAATGAAGCATACATGTTTAAGTCAATCTTTTTTCTTTTTCTAGTCTAATTTAGACTTTTTTGCCCCTTCTTTAGAATCCAAATATACTCTTTATGATCATTTCTCATATACAGGGCATATCTACAGTGGAATCATTTTGAAGCAATGTCCCAAAAAAGGGATCATTCTCAACATCAGTATCTTGACTGTGTTGAATATCATCTTTGTCCTCATTTATTTTGTGTTGTCAAGAAAACAATGGACCACTTCTTACTAGTAAGATTAGGGACATAGAACACTTGTTGACCTTGGGATGCAAAAATAAAATGCTTGCCTTTGTACACCACCTTATTAAGATCTACTTGGATAAACCTTGACTCATTAATCTAAAGGTTGTTCTTGTTGTCAACCTACTTACAACTGAAGACCGGCACCCAAAACAAAATGTAGTCTAACTCCCATATGCATTCAATTATCTCGAAGCATGATATGTTCACATAGATAGGGTTTTTGTCTTTAGCACTAGAAACATGCATAGATCGAGCTATAAGAACTACACCATTATTTTGCATTATGCTTTGATTATCCTACACTTTTGTATAGAATGTGTAGTCGTTGATGAGATAGCTAGTGTAAGAAAGGACATGTAGGCTTAAACTTTTCACCAACCATCTCAAATTTTCAGAGATTACACCAAGATTCATATCTAACTCCAAGAAAATGTGATTTCTTAGCTATTTTATGAAAAGCCAATTATGTTCTTTCGATATCCAACTTTTATTCCTATTGGGATTCAAGCTTCTGAGTATCTTCCCCCACACTTAAACCTTTGCATTCTTAGGCAAAACTCAAAATCAAAGGAAAAGATAATGGGATGGTAAGGGGAAAAATGAAAATGAAAGAGGAAAGTAAAAATCACAAGCTAAGGAATGATCAAAACTTTTTTTAACACTTGAACAATCAAAGCTAACTTCACTTGCATCAAGAAAGCAAATTCCATGGCAATTCCATTTGAAAAAAATGAATTGAAATGCATAGCCCCTCATATGGATAATTATTTTCTCTCAACTCTTAAGTGTTTAAGGGAATGTAGATCACTCAAATTCCACCTATCAAGGTTCATTACCATAAGCTTGTCAAGCTTCTAAGTCTCCACCACCTAAGCCAAATGCAATGTAAAAATCAAGAGGACTTCATTTAGGGTTGTAATGGGGCTAGGGAAAGAAATGAATGAATACACAATGATAGAAAAACAAATGGATACCTTAGAACCTTAAGAACAATCAATGGAAACCTAGGATAAGGAAGAATGTGTGCAATTCAAGGCCTTATTTCTAACTAATAATAAGAATTGCAAAGAAAATTCAAACACTTCTTTCTTTGATTTTCAAATGCTTTCTTCTTCTTTGTTCTTTTTTTATTTTTCATTCATTTTTTTCATTACTTTTCTTTTTCTTTTCTATCTCTTCTTTTCTTTAACTTTGAATATTTTCCACATCTCTTAATAACAATGGCCTAAATGGATGCAAAGCATACATTCTCTCATCCTAATTAGATGTAATGCTCTTTGAAATCTTTAAAGTATCTTCAAACAAGGTGGGATGTATATATATGTTAATAGCTATGGTTCAACAAGAAAACAAAATAAAGTCCAAAGTGGCTAAACGACAAATAAAATGCATGTAATGGTTGGCTTTTTGGCTTACTAGCTACAAAAGAAAGGAATGCCTTATCATTTTCATCCATACAAATGAAAATGTGGCCTTAACAAAGAATCAAGACAAATTCTAGAGTGAAAGCAATGATAGGTGAATATACATTAGAAATGAACAAATACAGCTCAAATCCTCACCAGCTAATGGCTATTAAATAATTCATTGAAATCAAATTCATTGCCATTTCACTTGAATCAAGACACAAGATCCATCACTTATCATGTTAGAGTAAATACAAGCTATAATCATCTTAACTTGCAACTTCCATAAAAACTTTTAAAAAAAATTTACATTATTTTTTAAAAAAATTTTCAAATTTTTTTTTCTAACAAAACAAAGAAGGGGTGAAATGGAATGGAATAACTCTCCCCTACACTTAAATATTGCATTGTCCTTAATACCAACACAGGATCCAGTCAATAGATAAACAACACAATATAAAGAATAGAAAGGGAAAGCATACAACTGGATGAAGCTGAATTGAAGATCTCAAGATGGGCTCAGATTTCCATGTAGCTGGTTAGCAACCATTTATTACCTACAAAATAGAAACAAAGGAAACAGTAATGTGAAAAAGAAAAAGAAAACTAAATCCTAAACTAAAGAGAACTCTATCAAAGATCAACTAATCATAGGTATCAAAAACCAAAATTAAAATAGTTTTATTCCTTTTTAATTCAACAAATTTAAGTCTCACTACTTTAAAGCATTTTGATTGATCATGCAGTGTTGATTCATGAACTTCCTCAACCATTAGTAGTTTTGGAAAGTCAAAGTCAGCATGTTCAGAAGCAATAAAAGAAGAAAAATCAAATTTAGGACATTCAAAACTAAAGAAAGAAAATTTGAAATCAAGACTCTCTAAATATCTATCTAAACCAATAAAATCAATTGGACTCTTATAAGTAAGAGTCACTGCATCAACAGAAAGATTAAATTGCAACTTCTCATAGTCTTTCAAATTGGAATCCTCTAAGGTATCTGGCAATTGCTTCATTTCAGCTGGAAGAGTCTGTGGCTTGTTGAGAACTAGCTCACCAATTTCATGAATCTGTTCAGGACTCTTAACAAAAGAAACAGTATCCTCCTTGACCAAAGAGACACTAGTAGGCTTACAAGATTCTAAATAATGATTAGCAACATAATCAGGTCTCTTACTAGTGTCAACAACAGCATAAGCATCAATAGGATTTTCAATATCATCACTATCTCTATGCATGCTTTTATTAATACTAGTATGATCAGTAGAATCAATCTTATCAACAATTTTAGTGAAAACTGTAACACCATAATTTCTAGCTCATCTCATAACATTCTTATGCATCACAATCGCAAATCCATGAAGGAAGTAGAAAAAGTCTATTAAAATAATGCATTTAATTGTGCTACGTTGTGTATAAAATTTTCATTCAGTGTCATGTGGACTGTGTGAGCTTATACTATAGTTTTCCATATTTAATTACATGATAACTCATTTGGATCATAAAATGTGGCCCACAACTCATAGAACTCAAGGGAAAGCTCAAAATAATCATGTGTATTTTTTGCCAGATTCGGCCACTTTTTTTGCCAAATTTTAGAAAATCATAACTAATTCTAGAAAAATCAAAATCAAACATTCTTAGTCATTTTGAAAGATATGGATGTCTAATTCACACTAAAAATATTTCTAGACCATAATATCTATCACAAAGGATGTTTGACATACAAAAGGGTCCAGAGGTCAAACTACTTTCTGATGCTGTCACAAATTTCTACAGCAAATTTTGAAAATGTCCAATTAATTCTATAAAAATCCAATACATGTAAATGGTACAAATCTAGAAATATGTGGATGTTAGTTAAAGGGAAAAAATATTTACAGACTAGCTCAGGTAGCCCAAACCTTGAAATTCAATGGAACAATAACTGTGGTCGAGTAAGGGTCTCGATACTGGATAGAATCTTTAAAAATTTATATCTCCCTCTCTAGACCTCTAATTGAGGTATTTCTAATTGGCACGAGTCACTATGAATGTATAGTTTCTCTATATAAAAGTTTATAGCAATTAGACGTCATTTGGTCAATTGGTGATAGATTTCATTTTTGGACCAAATGAATAGTATAGCGGACCAAAATCAGAAAAATTGCCAACTTTAAAAATTTATCAAATATTCTGTAGACCTCTAAAAATTATGGTCTTTAGCTTCCTAAAATGCTCTCAATGAGAACTAATTGCATGCCAAATCTCAAATCAATAAGAGCTCATTTGGCAAAAAGTGACATAGGATTCCATTATGGTCATTTTTAACTCTATATGGGATACCAAAGTGACCAAATGGTTTTCCTTTGGTCTTGACACCTTTTGGGTAAGTTTAAAAGCACATTTAGGACTTGTGTGAGCTTCCCAAATGGTCCTAAACCTCATGCATCTCATTTTGGCCTTTTCATCTACACATATACACATTTACATCAAACTTCCACAAGGCATATCTTGACATTACATATCCAAATTACATTCTAGAGTTCATACATCATGTCCATTCATTTATACATCACATATTATCATAATTACACATGTACAAGGGGTCATAGACCATATACATCAAAGGATTACATCATTTGACACAATTATGGCCTTAAAGAACTAAAAACTATGCATTAGATTGTCAATCTCCTTTCTTCAAGGTGGTTGGCTCCCATTACCATATCCACTTGGTCTGCCTAGCATATGAGATCATTGGAGAGTAGGGAATGAGATTTAAAGAATCTCAATAGCTCATCTGCTATTTAATCATACATAATATATGCAAAGCAAGCCTTAAAAATGCATGCATGGATATTATGGAAGTCATGAACATTCAAGAAGCAAGCTTGGCATGTGAATAAGTCATACAAGACATTCAAGAGCTCACCAAGTGAATAGATTGGCCTTACACTTTTTCTCATAGATTTTGGACTTGCCTCACCCATTCTTTAGGAGATTCTTATACTCAACCATACTCTTGGGAGCCCACTTTGCTTTTGGAAGACTCTTTGCTTTGTCTCAACCAATTTCAATGGTTCTTGGCTCATCCTCACCATGGTTAAGAGTTTTTGGCCTCTCTATACTTAAGCAAACGCAAACAAATATCATACATTCATTTGAAAACATAACATGTCATCATAAAATCATGGCATATAAAATCATGCTAGCATACTTTTCATGGCTTGAAAATACATATACACACATTCTAAGACAAGCTAAACACACATCCATATATGAGAGAAGGTGGAGAGAGCTACCTTGCACATAATCACGCATTTTTTCTCTTGAAACTCCCTCCTTTGCTTCAGCCACACACTAACAAACTTATGGAGATAGTTTCTCTTGGCCTAGATATAATTTATGGAAGCCAATTAGGTTTATGAAACAAATTAAAACTCTCCCTAGCTATGGAATCTCATTTTGGCTGAGACTATAGAGCTTAATGGCTTCCTTGGAATTTACTTAGTTTTCTTGAAAGAGGAAGCATGTGGGAAGCATCTTAGGGATCTTAGAAACTCATTTAAACTCTTAATTAGACCTAGGAATTATCACACAAGGTCAGATTTTACAAGGTGCACACAAAACCCTAGAATTTGCATCTTGAAATCTAATGGTTATTTTGTTGTTTCCTTTGCATATTCTTGTTCTTCTCCCTCAAATACCTAAGATTCATGTTTGGTTTGGCTTAAAAATCAGATCCTCTTGTAGCTCCTAGGGTTAGGCGAAATGGAGAAGGGTGAGTGAAGATATCAACCATAGGATGAAATTTTACCTAGTTTCCTTGCTTATTTTGGCTTGAATCTTGCTTTCTCCAAGCTCCTCTCTTCAAATCCGAAAATTCCCTCGAGTTTCTCCCTTGAATTAGATTTATAAACTCCATTTTAATCAAAGGAAACAAAGGAAAAGAGAGGAGAGGAGGTGTGGATGAAGAAAAGCATGAAAAACTACCATGGAAACATACCTTAAGATCAGATTTTCTTCTCTTCTTCTTCCTCCATTGGTGCGCCTCTCTCCTAGGGCTTTTCTTTTGATTTGGGGCAAAATAATCTGAAGCTAAATGAGGGAGAGTGTGAGGCGCCACCTATTTATAGATAGGAAGAAGTGACTTTTTCAAAAATTCCAATTTTGCCCTTTGTTCTTTACAGTTTCGTTTCTCCTTCATTTTAGCTCCTTTTTTAGAACTGTCTTTTCCATTATAAAATTTAGGTTCCCATAATAAAATTCTTTTAGAATCACTTAAATCGGAGCTAAAACCTTCTCGAACGAATCCGTCAAAGTTCGGGTACACAGACGTTAAAAAACTTCCACCGGAGGGGATTTAACTGTCCTGGGGCTTCCCATGGTTTTCAGGGCCTCTGAGAACCCTAAAGAACTCAAAAATTTCATTTAAAAAGTCCTTTTATGTGAATTCCAAAAATTGCTCAAAATTACAAAAATGCCATTACGTTTCGTTGGTTTTCTATCAAAATTTGTTTCTTCATTCTTGCTCCGTTTTTTCTTTTATTTGAGGCTAGGATTCTCATTTTTAGGAGCCTAGAATGTTACTCAAATTTTTTGGAACCTTAACTACTTCATTTCAGGGGACTTGCTTTGAAAATGCGTCTGTTTTTGTCGTTTAACGAAAATCAGACATTACATAAACAAAGGAATTTATGGATTCAACAGACTTATCAGACTTCAAAAACTCATTAATCTTAACACATATAAGACATGTATGCAAATCATTACATAAGCATCTCAAATTAGAATCTGATTCATCAACAACAAGCTGCTCAACAACTGTATCATCCATATCATTTGCACTTGCTACATCCATTATTTCATCAGTCATATCATCACATGCTAGTAAGGAATCACGATGATCAGAATAAGTGAGGAACTCACTAGTCTTAGTGAAACCATTAATCTAGAAGCATCTATCACATATAGTGGATCCAACACACATGTAACACCATAAATTTCTAGCTTGTCTCATGCTATTTGCATGCCTTATGCCATGTATTTCACAAGGAAGCAAGAAAATGGCACTAAAAATATTCAATTTCTTTGCGTTATGTCACGGGTAAAATTTTCATTCGATATACCGTGGGCTATGTAGACTCATCCATCTCATTCTCATGTTTAATCACACTAATAAAACTTAAAACCATTCCAAGAAGTGACCTAGAACTCATGCAAGTGGATAGAATACATGAAATTCAAGAGTGCAGCCTCGGATTGATTTTCCAAGTTACTGTCACAAATTTTGGAAAATCATAACTAATTCTAGAAAAATCAAAATCATGGTTGGTTTACTATTATAGAAAGCTACAGATGTCTACTTTATGCTAAAAATATCCAGGCCACAACAGAGGTTGCTAGCTATCAAAAATTGATGTAACAATACCAAAGGTCGACTATCATTACTGGTACTATCATCTATTTTAAAACTTCATATCTCCCTGCTCAGAGGTCCAATTAAGGTGATCTTAATGGCCATGGAAAGCTTATCATGTATAGTATATTCTTATAAAATTTCATGAGCATTGGACATCATTTGTCCCTCAAATAACACAACCCATGTTTTTGACCATATGAACAGTGTTTGCAGCAATTTAGCAAAAAAAATGCTAACTTTAGAAATTCATAATTAATTCCATAGAGTTCCAAATAATCTAGTCTTTGGCTTCCCAAAAATCTCTGGATAAGATCTATGTGTATGCCAAATTTGATGGGCAAATTCGTTCATTTGGTCAGATCTTGACATTGGGTTGTGAAATGGTCTATTTTGTGTCATCAAAGGAGTCCAAATAATCCATTTTGAATTCTAAGGCAACCATGACCACTTGAGCATGTGGGAATGCACCAAAATGGCTCTCTAAACTTGTCTCAAAGGTGTATAAACTCATAAATTAAAAACTCACTCTCTCACCCCATGTCATACACAAGAATGTACATCCTAGTGCTTGCCATTCCATACCCAAATCATGTTATTTCATACATTTGGCATTAATATTCATTCATACATCATACATTTACATATTTATATATGTTAATGAAGCAATAAAACATATATAACAATGGATTACATCATGTGCCACTCATATGGCTACAATTTGGCATTTTCATAGACTTGGTTGTCAATCTTCCTCTTCTAGGCTCGATGGCTTCCATTTCTTTACTCATTTGGTCCACCTAGCATGTTAAGATATTACAGAGAAAGGAATGAGATTCAAAGAATCCCAATAGCTCATTGACGGGCTTGTCGTGCAACCCTCAAAATAAAACTAGGTTGATCTAAAAATATAGCTAGTGACACAACCTAGGTCATCTCCCTTGGAAATGGAGTTCAATGCCTAATTGAGTTTTCTAAGTGTTCTAAGGTCCTAGAACTATCTAGTTTGGGGGTTTTTGATTCATTTAAAACTAACCTAAAACTAAATTGAATTAAATTTCCTAATTTCTACCTAATTGTGTGAATTATGGTGATAATGGGCTGTGACTAGCTTAGGAATTGTCCCTTGGTATCCACTATCCTTATCCTAATCTAATTGTGATTAATTCTGGCCTAAGAGTTCCTAATTGTGTTTATTACAAGTGTATCTTGAGTTACCACGCAAGAATCAAGAGATTAACAATCTAATGTTGAATTGAGACCTCAATCCCGCATTAAATCGTTAATTCTTGTTATTAAGATCAATGAACATCCAAATTGATTGATTAAATGATTAATTAGCCTCTGAATTACCATCCAAAAATGTTTAATTAACTAACTAAACACCAAGGAATCCACAATCAGAGAATTAGGCACATCAATTCTCACAAGCATTTCATCAAACACTTTGATTGCACACTTGGAAAATTGTAGGAAATTAAAAAATCCAGCACTAAATCAATCAAGTAATCAGTCAATTAATATCTTAATTAGTGTCTAACCAGCCACTAATTACAATTACACCAATTCCTAATCAAATACAACTCAACCGAGATTGCACAAGAAAAAGAAAAAAGTGTAGGAAATTGAGAAATCTTAGCCAAAATTCTGCTTCTTCTCCAAGGATTCAAGCTTCAGCCACGGTACTTCCAAGCTAGCCTCAAGGTGGATTAGAGTATCATTTTACGGTGGAATGGAGAATGGAGAATGGAATGGAGATGGTTCTGTGAATGGAGGCGTGGAGGTGGATGAAGGGGTGAGTGAGCGAATACGGCATCGTGGAATGAATGGAATGATGTATGGTCAAAGGCGTGATTCAGCAGGGAATGTATAGCCTGTTTTAACTTCTGCCCGAGTGTGTATGACGTGATTCCCCTTCTCACGTGGTTCATTAATTAGTCACATGCTTTGCCCCTTTCCTCGTGCTTCATATTTTATCGTGTGCTTACCTTGCCAATTACCCGAAGCTTCAATATAACGTGGGCCCCATTTTAAAGCTAAATATAATATTCAATGTTTTGCTTCAGCATTTTGCCCCGTGGATAATTCTCTGTTCAGCTACTGTACTTCTTCACATTGCTTTTACATGGTTCTGCTCTTCCTTTTTCTTCTCAAAGCTTCTTTTTTTTCAACTCAAAGCTGTCCATACGTGATTCTGCATGCTTCTACGTACAACTAGACGTTGCTTCTGGTTTGTGTTTGCTTCCAGCTCCAGCGTTTTCTGTTCGTGTGTTTCTTTCATTCAGCTGCAGCTTATGCATGTCGCATTTCACGTTGCTGTCTAGGCATAGCTTCAACGTCTTTCACTTGTTCTGCTGCCAGCCATGCAAACCCAGTTCAGCGTCTCTTCATCGTGATGTTCTCCACGTTGGCTGCTTCCCTGTTCAGCTCACTTTTCTCCCATGCAGCTTCTTCGTGAATACATCATGTGTTTGCTCTGTTCTGCTGGAAAGCTCCCTGTTCCTTCATTTAGCTCGTGTTGCTGCTTCATTCCTTTAGCCCAAGCTTCCATTAGCTTCTTTAATCATTCCTTTCCCTTCTTCAATTCAAATTTTTATTCAAACATCATTTTCCCATTGAAAATCTGCATAAAAAGAATGGAAAGTATTAAGTGGAAATATCCAAAAATTATTTAAGATAAATTTAAACATTAAGAATCAATAATTTGCAAATTAATTCCTCAAATGTAAAAATGGCAAATTAATATCAAATTCCACTTAATTAAATTCCTAAAACCATATTTGGACACTAAAACGCCTAAGTTAGGGGATTAAAATATATAAAATATCATGGTTATCAAATTTCCCCACACTTAAACCTTTGCACTCCTGGGCAAAGTTCAAAATCTAAGATGAAAGAATGAATTGAAACATCCGGCTAGTAGAATGGCAAGTGAAAAATGAAAATGGAAAAGGAGTGTAAGAATCACAAGCTAGAGATTAATCACAACTCTTCATCACTCCAACAATCAAAATTAACTTCACTTGCATCAAGAATTAAGCTCCATGGCAATTTCATTTGAAAAGAATGAATTGAAATGCATAGCCTCTCACATGGATTGGTGTTTACTCTCATCTTTCAAGTGTTTATGGTAATGTGTTTCGCTCAAATTTCACCTATCCAAGATTCACTACCATAGGCTTGTCAAGCTTCTAAATCTCCACCACTTATGCCAAATGCAATGCACAAATCAAAGGACTTTATTCAAGGTTGTAATGAGGTTAGGGAATGAAATGAATGGACACAAAAACAAGGGAAAAAAAACAAACAAAATAGATACCTTAGAATTTCAAGAGCAATCAATGGAGATTTAGGATAGAGAATTTCTAGGCCTTATTTCCCACAAGTATAGGCAACTACAAAATCAATTTGAAACACTTTTTTTTTAATTTTCTATGGCTTCCTTTTCTTTTCCTTTCTTTTTTTTTTCTTTGCCTTTCTTTTGCTTTCTTTTCGCTTTTCTATCTTTTCTTCTCTTTGCATTTTTTTTTCTTTCTAAAACAAAAAATTCTTTGATTAACAATGGCCTTAATGGATGTAAAGCACACATTCTCTCATCCTAAACAAGTGTAATGCTCCTTGAAGTCCTTGAGGCATCTTAAAACAAGGTGGAAAACATTTTTAAATGGCTATGGGTAACAAGAAAAGAAAATACAAGTCCAAAGTGGCTAAAATAATGGATAAAATGAATGTATGGTTAGCTTTTTGGCTCTAACTAAAATAGAAAGGAGTGCCTTATCATTTTCATGCATGCAAATGCAAATGTGATCTTAACAAAGAATCAGGACAAGTTCTAGAGTGAACGGCTGATAGGTGAAAACACACTAGAAATGAACAATTAAGGCTCAAATCCTCACCAGCTAATGGCTATCAAATAATTCATTGAAATCAAATTCATTGCCACTTCACTTGAATCAAAACACAAGATCTATCACTTGTCATGTCTAAGTGAATCCAAGCTATAATCATCTTAACTTGCAACTTTTACAAAAAAAACTAAAAAAAAATCACGCTATTTTTCAAAAAAATTTCTCAAAAATTTTCAGTTTTTTTTTTTAACAGAGAAAAAGATGGATGGAATGGAATGACTCTCCCCCCCACACTTAAAATATTGCATTGTCCTCAATGTCAGCACACAATCCAGTGAACAGATAAACAACACAATATAAAGAGAGTGGAAGGAGAGAATACAACCGTATGGACTTGAATATGGAGATCTCAATGGTGGCTAAGATTCCCTTTATAGCTGGTTAGCAATTTATTTCCTACAAAATAAAAATAAAAGAAACTGTAATGCAGAAAAGACAAGAAAACTAAATCCTAAGCTACAAAGAACTTTATTAAAGATCAACTAATCATAAGTATCAAAAACCAAAATTAAAACTACTTTATTCCTTCTCAATTCAAGAAATTTAAGTCTCACTACTTTAAAGCAATTTGATTGATCATGCAGTGATGACTCATGGACTTCCTCAACCATCAGTAGTTTAGGAAAGTCAGATTCAGCAAATTCAGAAGCAAGAAAAGAAGAAAAATCAAAATTAGGACATTTAAAACTAAAGAAAGAAAATTTAAAATCAAAATTTTCTAAAAATCTATCAAATCCAATAAAATCTATAGGACTCCCATCAGTAAGAGTCACTGTATCAACAGGAAAATTAAACTGCAACTTCTCACACTCTTTTAAATTCAAGTCCTCCAAGGTATCTGGCAGTTGCTTTATCTCAGCTTGAAGAGTCTATTGATTGTTGGGAACTAGCTCACCAACTTCAAGAATTTGTTCCGAACTCTCAATAGGAGAAACAGTATCTTTCCTAACCAAAGAGATATCAGTAGGCTCACAAAATTTTAAACAATTATCAACAGCAAAATCAAGTCTCTCACTAGTATCAACAAGAGTACAAGGATCAAAAGGATTTTCAACAACAACAGTTTCACTATGCATGCCCTCATCAATACTAGTATGATCAGTAGAATTATTCTTGTCAATCATTTCAGTACAAACAAAGGATTCCATGGATTCAATAGACTTATCAGACCTCAGAAACTCATTAATCTCAGCACATATAGGACATGTATGCAATTCATCACACAAGCATTTAAGAGTTAAGTCTGAATTATCAACAACAATTTGCTCAATAATTTCAATGTCTATATCCTTTTTATCACATGCTACATCTATTATTTCAGCAGTCATACCATCACAGGCTAGTGAAGAATCATATTGATCAGTATATGTGAGGAACTTATTAGTCTCAATGAAAGAATTAACCTGTGAACATCTATCACATACAATGGATCCAGTACACAAACAATCAAGAGAATCATTCAAATCAACTATGTCACATGGTCTAGATGGTATACTGTCCCTAAACTCAGTAGATGCATCATCAATAGACTTCTTAACTAATTCCACACCAGGTACAGAATAATCATCACATTCCAAGTCACCCTCACATTTATCTACTACCCTAGACTCAAGAGATTCATCATTAACAAGCTCAGAAATAGAATTATCACTAAAATCACAACTAGATATAGACATACCAAGTGCATCAGTATATAAGGATTCATTAACATCAACAATTATATCAAATTTTCTCAATGAACTATCACAATCAATCATATCAGGAGATTCAACATCAATTTCTTCATCAACAACATCATCATGTAATTCAGAATCAACAAAATTGAATGCATCAGGAATCACAGTGCTATCATGTATACTAGAATCAGTTCCAACAAATTGCAATGTATTAGAAGATGGAAGGATATTACCTAATGAATAAGACTCTTCCTCCTCTATACATTCCCTTCTAATTTGCACTTCAATTGATTCAGTAGCACTTGAAGTCGGTTGATTCAATTGAATTCTTGAATCCTTCATCATGTTGTCAAGCCTTTGCTGCATTTCAAGATACCACCGTTCCTGTTCTTGTTTGAATTGAAGATGGTCAGCATCCCTTTGTTGGATTCGAAGATCTAAGGCTTCCATTAGCTGCATCATCCTCTCTTTCGAACTCGGTTCCCTCTGGACCTCTTGTTGCATGTATCCCTCATAATAGTTGTAAGGATGATGGTTTGGCTCTTGCATATGGTAATCAGGGTATGGCTCTTGCATATGGAAGTTATGATATGGCTCATGATGATGGTGGTAATTTGGTTGTACTCCATATGGATTGTGGTATGGTTGGTAGCTGGGATGAACTTTATAGGAATGATGGTGTGGTTGGTAGCATGGTTGTTGGACTTGTTGATATTGTTGGGCTTGTTGCTTTTGTCTTTGTCTTTCAAGCAAGCCTTGAAGCATTGTCTTGAGATCATCCAACTGCCTAGAAATCCCATTATTTGCATAAGAATCATAAACACCTTGATTAGAAAAATGATATGGATTCATTTAAAGCAAATAAAATGAGAAGTTCAATCACTTTCAGTACAAAGCAAATCAATGACAAATTATAACTAAAATTAACTCAAAATCAAGAAAATAAAATCAAATGAAGATAAGAAGTTTCTAAAAATCTAAAACACTTTAAAACAGAGGCTAATGACACAAAATAAACTCACAAAAAATAAAGAAATTAAATCCAGAAAAATTGAAAAATTTCTAAAAAAAATTCGAAAAAATACTAAAAAATTAGAAAAAGTGCCTCAAGTATTGGAATTTGGCCAAAAAATGGTGCACTTAATAGCTTTTGCTCAAAACACCTAGAAACCTTGAAAAACAAAGTTTGAAAATTTTCTAAGCACTTTAAAAGAAAATTCCAGCAAGCAGTCTCTTGATTCAAGCAACTGAAATGATCCAATTCCAAGTTCAAAACAAAACAAAAACTAAGCTAAAACAGAACCAAAATAGAACAAAAACACTTAGAAAACTTCCTTAAACAATTGAAACTCCAATTCCCCGGCAACGGCGCCAAATTTTGACGGGCTTGTCGTGCAACCCTCAAAATATAGCTAGTGGCACAACCTAGGTCATCTCCCTTGGAAATGGAGTTCAATGCCTAATTGAGTTTTCTAAGTGTTCTAAGGTCCTAGAACTATCTAGTTTGGGGGTTTTTGATTCATTTAAAACTAACCTAAAACTAAATTGAATTAAATTTCCTAATTTCTACCTAATTGTGTGAATTATGGTGATAATGGGCTGTGACTAGCTTAGGAATTGTCCCTTGGTATCCACTATCCTTATCCTAATCTAATTGTGATTAATTCTGGCCTAAGAGTTCCTAATTGTGTTTATTACAAGTGTATCTTGAGTTACCACGCAAGAATCAAGAGATTAACAATCTAATGTTGAATTGAGACCTCAATCCCGCATTAAATCGTTAATTCTTGTTATTAAGATCAATGAACATCCAAATTGATTGATTAAATGATTAATTAGCCTTTGAATTACCATCCAAAAATGTTTAATTAACTAACTAAACACCAAGGAATCCACAATCAGACAATTAGGCACATCAATTCTCACAAGCATTTCATCAAACACCTTGATTGCACACTTGGAAAATTGTAGGAAATTGAAAAATCCAGTACTAAATCAATCAAGTAATCAGTCAATTAATATCTTAATTAGTGTCTAACCAGCCACTAATTACAATTACACCAACTCCTAATCAAATACAACTCAACAGAGATTGCACAAGAAAAAGAAAAAAGTGTAGGAAATTGAGAAATCTTAGCCAAAATTCTGCTTCTTCTCCAAGGATTCAAGCTTCAGCCAAGGTACTTCCAAGCTAGCCTCAAGGTGGATTAGAGTATCATTTTACGGTGGAATGGAGAATGGAGAATGGAATGGAGATGGTTCTGTGAATGGAGGGGTGGAGGTGGATGAAGGGGTGAGTGAGCGAATACGGCGTCGTGGAATGAATGGAATGATGTATGGTCAAAGGCGTGATTCAGCATGGGATGTATGGCCTGTTTTAACTTTTGCCCGAGTGTGTACGACGTGATTCCCCTTTGCACGTAGTTCATTAATTAGTCACATGCTCAGCCCCTTTCCTCGTGCTTTATATTTTATCGTGTGCTTACCTTGCCAATTACCCGAAGCCTCAATATAACGTGGGCCCCATTTTAAAGCTAAATATAATATTCAATGTTTTGCTTCAGCGTTTTGCCCTGTGGATAATTCTCTGTTCAGCTACTGCACTTCTTCACGTTTCTTTTACGTGGTTCTGCTCTTCCTTCTTCTTCTCAAAGCTTCTTTTTTTTCAACTCAAAGCTGTCCAGACGTGATTCTGCATGCTTCTACGTACAACTGGACGTTGCTTCTGGTTTGTGTTTGCTTCCAGCTCCAGCGTTTTCTGTTCGTGTGTTTCTTTCATTCAGCTGCAGCTTATGCATGTCGCGTTTCACGTTGCTGTCCAGGTGTAGCTTCAATGTCTTTCACTTGTTCTGCTGCCAGCCGTGCAAACCCAATTCAGCGTCTCTTCATCGTGATGTTCTCCACGTTGGCTGCTTCCCTGTTCAGCTCGCTTTTCTCCCATGCAGCTTCTTCGTGAATACCTTATGTGTTTGCTCTGTTCTGCTAGAAAGCTCCCTGTTCTTTCATTCAGCTCGTGTTGCTGCTTCATTCCTTTAGCCCAAGCTTCCATTAGCTTCTTTAATCATTCCTTTCCCTTCTTCAATTCAAATTTTTATTCAAACATCATTTGCCCATTGAAAATCTACACAAAAAGAATGGAAAGTATTAAGTGGAAATATCCAAAAATTATTTAAGATAAATTTAAACATTAAGATTCAATAATTTGCAAATTAATTCCTCAAATGTAAAAATGGCAAATTAATATCAAATTCCACTTAATTAAATTCCTAAAACCATATTTGGACACTAAAACGCCTAAGTTAGGGGATTAAAATATATAAAATATCATGGTTATCACTCATCTCCCTTTCAATCCCATATAAATAATGCAATACAAGTCTTAAAAATGTATGCATGGGTATCATGAAGTGCATGAACATTCAAGGAGCATTCTTGGCACTTGAACAAGTCATACAAAGTATACATAGGCTTGCCAAGTAAGTGGATTAGTCTCACCCATTCTCTTATAGATTTTGGACTTGCCTCACCCATTTTCTCTAAGAGGTTTTGACTTAACCTTACTTTTAGGAGTCAATCTCACTCTTGGGAGAATTTTTACTTTGTTTCAACTAATTTTAAGGATTCTTGGCTCATCTTCACCATGGCTAAAGGTTCTTGGCTTCACCACACTCAAGTAAACCTAAGCAAATATACTAAGCATCATTTGAAAGCATAATACAATATCATGGTACCATGGAATAAGGCATATGCTAGAACACTTTCATGGCTTAAAATATACATACACACATTCAAAGACAAGATAGGCACACATTCATGTTGAGAGAAAGTGGAGAGAGCTACCTTTGCCGCACAAGCACACTTTTTCTTTTGGACTTTTGCTCCCTTCCTCGGCCTCACACACAAAAGGAGGTGGAGATTATTTCTCTTAGCCTAGGCACATAATATGGAAGCCAATTATACTCTTAAATCAAATTCTAAAGCTACACATTCACTAGGAAAGCTAGGTGGTTCATATGGCTCTTTTATGGCTTCATAATGCACTTAATGAAACAACCCTATGGAAACATGATCTTTGCTCCATTCTCTTCATTCATTTATGATTCTTGACTCCTTTTAGGCCTCTTGAAGTCATCACACAATCAAATCAAGGAGCTTAGCTAGATGTTGCTTTTTTAAGCCATAATATGGAAGCTATGATACCATCTCACTTCCTATGGCTTCTAAAATTTTTCTAAGGCTTCCTATCATCCTTTTCCATCATATATAACTCAAAAATAAGCTTGGAACAAATTAAAACTACCCCTTGGTGTTCCAACCTCTCTAAGTTGTGACTATGGACCAAGGAGACATCAAGTGAGTTTGCTTTGTTTTCTTGATGGAAGATGCATATGAAGAGCCTTCTAGGGATCTCAAGAGCTCATCTAAACACTCATTTAGGTCTAGGAATAATTGTATCAAATCAGATTTTTGGTGGAGCACTTGAATCCTTAATGATGCTATCTTGAAAACTAGTGGTTCTTTGTTCATTTTCTTTGCATATTCTCATTCTCCACACCCAATTTCCTAGGATTCACCCTTGGCTCTACCTAAAATTCAAGCCTTCTTGGACCTCCTTATGTTGGACGAACTAAGAAAGAAAGGGGACAAGGAGTAGCTACCATAGGAATGAAGATTTACCTTGCTTCCTTGCTTCTTCTTGCTTGTTTCTCACTTTGCTTGGCCTCCTCTTTTCAAATCTGAATTTTCCCCCCTATTTTGCCCTCAAAATAGCACCAAAAACTTTAAGAAAACCATAGGGAGAAAGCGGAGAAGGAGGAGAAACATTTTGCTAAAGAAAGAGCTTGAAATTCTATAAAGTTTCCTACCTTTTCCTTGCCTTTTCTCCCTTCAAAACCTCTTCTCTTGGTACGCCTTGGAGTTGGCTCTCTTCTCTAGTTTTGGGGTAGAATTAGGTCAGTCTAAAAGAGGAGAGAAGGAAGGCGTGGAACAAGAAGGGGTTTCTTGAAAATTCTTTTTCAAAATTTTCTAATTTTGCCCTTCATTCTTAGTATTTTTGTTTCTAACTCATTTTAGCTCCTTTTTTAAAACTGTATTTTTCATTATGAAATTTAGGTTCCTAGTTTAATAAAATGCTTTTGGAATCATTCAAATCGGAGCTAAAAACTTTCTAAATGAATCCGTCAAAGTTCGGGTCAACTGACGTTAGAAAATATCCATCGAAGGGGTTTTGACTGTCTCGAGGCTTCTCATGGTTTTGAGAGCCTCTAAGAATCCTGAAGAACTCAAAAATTTCATTTAAAAAGCCTTCCTATGAGAATTCCAAAATTTACTCAAAATTGTGAAAATGCCATTACGTTTCATCAACCTTCCATTCAAATTCGCTTCTTCATTCTAGCTCCATTTTTCTTTCTGTCTGAGCTTGAGATTCTCATTTTTAGGAGTCTAGAATGCTACATAAATTTTTTCAGACCTCAAATCACTCTATCTAAGGGACTTCCTTTTATATCTAGTGAATTTCGTACGTTTACAAAGAAACCGTACATTACGTTTCTCGAGTTTTCTCTCGTTTTCAGAGGACTGGATATTACAACACACACAATCAAGAGAATCATTTAAATTAACTATGTCATATGGTCCAAATGGTATACTGTCCTTAAACTTAGAAGATGCATCATCAACAGGCTTATCTACCAATCCCATATTGGGAATAGAATAATCATCACATTTTAAGTCAGCCCCCTACTTATCTACTACCCTAGACTCAATAGATTCATTATTAACTAGCTCAAAAATGAAATCATCACTATAGTCACAGCTAAGAGTAGAAAAACTAAGTGCATCAGTACACAAGGATTCATTAACATTAATATATATGTCATTATTGTTCAATGAATTACCATAATCAACCAAATTAGGAGATTCAACAATAATTTCCTTATCTACATTATCATCCTCAAGCAATTCAGGATCAACATGATCACATGCATTAGTATCTACTGTGCTATCATGCAAACTAGAGTCAATCCTAACAAAATGCAAAGTATTAGAAGATGGAAGGATATTACCTAGTGAATAAGACTCTTCCTCTTCTATACATTCTCTTCTAATTTGCTCTTCTCTCAATTCCATAGCACTTGAGGTAGATTGATTCATTTGAACTCCTAAATCCTTTAGAAGGTTATCCATCATTTATTGGTTCTGAAGCTGCAACTGTTTGCTTTCCCGTTGGAGTTGAAGATTATAAGCTTCCAATTGTTGCTTCATCCTTTCTTCCCAGCTTGGTTCCCAATTACGTTCTTGTTGCATGTATCCCTCATGATAGTTATAGGAATAGTATTCTGGCTCTTGTACATTGTAATTATGGTATGGCTCCATGTAACTGGGGTGGACCTCATATGGATGGTGATAAGGTTGGTAGTATGGTTGTTGAACTTGTTGATATTGTTGTGCTTGTCTTTGTCGCTTAAAAATGCCATAAAGCATTGATATAACTTCATCTATCTTTCATACAATCCTATCATTTGCATAACCATCATAAACACCTTGATTAGACAAATAATATGGATCCATTTCAGATAAGGACTATGAGAAGCACAATTAATTTCAGTACAAAGCAAATCACTAATAAATTATAACTAAAATTAAGTCTAAATCAAGAAAATTAAAATCAAATGAAGATAAGACCTACCTAACAATAAAAAACACTACAAAACAGAGGACAAACACACAAAATAAACTTATAAAAAATAAAGAAATTAAATTTAGAAAAATTGAAAAATTCCTAAAATATTCGAAAAAATACTAAAAAAATTAGAAAAGTGCCTTAAACATTGGAATTTGCCAAAAAATGGTGCACCTAATAGCTTTTCTATTACTTTTGCTCAAAACATCCAAAAACCTTGGAAAACAAAATTTGAGAATTTTCTGGGCACATTAAACAAAAATTCTAACAAGCAAACACTTGTTACGCAATACCGAAATGTCCAAAATCTAAGTCTAAAACAGGGGAAAAATTAAACAAAAATCGGGCAAAAATAGAGAAAAAATACTTTAGAAATCCTTTTCAAACAATTGAAAATCCAATGTACGATAACGGCGCCAAATTTTGAGAGGTCATGTCGCGCAACTTCCAAAATAAAACTAGGTTGAGAAAATATATAGTTAGTGGCACAACCTAGGTCATTTCCCTTGGAAATAGAATTCAATGTTTAATTAGGTTTTCTAAGCATATAAGGATCCTAGAACTACCTAATTTAAAGGGGGTTTTGTCTAATTTAACTAATTAAAATGAAATTGAATGAAAGTTCCTAATCTCTACTTAATTGCATGAACTAATGAGGTAAGTAATGAACTTGTGACTAGCTCTGGATTTATCCCTTGGTATCTACTATCCTTATCCTAATTCAATTGTAATTAATTCTAGTTTAAGAGTCTCTAATTATGTTCATGGCAAATGATCTTGAATTACCACTTCAAGATTCAAGATATTAACAAGTTAATATGCAATTAAAACCTCAACCCCACACTACATCATTAATTCTTGCCTTTAGGATCAATGAACACTAAATTTGACTGATTAATTGATCAATTGGCCTTTGAATTATCATCCTAAAATGTTTAATTAACTAATTAAACTCCAAGGAATCCTCAAATCAAACAATTAAGCACACAATCTCACTCATACATTTCATCAAATACCTTGATTGTATACATAGGGAATTGGAAGAGAAATGAAAATTTTAGTACTTAATTAATCAATTAATCACTCAAAAATGTCTCCTAATTAGTGTCTTACTAGCCACTAATTACAACTACACCAATCTCAATCAAATTACATCTAAAACAAGCATGTACAAAAAAAAAAAAAAGGAAAAGTGTAGAAAATTAGGAAAATCTTAGCCAAAAATCTGTTTGTAATCCATGGATTCAAGCTTCTCCATGAGTTCCAAGCTAGTCACAAGAGAGGATTAGAGCTTTATGGAAAGGAGATGGATGGGAGAGAAATGGAGTGGAAATGGAAGAGGTAACTACAACATGGATGGAGTATGGTGAATGGATGTGAATGACAATGGAATGATTTAATTGATTAATGCATGGATAAAATGGATGCCTCCTGCCTTTTGGAGCTTGCCCAAATTTAGTTCCCCCTCTCTCCAGAATGAATGCGTGAGATGGATTGATAACATGATCAAATGGGTGGTGTTCCTTCAAGAATCACGTGATCAGCTCTCATTAAAGCTCATGTGTTCGATTACAAATCATCCCACAGCTCCTTCTTTCATGCATTTCTTGCATTATTCTTAGCCCGGTTTCCTCTTTTGCATTTCTGACATTGATCCCCTTCATCATGTGCTTTTTAATCATTTCATGTGCGTTAGCTAGTGCTTCCATGTTCTGCCTTACATGTTTGTTCTGGTCTTGGTTCTCAGTATGCTTTATGCAGCTTCCACGTTAGCTTCTTCTCCTTAGCTCACAAGCTTCTTCAACTAATAAGTGTAACATTAGAGCTGAACCTATGGCTACTTCTATAGCTTCATTTATTCCTCAGCTTCTTCTTCATGTGGCTTCATTTGGCTTATTAATTCTGCTACTGTTCCACATCATATATCACGTACTTCTTAATGCCTCCTTCAGCCAGTGTATGAATAAGACTCCCATACACATGCTTCATTAAATATCTAGCCTCTTCATCACATTTAAAACCTGTAGCTCTCTTTCTTCAACTTGCTTTATCCATGTTCATGCTTTCCCACGTTAAACCCTTGCTCTTCCTCACTCTTTGTTCATGTGACTTCTCACATGTTGCTTCCACATAATTGTATGTGTGCTTTTCTCCTTATGCAGCTGCCATTCATGATTTCCACATCATCCTCTTTGCTACCCATGTGCTTCTTGAATCATTTACACTAACTCATTCAACTCGTGATAATGGTAAACCCATGCCTCATTTTGCTACTTCATTCACTTGTGTTGCTTCCTCTATTTCTACATGTGTGTGTTTGGCAGCCCTTCATGCTTGTTCTTCCTTCCTAGCCTTTTTGTTATATTGTTCATGTGCATCCCATGGCTCTTTTCAACGTATGCTTCCTTGTTTGTTTCTTTGAGTAAATGCAAGAAATGAGCTTCTATGTGTTGCTTCTTTGAAGGCTAGACTCATAAGTGTTTGACGTGGTGTGTGAGTGAAGTGGTAGTAGCTCATGAGTGTGTTTATGTGAATGACCACGTGTTTCCTTCGTGTAGCTTCCTTTATGTAGTTTTCGTGCTTCCATATGAGTAAATGTATGTGCATTGAATGAGTGAGTTAAGCTAGAGGGATATGTATGTTTCATGTTTACGCAGAATGTGTGTTAACATGAAAATACAAGGAACTCGTGACTTTGTGTTTGTATATGAGGTGCTGTGACATGATAAGTGATTTAGTGAAGCTACCTGCATGTAAGTTTGAATGAAGAAGAAATAAGAAATTTGATGCCTTGATGTGCTATGTGGAAATGAGTACTAATAGTTGCTATGTGTAAGTGTGAGGGAAAGGATGTGGAATATGCGATTAGGGGGTCACGTGGCTTCATTTCCCTCTCTCTTTTTTTTCTTTTTTTTTTTTAAATTCCATTAAGATTGTGGGCCTTTCATTCAATCTCGTGGCTTCCGAAATAAATTTCCTATTCAAGCTCTAATTCCCCTTAAAAATCTACACAAAAGAGTAAGAAAAATTAAATAAAAATATTCACAAAATTATTTAAGATAAAATTATGCATTAAAATTCATTAATTTTGTAAATAAATTCCTAAAGTGCAAAAATGGCTATTAAAATCAATTATCTACCTAATTAAATCCTTAAAGCCATATTTAATCATTAAAACTCCAAATTAAGAGGAATAGAAGATATAAAAAATGGTATTTATCATATCTCCTTGTGCTTTCACACATATAGCTCAACCTCATCAGAGTTGTGTAGAACATATAGGTATGCTTACTCCTACTCTATACTTGAAATGCTAACTATTTCATTTCCCACAATCCCTTCCCCAGCAATTTTTTCCATTGTGTCGAGATACCAGAAGTCCAATATTATCGACATTGGATAGGTATTTGGTACAAAATTCAACAACTTCTTTGACTATGTATTGTTCAACAATGCAACCCCTGGTTGACTTTGATTTTTCACATACCCTTTTAATATTTTCATGTAACACTTAATTGGACACATCCACCTTAAATGAGTTAGGCCACACATTTGTGTCTCCTTAACCAAGTGAACAGTTAGGTGAACCATCATGTCAAAGAATGAAGGTAGGAAATACATCTCAATCTCACACAAAGTGACCATAATTTATCTTTGCAATGCCAATAATTTCATAGGTTCAATCACTTCGCTGCAAATGGATTTAAAGAAGAAGCATAGTTTAACGATTATCCCTTGCAACTTTTTAGGTAAAATGGAGTGTATAGCCACTAGAATCAAATGTTCCATCAGAACATGGCAATCATGAGACATAAAACCATTCAATTTCAAATCTTTCATTGATACAAGCTTTCTATGTGTGAAGAATACCCCTTTGGAACCTTAACTTCATCAAGAAAGTCACAAGAAGCAATTTTTTCTTTCTTAGATAGAGTATGAGCAGTTGGAGGTAGATAAGTATGATGTCCCTCCTTTATCAGTGCAAATTCTCCTCTTGTTCCTAAAGTAACGAAGTCTAACCTCACATTAATGCTATCTTTAGTCTTTCTTGACACATTAAGTAACATACCAATTACACTGTCATATACATTTTTTTAATATGCATCACATCAAAAAAATGCCTCACATACAAGGACTTCCAATATGACAATTCAAAAAAAATAAACTTTTTCTTTTACTTGCTTGTCTCAAGGTGTCCCACAAAAGGTTTGTCAAAGTTGTTAGACAAATCCTTTACCTTTTCATATAGCTGCTTACTAGTCAATGGCAAAGGTGTAGTACCTTCCTCTATCATCCCATTGAAAGCTTTCCTCCACCACTGGTAATGATGTCTCAGAGGCAAAAATTTACAATGCTAAGGAAGACATTCTTCATACAATGTTCCCACCACATGGAATGTGTGCCTTCTTTGCAAATGGCATGCACAATGTCCTTTGATACTTTCCAAATGTTGGAAAGTCATTAATTAACCTAAACAGCATAGCTCGCAAGTTGAATCTTTCCTCTTGATACCCATAATGTACCTCCACTCTCATCTCCCATATTTGCTTCAAATCTTCATTTAGAGAAGTCAAGTATACGTCTATATCATTTTCAGGTTGCTTAGGCCCAAAAATTAGTATAGACAACATCATAAACTTACGCTTCATGCATAGCCATAGAGGTTTGTAAATCACCAAAATCACTAGCCATGTATTGTGGGTCTTTGGATATTGTGCGGGTTTCATTAGTAGCTAATGCAAGGTGTAGGTTTTTATTTTCTTGCCCAAAGTTAGGGTACTTATGATCAATTTTTTTCTACTAAAGAGAGTCTATAGGATACCAAAGCTCACTATCCTGAATCCTTTCATCTGCATGCCATGTCAAGTGTTTTGTATCTTTTACACTGCTATACATGCGTCTGAATCTAGGTATGATGGGGAAATATCATACCACCTTTGTAGGACTCGATTCTTTCTTCTTATATCATAAGGCATTACACTTAGGACACTTTTCTAACATTGCATATCCATTCTGAAATAAAAATGTAATCATTGGGATAAGCATGTATCCTCTCATAGCGCATACCAATAGAGCATAACATTTGTTTAGCCTTATATGTTTAGCTAAGAAGTTCATTATCCTCTAGTAACATATCTTTTAAAAGTGCAAGCAATTCTATAAAGCTCTTATCTCTCCATCGATTTTTCGCTTTTAAGTTGTACAACTTCAACACTACTAACAATCTGGTGAATTTAGTATAGCCAAAATACAATAGCTTTTTTACATCACTTTTCAACTTCTCAAACATTTCAGGACAATCTTAAAGATCATCTTCAACCATATTTGCCATCTTTTCAAGACGGTCAGTCTTGTATATACTTATGTCAAAATCGTTTGAGGCGCAACTCTTATTATACTCCTAGTTACTATGTTCATCTTTCATCTCACCATACTTTGTCTAACATGTATAACTTTGTTCAATCTCATTTTGCACTAAATGATTTTCCAACTCAACTACACTAATTCGCTTCACATGGTAGCAATTTAAATAAGGGCATATAATTTTACTAGGTCTTTTGCATGCTCAACTGCAAACCTAATAAACTCTTTTACTCTATCCTCATATTCCTTAAATAAACGATTAGCATACATCCATTTTTAGTCCATACCTTTTTTATCAAACAAAAACCAATTTAAAAGAAATGTGGTTAATGACTCTTAATTTGCTTGGACTCTTACCTACTACTCTACTAAATATTGGCCTATTATGCTTTATTTAATCATTCTTTTGTTTTAATCTATATCTCAAAAAAATATTCAACATGATGGCATAAAAATGGAAGTTTCCCAGGCCTTAAGCCCTTTCTTCAAACTAAAATAGAACAATAATCCAACAGTCCATAATCAAAGAACAATGACAGAAAGTGTTAAAAAAATTTTGCTTTATAATTTTAACAAAAAAGAAACTTTTACCTTATAAATGCAAATGATGGAAAGATGGTTAAAGATGATCATAAGTTCAAGAAAATCTTAACTGAGATACTAGGACGTATCATCCTGCAGTTAAGGGGCAATCTTATATCAATTTCTTAAAATTCAATTGTGCATGAGTATGTATAACTACTTAGCTTAAGTATATAAACTATGAAAGAAATAAGGATGGGAACCTACAATAAAATGGAAGAACTTACAGTAATTAATTTGTTTAAAGAAAAAATGCATTCATTAAAACAAATTAATTTTGCCAAAGAAAATTAAAAAATGGGATGAACTTACATCAAAATGGAAAGGGAAATTCAGAGATAAAGCAACACGAAAAGGGAAGCAGCTAGAGACCTTACGTGTTTGGAAAAGGAAGGAAGCCAATCAATAAATAGTGAACTATAAGAGGGAGTGTATCGAACTGTATAGGCAATGAACAGCAACCTAGCAGGTTCTGTAGTTGCTCCAATCCACCATCACCTTCTCGCCCAAGAAGAGAATGGGCACTGTGGGTCAATTTTAGGGGCAACAAGTAAAGGAAAGTCAACAGATAGCAACCTAGTAAGTTTCATGGTAGCTCCACTTTGCTGTGGTCTCATGAACTGAACTTCATTACCTTCTTGCAGGCAAAACAAATAGGTGCTATGCAAGTTAGTTTCAAGGGCAGAGGCTGAAGAAAAGACCATAAAAATGATTTATTTTAATGGGGCAAAATAGGTTCTATGCTCTGGGTTAATTTTAGGGGTGGTGGGCAAATGAGAGACCATAAGAATGATGGATTTTAAAAAAGGAGACTTAGTTGGTGGTTATAGATAAAACTACTAACTTTAAGCGGTTTTAGTTGGCAGTTCTTTTAGAATTGCCAACTATGTACAATATATAGTTAGTGGTTTAGAAGAACTGCCAATTATATGCAAGCTTTAATTGGCAATTCTTCCAGAACTACCAACTATAATAATGTAGTTAATGGTTCTTTTGTTGGCGATTTTTAGAAGAACCACTAACTATAGTTTTATAGTTGGTGATTTAAGAAGAGTCGCCAATGAATATACGTCAATATATCCTATTTCTATGATAATGTATAGAACTTTGATTCACATAAATTAGGTATCTATAGAAAGCTTAAGATGTGAACTACATGTTATAAAAATTTTAAGTGCAAATGAATCCATTTGGCCTACTAAAATCCATAGAGATTAGAGGTTGCTTTAGCAAATGACCGTAACCAAACCCTAAATTTCAAACATGCATATCTATGGCTACAGAACTTTGATTTACACAAACTTAGTGGGTATGGCAAGCTTATAATGCTAACTATACGATTATAAAATTTCATGAGTATCAGAGTTCATTTGACCCTTCAAATACACTAAATATCAAGATTGACCAAATGAATGGTGACGGTTGTGTTGAGCAACCTCAAATAAACTAGGTTGGGTAAGATTTGTAATATAGGGTGCAACCTAGATCATTTTCTTTGGAAATAGATTTCAGTGATCAATTGAGTTTTCTAAGTATAAAAGAAAATCTAAAAGCTACCTAATTAAGGGGGGTTTTGATCTTATTAAACTAACTAAAATTAGAATGAATTAAAATTCCTAACTACTGCCTTAATGCATGAACTAAGAAGTAAATGATAGACATATGACTAGCTTTAGATGATTCTCTTGGTATCCGCTATCTTTATCCTAATTTTATTATCATTGGCTTAGGTCTAAGAGTCCCTATTTATGTTTATGGTAATGTATCTTGAGTTACCACACGAGATTCAAGAGATTAGCAATTTAATGTTGAACACTTGAATTGAGTGATTAATAAATCAAATTAGCCTTGGAATTATCACCCTAGGATGTTTAATTAACTAATTAAACTCCAAGGAGACCTTAAATTAAACATTCAAGCACTCAATTTCCCACATGTATTTCATTAAACACCTTGATTGCATACATGGACAATTGTAGGAAAATAAAAATTCAGTACTTAATTCAATCCGTTAATCATTCAAATACTCTCCTTATTGATGTCTAACTAGCCAACAATTATAAACAACACTAATTCTAATTCATTATAAGCTTAACAAAGCAAATATATGAATAAGGAAAATGCTAAAAAAGGAGGAAAAATAAAATAGAAAACTTAGCCCAATCCCTTTGATAATCTCCTTAGATTTAAGCTTCAATCTAAGTTCTTCATCCAAGATAGCCATAAGATGGAATTAGTGCTTCATGAAGTGGAGAATTATGGAGGGGCAAATGGGTGAATGAGCCATGGATGATGGGGTGAAGAATGGCTAGATGAAGAAAAGTGAGTGGATAAATAGTGCGTGCTACTTCCTAGATGCTCCCCTACCCGAGTCCATTGATTCATTTTAATGATCATGTGCTTCCTTCATTTAGTTTCACATGTTCAGCCCTTATTTCTCTCATGTGCTTCGCACTTCAGCTTTGTATGTGTGAGAATGGGTGTTTAGCATGGATGAATGGAGAGTGCTTTCATGTTCTGCGTAAGCCTTTATTAAAACTCAAGTGCCTTGCCTCCTTGCTTTTTCATGTGCTTTCTTATTGTACTACCCGAGCCCATTCTATTCTTTTTTTTTCTTCATATGTTTGTGTGTGTTAAGGAGTGAGATGTGTGACTTGTGAATGATGTGGGTGTATGCAAATGATTCATAGAGTGCATTCACATGTGTGGGTCAATTTGAGGGAGTGTTTTACTGCATGTTCGACCCGTGAATGGTGAGAGCTTCCATGTTTTTATTGCCTTTATCCTGTAGCTTTAGTCTCCACTTCTATTACTACCCATGTTTAAGCTTCCTTCTCCTCATTAACCTATGACCAAGTCACCTTCTCTCATACCACATGTTATGCCTCTCCAGCTCTTGCTTATTTCTGATGTGTTTCCTTCCATTTCCATGTCAAACCCAAGCTTTGTTTGTCTTCGTGAATGAAAAAATGAGCCCACCTATGATGCTGTGCTTTGTGTTACTGTTTAGCCTTCCAAACCTATGCTTTTCATCTCGTGTAGCAATTTGTGCATGTGTTTGTGGTTACATGGAAGTGTATAGAGGTGCTGCATGAATGACCTATGCAACTTTCTTGTGTTTCTTCTTCCTTTCACATGAAAACCAAGTGTGTGCTATTAACGTGCTGCATGTCCAATCAATGAAGAAGTTGTGCTTTCAAGTGTGTCTTATATGTGTTGCTTCCTAGACTTGGAAGGCCTCCCTTTCATTCTCTTGTGCATGCAAGTTTAATGTGCGTAAAGCTACATGAAGGTTTGTGTGAGAGCTCATGTGTGTAGCTTGGTGAGTGGAGAAACCATGGCTCTCTTCCTTCAAACCCAGTAAACTCAAGAGTGAATGTGTAGAAGAGAAATACACAAAGTGTGTTAGATGAGTGTAAGAATGATTTAAATGGCAGTATATGAATGAAATATTCTACATGTGAGAATACGTGGCATGAAAGAGAAAACCATGGATATGTTTAATGGAATGAGTGATGAATGTATCCATGTGAACTTATGTAATTTGGAAAATGGAGTGCCTCGTATAGGATTGTTATGCATCCCAAGCATGTGTGATTTAAACAAAAATGGAGGGTTGTGAGCTATCTTACGTGTCTGATCTCCGTGTAAAAGAGAATGGAATGCATCACATTTTGAATGGGAATGAAAACTGTGACTTTTTTTTTTCCATTATTATTATTATAAATATTTTTAATTTCTAAAATTTCTATTAAAAATTATAAACAAATATTCTCCCTTTAAGTTCCATTTGCCTAATGAAAATCTACAAAAATAATGGAAAAATTAATTAAGAGAATTTACAAAATTATTTAAAAGAATTTATGCATTAAAATCAATAATTTTGCAAATTAATTCTTAAAGTGCAGAAAATGGCCAATTAAATTGATTATCATCTAATTAAATGCAATAAGCCATATTTAATCATCAAAGTGTCTAAGTTAAGGAAAATAAAATATATGAAAATGGCATTTATCAAATTCCCTCACGCTTAAACCTTTGCATTCCTGGGCAAAACTCAAGATCCAAGAAAAGGCTAATGAAATGGCAAATGGAAAATGGAAATGCAAAAAGAAAGTGTACAAATCACAAGATAAAGACTATTAACAACTCATCAACACTTTAACAATCAAAGCTAACTTCACTTGTGTCAAGAAAACAAGTTCCATCGTAATTTCATTTGAAAATAATGAATTAAAAAGGAAAATTAGTACGGAGGACCCAAACATTACAAATATTGTTATAAAGGACCAAAAAATTCAATATTACGCTGCAAGACCAAGGAAACTTTGATGGCAAAAATACCCTTAGCTTCTTTGCTGAATAAGCCACCCAAATTAAATCAAATCGCATCCAAATGCGCCCTTTGCCCTCTAGATGACGTTGGTTGCTTCTCCCTCCCTCCATTGCCCTTCATTGCTGATTTCTCCTATAATTGGTAAGTGGAAATCATTGGAAGTTTTCTCTCACAACCGGTCACTGGAAATTCATAGATAGCTTCTCGCCTGAGAGGCATCCTTTAACAGTTTCAATGACGCGTGTCTTCGACTAGTTCTCCAGCGCTCAGAAATCTATGAAAAGTAAGGTAAGCAGCACCTCTCCTTCGCACTTTCATTCCTTCATAAATGCTAGTATTTACAACCTTTTACATCAAAAGAAAATGTGGGTATTGTTGGCAAAGGGAATTTGGGCAGTGAATGGCGAGGCTCTAAATTTAGACCTGTGGATATGAAATTCCTTCCAGCATTGAATGAATGCTATTATGTAATTCCTTTTGGCGTTGGATGAATGCTATTGTGTATTAGATATTATTTGAAACCTTGATTTAGAATTTGGGATATCGGATAAGTTGGGGGATAAGTTTCGATTTGATGATCCAGTAGCAAGTAATGCGTCTGGAACTTGGTGGTGTAAAATTTCCTAATCCCATTAGCAAAGTCTTAAACCTGAGAGTAAGAGTTCTAAAATCCCTAAACACGGTAGTAAATTTGCTGAAATTAAGTAGTAACATAACTAAAGTTGGAAGTAAATCGCCTAAAAGTCAATAGTAGACGACATTTCCTAAAACCTGGTAGTAAATGTCCTTAAACATAGGATTAACATCCATAAATATGGTAGTAGCGGTTGTCCATAGTTCCTGATAAATTTCCTTAAATAGAGTAGAAAACACCTAAAGTTAGTGGTCACATGGCTAAAGGTCAATAGCAAAGCACAGTTCTAAATGTGTTCAAACAAAGTAGGGCAGAATGGGTGAATATCCCTAAACATGACAGTATTTTTCCTAAAGTACAATAGTAACAGACCTAAACCTAGTAATAATGGGCTACAGCACTAAAGTTAGTAATAATGTGGCAAAATGAATGTATGAATTATTAATGGAGGTTGAGTATAGAATATTTGCAATTTAATTGTATAATGCAACATATATGACAAGCATGTGTGCTACACAAATTTCTTGTTTTGCTTGTTAGTTATAATGCAATGGTTGTATTACTTGTAGTTAGCATGTGTGGAGTCATTGTTAATCACACTTGGTTGTTTGTATAAGAAAAGATTATTGATGGTTTCTTTAATTGTTTATGGTTGTGGTACTGATTTGTAATTGTTAGGATAGAGTACAATGGAGGATAAAGACAATACCTTAACACAAATACAGATCTGGATTGCAGAAGTTCAAGTGATCTTTTTTTTATATTTTATGACATGGTGATGATTTATGGTAATCGAAAAAAGACTTAATCAAGTGGGTGTTTTCATTTTCAGGGCTAAATTTTATCAAAAAAATTAAGGGGAAGTTCCACAATGTTAAAGAGATAGGCAACATAATTGTTATAAAGCAAATGATGTCCAAAATATGGTGGGAAAATGAGTAACATCGTTGGTTATCCTTCTATAGGGGAATGCTGCAGTCCTAGCAGAGTGGCAAAACTTGGAGCCAAGTGAGTAAAAGAGGTATAAAGATGAAGCTTATGAAGAGCGAATGGAGCACAAGAAGGAGCATGTTCGTGGAAAATCCCATGTAAGGAAAAATTCATTGTTAAGCATCCCTGAAATCTCTCATTTAATAAGTTCATGCTATGTTATTGAATTATTTATGTTCTATAGATACCAATTAGGACAAGGTGCTCACCTTGTTAGTTCAAGGAAGCTGTTGAATTTATCAGAGATAACATTGTGAGTAATAAATTAGTGGAGGAAATAGGGTTTGGAAAATTGTTAGATTTGGCATTCCAAACCCTGTCAAGAGACTTGTGCATGGAGCTTGTTGCAGCCTTTGATGTTCCAACCAGATCACTATCCATCAGAGGTAAATGAGTACCGCTCAAAGCCAAAGATGTCCATGGCATAATGGGCATTCCCACCAGTGGCCAGCCTATACCTGATAGTTTAGAGGGAAAAGGCATGGCTACAATCAGAAGAAAGTTTAAGGGAAAAAAGTTGAAGGATGTGAAAGTATTATATTAAGAGGCAAGGCTGGTAGAGACTTCAAGCGGGCTTTTTTGCTATTTGCCTTAGGGACTTTCCTATGCCCGACCTCTAGCTTATATGTGAATGACAAACGGCTTCCTGCAATTGTGGACATTGACCATGTAGCTATGTATGACTGGGCAGAACTTGTCCTGTCTACTTTTTTAAAGGAAGTGGTAAGCTTAAAAAAAGCTCCATGTAAAATAGCAGAGAAGAATAGCATTGGAAGATGTTTGCCACTCCTGATGGTATGGTTTGTTACTTGTATATTTATTTGACCTATTATTTCACACATCTGACAAGTTCAATTTTGGTCAGTATTTTTTCCTACAGCATTTTCCTCTTGGAAATGTAGTTATGCCAAGCAATGCTAATGCTATCAAGTTTTGGACCCAACAACACATCCAAGAAATGGTTAAGCTTGAGAAGGAGCATGCTCAAGTAAGCTACTCTCTATTTGGATATATACGATAATGCTACTATATACGATTATTTGGTAATTTATCAACTATTTTGATATTACTTGTGGATGCAGGGAATCTTTAATACCAAAGGCTTGCATGCACTCCTTTCAGAATCTGCATTTCACCATTCGGTACCACTTCCTATATTTGAAACAACTTAAGGGAGAATTGGAGTTAACATATTTCTACTGCAAAGGACCTATTACCACTGGGTTTAAGGTGTTTTACTTTAAGCCAGTGGTAATCTATCCTAAACCTAGTGATAACAAGTCCTGTTAAGGAATTTTCTCTATATTTAGATCCTCAACTTTAATTCTCCCTGAATATCAATTGTGTTGAGGGTTCTTAAGCATCTGTGAACTAACTATTATCTGTGGGAACCTTGTAGGGTATCAAAAAAATATATAAAAGACTCTTGACCTTTGCTCATGGCTTTGCTAAAGATCTGTTGATGCTACAGACAGAACTTACCAGCCCTACCCATGCAATGACTCTTGTGGGTGACATGGAGGGAACCTTTGCAGGCAACGTGGCTGGTGATAAGGTAGGGGATGGAGAAGAAGCAGCTGCATCACTTGGGCATATGTCAAGCAAAGATGGGAAGGATAATGAATTGGATGAATCACCCAAAAGGGCTAGTGAGACTGAGTTGAAGAAGAGGAAAACACCATATCCCCCTAGCATAAAGGATAAAGTTGAGGGACAAGAATACCGACGCAGGTCATTATGACAACATCAAAAAGTCGTCAAGTGGTCACCATCTGTGGAGGAAGCCCTTAACGCCAGAACAAAGAAAAAGAAAAATACAGTGTATGAATATTGCACTTCACGTGCTGCCAAGGCAAATAGCAATGAGTATGTGTATTAGTATGGAAAAATTCATATGTTTGTATAATTTAGGTTGGTTATTTTATTTGATGTCACTAACAGTGGAAATGCATTTGATATACTAATATTAGTGAATGAATGTGTTTGCTTTGTTACTAGGGTAGTAGTTGATTTGTTTGACTTTTACCTCACCTATGTTGAGTGCTAGTGCCTTGGTAGATGGAAGTGGATTAGCACATTGGTGAGTCTAACTTTTGTATGCCTCGATTAGTGTAAAATTTTTAAAAGTGATTATTTTATGCTTATGTTTGTTGGGTGTGTGTAGGTGATGACCATGGTGTGTAAAGTGCTTATGGAAGACCAAAAGTGAGAGAACTTGATTGTCAGATGACACATTATAGATGGAGATTTCATGGTGACTAATATGTCTTTCCTTCACACTATATTACCATTAATGATCCTTTGCTTTAAGCCCTACTTTGATACACTTTATGAAATTATTGGTGTAGAGAACCCTCTTGAAACCTATCAGGCAGTACAATGTGGATCACTTGCTGGAAAAACTGTGGTCTGACAAAGTAGGCTATAATATCATGGACTGCACCTTGGTAACGTACTTATAGGGTATTTGTTATTTTCTATTGGCTTGTCCCCCTAGAAAGTGTTGGTCATTTGAAAATGGTTGTAGGTATTTGCCCCTATGCTATTTATGGACCATTGGTCCTGCTTTGCTCTGGACCCTCATGCATGCATTCTATACATACTTGACTCATTGAGTCAAAGGACTAATGCAGGCCAGAGAAAGATGGCCCCCATCACGGTAAAATTAGGCTGTGTTTTACTGAAATGTAGTTGTTAAAGTTAATTGTCATGATTAAGTTGTGTGTGATACTTTCTGGGTGATATAATAGAAAGACCGGTTAGCCATGCTATTAAAATTGTTGAAACTAGAGAGATTTGTGGTGGCAGGCCTAGTTGTCACAGTGAAATACGTTGACTTGCCCCAGCAGCCAAACATGCAAGTGAATTACTTTGAACTCCCAATATTTGTAGTACTGCCTAGATCACCTGACTTTATGATATCTCATCTATTACGTATATTCGATAAAATACTTGCAACTATGGATTGGGGAAGCAAAGCCTAAGTGGGAAGGGCGCACCATGCCAACATATACTTCGGTTTGAGCATCTCTTTTATTGTTTGTTATAGTTTACTGCTAGGTGGCTAATGGGTAAATGGTTGTGGTTTCCAAAAGAGTTGAATGCGTTCTGTGTCCAACTCATGTGGGACTTGGTGAACCATCCACTGAACAAGTGCTGAGGTGATGTAATGGCAGTTGCAAGGGCAACAATCAAAGGGAAGCAAACCAGAAAGTCGTGATGCATTGATATTTTCCTCCCTAAGACATTGTCTTATTGTAGTTGTAGACAGAATGTTCTGTTAGCCTTGTAAACTGATGGTTGTAAATAGCTTGTGAATGAACAACTATGAATCCATCACCCAATTTTCTATCATTGCAATCTTTCCTTTGCAGTATTAATAAACTGGTATCAGAGTAATGAAAATGCCCAAATAGACCTGTTTATCATTTAACAGCATGCCATTTAACTTATCAATTGCATTTTAGCAAATTTAAAACATGTTCAAAGTGAGGCAACTAAGCTAAACAACTTGCAAACATTATGACAAAGGCTTTGTCAAAAGCCAGATTTGAATATCTGAAAGCGAAGATGGGTGTTTGTAGTAAAAGTGGCAAGGAGGAGTGTTGATTTATGCAACTTTTACTGTTGATTTTGTGGCTTTACAATATTTTGTTTGTTTAATTTTTGAATAAGTCAAAGTTAGTTTAGATTTAAGATTGTTCAAATTTAAGTATATTCATATTGAAGTTTGTTTAGATTTTATTGGCAAAGATTATGTAATTTCGGTTGGATAAAATTGTATAAATTCAAAGCTTGTGAATGAACAACTATGAATCCAATATTCTGTTGGCCTATGATTATAACAAGATTTTGAAATTCCTTGAGTTGGTTTTTTTTTTCGCCTACATATTATAGTCTATTTGCTTAAGGTCCACTGAGACATGGCATATCACTAAGCTGGCCATTAACGTCCTATACTCATTACCTGAATATGGTAGTAAAATCCCTGAAAGCCACTAGTAATATCTCAAAAACATGTAGCAACGGGCGTAAACAACATCAGTAATTAGCCTTTGGAAGGTCTCTAAAAATGGACAAAAATATGTTTAAATCTAGTAGTGATCCCTTTAAACCTCATGGTAACAGTCCTAAAACTTTATACTGATGGATTGTGAACAACAAGGATTCGTAAAAATGAAAACCAGAGGAGGAATAATTGATCTGCTGGCTGTATTTTTTTTTCTTTCTTTCTGATGACCCACCAATGGTGGATTGTTGTTTGGTATTATACCAATGGTGGATTGTAATATCAGTCTCTAAATACTAAACAGAATCCAAAATCTGAACACTTAGTTGCTAAAAATCCTCACGCTAGCTGAATCCCCTGACATCCTTTTCCAGCTTGATGAATCCTCAGAGTTCAATGATGCCTCTGGATCTATTGTGTGTGATACTATCTAGGTTGATCATTTTTAGGAAGCTGTGTGTTATAAATCCCATAAGCCACGCCAGTTGCTATTTTTTCATTAATAAGGCATAGAGGGTGCAAACCAGCAATGTTGGCTACAGCTAAAATTGTGATTCATGTGCAAATTAGTAAAATAAGCTGGAGTTTTGATGCAACAATGAACAATGACTGCATTCAAATATTTTTCAGCCATGCCCTTAAAATAAAATGACTTGAGTACCTCAAGTGTAGGAGTTACATGCGTGGATGAAAATGTGTGGTCTACTATAAAGGCATTTTTTTTGTTTGCTCCAGACCCCAAGGAAAGTTAAAGATGATTAACCTTCATTTATATTTGGGAAGGAAAAGCTACAAAACCAATAAAAAATAGCATAGTATGGAGGGAAAAAATGCACAAAAATACCTACACCTAAACCTTCCAGTGGAGGCTTTAATGATCAGTTCAATCAAATACTAATATGTTATAAATTCTTTTCATAACTTGTGCACAGAAATTCGACATAAACAAATATTACATATACATAGCACTTGTAACATATACTTCATTTTCATTACTTTCCATTCATATTACATATAGTTGCCAATAGCCCAACAAATTTGATCTTCACTTCCTTGCAACTACTACAAAGAACCTTTACATGTCCCTGATCCATGTACAAAAAATTCAGTTATGTCTGCCCATGTATAAAAGTGAGCCTAACTTCCATAACTTTAAAAAATAGGTTCCGTCTATCCATGTACAAAAGAGCCCAACTTCTAGACCTCTAAACAAAAAAAGGTATGTCTATCCATGTACAAACAAAGCCTAACTTTCACACATTTACAATACTACTAACCACTTCCTTCAGAAAACACCAATGTATAACCACTCAAGAGCTACTTTGACATTTACAGCATCAAGATAAAGAAGGATTAGGAGTTTTGCACTTAGCTCTATTATGCCTTGCCTCTTGACAATGAGAATACATGTATTTATCCTTATCTTGAAATTATGATTCATGTTGCCTTTTCTATGGTCTTCCCACTAGACGGCTGGTGATGGGTGGTAGTAGGAAGGTGTTGTTAGCATAATCGTCAATCGAAAGATTGTTCAGGTTTGGCATATCATGAGTCTCTACAGGAATCATAGTATTCATATACATCTTTTGCTGCAAGTTCAGTGAATAGCATTCTTCCACATATGAGTACACATTCCCATGCACTTTCTTTATCGCTACACATGCATGAAGACATGGGATGCCAAACATTTGCCAAACTTGACAAGTACACTCTCTTAATGCCATATTCACCCTCAAATCATTGCTTCGTATTCGAACTAGGAGCCGATTAATACTATAGTGCTCTACTATCATATTTTTTGCCCTTGCAACATTCTCCATTAGCATTGCCTCAATCCTTGGGCTTACCATGTTTATCCATTTAGCCATGCCTTCCTTGCTAGCATATAAATTTTTAACTAGCTTATCCCTATGCTCATTGATTAATACACAAACATTGTCTTTCCTCTCTTTCACTATCCATGCATTAAAAGATTCTGCAAGGTTCGTGGTGATATTATCCCATCATCAGTATAGAAATCTAGCTAATGCCCACCTATCAACATTAGCCTGGGTCTTCACCTATCTGCCCAACTCAAAGGAGAATGACCTCAATTTCTCTAATGTTTTCACATAGTCTGTGTCCAACCGAGCATACGTAATCCCATTTAGCAATTTCAGCGCATCATTCTTACACTATCGTCTTTGCTCTTTGCAAACTTTTAAGAACTCACTACTAAAGTTCTCCTTTATATGCCGATAGCAAAATGCATGTCTCTCCCCACTAAATACTTCTTTTATTGCATCGATTATGGCATTGTGGTGATCTAAAACTAGAGTTTTTTCTATACCACTAATTAAGTCTTTAACCTTTCAAAAGAACCACACCCAATCATCAAATGTTTCTGCACCTACAATTGCATAAGCAAATGGAAACAAGTCATTGTCTGCATCATACGTAGATGCAACTAAAAGAGTACCCAAGTATGGTCTACTGAGGTGGCAACCATCAATGTACAATATTGGTGGTGCACCAAGCATGAAGCCAGTTATACAACATCCATATGCAATGAACAACCTTTCAAAATGTTATTCATTCGATGAAGTCCACATTGCAATAGTTTTTGAATCTGTTTCCATTAAATTGTTGCATAACCAAGGGATTAGCATGTACGACTGGTCTACTGGCCCATCGATATCAGCTAACGCTTTCTCCTTCCCCCTTCATGCTTGATGGTAACTTAATGCCAATCCATATTCTCTAAACAACTCACCACAGATATCATTTGGTGTTTTATCTCTACTTGATCTGACACTCTCAACCATTATGAATGCTACTAAGTCTACCCTTTTGCTTGTGAGTTACTACCAAGTTATCTTGTGCTGAGTGCACATGCTCACTACAAAAGGTTTGCACACTTAGGAAGGGTATGCTTTTAGCCACTGCATATGCTATTAGCTTCCACTTGCATCCTTCCACATTGCACTTGACAATCATCTTGTAAGGGCTATTTTTTAGGAAAGTGTATCCAAATTTATGAGCAATACTATACTTATATAGTGCTTGCCTCAATTCAACAGCATTCAAAAAAAATTTCCCGCACCCAATAATCAAATCTGTCCACTTGGCAAAATTTTATTCAGTCATTGGTGAAGGGACACTTTGTATGGCACATGGATGAAGTACAAGTTCCCGGTTGGAAGGAGACCTAGTAGTGGAATGAACTGAATTTGAATTCATTATGCATTTTCATTCATTTCACTTTTTGTTAGTCTAGGGGCAATACCAAATATACTAATTAAAATTATAACATATAGTAGATATTTACTGGACAAGTCATAAAAGACTAATTTCTCACCCTGTTACCAAGTGGGATGGTGATGGTTTAGTTTGTTCCTCATTGATTATATATATGTACACATTGATCATTGTATTTGATCAGTTGTTGCACACCATTATCGTCCACCAGGTCCAATAACTGAGAGCTATCAAATTTCAAAATGTATTTCATTTCCATTTCATTATCATCACAGTCCATGCATAATCTTACTTCTCTCCTTAGTTCTTCTAATGATATACCTTCCTTTATTAATCTTCCACTTGTTTGACCCCCTTGGTAGTGAATCTTCCTACTTGAATCTTTTAAGATTTGTCCACCTAAATGAAAGTAGCAAAACACCTCACCTGACATTTGATTTTCCATCCTTTACTCATCACAACTACACCTAAAAAAATTAGAAACCTTTAGACTTTGCTTGTTATTTTTTACACCAAAACAACAATATCAGTAGGAATAAAGCTAAAAGTAGGTAGTAATATTTCTAAAAAGAAGTAATAATAATTCTATCAGTATTGCATTCTTTCTGAGAAATAGAACATCAATAATGGTCATAAACCTGTTAAATGTTTAAAACTCCTTATAACTCCAGGTGCAGATTATCCTTAACAAGCACAGGAAGAAGAAGTTTCCATTAACCATGAGAATTTGAAAGACGGAACATATCATAAATTGCTACTTACTCAATCATACAAAAAGGCTAGGTCGTTCTATTCTCCTCTACTCACACTATGACTGTGAGTAGCTACAAATAACAAGATGGGGGATGATAAGGGAATCTGATGAAAGGTAGAAGAAATAAGGGGAGGACGGATGAAGAAATGAAAGGAAGAAGACTGACAAACTAAAGGGCAGATAGCCCCAGAAATAAAGGAGGGAGGGACTCAATGGAGTAGATTACGCAGGTTTCAAGAGGCTTATTAATAGAGGGTATTCTTGTCCATCAAATTTCATTTGGTCTTGCAGCATAATATTCAATTTTTTGGTCCTTTATAATAATATTTGCAATGTTTGGGTCCTCTGTACTAATTTTCCCAATTAAAAATGCATAGTCCCTCACATAGGATAATTGTCTACTCTCAACTCTCAAGTGGTTAAGGAAATGTGTATCCCTCAAATTTCACCTATCAAAACCTCACTACCATAAGCTTGTCTAACTTTTAAATCTCCACCACCTATGCCAAATGCAAGGCATAAATCAAAAGGACTTTATTTAAGGTTGTAGAGGGGTTAAGGAATGAAATGAATGGATATATATAAACAAGAAAACACAAACCAATTGGATGCCTTAGAACCTTAAAAACAATAAAAAGAACTTATGACAGGGAAAATGTATTTCAAAGCCTTATTTCCAACAAGTTCAAACAAAATTCAAAATACTTATTTATTTGATTTTTCTCTTTTCTTATTTTTCTTCATTGTAATTTTCATTTTTTTCACTATTTTACTTTTGCTTCTTTCTCTTTTTTTTCTCAACTTTTAATGGCAATGACCTAAATGATGTAAAGCACACATTCAACCATCCTAATCAAATGTTATGCTCTTGAAATTTATAAGGTATCTTAAAACAAGGTGGGAAACTTTTTTTTTTTTTTGAATGGCTATGGTTTCAACAAAAAATAAAACAAGGTCCAAAATAGCTAAACAATGAAAAAAATGCATATAAGGGTTGGCCATTTGGCTAATTAGTTGTAAAAGAAAGGAATGCCTTATCATTTTCATGGATGCAAATGCAAATGTGGTTCTGACAAAGAATCAAGACAAGTTATAGAGCGAAAGAAATAATAGGTGAATACACATTAGAAATGAACAAATAAGGCTCAAATCCTTACCAGCTAATGGCTATCAAAATAATTTATTAAAATCAAATTCATTGCCACTTCACTTGAATCAAAACACAACATCTATCACTAGTCATGTCAAAGTGTATCTAAGGTATAATTATCTCAACTTGCAACTTCCACACAATTTTTTTTAAAAAATTACATTATTTTTCAATTTTTCTTTAAAAATTTTCAAAATTTTTTTTAACAAAACAAAGAAAAGATGAAATGGAATGGCTCTCCCTTCCACAGTAAAATATTGCATTGTCCTTAATGCCAGCATAAGATCCAATTAACAGATAAATAACACAGTATAAAAAGGGTAGAAAGGAAAGTGTACAATTGGATTAAATGGCATGAAGATCTCAAGGATGGCTTAGATTTCCATGTAGCTAGCTAGCAAATTATTACCTACAAAATAGAACAAAACAAATAGTAATGCAGAAAAGAAAAGATAACTACATCCTAAACTAAAAAGGACTTTATCAAAGACCAACTAATCATATGTATCAAAAACCAAAATTAAAATAACTTTATTCCTCTTTAATTTGACAACTTTAAGTCTAACTACTTTGAAGCATTTTGATTGATCATTCAGTGATGATTCATGGATTTCCTCAACCATCAATAGTTTTAGAAAGTTAGATTTAGCATGTTTTGAAGCAAAATGTAACACCCCAAAATTAATTAAAGTATTAATCATGGATTTGGACTAATTAAGAATAATGATTATGAAATAATTGGGCAAGCTATGTGAATGAGAATTTATAGAGAAATAAATTATTAATAGAGGTTTAAGATTCAATTGAGATAGAAGCTTCAGCTAGGCCTATAATTTAATTAAGTAGATTACAGATAAAGACCAATGAAAGTCCAATAAATTTAGGTGCAAACCCAACTTCCTATTGTGAGTCTTGGCTCAAGAGAGACCACCTAGAAATGGCCTAATTTGGGTTTAAGGAGATAGAAGGCCAAAACTGAATTTACATGAACTCTTATAATTTGCTCGACATCCCTTATATGGACCCAAACTAAATGTACTCTTGAAACTTGGCCTAACCCAACTAAAAAAAAAAAAAAAACTGAACTCTTGTAGTTGGCCTAACAAAATAAAACATTAGCCCAACAACTAGTAGGAGCCCAATAGGCCCTTGAGCTAATAGGTCAACCCATAACCCATATAGGACCTAACTTAAAATCCTAAAATCATTTTGACCACCCCCCATTCTCCAGAACCATAAGAAACATAAAGCAAAATTCGGAGGTCTTAGAGAGGGGTTAGGGTTCTTGACACATTTTCACTATTTCTCACTTTTAGGCTCAAAATTAGCCAAGGTAATTGTTATATAATTTAATCCTCTCCTCTTTCTTTTCAATTTGACCCATTAATGTTTCATTCAGAGCATTTCACCCACACCTAAAATCTGAAACTTGTTATTTGGTATTTTCATGGTGAAATTTCGTAGGTTGAGGCTAGGGGCATTGTTAGGTAAGTATAAACTCCGCATTTTGATGCTTTCTCTACTAGTTAGAGATCCGATTAGCTGACTTATGATATGGGCTCTATTTCTATGTGAAAATATCCATAATATAGGGTGATATTTTAAAGTTTCTGGGCTAGGGAAGGCAAAATCCAAAATTTAGTCACTTGGAGGTAAGGTAAGTGTCCTTTAGGCAAGTATTGATAGATTAATTCTTTGATTATTGGGTTGTTGCCATAACTGATGAATGAGGATGGTAATAGACTGACTTAAAGTGGCAATTTTTTTGATGTTGTGATTATAGGAGGATTTTGGTACTGTTGTTAGCTTCCTAAATTGGTTACAAGTGATGTAACCAGGGATTATGTAATTCTATGTATATATCTGCTTTAATTTCATATTTACTACACATAAAAGATTTGAAATATTAAATAAATTGATTGGCTATCTGTTGTATTATGTTTGGACCTTGTGAGTCCATGGTGGAGCCATGGTGTGATTGCCACCCATACATGTGCTTCGATCAAGCACTGGGTTGTGATCAGACCCTAGATACACTGAGCCCTGGTTGTGCTCATTGGGGAGTGGGTGCCATGGATGGGCCTCTCCCAATGTTATTAGCCTTTAACATGTGAAAATGTAATTGCTAGTATAGGATGGTAATCATAATAGCCTAATCATTTCATTTGCTGATATGACTAATATATTTCTAATGCTTATTTTAATTCATGCATATATGTTAATTAAATTAGATTATATAAATGAAAATTACCTTGGTTATTGAGATTTACATGTCACCCTATTTCATGGGCTAACTATTTCAAGTGAAGGTCATTCGAGTAAGGATAAGGGGAAGCAAGTGCATGAAAATCTATAAGCTCCAACCATGTGTAAGGGAGGCTACACTTGGGCTGATTTGAGTAGAGTAGATGCAAATTTTATTATTCTTTTATATAGCATCATCATGTAATCATGTTGCTAAGTGTAGAAGTTTATATTTTGACAACATAGAATGTATCTATTGAAGAGTTAGGCCTCATATTAAATGGATATTTAATGTATGAGTTTATAACATTTGACATAGAACTTTATGGATCCTATGACATGGTTTACTTTTTGGAAATTTAATCACGTGATATATTAGATGTTGACTTAAGCTAGTGATGCATGGAACCTTTAATATTATATGTATTTGAATGACAATTGTTAGTAGTTTATAAATCCTTGTTGACATTAATTCATGAAATTATGATTATAGGATAGATGAATGAGTTGGAATCAACACTTAACTCTTGTACGGGTAATGATAGATTAGTTAGGTGAATCAAGTAAATAAATACCATTAGAGTCTTATAAATTGAGGGAGAGTAGTCCTGGAGTGCCATTAAAAGGAGAGTTAGAGTGTATGGGATGAAATTTGAGAGTTACAAGAACAAAGGGGAATTGGTCATGGCCAAACATGATGAAGTTACCCAAGGAAGGAAATAGAGAGAAATTGGCTATAGCGAAGAGTTATGTTAGCTACGGTGAAATGTGAGATGCAAGTCTAGGTGATGTTCCAGAGAGTAATTTATAGTGGCAAAAGGAGTAATTGGTCGCGACAAAATATACAAAATTTGTAAAGGTGCTCAATTCCTCATATTCACTTAGAAACCTTAATTTCTCTTATGGCAATGCTAAAGAATGATTGAAAAACACTTGTAAGAGGTTTATGTGAGTTGGAATTGATGGATGGAGGAATCAAAGGCTCTTCATTAATAATTAAATTCACTTTCACATTCAAATAATTGTGGTTATTTAGTGAATGATCCTAATAACATCAATGTTTAAATTTTCCTGCATTTTCTAAATGTAATTAGTTGTAATGACTTTCAACCTTGATTTATGACTATTAATCACGTATTTAACCTTGATTATGATGATTGAAAGTTAGGGTCATCACATTTGGTATCAAAGCAATGGCTCAAGCAATTGTGTTTGATTTACAACCTTGTGCTTAGAAAACTTGGCAATCATGATGCATGCATAATAGGAATAGGAACATTTTAATCTGATAGTGACTCCTATACTTGTATATACTTGCTATAGGTAGAGTTGTGTTTGGATTGCCCTTGGATTGTAGCTTAATAGGGGGTACTTATGGTTGTACTTATGGCATTGCAAAGTAAGATGGCTGCATGTAGAAAAATTGCTGAGATGTTAAGAGAAATGCAAAAGGCCATAGCTGTAATGGCCAACCGAATGAGAGAACAAGCTGAGGCCCATAAAGCTATAGTTAGGGCAATGACTGACCAGCTTCAGGAGCAAGTCGAGGCTTATACAGCAACTATTCAAGTGCTATAGCAGCTACATGAAACCATGAATAGGCAAAATCAATAGGTGCCAGTAGAGAACTATGTTGGTGCTTGTTAGAACCTTGGTGTGGGACACCAAGGGGAGGATGGTGACCTCTCTATTATGTTAGCCAAGTTTAGAAAGGTTGATCCTCCATCGTTTTTGGGGGAGTTAGACACTGAGAAAGCTAAGAGGTGGCTGATGCAACTAAAAAAGATCTTTAAGGTCATGACCTGCACCACAGAGCAAAAGGCAAAGTTAGCCCAAGCTGGAGGGTGAGGCTGAGCATTAGTAGAGGAACACCTCTAGATTGTTGATTGCAAGGGGGATACCCTTGACTTAGGAAAGCTTCCAAATTGCCTAAGAGTAAGTATTTCCCACCTTCAATGAGGGCTGATAAGGAAGTTGAGTTTAACGTCCTTGAACAAGGGGACATGAATGTGGATCAATGTGCAACCAAGTTCATTCAATTGTCTCGCTTCTCCTCCTACTTGAAACGATTTGATGATGAGCCATAAAAGGCTGAAAATTTTGAAAAAGGCCTGAAATCAGAGTTGAAGGACAAAATTGTATCCTTACAAATCCATAATTTCAATGAATTAGTGGAGAAGTGCAGAGTAACGGAGATGGCCATAATGGAAAGTGAGGCCAAATGGAAGAAGACCATGGAGGATAAGCATGACTAGGGCATGAAGCCCTTTAGGGGCGAAAGTAAGAAGGGAGCTAATAATGGGAGTGGCTCTTAGGGTAGAAGACCTCCCTTAAGAAATGTTCCCTAAAGAAGGAGTATGGGACCCCCAAAGAGTATAGCTAGTGTCCCATCAACTTATGTCAAATATGGGAAGAGCCATGGTAATAGATGCTACCCGATATGCTATAATTGTGGGAAACCTAGACACTATGCAAGGACTTGCTCGATGTCAAGAGAGTTGGTCTCATATGTTAAACCACCTACCCTGGGAAGGGTGTTTATACTTACACAGCAAGAGGCTAGTAGATCCCCTAGTCTAATCTAAGGTACTTTACTTGTCCATAATCATGCTGTAGATACATTGTTTGACTTGGGTGCAACCCACTCATTCATCTTATATGACTGTGTTAAACGTCTGGGTCTTAAAATTAGCCTTTTATGATTTGAATTATCTATGTCCACCCCCACTGGATATTTTATGATTACATCTGATGTGTGCTTGAACTGTATTATACAATTGGATAGCCGTTGTACTACCCTTGACCTAATTTATATCCCTTTGTGTGATTTTTAATGTAATCATTAGTATGGACTAGCTGTCGGCTAATAATGTGATACTTGATTGTAATTGTAAGATTATTTCCTTACTTGTAGATATACTTAAAACTTGTCCTGTGGCTGAGCTTGCTTGTGTGTCCGACGCCCAAGTCGGGAGGTACCTTAGGCATGGTTGCCAAAGGTTTCTAGTATTCTTTTCATTGTATGTTGAGGTTGATGATAGGTTAGAGGATATACTTGTGATTGAGAGTTCCCAGAGGTTTTTCCTAAGGAGTTTAGTAGACTATCTTTGGAGAGAGAGCTAGAATTTTCCATTGATTTAATACCTAATACAGGTTTGATTTCTAAGGCCCCTTATAGAATGGCACCTGCTGAGTTGGTTGAGTTTAAGAGTCAATTAGAGGAGTTACTTGAAAAAGGGTTTATTAGGCCAAGTGTGTCTCCGTGAGGAGCACCAGTGTTGTTTGTCAAGAAAAAGGATGATAACCTTAGGCTTTGTATTGACTATAGGCAATTAAACCAAGTGACCATCAAGAATAAATACCCTTTGCCTAGAATTGATGACTTGCTTGACCAACTAGCTGGGGCATCAATCTTTTCCAAGATAGATCTTAGATTAGGATATCACCAATTTAGAATCAAAGCTGAAAATGTACCTAAAATGGCTTTTAGGACTCGATACGACCATTATGAGTTCCTAGTCATGCCTTTTAGATTAACCAATGCCCCTACCATTTTTATGGATCATATGAACAGGATTTGTAGGCCCTATCTTGGCCGATTTGTGGTAGTGTTCATTGATGACATCCTTATCTACTCTACAAGTAGTGAAGAGCATAAAAAGCATCTTAGGATAGTTTTTCAAGCACTGAGAGAACATCAGGTGTATGCTAAGTTGAGCAAGTGCAAGTTTTGGTTGTAGGAAGTTAAATTCCTAGGTCATGTGATATCGGAACAAGGGGTAGCGGTAGATCTTAGCAGGGTAGAAGTGGTACTAAATTGGGAGAGATCCAAAATGATGACCAAAATCCGTAGCTTCCTAGGTCTAGCCGCCTATTATAAGAGATTCATTAAGGAATTTTCTTAGTTAGCCATGCTTTTAACAAAATTGACTAGGAAGGACTAACCATTTATGTGGGATGCCAAGTATAAGAATGCATTTTAGGAGCTTAAGGATAGGCTTACCACCGCAGCTATGTTAGTGATACCTGACCCTAAAGAGACATTCACCATTTATAGTGATACTTCTAAGAAGGGATTAGGGTGCGTTTTAATGCAACAAGGTAGGGTGATAACTTATGCCTCTAGACAACTTAGACCCCATAAGGAGAATTATCTCACCCATGACCTAGAGTTAATGGCTGTAATTTTTGCTCTTAAGATTTAGAGACACTATATTTATGGTGCCCAATTTGAGGTGTATAGTGATCACAAGAGTTTAAAGTACTTGTTTGACCAGAAAGAATTGAACATGAAGTAAAGGAGGTGGATGGAATTTCTTAAGGGCTACAACTTCTCCTTAAAAGTATCATCTAGGGAAGGTGAATGTGGTTGCTATAACATTCAATTTTCTAAAAATGAGAAGAAATGTGAGAAACGTAATGTACGGTTTCTCCATAAATGAACGAAACTCACCAAATACATAAGGAAGTCCCCCAAAATGATGTAGTTAAGGCCTCAAAAAATTTGGGAAGCATTCTAGACTCTTAAAAATGAGAATCTCAGGCTCAGACAGAAAGAAAAACAGAACTAGAATGAAGAAACAATTTCTTATGAAAAACTTATGAAATGTAATAGCACTTTTGTAATTTTGAGCAAATTTTGGAATTTACATAAGAGGGCTTTTTAAATGAAAGCTTTGAGTTCTTTGGGGTTCTCAAAGGCCTTGAAAACCATGAGAAGCCTAAGCATTGTTAAATCCTGTCCAGTGGACGTTTTCTAACATCGATGTACCTAACCTTTGATGGATCCGTTCGGGAAGCTTTTAGCTCCGATTTGAGTGATTCCAAAAGTATTTTACTAAATAAGGAACCTAAATTTTATAGTGGAAAAGATAGTTTTAAAAAAGGAGCTAAAATAAAGAAGAAATGAAAATGCCAACAACGAAGGATAAAATGAGAATTTTTGAAAAATGCTTTCTCCTCCCCCAATAAATAGGTGGTGCCCCACTCTCTCCTTTATTTAGACTCAGAATTTTCTACCTAATTTCAAAGAAGAGAGCTAGGGTTTAGGCACACCAAGGGAGGAAGAAGAAGAGAAGAAATCCAAGCTTTAAGGTATAGTTTTATGGTAGTTTTTCATGCTTTCTTCCATCCAAACCTCCTCTCCTTAATTCTCCTTTGCTTCCTTTGATTAAAATGAAGTTTTCAAATTATTTTAAGGGAGAAACTTAAGGAAAAATTCGGATTTGAAGAGGGGAGCCTAGATAAACAAGATTCAAGTGAGAAAAAAAATAAGAAAACAAGCTAATTTCTTCTTTCATGGTTGATATCCTTTCTTCCCCTTCTCCATCATTTTGCCCCACTTGAGAAGACCTAAGAGGATTTGATTTTTAGGTAGAACCAAGGATGAATCTAAGGAGAAAGGATGTGGAAATTAAGAATATGCAAAGGGAATTAATAGAAAACCATTAAATTTCAAGATGTAATTTCTAGGGTTTCAAGTGCACCTTGTAAAATCTAATTTTTTTATGATGATTCCTAAGAATAAATAAGAGTTTAAATGAGTTTCTAAAATCCCTAAGATTCTTCCCATATGCTTCTTCGCTTGATAAAACAAAGAAAGCTCCAAGAAAGCAAAAAATGCTCCTTGTCTCGGCCAGGGGAGGTTCTCTTAGCTAGGGAGAGTTTTAAATTTGTCTAAACTCATTCTTGTGTCATATATGATGAATGAAAATGAAGGGAGACCTTGGAAAAAATTTTGGACCCATAGAAAGTGAGTTGAAGCTTTATATTCCATATTATGACCTAAAGAAGTAATATGTAATTAGGCTCTTGGTTTTGATTGTGTGATAACTCCAAGAGGCTTAAAAGGAGTCAAGAATCATATTTGAAAAGAAAGAATGAAGTCTAGAATTTATTTGAGGGGTGTTGCTTCATTAGGTACAATTATGGAACCATAATAAGGTTATAAACCAAACTAGTGTTTAAGTAAATTGTATGGCCTTAGAATTGAGTCCATGAATCTAATTGGCTCCCATAAATTGTGTCTAGGCCAAGAGAAATCTTCTCCACACTTTTGTGTGTGTGTGGCCGAAGCAAGAAAGGGAGATTCAAGGGAAAAAGTGTGTAATTGCTTTCAAGGTAGCTCTCTCCACCTTCTCTCATGCATGGATGTGTACTTAGCTTGCCTTAGAATGTGTGTATGTATATTTTCAAGTCATGAAAAATATGATAGCATGATTTCATATGCCATGGCTTTATGATGACATATTATGTTTTATATGATGTTTATGATGTGTGCTTAGGTTTACTTGAGTGTGGTGAGGCCAAGAACCATTAGCCATGGTGAGGATAATCCAAGAACCCTTAAGATTGGTTGAGACAAAGTAAAGAGTCTCCCAAAAGCAAGATGAACTCCTAAAAGTATGGTTGAGTCCAAGAATGTCTTAAAGAATGGATGAGGCAAGTCCAATATCCATAAAAAATTGGGTGAGGCCAATCCACTTGCTTGGCAAGCCTTTGTATGCTGTGTATGACTTTCTCAAATGATAAAAACATCTCTTGAATGTTTGCACATGTCAACATGACCATACATACATTTATGGGACTTGTTTGCATCCATTATGTACGATTGAATAGGAGATGAGCTATTGGGATTCTTTGAATCTCATCCCCTCCTCTCCAATATTCTAACATGCTAGGTGGACCCAAAGAACAAGGCAATGGGAGCCAACCACATGAGAGATGAAGGAATGACATTAAAATGTGAAAATTTTGTTACTTTAAGGCTACAAGAATGGCATATGTTGTAATTCATGAATGTATATGTCTTATAAAGTTATGAATATGTATAAATATGTTAATATATGATGTATAAATGAGAGGATATGATATGTGAATTCTAGAATGTAATTTGAGTATGTAATGTTAAGTATTGCTTCTTGGAAGTTTAATGTAAGTATGTATAATTGCAAGTGGCATAGCCAAAATGAGAGACATGGAGTTTAGGACCATTTGGGCAGCTCACACAAGTCTTAATTATGCTTTTAGACTTGCCCAAGAGGTGCCAAACCCTAAGAAAAATTATTTGGACATTTTGATATCCTATATGGAGCCAAATTTGACCATAATGGAACCCTATATCACTTTTTATCCAAATGAGTTCTTCTTGATTTAAGATTTGGCATGCAATTATATTTTGTTAAGAGCTTTTTGAGAAGTTAAAGAATAGAATTTTTAGAGGTCTATAGAATATTTGATAAATTTTCAAAGATTTTATTCAGTATCATAAACTCCAGCTAACCTCTATTACTATTTGATTAGATTTTGAGGTTTGAGAGTGCATGAGCTGGTCTTGAGTTATTTTTCTCTCTAGCTAACATCCACAAATTTCCAGATTGGTATCATTTACATGGATTGGATTTTTGTGGAATTAATTGGACATTTTTTAAATTTGTTGTAGAATTCTGTGATAACACCAGTAGACAGCCTGACCTTTGGACTATTTCGCATGTCGAATGTCTTCTATGTTGGATGTTATAGTCTGAACATATTTTTAGTATGAAGTATACATCTGTGGCTTTCCAAAATAGCCAAGAATGCATGATTTCAATTTTTCTAGAATTAGTTATGATTTTCCAACTTTATGACAAAAAGGAGGCAAAATTTGGCTGAAATTATATGGGTATATTTCATGCATTCCTTCGAGTTCCTTAAGATGTAGGCCACTTTTGATGATTCAAATGAGTTGTATTCATGTAATTAAATATAAAAATGTGTAGTATGAGCTCACATAGTTCACATGACACTGAATGAAATTTTTATATATGATGCAACGCAAAGAAATATATTATTTTGATGGATTTTCTCACTTCCCTCATAGAATGTTTCATGTGAGCATGCAACTGTATACAAAATAAGCTAGAAATATATAGTATTACAGTCGCCGATGCCTTGAGTAAGAAATCTATTCACATGGCAATGATGATGCTTAAGGAGCAAAGGTTGATTGAAGAGTTGAGAGATTTGAATCTATCGATTTCAATGAATCCTAGAAGTGACTTTAAGAAGAAAATTAAGGAGGCCCAAGAGCTAGATGAATATTTAGGAAGGATTAGGGAGCAACTGGGGAGTAGTGAGGTCAAAGATTTTGACCTATTGGAAGATGGTTTGATGAGGTATCAGGGTAGAGTATGCATACCCAAGGATGAAAAGTTAAGGAATATAGTGTTGTCAGAAGCTCATAAGAGTAGGTACACCATTCATCCAGGCTCCACTAAGATGTATAGGGATCTTAAGAAGAGTTTTTGGTGGCCTGGGATGAAGTCAGACAAAGCAGAGTTTGTTACTAGATGTCTAGTTTGTCAGAAGGTTAAGATTGAACACCAAAGACCCATTGGTTTGTTACTCCTTTTAGAGATTCCAGAATGGAAATGGGATAGCATATCCATGGATTTTGTGATGGGTTTGCCTAGAACATCATCCGGTTATAATGTTATTTGGGTGATTATAGATAGATTAATGAAGTCTGCCTACTTTCTACCTATTAAAGCCACTTATCCTCTAGATAGATTAGCCCAATTGTATGTTTGTGAGATTGTGAGATTACATGATGTCCTTAATAACATTGTGTCAGATAGAGACCCAAGGTTCATATCGAAATTTTGGTGATCTCTATAAGAAGCTTTAGGTACTAGTCTTAATTTTAGCACTACCTATCATCCTCAGTCAGATGGATAGATTGAGAGAACCATTCAGACCCTTGAGGACATGCTTAGAACCAGTGTGTTATAATTAAATGGGAATTGGGATGTGTACTTATCCTTAGCTAAATTTGCCTACAATAATAATTATCATTCTAGTATCCAGATAGCATCATTTGAAGCACTTTATGGGAGAAAGTGTAGGTCACACTTGTGTTGGGTAGAGCTCGATGAGAGGAGTCTCTTAGGACTAAACATAGTGGACCAAACCACCCGCCAAATAAAACTCATTAGAAGGAAGTTGTTGGCTGCCCAGAGTAGGCAAAAGAGTTATACGGATAAGAGAAAGAGACCCTTAGAATTTGAGGTAGGAGATCATGTGTTCCTTAAGGCTACTCTGGTTACGGGTGTAGGACGATCTATCAGGACAAGAAAGCTCAGTCCTCATTATCTTGGTCCTTTCCAAATCCTTGAAAGGATAAGACCCGTGGCCTATAGAGTTGCTTTACCTCTAAACCTGGCCAAATTGCATGATGTGTTCCATATGTCCCAACTAAAAAAGTATAACTCTGACCCTTCACATGTCATTGAGCATGAGAGTGTGCATCTACAAGATGATTTGTTTTTTGTGGTTGAGCTGGAAAGAATTATGGACTCAAAAGTTAAACAACTGTATAATAAAGACATCCTCCTGGTAAAGGTGGTATGGAAGGGATTTACTCCAGATGAAGCAACTTAGGAGATAGGGGAGGCAATGAGGAAGGATTATCCTATATTATTTAAGTAAGGTATGTCTAATTTTAAGGACAAAATTTCTAAAAGATGGGGAGAGTGTAACGCTCCAAAATTAATTAAAGTATTAATCATAGATTTAGACTAATTAAGAATAATGATTATAGAATAATCGAGCAAGCTATGTGAATGGAAATTTATAGAAAAATAAATTATTAATAGGGGTTTAAGATTTAGTTGGGATAGAAGCTTCATCTAGGCCCCTAATTTATTTAAGTAGATTATGGATAAAGAACAATGAAAGCCTAATGAATTTAGGTGCAGACCTAACATCCTATTGTGAGTCTTGGCCTAAGAGAGACCACCTAGCAATGGCCCAATTTGGGTTTAAGGAGATAGAGGCCCAAAACTATAATTTTATAGCCTTTCTCATGCAAATTCTATGCCTCATGCCAAGCATTACATAGGGAAGCAAGAAAATGGCATTAAAATATTGAGTTTTCTTGCATTGTGCTATGCATAAATTTTTTTGTTCGGTGTCTCGTGGACTATGTGAGCTCATGTATCACATTCTTATAGTTAATTACATAGATACAACTCAAATCCATCTCTAAAAGTGGCCTAGGGTTTGTGCAAGTCAAGAGACACATAAAATTCCATAAGGTAGCCTCAGCCAGAATTTCATACTTTCTATCACAAACTTTAAAAAATCATAATTAATTCTAAAAAAATTAAAATCATGCATTCTTTATGATTTTGGAAACTACAGATGTCTACTTTATGTAAAAAGTATGTCCAGGTCATCAAACGCCAAGTAGAAGACGTTTGACATTTGAAAAACACCTAAGGTCTCAGCTGCCTGAGCTACTATCACAACTTACTATTATAAACTTTGAAAATTCATAACTAATTGTATAAAAATCCAAATCATGAAACCTTAATCAATATGTGAATCTAAGGATGTTAAATTTAATGGAAAAATAACTCTAGATCATGCCAAGTTCATTTAGGAACCGAATTATGATAGAATAGTACTGGAGGTCTAGTGGCATTATTGGTATTGATATAAAACTTAAAAAATTCATAACTCTCTACTCAAACCTCCAAATAAGATGATCTTAGTGGCCACAGAAATCTCATAACTTCTAGTTTATGCCTGTAAAATTTCACAAGCATTGGAAATCATTTGACTATTGGATGACATAGAACACAAAACAGACCATGTGAACAGTGCATTGAACCAAAACTAGAAAAATTTCCAATTTTGAAAATTCATAATTGTTTTTGTAGATCTCTAATTTTTTTCACTTTAGCTTCCCAAAAATCTCTCAACAAGCCCTACATTTTTACAAAATTTCATGGAAATATTCATCCATTGAGTCAGTTTGTGCCATAGGGTTGTAGTTTGGTCATTTTCATGGTCTTTACAAGCACCAAGGTGTCCAAATTTACTTCCCAAGCTTGTATGACCACTTGAGCACGTGGCATTGCACCAAAATAACATTTTAAACTTGTCTCAAAGGTGCACAAACCCAGAATTTGCAAACTCACTCTCTCACCCCATGCCATACACATATTTCCATAATGCTAGTCTTACCACTACATGCCCAAAATGCACATTTCTATACATATAACCTTAAATCTCATTTATACATGATACATTAGCATAATTATACATGTTTATAACATCATGGGACATGTACAACAATGGATTACAATATTTGCCTCTTATATCACCTTAAAGAAACAAAATCCATGCATTTTGATGTCATACTTTCATCTTTCAAGTGGTTGGCCCCATTTCCTTGTTCTCCTAGTCCACCTAGAATGTTAGAACATTAGAGAGGAGGGAATGAGATTCAAAGAATCCCAATAGCTCATCTCCCTTTCAATCATACATAAAAGATGCAAAATAAGTGTTAAAAATGCATGCATGGGCATTATGGAGTGTGCAATCATTCAAGAAATATTTTTGGCATTTGAACAAGTTATACATGACATACATAGGCTTGCCAAGTAAGTGGATTAGCCTTATCTATTCACTTATGGATTTTGGGCATCATGGAGTGTGCAATCATTCAAGAAACATTTTTGGCATTTGAACAAGTTATACATGGCATACATAGGCTTGCCAAGTAAGTGGATTAGCCTTATCTATTCACTTATGGATTTTGGACTTATCTCACCCATTTCTTTAAGATTTTTTTGACTCAACCTTACTCTTAGGAGTCAACCTTACTCTTGGGAGTCAACCTCACTCTTGGGAGACTCTTTGCTTGTCTCAACCAATTCTAAGAGTTGTTGGCTCATCTTCACCATGGCTAAAGGTTCTTGACTTCACCACACTTAAGCAAACCCAAGCAAACATCATTTAGAAGCATAATGCATTATCATGGTACCATGGAATAAGAGCTCATGCTAGAACATTTTTCATAGCTTAAAATACACATACACACATTCAAAGACAAGCCAAGCATGCATTCGTGCATGTGAGATGGAGGAATGAGCTACCTTGGTTGCATTTACACACTTTTTCCTTGAGCCTTGAGTCCTCTCCCTTGACCTCACACACCCAAGGAAGTGGGGATCATTTCTTTTGGCCTAGACACATCATATAGAAGCCAATTATACTCTTGAATCACATTCTAAGGCCACACATTCATTAGAAAAGCTAGGTAAATTATAAGTCTCTTTTATAGTTCCATAATACACTTAATGAAGTAACCTTAAGAAAACATCATCTTGGCTCCATTCTCTTTATTTATTTATAATTCTTGACTCCTTTTAAGCCTTTTGGAGTCATCACACAATCAAATTAAGGAGCCTAGCTAGGTGTTGCTTTTTTAAGCCATAATATGGAACCTATGATACCATCTCACTATCTATAGTTTCTAAAATTTTTACAAGGCTTCCTTTCATACTCTACCATTATACATGATGTAAAACTAAGCTTGGAAGGAATTAAAACACTCCCTAGGTGCATGAACCCTCCTTGGCCAAAGCTATGCTTCCATATGGCACCAATGGAGTTGTTTTAATTTCTTTGATGGGAGAAGCATATAGGAGGCTCTCTTGGTATCTTAGGAACTGTAATATCTGGTTCTCTGAAAATGAGAGAAAACGTGAGAAACGCAACGTACAGTTTCTCTGTAAACGAATAAAACTCACCAGATACAAAAGGAAGTCCCCCGAAATGATGTAGTTAAGGTCTCAAAAAATTTGGGAAGCATTCTAGACTCCTAAAAATGAGAATCCTAGGCTCAAACAAAAATAAAATTGGAGCTAGAATGAAGAAACAATTTCTTACAAAAAGCTTACGAGACATAATGGTATTTTTGTAATTTTGAGCAAATGTTGGAATTCACATAAGAGGGCTTTTTAAATGAAATTTTTTAGTTCTTCGGGGTTCTCAGAGGCCATAAAAATCATGGAAAGCCTCAGGATAGTTAAATCCCCTCCGATGGACATTTTCCAACGTCGATGTGCTCAAACTTTGACAGATCTGTTCAGGAAGGTTTTAGCTCCGATTTGGGTGATTCCAAAATCATTTTATTTAATTGGGAACTTAAATTTTATAATGGAAAAAAAGGTTCTCAAAAAGGAGTTAAAACAAAGGAAAAACGAAAATGCAAAGTACAAAGGGCAAAATTAAAATTTTAAAAAAAGTCACTCTTCTACACCTACATATATAGGTGGCACCCCACTTTCTCCTTCATTTGGAATCATAATTTTCTGCATAATTTCAGAAGAAGGGAGCTAAGGTTTGGGCGCACAAGAGAGGAAGAAGAAGAAGAAGAAAATCTAAGCTTAAGGTATGTTTACATGGTGATTTTTCATGCTTTTCCTCATCCACACCTCCTTTCATCCCTTCTCCTTTGTTTCCTTTGATTAAAATGAAGTTTATAAATCTGATTCAAGGGAGAAATTCAAGGAAAATTTCGGATTTGAAGAGAGGAGCTTGGAGAAAGCAAGATTCAAGCCAAAATAAACAAGGAAACTAGGTAAAATCTCATCCTATGGTTAATGTCTTCACCCACCCTTCTTCTCCATTTTGCCTAACCCTAGAAGTTATATGAGGATCTGATTTTTAAGCCTAAACAAGCATGAATCTTAGGTATTTGATGAAGAAGAACAAGAATATGCAAAGAAAATAACAAAATAACCATTAGATTTCAATATGCAAATTCTAAGGTTTCAAGTGTTCCTTCTAAATTCTGATTTTATATGATGATTCCTAGGTCCAATTAAGAGTTTAAATGAGTTCTTGAGATCTCTAAGATGCTCCCCACATGCTTCCTTCTTCAAGAAAACAAAGAAATCTCCATGGAGGCCAAGGAAGCCCACAGTCTCGGCCTAAGCATGTTCTTATAGCTAAGGAGAGTTTTAAATTTTTCTAAGGCCATTCTTGAGTTATATTTGATGAATAAAAATGAGGGGAGGCCTTGGAAAAAATTTAGAACTCATAGAAAGTAATTTGGTGCCTTAGGTTCCATATTATGACCTAAAGAAGCAACATAATGTTAGGCTCTTTGTTTTAATTGTATGATGACTCCAAGAGGCTTAAAAGGAGTCAAGAATCATATTTGAAAGGAAATAATAGAGTTTAGAATTTATTTGAGGGGTGTTGCTTTATTAGGTGCATTTATGAACAATAATGGAGTTTATAGAGCCACCTAGTGTCTAATCAAGTATGTGGCCTTAGAATTGAGTTCATGAACCTAATTGGCTTCCATAAATTGTGTTTAGGCCAAGAGAAACCATCTCCACAAGTTTGTGTATGTGTAGCCGAAAAGAGGAGCTTGGATTCAAAGGAAAAAGTGTGTAATTGTGTGCAAGGTAGCTCTGTCCACCTTCTTTCATGCATGGATGTGTGTTTAACTTATCTTAGAAAGTATGTATATATATTTTCAAGCCATGAAAAGTATGCTAGCATGATTTCATATGTCATGATTCATGATGACATATTGTGTTTTCAAATAAATGTATGATGTTTGTTTGAGCTTGCTTGAGTTTGGAAAGACTAAGAACTCTTGACTATGGTGAGGATGAGTCAAGAATCCTTAGAATTGGTTGAGATAAAGTAAAGAGTCTCCCAAAAGCAAAGTGGGTTCCCAAGAGTATGGTTGAGTCCAAAGCTCTTAAAGAATGGGTGAGGCAAGTCCAAAATCTATAAGGAAAAGTGTGAGACCAATCTAAATACTTGGTGAGCTCTTGAATGACTTATATGACTTGCTCACATGCCAAACTTGCTTCTTGAATGTTCATGACTTCCATTTTATTCATGCATGAACTTTTAAGGCTTGCTTTGCATATATTACGGCGAGCAACTCCCTGGTTTTTCTATGGAATGCCCGCACTTGCTATAGCTAGAAGCATTTTCGCTATAGCGAACAGCTACTCTCGCTATAGCTAGACCATTTCTCGCTATAGCGAACAGGTACATTCGCTATAGCTAGGCTATAGCTAGCAGACTTAGAAAAATTTCAGGATTTCAAAAATTTTTAGCTTTCTTCTTTCTTTTTTTTTCCGGTTGTTACAATAATTATGTCATATGATATATCCCTTTGATGTATATGGTCTACAACCCCTTAGACATATGTAATTATGATATTATGTGATGTAGGAATAAAAGAATATGTTATTTGAATGATGAAATGTAAATTGAGTATGTTATGGCATTATAGCTTCATGAATGGCTTTATGGAAATATGCATAAGTGTAGATAAAAAGGCCAAAAAGAGATGCATGAGGTTTGGGACCAATTGGATAGCTCACACAAGTCCTAAAAGTGCTTTTAGACTTGCCCAAAGGGTGCCAAAACCAAAGGAAAGCCATTTGGCAATTTTGGTATCCCATATGGAGCCAAAAATGACCATAATGGAACCCTATATCACTTTTTAGCCAAATGAGTTATTCTTGGCCTGAGATTTGGCATACTACTAGGTCTCATTAAGATCTTTTTGGGAAGCTAAATATCATAATTTTTGAAGGTCTATAAAATATTCGAGAATTTTTCAAAGTTAGTAATTTTTCTAGTTTTGGTCTGCTGTAATATTTTTTTAGTCTGAAAATGAATTCTATCACACAAGGCTCAAATGATGTTCAATTGCCACAAAATTTTATACAACAAAACTAGACATTCACAATGACTCATGCCAACTAGAAGCATCCCATTTGGAGGTCTAAATATGGAGATATAAATTTTTGAACATTCTATTCAGTATCAATAATTTTGCCCAACCTGAGTTATTGTTCTATTGAATTCTGAGGTCTGGGCATGATGAACTGGTCTAGAGATTTTTTTTCCTTCTAGTTAACATCCACAAATTTCTAGATTAGTATCATTTGTATAGGTTAGATTTTTGTGAAATTAATTGGACATTTTCAAAGTTTTCTATAGAATTATGTGATAGTTCCAAAATCTAGTTTGACCTTTAGATATTTTCATATGTCAAATGCCCTTTGTGATGGATTTTATGGTCTAGGCATATTTTTAGTGTAAACTAGACATCTGTAGCTTTCTAGAATGACTAAGAATGCATATTTTAGATTTTTCTATAATTAGTGATAATTTTCCAAAATTTGGTCAGAAAAGGGTCAAATCTAGCCGAAATTAAACAACCATATTTTATGCTTCATTTCGGTTTTCTTGAGTTGTGTGCCATATTTTATGATTCAAATGAGTTTTTTTTATGTAATTAAATATGGGAATATATAGTATGAGCCCACACGATCCACGTGACACCAAATGGAATTTTTATACACGACGCAGCGCAATTAAATGCATTATTTTAATAGACTTTTTCTACTTCCTTCATGGATTTGAGAATATGATACATAAGAATATGATAAAATGAGCTAGAAATATATGGTATTACAAGAACTCATATATACTCTTAGACAACTTAAATTACTACTAGGAAGCTTCATCTTAGCTTAGATGCAACCAAATCCTTAAATTTCATAAACTTGCATTCTAAAGCTCCCTTTTCAATTCTAGTTGTATATTCTTAATTCTCACACTCCATAACCTTTGGTTCCATTAAGAATACATAAAGAAAAAATCTCCTCCTTACTTTCTCTCTCTAGACCTAAGCTTAAATGGCTTGAAAACATAAGATTTTGCAAGTGTTTCAAGTGAAATCTTACCTTAAAACAAAGCTCTTTTCGTGTAGATTATTTTCCATTGATTGATTTCTTGAAAAGAGTTCCTTTTTGGGTTGGGTTAGACCTGAATCTTCAAGTTTTCAAGAAAAGAAAACCACCATTAGAGAGCTCTTAGAAAGGGGAACAACTTTCCTAATTGGCGCAGGATGAAACGAGGCCATTTACTTACCTAAACGGAAGCTTAAGCTTCTTCTCTCTCTCCCCTCTTAATGCCACACCATTGCTGCCCATTTTTCTATAAATACAAGCTTGGAGAAGGTGATAAGGTGTAATCTGACTTAAGAAGCCTCTTTTATAATTTTTCAAAATAAACATTTTGCCCCTACGCGCTTGTTTGCTCTGTTTATGCTCATTTTAACTGCTTTTTTAGAAGCGTCTTTTTTATCATAAAATTTAGGTTCCCAATTAAATAAAATGCCTTTGAATCACTCAAATCAAAGCTAAAACCTTCTCAAACGAATCAGTCAAAGTTTGGGTCAATCAATATTGGAAAACATCCACCAGAGAGGTTTTAACTATATTGGGGTTTCCCATGACTTTCAAGGCCTCTGAGAACCCCAAAGAACTTAAAACTTTCATTTAAAAAACCCTCCTATGAGAATTCCAAAATTTACTTAAAATGACAAAAATGCCCTTACGTTTCGTCATGCTTTTGTTACATTTCTTTTCTTCATTCTAACTCTATTTTTCTTTTAATGTGAGCCTAAGATTCTTATACTTAGGAATCTAGAATGCTTCCCAAATTTTTTTGGGCCTTAACTAAGTCATTTCAAGGGACTTGCTTTTGTATCCGGTAAATTTCATTCGTTTATGGAGAAATCGTACGTTACTTTTCTCACATTTTCTCTCGTTTTCAAAGAATCGGATATTACATGATCAAACCCCAGATGCACTGATCCCTGGTTGTGCTCATTGGGGAGTGAGTGCCATAGATGGGCCTCTCCTGGTGTTATTGACCCTTAATATAATATCTGGTTTTCGTTAAATGATAGAAATGAATGCATTTTCAAAGCAAGTCCTTCGAAATGAATTAGTTAAGGTCTCAAAAAATTTGAGTAACATTCTAGACTCCTAAAAATGATAATCTTAGGCTCAGACAAAAAGAAAAAAGGAGCTAGAATGAAGAAACAAAATTTAACAAAAGACTTACAAAACATAATGGCATTTTTGTAATTTTGAGCAAATTTTGGAATTCACACAAGAGGGCTTTTAAATGAAAGTTTTAAGTTCTTTAAGGTTCTTAGAGGCCCTGAAAATCATAGGAAGCCCCGGGACAATTAAAACCCCTCCGATGGACGTTTTCCAACATCAGTATATCTAAACTTTGACCGATTCATTCAGAAAGGTTTTAACTCTGATTTGAATGATTCTAAAAGTATTTTACTAAATTGGGAACCTAAATTTTATAATGAAAAATATGGTTCTTAAAAAGGAGTTAAAATGAATTAGAAATGAAAATGCCAAGAATAAAGGACAAATTGGGAATTTTTGAAAAGTCTTTCTTCCTCCCACCTATATATATAGGGTGTCCCACTCCTCCACTCATTTAGCTTCATATGTTCCTACCTAAACTAGAGAAAAACCCTAAGGAGAGTGGTGCACAAGAGGAAGAGAAAGAGGAGGAGAAATCAAAGGCCAAAGGTATGGATTGTAGTTTTTCATGCTCTTTCCTTTGCAAACCTCTTCTCCTCCATTTTCCTTTCTTTTTTTTCTGATTATATTGAAGTATATGGATCTATTTTAAGGGAGGAACAAAGGGAAAAATTCAGATTTGAAGAGAGGAGGCCAAAGAAAGGAGGATTCAAGTGAGAAAATAAGGAAAAATAAGGTAATTTCTCCTTCCATAATAGCTACCCCTTACTCCTCTTCTCTCCTTGGTTCGCCCCACTCAAGAAGCTATAGGAGGGCTTGAATTTTGGACAAAACCAAGGGTGAATCTTAGGAAAAAGAGTGTGGAGAATAAGAATATGTAAAGAAAATTAACAAATAACCATAAAAATTCAAGATAGCAATTCTAGTGTTTTATTTATTCCTTGAAAAATTTGACTTGATATCTTAATTTTCATGCCTAAATGAAAGTTTAAATGAGTTCCTAAGATCCCTAGAAGTCTCCCTATATGCTTTTTCCACCAAGAAAACAAAGACAACTCTAAGGGTAGCAAAAACAAGCATAGTCTCAGCCTAGATGAGTTAGCATACCTAGAGAGAGTTTTAAATTTTTCCAAGCCCATTTTTAAGTCATATATGATGAGTGAAAATGAGTGGAAGCCTTGAGAAAAATTTAGGAAGCCTAAAGAATGAATTGGTGTCTTATGTTCCATAATATGACCTAAAGAAGCAACATGTAATTAGGCTTTTTATTTTAATTGTGTGATGACTCCAAGAGGCTTAAAAAAAGTCAAGAATCATATATGAAAGGAAAGAATAAAGCCTAAAATTTATTTGATGGGTGTTGCTTCATTAGGTGCATTCTTAAAACCATAAAGGGGTTAATAAACCAAGTTAGTGTTTAAGGAAGATGTGTGGCCTTAGAATTAATTTCATGAACCTAATTGGCTTCCATAAATTGTGTTTAGGCCAAGAGAAGCCAATCCCATACCTTTGTGTGTGTGAAGCCAAGGAAGGGAGAGAAAATTCAAGAAGAAAAGTGTGTAGTTGCATCCAAAGTAGCTCACTCCGCCTTCTCTAATGCGTGAATGTATGCTTGACTTGTCTTTGAAAATATGTATGTATGTTTTTAAGTTATGAAAAGTATTTTAGCATGAAGTTTTATTCTATGGTCCATGATATTACAATATGCTTTCATATGATGTTTATTATGTGTGTTTGGGTTTGCTTAAGTGTAGTGAAGCCAAGAACCCTTAAAATTGGTTGAGACAAAGTAAAAAGTCTCCAAAGAGTGAGGTTAAGTCAAAAACCACTTAAAGAAATGGTGAGGCAAGTCTAAAATCCACAAGTGAATAGGTAAGGCCGATCCATTTACTTGTCAATCCTATGTATGCCATGTATGACTTGTTTAAATGCCAAAAATGCTTCTTGAATAATTGCACACTCCATGATACTTATGTATTATTTTCAAGACTTTTTTTGCATCTTTTATATGTGATTGAAAGGGAGATGAGCTATTGGAATTTTTTTGAATCTCATTCCCTCTTCTCCAATGCTCTAACATGCTAGGTGGACTAAGTGAATAAGGCAATGAGAGCCCACACCTTGGGAGATGAGATTATGACATCAAAGTGCATGAATTTTCTCTTTATGGCCATATGAATGGCAAAGTAGCTTTGTATATATTATTTTTTAGATGTAAGCTCATATATGAATGTAAAATGATGTATGACTCTTGTATAAATTATATGTGGCATGAAATCAATGGGAATGGAAATTATGGCTTCTTGATGGCTTAGTGCATTAGTGTATAAATAGAAGTGGAATGGCTAAATTGAGATATGTGAGGTTTGGAACCACTTGGATAGTTCATACAAGTCATATTCATGCTTTTAAACTTGCCCAAGAGGTGTCAAACATTAAAGGAGGCCATTAAGACACATTTAGTATGTCATATGGAGCAAAATTGACTATATTGGAAAGTCATACCACGTTTTGTCCAAATGAACTCTTCTTGGTTTAAAATTTGGCATGCATTTAGAGCTTGTTGAGAGCTTTTTGGGAAGCTAAAGTGTAGAATTTTTGTAGTCCTATGGAATATTTAATGAATTTTCAAAGTTGAAAAATTTTCTAGTTTTTGTTCAGTGCACTGTTCACTCATATCTAAAATTAAACTCCATCATTCAGGGGGCAAATGATGTCTAATTTCTATGAAATTTTACAAGAGAAAACTAGACCTTCAAATGACTTATGCCAATTAGAAGCATCTCATTTAGATGTCTAGAAAGGGAGATATAAATTTTTGAATTTTCTATTTAGTATCAGGTGTCTAGTCAACCTAAGTTATTGTTTGATTAGTTTTTAAGGTCTACACGTGCCTAGACTGGTCTAAAGTTATTTTTTTCCTCTAGCTAATATCCATAGCTTGCTAGATTGGTATAATTTGCATGGATTGGATTTTTGTGAAATTAATTGGACATTTTTGAAATTTATAGTAGAAATTTGTATTAGTACCAATAGCCAATTGGACCTCTATACCTTTTCGAATGTCAAACGTCTTCTATGTGATGTTTTTGGACATATTTTTAGCATAAAGTAGACATTTGTAACTTTTTATAATGGTAAAGAATGCACGATTTCAATTTTTCTAGAATTAGTTATGATTTTTCAAAATTTGTGACAGAAAGTGGGAAATTCTGGCCAAGGTTGCAATTATGAATTTTGTGTATTCCCTTGCCTTGCATGAGTTCTAGGCCACTTGTGGTGATAGAATTGAGTTGTATCTATGAAATTAAATATGAGAATGTGATATATGAGCTCACATGGTCTACAGGACATCTGATGAAAAATCTATACGCTACGCAACACTAAAATATTCATTATTTTAATACCAATTTCTTTACCTCTTCATGAAATATATGAAGTGAGGCATGGAGATAGCATGAAATAAGCTAAAAAATTTATGATTTTACATTTAACATGTGGAAATGTAATTGCTAATATAGGATGGTGATCATAGTAGCTTAATTGTTTCATTTGCTGATAAGACTGATATAATTCTGATGCTCATTTTGATTCATGCATATATATTAATTAAATTGGATTATATGAATGGAAATTATCTTGGTTACTAAGATTTGCATCTCACCCCATTTTGTGGGCTAACTATTTCAGGTAAAGGTCCTTTGGATAAAGATAAAGGGAAGCAAGTGGATGAAAATCTATGAGCTCCAACCATGTGTGGGAGAGGCTACACTTGGGCTGATTTGAGTAGAGTAGATGCAAATTTTGTTATTTTTTTATATAGCAATATCATGTAATCATATTGCCAAGTGTAGGAGTTTATATTTTGGCAACATAGAATGTATCTATTGAGGAGTTAGGCCTCATATTAAATGGGTATTTAATGTATGAGTTTATAACATCTGACATAGAACTTTGTAGATCCTATGACAATGTTTACTTTTTGGAAATTTAATCACGTGATATATTAGATATTGACTTAAGTTAGTGATGCATGGAACCTTTAATAGTATATGTATTTGAATGACAATTGTTGGTAGTTTATAAATCCTTGTTGACATTAATTCATGAAATTGCGATTATAGGATGGATGAATGAGTTGGAATCAACACTTAACTCTTGTACGGGTAATGATAGATTAGTTAGGTGAATCAAGTAAATAAATACCATTAGAGTCTTATAAATTGAAGGAGAGTGGTCCTAGAGTGCCATTAGAGAGAGAGTTGGAGTGTATGGGATGAAATTTAAGAAAGAAAATTTGAAATCAAGTTTATAAGTATCAAACACTAAATCCTTTAGACATCTATCCAAACTAATAAAATCAACTGGATTTTCATCAGTAAGAATCACTGCATCAATAGAAAAATTCAATTGCAACTTCTCACAATCTTTTATATGGGAATTCCTTAAGGTATCTAGCAGTTGCTTTATCTTAATTGTAGGAGTCTATTGATTGTTAGGAACTAGTTCACTAACTTCATGAACCTGTTCAGAAGTCTCAGCAAAAGAAACAACATCTTTCCTGACCAAAGAGACATCAGTAGACTCACAAGATTTTATACAATGATCATCAATATCAAGTCTCTCACTAGTGTCAACAATAGCATAAGCATTAATAGGATTTTGAATATCAACACTATCTCTATGTATGCTTTCATCAATACTAGTATGATCAATAGAATTAGTCTCATCAATAATCTTAGTGCAAACATAAGAAAAACCAAGTACATTAGTACACAAGGACTCATTAGCATCTATAAATGTATCATTTTTGCTCAATGTGTTACCACAATCAATCATCTCAGGAGATTCAACAACAATTTCCTCATTCACATCATCATCATGCAATTTAAAATCAACATCATCATGTGAATTAGTAATCACTGTGCTATCAAATATACTAGAGTTAGTCCTAAGGAAATGCAAAGTATTAGAAGATGGAAGTATATTACCTAATGAATAAGACTCTTCCTTCTCTATACATTCTCTTCTGATTTGCTCTTCTTTTAATTCAGTAGCACTTAAGATAGATTGATTCATTTGAACTCCCAAATCCTTCATGAGGTTATCAATCATCGGTTGGTTTTGAAGATATAATTATTCATTCTCTCATTGGAGTTAAATATTAAAGGTGTCTAATTGTTGCATCCTCTCTTCCCAACTTGGTTTCCTCTAGGGCTCTTATTACATATATCCTTCATGATAGTTGCAGGCATAATAATCTAGCTCTTGCAAATGGAAATTATGGTACGACTCAATGTAACTGGGGTGAACCTCATAGGAATGGTGGTAAGGTTAGTAACATGGCTGTTGATATTGTTGCGCTTGTCTTCGTTGCTCAAGCATGCCATGAAGCATTGATATAGCTTCATCCATCTTTTTAAGAATCCTATCATTTGCACAAGAATCATAAACACTTTGATTAGACATATAATAGGGATATATTTTTAAGCAAAGAATATGAGAAGCATAATTACCTTAAGCATAAAAGAAATTACTAATAAATTATACTATTATTAACTCTAATTCAAGAAAATTATAATCAAATGAAGCTAACAACTTCCTAACAATCTAAAACACTTAAAAATATAGGACAATCAAACAAAATAAACTCACAAAAAATAAAGAAATTAAATCCAAAAAAATTGAGAAAAAATCTAAAAATTTTGAGAAAATACTAAAAAATTAGAAAAAGTGCCTTGCTATTAGTTTTGCTTCAAACACCCAAAAACCTTGGAAAAAAAAGTTTGAGAATTTTCTAGGCACGTCAAACAAAATTTCCAGCAAGCAGAGCAATTGTTATGCAACACCAAAATGTCTAAAAACCAAGTGTAAAACAAGGCAAAAACCACAAAAAAACAGAGCTAAAACTCCTAGAAAACTTTTCCAAAGAATTGAGAATCCAATTTCTGTAATACCTTGGCCTCTTTACCTTTACATATTAGTAGCATAAGCTATCTCAATCTATAACATACATGATGGAGCACAATTGTAATGAAAAATATACCTTACATAAAGAAAATAATGAATATTTAATGGGATTTAATGGTGTTATGTAAGGTTTCATTTCTTCATTTTATGCTCCATGAACCATATGCACTCATCCATATCATTTTCTAGTCTTAACACATCCATACAAGTCATATACATCACATTTGGTCTGAGCTTGGAGCTACATCTCACAAAATTAATGATTTGCTCTCGGGTTCAACTTTCCAAATTTCTGATACAAATTTTGAAAATTCATAACTAATTCTAAAGAAATCAAAATCAAGCAAACCATACCATTCTAGAAAGCCATGGATCTCTCTTTTGATAAAAATAATTTTAGACCAATGAAGTAGCCTTAAGCCATCAGAAATTGATAGAACAATAACACAGGTTAGGCTGCATTACTGGTACTATCATGCAATTTCAAAAATTCATATCTCTCTCTTTAGAACTCCAAATGAGGTGATCTTAATGGCCATGGAAAGTTTATGATGTCTAATTTATGCTTATAACATTTCATGGGCATTAGACTTTATTTGGCCCATGTACAACATAGAGAAGTAAACTAACTAAATAAACAGTAATCATACCATTTCTGCATATTTTGGCCAATTTTGAAAAATCATAATAAATTCTCTAGAGCTTCAAATTAAGTTCTTTTTAACTCTATGAAAAGCTCTAGATGAGACCTACTTGTTGGCAAAATTTTATGAAAATAATCATTCATTTGGTCAGAATTTGGTTTAACTTAATAAATAGTCAAAATGAAAGTCCATAATGGTTCATAATGCTACCAAATGACCTTCTTAACCATCCATGGCCACTTAGGCACGTCCCAAAACACCATTGCAATCTAAGGAAGCATGCCAAATGGTTTAAATCATCATAGAGGTCAATCTCACCTTACACATGTATATACTAGCACATGGGTGGTAAAAATTCACATAAACATACATTTGGTTCTAGTTTCCATTCATACATGATATTCATATACTTTTATACATGCTCAATAGTTTACAAGTCATAAACTACTCATACATACATACTTGGACATTACATTACATTAAAAGCTATTCTATTATCAAAGTGTGGCAACTCATGCTTCTTGGACTCTATTCTTCCTTCCTTAAACTTCACTTAGACATGATGAAATGGAAAATAGGGAAGATTGAGATTTAAAGAATCCCAGTACCTCTTAACCCTTTCAAACATACCTAATGGATGCATTTACAAATCAAAGAATACATGTATGACATTCAAGTTATTAATTAGCACACATAAAATATTTTTCTTGTCACACAAACTCATACATAGGAAATATAAGCTCTCAAAGGCATTGGTCTACCCTCACACACCTTTCTTGGGACTTTTAGATTTGCCTCATCCACTTTCAAGGGACTTTTGACTTAGCCTCACTCTTCTTGAGACTTTTGGCTTTGTCTTACCCATTCCTAAGGACTTTTGACTCATCCTCACCTATGCTAAAGGACTTTTGGTATAACTAAACCCATTCACGCCAAAACACATTTCAAGATCAACATGGTACTATGACATGTGGGCAATAGCTAGAAACATTTCTCGTGGCATAAACATACATACAAGTACTCAAAGACAAGCAAACATCTAAGCCATGCATGAAAGAAAAGTTAGAGAGTTACCTTGAAGCAATAACACAACACTTTTCTCTTAAACTCTTCTCCCCTTTCTTGGACAAACCTTGCTATTAAGTGGCCTTTAGTTTTCTTAGCCAAGACACATCAAAAGATATATAAATCACTCATGGAAGTAAGCTTTGGCATCATATAGACTCTATGTGAAGCTACTTTGTTCTATGGCTCCATTATGCTTCCATATAAGACCTTATGAAGCAACTATGAGAATTCATGATCTTGCTCTTATTTCTCATTCATTTTAAGTCTCTTGACTCTATTTAGACTCCTTGGAGTCATCACAAATTCATTCTTAAAAGCCTAGACATAAGTTTCTTCTTTAAGTCTCATTATGAAGCCTACAATTGTATCTCACAAACCAAGGCTTCTAAATTTTTTTCAAGGCTTCCTTTGATGTTCTTCCATCATATTTAATCCCTTTCTAGCCTTAGAAAAATTTAAAACTCTCTCTAGGTGCATGAAGAGCTCTTGGCCTAGACTACGCAAGCATATAGCACCCATGGAGTTTGCTTGCTTTCTCTTAAGGAATTGGCACTTGTGAAGTTTCCTAGATGTCTTGAGAACTTATATATACCCTTGGACAACTTAAATTACTACCAGAAAACTTCATCTTAGCCTAGGTTCAATTAAATCCCTAGGTTTGGTAACTTACAATCTAATCTTCTTATTCAATTTCAATGGCATCTTCTTAATCCTCACACTCCATAACCCTTGGTTCCATCAAGAACACATGAAGAAAAACTCTCCTCCTCACTTTCTCTCTCTAGGCTGATGCTTAAATGGCTTGGAAACATAAGATTTTGGAAGTGGTTAAAACAAAGTCTTATCTTAAAATGAAGCTCTCTTCGCATAGATTATTTTCTACTGAATGGTTTCTTGAAAAGAGTTTCTTTTTGGCTTGGGTCAAACCTTAATCTTCAAATTTTCAAGAAAAGAAAACCACTATTAGAGAGCTCTTAGAGAAAGAAATAAATTTTCTAGCTAGCGCAGGATAAAACGAGACTATTTACTTACCTAAATAGGAGCTTAAACTTCTTCTCTCTCCATTCCCTTAATGTCACGCTATGGCTGATCAAAATTCTAAAAATGGAAGCTTGGAGAAGGTGATGAGGTGTAATCTTACTTAAGAAGCCTTTTTTACAATTTTTTAAAATGATCATTTTATCCTTACGCACTTGTTCATTTCAACTCTTTTTTTAGAACCATATTTTCCATCATAAAATTTAGGTTCTCTAATTCATAAAATGCCTTTGGTTTCATCCAAATTGGATTTAAAACCTTTTTGAACAAATCGGTCAAAGTTCATATCAACTAACGCTACAGAACATAAATTGAAAAGGTTTAAACTATTGTAAGGGTTTTTATAGTTTTTAGGGCCTCTGAGAACCTAAAAAAACTCCTTTTTTTCATTTAAAAATCCCTCCTTTAAGTTTCTAAAAAGTGCTTAAAATTATGAAAATGCCAATACATCTTCGTTAAATTTCGTCTAGTTATTCTGACTCTATTTTCAAGGCACTTCTGGCCTTGGATCCTCATTATTTGAGGTCTAGATTATTGCTCCAATTTTATTGGGTCTCAAATCATCCTATCTGGGGGACTTCCTTTTATATCCAGTGCATTTCATATGTTTATGGAGAAACTAGACATTACATTTCTCACATTTCCAGAGGAATCGAATGTTACAATTTCCTCAGCAACAACGTCAAATTTGATAGTTATGTCGAGCAACCTTAAATAAACTCAACCCTTTTTCATAGTTAGTAACCCATTCAAGAGGTATCAGTTAGAGCAGATCTTCTTTAGGAATCTGCCTAGGGATATGGATGATAGTGGTGTTATCGGGTCTGTCAGAAACCATGTAAAGAACATCATTAGTGGTGTTCTAAAAGTGAAGATTGACTTAATGGTTCTGTAGATGGTAGATCATCTGGTGATGAAGAGTTGCTGGGACAGTATTGGAAACTTATTTAGTACCAATGATCTGGACTTACACCTTTAGCCTAATAGAAAGAGTGTGATTTAACAACTTTATGTTGAAGTTGGGCACAATAGTCAAGATCACGCTTCCACCATTCAAAGTGATAAGGGTAGCTTAAATCAAAGCGTTTTGAAAAAAGGTATAAGATGTATCAAGAAAGGAAACATGGGCTGTAGTCGCAATCTCTTTTCTGCCATATAAGGTAAGGACTAATCTTATGGCTCCAAGGTGGAGGTGAGAATAACCTTGATGGGTCCAGTGAGAAATGAAGCTAGAGGGAATTTCCAGAGTAACATACTATTTAGCTTGGGTTGACTGAAGCCCACACTGATCCAATTTAGTACCTTGGACAATTTCTTTTACTTGAGGGTTTCTAAGAGAAAGGAGTCTCCAGATAGAATGATTGAAGGATCTATTTTGGTGATAGAGTTAGTAAGGGTTGAGAAGAGGTGTGATAGATTCTTCTAGTCTAGATTCTTCTGGGATATGAGTAATTTCTACAACGTTATCTATCCTATTAGAGGCATGAGATATACAAGAAGAAGGAATAGATCTAGGCATAAAAAGGGAAGAAGAAAGATAGACAGTTCTTCTATATCATTTGTAGAGGTAACAGTAGACATGGTGTTTAGTATATCTTCCTACTCTCTTTTACTAGCAAATCTAATCTGATTATCTTACGAATGTGCAGGCTCTGATACCATTCCTGGTCTCAACAGAAGATCAGAGCACATTCATTTCCATCTCTCTTCTTTGAGAGTATTCCATTTTTGGAGATCCTTTTCAAAGAGACATACTTCAGGAGATCTTAGAATACTCTAATGCTCCTGAACATACTTTAGAGTGAAAGGAGGATAAATTTCATTTAATGCCTTCCTTTCATTAGGAGTTAGCCAACTAATACAATATGGACAAGAATAATTAGGAGTGTGATTAACACACTGATTCCTTAAACATCTTGGGATAGGTTCAATGCCTTATCATCTTAATGAAAAATATTCAAGTTGAGTATTCTAATTAGAGTCACTAGAATCTTTTTTTAGGTATGCTTGCGCTAACAGCCACTCTCTCTCTTCTGGGCTTTCATGTGTTGGCCTCTTAGGACCAAGGATTCTGTTGATTTTCTTAGAAACCCTTTTTTAACAAAGAACTCATAGACAAGGTAACTATTATTATCCAGATAGTATGGTAGTCTCAACACTTTCTGATACACAGGATCCTCAAGAGAGGCAAGTGTAGAGCATACTAATGTATAGATAAGATAATCACAAGAGATCTACTGATAAAAGATTTTAGAAAATAAAAAGGACTTAGAACGAAGACATAAGGAAACTAAATTTTATTTCAAACTTTGTTTACAAGGGGGAAGAAAAGCTTAGAGGAGTTCTGCCTTCTTTAGACTTAGTGACCTTTCTTATAGCGAAGGTCACTTTTACAAAGTCATTCATATGCAGAATAGTAAACGCATATAATTATACAACAGAGCATGAGCTGGCAAGATGAGCTTTAGGATAAGGCTTATCCTTTCTTGATTGGCTCATGAGATCGAGACAAGTTAGGGTCTTCATCAGTGTTGATGGAGTTAGGGTCCTTTGGTGACTTTTTGAAGTAGGTGGCAAACTATTCTTCAAACTCTCTTAGAGCAATAGGTTCATAGGGGTCCTGTGAGTCTTGCATTATTGTGTCAGAAGGTGGCTAAGTTGTTAAAGAAGATGAAGCTCCTGGGTCCTGTGAACTGGTTCCTGTGAGGAATTTAATCATCTATTCTGGAGTCCATTGTTCTGTATTGGGCAAATTTAGTTCTGAAAAATGAGGTTCTCCAAGGATAAATTCTCCAGGGTATGGTCCCAATGAAGTGTAGAATATGAACGGATTAGGCTGATAATTATTAATTTCACATAAAAATAATTTTAAAGTCTTTAGAGCACCAGATGATTATTATGGCCAGTCTAAAAAGGTATTCCATTCATATGCATGGTTCCAAGTAAGGAGCATGTTCTGTCTATTAACCCAGTAAGGATGGTGGAGGATGAAAATGTTGGACACCTGTTTATCAGCTGTAGGTATTTTCCAAAGGTTATATCATTGAATGAGACAGTCAAGTTTAGAGCGCCACTAGGGTAGTGGAGAGAACCATTCTAATAGGGTCCATAGATTGGAGTCCCTATTTTCAGAGGTGGTGAGGTGTTGGAAAATCATGAGTGGTGGAAATGCTATGGCACCAGAGTAAAGGGCAGTGAGTGACCAAAGATGCTAAAGAGCATCATCAGTTACGTGGTCTGTGATTTAAAATAGGAGTAGAAATGGGGTCTAGACAAGGTTGAAAGCAGGAGGAATAATATTGTATGGAGATTCTTTTAGGTAAAGGTGAAGGTAATTACAGAGATTTCTGGGTGAGGTTTTGAGCTTCTGCAAGAGTTGTTGGTCGTGGTTCTCCAAGAGGGAAATCCTTTTTTAATTGAGGCTATGGATAGTGAATGGTACATCCAGGGATTAAATGACCCATGTTCTAAGAAATATTCTTCAATGTCATCATCAGCAGATAGAGGAATGCTGGCCTGAACTTGTTTGAGGAGCTTAACATCCTTCTTTGTTTTATTAGGATAGGTTTTTGCAAAATGTCCCTTTTTTCCATAGATGTAACAATGGTCTCTTTTTCCATGTTACGTGAGCTGTCGTCTAAAAAACCAAATTGGTTTTCTAGGTCTTTTTTTCCTATAATACTTTTAAGACTTGTAAGGCTTGGCATAAGCATGTGTGTAATGAGATTTCTTCTTTGTTGGGCAAAAGCACTTTGACTTGTCTTCACATTTGATCTGTAGATAGGGTTTTTTGCACACCTTTTGTAAAGCAAGTTTGCCATTCATCATAGAATCAAACATTTTATGCTGCTCACATAATTTCTCAAGAGTAGCCAAAGTCAGTTGGTAAATCTCCCCAAGAGAAATGTCAGTCATATCTCTTCTGAGGGATTGTATGGCTCTTAAAAGTTCTGGCTGTAATTCTTCTGGTAAGAAAGCAATAAATGAATGTCTAAGGTTGACATCATTGAAACTATTAAGAAGGTAGTACCTTTCTGCCATTCTTTTATAAAGGAAGTCAAGATCATTTTTCTTTAAAGAGCAACATTTCATCAGAAAATATTCTTACCGCTTTTGCTTATCAACAAGATGGAAATCACCAACGAATTCTTTGTGAATGAGACCAAGGAGATTATTAGCACTACCTGTTGTGGTGTAGAAGCTCTATCTATACTCCCCTAGGCTTTGGAACCATTCTCGGAGAGTGCCAGTGAGTCTGGTGGTGAATTCAGTGAGAGTCACTTGAAGATTAGCATTTGGTTGAGTCATTTGAAGATCAATCCATGCTGAGAATTTATGCAACTTGTCTCTCCATTTATTAGGTGGAGTTTCATCAAAGGTAAACCATGGTCCAGTTGGATGAGTTTGAGCTTGTGGAGGATTTGGGAAAGTTATATGACAGGATTGTTCAGCATATTCATCATGTTCGATGTTTGACTCATCATATTCTTCAACATGAGTAGGATTCACCATACAGGAAGTTGGGTATTGAATAAGTTCATCATCCTTAGAACTAAGAGGTTCAAGACCAATAATCTGAGATTAGTCCAAATCAGAATTAGAAGGATAAGGGATGATGGTGTACAATAAGGAGATTATCCCAAAAGGTTTAGTTGGTTTTGTTTGAGGTTGTTTATTTTTTTGAGTTAGATCAGGATGAGAAGTAGGCGTAGTATACTTTAGTGAGGAAGGTGGAGTATAAATCTATAAAGGTTTTACAAGTAGTTGTTCCTAGGGTTTTGTCCAGGAAGGTGAAGCTTCTTGGTGTGAAGGGAAATTGGGTGGTCTTTGAGGAGGATAGATATTTCAAGGTTGCAAAGGCTGAGGCTGAGATGGAGGTTGTCTGGCTTGAAGCTATCTTAGTTGTGTTAGACTAAGATAGTCTTCTTTCTTCCTGAAGACTTCATAATTCATTTTAAAACATTTGGAATAATCAGCTTCTTGTGGGTAAGGTGAATATAAGGGTGATGGATATGGATTATATGAAGACACAAAGGGAGAAGGAAAGGATTCATAAATACTCCAGGATTGATCTCAGGCTAGATCTTTTTCAATCTGATCAATTTGAGATTTTACTTGTCAAAGCTCTTGTTCCTGCTGTGTAAAAGCTGGACCCATATATCCATGGGCAATAAATCCTTTAAGTTCTGCATCCAGAGAAGTAACCTACCGTTGAAGGCGATCATACAATTCTTGGATGTAGGAAGACAGCCCATCAAGTCTAGAATTAGTATGAGCTGTTTAACTGGAAAGATTCTCAAGGCGAGAGTTAATCCTTTGAAGAACTTCGTTTTGAACCGTAGCATTATAGGTATACCAGTTAAGAACTTCTTCAACTTGTGAGACAGGTCTCATGGCACCATTAGGAGAAACTTCTGTAGGGACAGAATACAACTTATATGTAACATTTGTCTCAGAGTTGGTTCTTCTTTCCGTAGCAGGAAATTCATAATCATAATTTTTTTATGCAGAAGAAAAAATCATACATGGAATAGGTTGAGGTTGTGCTTGTATGGTGGGTATGATAAGTTCAGGTTCAGGAGGTAGAGAAGGAAGAAGGTCATCATGACCCAATTCCTTAAGGAAGTCATAGAAACTTTCTGGCTTAAGCCTTAGAGACTTGATACTAACTCATCTGGGCTTTGGTGGGTGGTCATCATCATCTGAACTGCTATTAGGCTTGCGGTAAGAGCAATGGCCAGATTTTCAGGATGGTTTGGGTAGTTGTTTCTTCCAAGGAGAAGCACAAGACTCGCAAGGCCTCCATGCATTATCTTTTGGTCCTTCCCAATTTTCAAGGTTGTAGCATCCACAATCAGGGTCACACATAGATGGATCACAATCCCAAAGGAAGTGTCCATTGATTTTTCCAATATAAGCATAAGACCCATCAGGATAAAACCAGTGAATAAGAATTAGACCTTTCTTTTATTCTTGGGTGACCACAAGAGTGATCATTATAAAGTGATTCATCAGCCTTGGGGCTGAGGTGGTAGTTTCTTCAGATCCAGGTCTCTTGAAGGTGGATTTGACAGTTCCATCAGAGAGTTTTTCTAAAACAAGAGGAGTAGAGGTATGGAAAGTCTTCTGCCCGCCATGGAACTCTTTTTAACCTAGATCATTTTCCTTAGAAATGGATTTCAATGTTCAATTAAGTTTTCTAAGTATAAGAGAAAATCTAAAAGCTACATAATTAAGGGGGTTTTGATCTAATTAAACTAACTAAAATTAGAATCAATTAAAATTCTTAACTATTACCTAAATGCATGAACTAAAAAGTGAATGATAGACATATGACTAGCTTTGGATGATTCCATTGATATCCATTATCCTTATCCTAATTCAATTATTATTTGCTCTGGTCTAAGAGTCCTTATTTGTGTTCATAGCAATGTATCTTGAGTTCATACAAGATTCAAGATATTAGCAATTTAATGTTAAATTAAAACCTTAACTCCACATCAAATCATTAACTTTTATCATTATGATTAATAAACACTTAAATTGAGTGATTAATAAATCAAATTAGTCTTTGAATTATCACTTTAAGATGTTCAATTAACCAATTAAACTCTAAGGAGACCTTAAATTAGACATTCAAGCACTCAATTTCTCACATGCATTTCATCAAACACCTTGACTACATACATAGACAATTGTAGGAAAATACAAATCCAGCAGTTAATTCAATCCATTAATCATTCAAATACTCTCCTAATTGATGTCTAACTAGCCACCAATTACAAACAACACCAATCCTAATTCATTAAAAGCTTAACCAAGCAAATATGTGAATAAGGAAAATGCTAGAAAGGGAGGAAAAATAAAATAGAAAACTTAGCCCACTCCCTTTGATAATCTCCTTAGATTTAAGCTTCAATCCAAATTCTTCATCTAAGCTAGCCATAAGAGGAAATTAGTGCTTCATGAAGTGGAGAATGATGGAGGGGAAAATGGGTGAATGAGCCACGAATGATAGTGTGGAGAATAGCTAGATGAAGAAAAGTGAATGGATGAATGGTGCATGCTACTTCCTGGATGCTCCCCTACCCAAGTCCTTTGATTCATTTTAATGATCACATACTTCCTTCATTTACTTTCACATACTCAGCCCTTATTTCTCTCATGTGTTTCCCACATCAGCTTTGTATGTGTAAGAATGGGTGTTTTAATATGGGTGAATGGAGAGTGCTTTCATGTTTTGCTCAAGCCTTTATTAAAACTCACATGCCTTGCTTCCTTGCTTTCACGTGCTTTCTTGCTATACTACCCGAGCACATTCTATTCTTTTTTTTTCTTCACGTGTTTATGTGTGTTAAGGAGTGAGATGTGCGACCTGTGAATGATGTGGGTGTATGCAAATGATTCATAGAGTGCATTCACATGGGGGAGAGAGTTAACCATGCATGAATATGTACGTGTGTGGGTCAATTTAAGGGAGTGTTTTGCTGGATGTGTGACCCGTATATGGTGAGAGCTTCTATGTTTTTATTCCCTTTATCCCATAGCTTTAGTCTTTACTTCTACTTCTGCTAGTGTTTAAGGTTCCTTTTCCTCACTAACCCGTGACCAAGTCAACTTCCCTCATACCACGTGTTATGCCTCTCTAGCTCTTGCTTATTTCTAATATGTTTCTTTCCATTTCCACATCAAACCCAAGCTTCATTTGTATATGTGAATGAAAGAATGAGCCCACCTGTGATGCTATGCTTTACGTTGTTGTTTAGCCCTCTAAACTCGTGCTTTTCATCTCATGTAGCAGTTTGGCACGTGATTATGGTTACGTGGAAGTGTATGGAGGTTCTATGTGAATGACTTGTGCAAGTTTGTTGTGTTTCTTCTTCCTTTCATGTGAAAACCAAGTGTGTGCCATTAACGTGCAGCTTGTCCAGTGAATGAAAAAGTTGTGCTTTCAAATGTGTCTTGTGTGTGTTGCTTCCTAGACTAGGAAAGCCTCCCTTTCATTGCTCTTATGCATGTGAGTTTAATATGCATGAAGCTACGTGAAGGTCTATGTGAGAGTTCATGTGTGTAGCTTGGTGAGTGGAGAAATCATGGCTCTCTTCCTCTAGACCTAATAAACATAAAACTGAATCTGTAGAAGAGAAATACACAAAGTGTTACATGACTATAAGAATGATGTAAATGGCAGTATATGAATGAAAATATTCTTCATGTGAGAATAACGTGGCACGTAAGAGAAAACCATGGATATGTTTAATGGAATGAGTGATGAATGTATCCATGTGAACTCATGTAATTTGGAAAATGGAGTGCCTCATATAGGATTGTTATGGATCCCAAGCGTGTGAGATTTAAACATAAATGGAAGGCTATGAGCTATCTTACGTGTCTGATCTCCCTGCAAAAGAGAATGGAACGCATCACATTTTGAATGGGAATGAAAATCATGGTTTTTTTTTCCCTTATTATTATTATAAATTTTTTTAATTTCTAAAATTTATATTAAAAATTCTAAAAAAATATTCTCCATTTATGTTTCATTTGCCTAATGAAAATCTACAAAAATAATAGAAAACATTAATTAATAGAATTTACAAAATTATTTAAAAGAATCTATGCATTAAAATCAATAATTTTGTAAATTAATTCCTAAAGTGCAAAAAATGGCCAATAAAATCAATTATCATCTAATTATATGTGATAAGCCATATTTAATCATCAAAGTGTCTAAGTTAAGGAAAATAAAATATATGAAAATGACATTTATCAAATGGTGCACAAGATTTTAAGCTTTTTTAGCCAATTTTAAAAATTCATAAAATATTCCATTGAGCTCAAAAAATTGTGATCTTTGTCTTTCTAGAAAGCTCATAAAGTGCCCTAAAATCTTACCAAATTTCAGCCCAAAATTCATCTATTTGGTCTACTTTTGGTTCATGTACATTTTATGGCTTATAAGATTCTGGTTTATGTTTCCAAAGGGTCCTAAATGTGCCATATTATACCATGTAACCATTTGGGCATGTTTAATGTAGTACCATAAGTTTATACACCCCATACCATACTAATCAAGCATTACATACTTATTCAAGTGGGGTTTGCTTATTTAAGCACTCGAAAATTAGCTTATGGATATTAAGATTATTCAATTTTGCTTACATGAGTCATTTAAATTTTCCTCAAAACATTTTCATCCATACCATACCCAAACAAACCAGAAATATCACCATTCATTACATAAACCATGGACTTTGGACCATATTCTAAAAAATCAGATTTTTAGCCTTGAGTTGGTGTTCCAAGTTTCTGATATGAAAATTCATAACTAATTCTAGAATACTCAAAATTAAACAAACCATACCATTCTAGAAAAGGTCTGAATGTCTAATAATGAGTAAAAATATATCCATATCAAGAAAATGGTGTTTAGCCCATAAAAATGGATAGAATAATACCAACAGTTGAGCTGCATTACTGGTACTATCATACAAATTTAAAATTTTGGTTTTCCCTCTACAGACCTCTAATTGGGGTGCTTTCAAGTGTACAAAAATTTTATCATGTCTAGTTTATGCATGTAAAATATTATGAACATTAGATATTATTTGACCCTTGAATGACATAGCGGAAGAAACTGACCATATGAATAGTATTGTTACCATTTCTACAAACTTTTCCCAACTTTGAAAAATCATAATAAATTTTTTAGAGCTCCAAATTGAGTGCTCTTCAGCTTTATGAAAAGCTCTAGATGAGGCCTATATTCATGCCAAAGTTCATAGGGAAATTCATCCATTTGGCCAGTTTATGGTTTAGCTCAAATTTGGTCACTTTTAGAACCATAAATGGATCAATTTGGCACTAAATGGTCCTAAATTCATTCCATAACCATTTGGGCATATCCAAAAGCATAAATACAATTTAAACAAGCTTTCAAAGTGGTCTAAATCACCATGCATCTTAAACTCACTATCCCATATGCATAAATACACATTCAAGAATAGGCTTTCAAATGCCAAAATCATACAATTTCTCATATATAGCTCCAAATTTGATCCATAAACTACATTTGCATACTTTTACAATTGCTCAAGTATTACATCTCAAAAATGACTTATACATACAAACTTTGACACTTAATTACTCCAAAAAGCAAGCTATTGTCAAGAGGTAGCTCCCTAAGTTCTTTGGCTCCCATTTTTGCTTTCTTGGGCTCTACCTAGGCATGATTAGATAAAAAAGGAAAGGGAGTGAGATTCAAAGAATTTTAATAGCTCATACACCCTTTCAAGTAAGCATATAGGCATATAATCATGTCAAGGAACACAAGTATGCATCCAACATAAACAAGAGTCATACAAACCACATTTTCCACATTATCAAAACATGTCAAAGTCAAGATCAAGCTCTAAGGACTTTTGGTTTAGTCTCACCACATTTTTGAGACTTTTGGATTAGCCTCACCTTTTTTCTAGGGACTTTTGACTTAGTCTCACTCATCCTTAAGACTTTTGGCCTTGTCTCACCTATTCTTAGGGGCTTTTGGTTTCACCTCATCCATTTTAAGGGACTTTTGGTACAACCTCACCCATAAGAGCAATTTTACAAACAAAAGCCAATCTAAGAAACATAATGGTACCAAAATAACCAAGCAATGGCAAATGAAATATCTCAAGATTTAAACACACATACAAGCATTCGATGATAATCATATAACCATGAAATGCACACAAGAAAGGATGGAGAGTTACCATGGTTTAAGAAGACAAATTCTTCCATTGTTTCCTCACTTCCTTGGCTTGACCTCACACCCACACCTAGAAAGGACTTGATTCACTTGGCCTAGATACATCAAATAAGACACAATTCAACCATTGGAACCATCTCTAGCCTTACATAAACACTACACAAACTATATCTAGCTTATGACACCATTATGGTTCCATACAAAGCATAATGAAGCAACTCATGTAATTCAAGATCTTGGCTCCCATTTCTCACTCAATCTAGGTCACATGACTCCATTCAGATCCATTAGAGTCATCTTCAACTCAATCCAAGGAGCTTAGCATCAAGTTACCTCTTTATGCATAATGGAACCTAAAATTTTCAACTTTCAAATAATGATTTCTAAATTCAAACTAATGGTTCCTTTGGTGTTTATAATTCATATCTAGACCACTTTAAACCCTGGAATCAAAGAAAAAAAATCCCTAGGTGCTCTCTTCCCTCCTTAGTTGAGAATCACACACACTTGGGAGCCTATAGAGTTTCTTTCAATTTCCTAGGGGATTAGGCATCCATGAAGCTTCCTAGATGTCTTAAGAGCTCACACATACTCTTAGACAACCTAAATTAACCTTAGAAAACTTCATATTTGTCAAGGTGCAACTAAATCCCTAATTATTACAACTTGCTATATGATGGTTCGTTTTGATTCCTAATTACTTTATTGGATTCCCCATGCCTCAGAGCCTCACTTACTATCATGTTTAGATCAGAATTGGACCCCTATAATACAGCCCCTATTCTGACCAAAACCATGAAGGAAGAAGAAATCAAGAAGAAGCAATTATACAATGATTTACTTACCTTATTTACAAGCCTTTCAAGGGAGCTTCCTTATGCTACCAAGAGCATTTCCAAATCCTCTCTTCCCTCTTCTAAATCAACTACATTTCGAAATCGCTCACTAGAGAGGGGTTTCAACTGTTTCTAGGGTTTCCATAGTTTTTAGGGTCTTTAGGAATCCTAAAAAATTTAAATTTTTTGTTTAAAAAGCCCTTCTATGAGTTTTTCAAATTTTTCAAAAATTACAAAATTGCTCCACGTTCTTTTGCAAAATTTTCCTAACTCTTCTGGCTCTGTTTTTAAGGCAACTTAAGCCTCACATCCTTATTTTTAGGGATCTAGATTATTATTCAAATTTCATTTGGCCTCAAATCTTTCTATTTAAGAGACCACCTTTAGTAATTTCCTTAGTTTCAGGTGTTTTAGCATAACTGGGTATTACATTTTAAATGTTGAATGAGGCATGCAGGGCTGGTTCAATATGTCTCAAATGCCATAAATCTCAAAATGACCCTCCCATATGCCATTTTGTACACATATGAACAAGAACTTAAAGGGTCATATTACATAATATTGCATATTAGCATCCATAAATGGTTCATACATCATATTCTTGTACTTTTAAGTTTGTTGGGATGATCACACATCAAATTACATATATACATAGTTATAGGTACAAGAATATGTCTTAAATCATAAACTATTGTCAATGTAGCTCTTCTTATGCTTTTTACTCGTCATTTTTGCTTCTGTGAAAGCCACCTAGATATGGTTAGGGAAAATAGGAAAAAAGTAAGATTCAAAAAATCCTAATAGTTCATTCATCATTCAAGCATACATATAAGGTATTTTTCAAGGTCAAAGAAAGCAAGAATGCATATTACATAATCAAGCATCAATCATATTCATGTATTAAGGATCACATGGCCTCATCAAGAGCAAGAACAAGCTCTAGAAACTTTTGGTCTACCTCCACTTATCAATTAGATACTTTTAGTTAGCCTCATCCTTTTTTAAGGACTTTTGACCTAGTCTCACTCACAATTGAGACTTTTGGCTTTGTCTCAGCCACATTTAGAGACTTGTGGACTCATGTCACCTATTTCAAAGGACTTTAGGCACAACCTCGCCCATTCAAGAGTTAAACCAATTCCAAATGCAATCAAATGTCATTCAATTGTATATGATCATCAACCAATCAATACTACATATAATTTACAAGCACGACATATAAGCAATCCAAGACCATTCAAACAACTAACATACATATGCAAGAATAGATGAAGAGCTACCTTAACACAAGAAATTAAGTTAACTCCCTTTTGCTTATTAGCTTTGTCTCTTAGACTCACACCTACACTTAAGTGGAGCTTTATTTGCTTGGCCTAGACACACCAAATGAAGCAATCAATGAAACCATATTTGTGCTCATTTAAGCTTTATACAAGTTAACTAGACCATTAAGGTCTCATATGGTTCAATTAAGTGGCATAATGAAGCAACTCTTATAACTCAATATGTTAGCTCCAAAATCTCAACCAATATGAATTATAGGACTCTATTATAACTTATTAAAGTCATCACAAACTCAATTCAAGTCTAGCACCAAGTTACTTCTTTATGCATAATGGAACCCTAAATATTTACCTTTCAAAATAAAGCTTCTAAATTCAAACCAATGGCTATTTTGGTATTTATAATTCACATCTAGGTCATTTATAACCTTAAAATTATCAAAACATCTCCCTAGCTATTATTTCTTGCTCTAGGCAGAGACATGCAACCTAATAGGTTTCCATGGAGCTTTTGTTGCATTCCTAGGGAAATTGGCATCTATGGAAGTTCCTTAGCATCTTCTTGGCTCAATTGTATTCTTACATAAGATGAAATATCAATTTGAGGTTTCATACTTCCTAAGGTACAATCAAAATCTTAAGTATCAATTTTTGTATTCTTTAGCTTCTTACATGCTTTCAATTGCATTATCATATTCTACACCCTTCAAAACTCTTGTTTCTTTCAAGTTTTCATCAAACAAAAGCTTTCTTCTCACTCTCTCTCTAAGGTGAATTATTAAAGAAAAAGAAGACCAAGAAAATGGCAATTTCATGGCTTATACCATATCTCATTTGAAAGTTTGCTAAATGGTAATTCTTGTGGCATAGTTGTTTGCTTCAAGCCCTTACTTTTTCTCAAGAGGGTAGCCACCAAAATCATCGTTTCAAAAAACTAAAACCACCATTAGAAAGAGCAAGAAGAGTAGAGCAAAGTTTCTAACTATGATGGAATGAGATTTGGCATTTTTTTACATTTTTGGCTTCTCTTTTCTTTCTCTCTCTCTCTCTCTCTCTCTCTCTCTCTCTCTCTCTCTCTCTCTTTCTTTGAGTTTCTTAAAATTTGCCCAAAATTATGATTTTGCCACTGCATTTTGATTTATTCCGTTTAGTCATTTCAACTTTGATTTTAGGCCATTGTTAGTTTCCCAACCTCATTTTTAGATGCTCTATTTGGCATTCCAGCCTTAATTTGCCTTAGTTTATTTTACTCTGAGGTCCTTTTTCATCAACCATATGATTTTAATTTCAATTTTTGTTAATTTGTGCTACCTTTCTTTAGACCCCTGATCCCATTTAAATGACTTATTCTACTCTTCAAGAACTATTTTAAGTTACCAAATCATAAGATATTACATCCTTTACTTTAGAATATATTTAATTCCTTAACTTTCTAATTAACTTTATGGTATCCCAAGAATAACTATTCCTAAAATGTAGCAACCAATTAACATATTGCACTCTTACAATTTCTTAAATAAATTATGCTAGAATAACTCTATAGATTTTGTAACACGATATTTATCTAGCTCATCTCATATCATTCTAGTCACATTGCCTTGATCTAACACACTTGTTCAAGGAAAAAGGCAATAAAATATTCAATTATTTTGCGTTACGTCGTGCATGAATTTTTCATTCAATATCCTATGGACTGTATGGACTCATCCATCTCATTCTCATATTTAATTACACAAATACAACTCAAAATCATCTCAAGAAGTGGCCTAGAACTTGAGAAAATGGAGTATATACAAGAAAATAATAGGTGCAACCTTGGACTGAAATTCTAGCTTTCTGTCATAAACTTTAAAAAATAATAACTAATTCTAGAAAAATCAAAATCAAGCAAGCTATACCATCCTGGAAAGCCACAAATGTCTACTTTGTGCTACAAATAATTCTAGACTACAACAGGGACATATAACTATTGGAAATCGATAGAATAGTAACAAAGGTCGTCTGTCATTACTGGTACTATCTCTCAACTTCAAAAATTCATACTCCCTGCTTAGATGTCCAATTAAGGTGATCTTGATAGCTATTGAAAGCTTATCATTTCTAGTTTATGCTTGTCAATTTTATGAGTATTGGACACCATTAGCCCTTGAACAACATAGCATAAGAAACTGGCAATATGAATAGTATTTGCATTAGAACAACAAAAAAGTGCCAATTTTAAAAAATCATAATTAATTTCACAGAACTCCAAATAATCTAGTTTTTAGCTTTCCAAAAAATTCTAGATAAGATATATATGCATGCTAAATTTCATGAGCAAATTCGTTCATTTGGTCAAATTTTGTTGTTAGGTTGCAAAATGGCTCATTTTGTGTTTTATCAAGGGTCCAAATAGTCCATTTTGGAATCTATGGCTACCATGGCCACTTGAGCATGTGGCCATTATAGGTCTAATTAGAATATGCAAAGGATCATTTAAAGATTTTGAATCAAGTTATTCTTTTGAACTAGCTAATTTCGTCCCATATTTCACATAAGCATCCTTGTCTACATGAACCTAGTTCATATAATTACCAATGGAAGCTAAAAACTAAAAATGTCTCAAGGTTGGTTTTTCTCCAAACAAGCATACTTCTAAAATGTAAAATAGTATATCCATAAATTATATGACAAGTGGTTCTATTGTTGAATATGTACCCCATTCCTGAATTTATGGTGCTAATTTTTTTAAAAAATATGCACCTTTTGGCTATCTTGCCATGAAACCAATTATATGTTTTTTAATGTATGCTTATGTAAAGCCTCCATCTCACTGATGCTCACCTTTTTATTTTTTCCATATTATACATAGTGACGGCTCTCCAAGTTGATTACATATGAAGAATTGTGTTCTAAAATGTTTTGTATTTACAAGTTATTTAATTAAATGTTTCAATCCCTGAATTGATATGCCAAATTCAATTTTATCTGCAGACTAGGTGTTCTCTATATTTTACTTTTGTTATTCTAAGTTAGTAATTATAGTTCATATAAACTAGATCATTATTAACGTTGATTATAATGCTGTTACCATTACCTTTCCACTTCTTTCATTTTTTCCAGATTCCTTAATTGAGCAATCAAAGATGAATTGAACAATTTAGATCTTCTCAATTGAGCAATTGAAGGGATTGCAATATCATAATTGTTCAATTCATCTTGAGATATTTAACAGTTCGATGCCCATTAGCACGTCCTGGTATTAGTGGAATTTTCTTTACTTGAAGGTCTAAATTATATTCTGCTAGCTAAATCGCTCTCTCCTTTTGTTTTGGCTTTGTGTGTGGATTTACTTAGGAATGCTTCATGATCATATAGAGTCAATGAAAAACCCAATCTTGTTTTGCTTCAAGTATATATGACCTTGAATCAACATTTGGGAAGGGATGCTATGCCATTTGTCTTCTATGAATGTTGAAATTGGCTAAAATTGTAGCTATGTTTCTAATTTAATAATGATGATGTGATGGCTTGATAAAAATAGGACCCCCAATATTATCTACTTCATATTGATGAGTTCCTTTTCATAGTGTTATTAACAAGAAATAGATAGATTAGATTTTTTCTACTAAGCTTGATTAGTTATTTATATAGTTATGTATTTAGGAGTTTGTTATAATTGTACAACTATTTTTTATTCCTTTATTCAGTTTGATAAATGTCTATAAATAGTCATGAGATCCATTTCCTGAAATAATTTTAGATTTTCTTCCCATCACTGTTCGTGATATGGTATCAGAGCCCGTTTGGGTAATCCGTTTTGCTATTTCACCCGCTTTTCTTATGAGCTTCATTTCAGCTTAGTTATCTCTTACCCTATTCATCCATGGCCTCTGACTCATCTGATCCACCTTCTGCTGTTGCTTAGCCATTGCACACCGCCGCTAGTGTACCTGGTGGCTCAGTCGATGGAGTGCAAGATCCCTCCAATTGCTATTATGTACACCCAAACTAGAATCCAGCGCTCATTCTGGTGTCGTCGCCCTTGACTGGACAAAATTAACATCTCTAGGTAAGAACGATGAAGATGGCGCTCTTATCAAAAAATAAATATCAGTTCGTTGATGGCACCATCCAAATGCCTAGTACCTCTGACCTAATTTTTCAGACTTGGCAACGGTATAATACTCTGGTGTTATCCTGGATTTCCCAATCAGTATCTCTGACGATCACGCAAAGTGTGATATGAATAGATCGAGCATACAAGGTCTAGACAGATTTGAAAGACCGGTTTAGTCAAGGTGACATGTTTTGGATCTCTGAACTTCAAGAAGAGATCTACCAAATGCAACAGGGAGATCTCACCATCACTAATTACTTCACTTGTCTCAAAATTTTTTAGGATGAGTTGTTGAACTTCCAACCACTCTGTCAATGCTCCTGCAATCCGATGTGTTCTTATAGGGCTGTCACCAAGGCTAGAGAATATATGCAGCAAGATTACGCCATTCTATTCCTAAAAGGATTGAATGAGCATTTCTTGAATGTCAAATCCCAGATCATGCTAATTCAGCCTCTGCCCTCCATCAATCGCATCTTTTCACTGGTTGTTCAACAAGAAAGAGAAATGAATAGAGGATTAGAGCGGAAAATATTGTTTAATCAAGCAAGTAGGAAGAATTTCTCTCAACCTGCAAGTCAATCATGAAATGGTGGAGGAATTAGCAGAAACATGAATAAGTTTTGTACATTCTGCGGTAAAGGAAGACATACAATAAAGACATGCTACAAGAAGCACGAATATCCACTTGGTTATAAGAACAGAGGTGGGCAATCCTCTGTTAATAGTGTGATCTCTCAAGCTGCACCAAGTCTTGGTACTTCTTGTGGTTCCAATATGCCTTCCAACACTACCTCTCTAGGACTCACTCAAGATCAATATCAAACACTACTTACTCTAGTAAAATCTTCTACGCCTGCATCCGTTTCACAAACTTCCTCAGTCCTGCCACAAAGCTCTTCCGCACAAATAAACAACATCTCAGCCATTACCATTAGTGATTTGTCACAAAGTGGACCCTCACCTTCCATAGTTTCAGGAAATACCAAGATTTTATCGGCTTCTTTAACAGTTTCCATGTGGATTATGGATAGTGGTGCCAATGACCACATTTGTTCTTCATTGTCTAATTTTTCCTTCCTTAACCGAATAGCACCTGTTCATGTTAAACTTCCTGATGGGTCATCAGTATATGCACATTATTCAAGCAGTGTTTGTATTTCCCCTTGCATTAGTCTTTTAAATGTCCTGTACATTCCTGTTTTCGATTTCAATCTTATTTCTATTCACAAGCTTACCTTGCAAGTTAATTCTTATGTCATTTTTTTTCTTTTCATTGTCTTATATAGGATCTAAGCTCCTAGAAAACGATTGGTACAGCTGAAGTTAATTAAGGGCTATACATCCTTAAGGATCATGCAAATCAGAATCACCCACCTATTGATTCCAATGCACCATCCACTACCCTCACAATATCTCCAAGTAAACCATTTGCCAATAACTTTGATTTATGGCATATAAGATTAGGTCATGTTTCTCATTCTGTTTTTCGTGTATCAGAAAATCAATTTCCATTTCTTTCATGTAAGAATCTTTACCAATTTGAAAATAAAAGTTATGACATTTGTCATTTTGCCAAATAGCAAAAACTCCCTTTTTCCTGTTAGTATTACAAAAACTTATCAACCTCTTGAATTGTTGCATATTGATATATGGGAACCCTATCATGTAACTTCTGTACGGGGTCACCATTATTTCTTAACTGTGGTAGACGATTTCACTCGTCACACTTGGGTCTTGATGATGAAACTAAAATCAGAAGCTAGGCCCTGCTTTGAAAAACTTGTTTCTTTACTTAAGAATCAATTTCATTTGTCTATAAAATTGGTTAGGTCAGATAATGGTCTAGAGTTCAACATGCAATCTTTCTTTACTTCAAAAGGTATTTTACATCAAACTTCATGTGTTGAAACTCCTGAGAAAAATAGTGTCGTAGAGTGTAAACACCAGTATATTCTTAATGTAGCACGTGCTTTAATGTTTCAAAGTCATTTGCCTTTAGTCTACTAGTCATATGCTATTATACATGTTGTGCATCTCATAAATAGACTACCCTCCCCTGTTATAAATCAGAAATCGCCTTTTGAACTTTTATATGGAAAATCACCTAATTTTACCATTTTAAGGGTCTTTGGGTCTTTATGTTATGCATGTACTTCACAAACACAGCGTACAAAATTTGATAGTACAGCACGAAAGTGTGTTTTTCTAGGATTTAAGACTGGAACTAAGGGTTATGTTCTCCTTAATCTTCATACTATAGATGTTTTCATCAGTAGACATGTCATTTTCTATGAAAGTATATTTCCCTTTGCTGCTGAAAAATAGAATTTATCTTCAAACACTGATCTCCCTATGCCACAGTCACCACATCCCTTGGATTTTCCTGATCTTTTTCGAATATCTACTTCTGATTCCCACTTAACTGAATCCTCTAGCTCCCAAACACCTGCTGATCCTAGTACTCACTCCACCCCATCCTCTATTGATCAGTCACTACCTCAATTGAGACTTCTACTCGGGTATATCAGAAACCATCTTATTTGCATGATTATCATTGTTCCCTCCAAACTTCAGCTGCGTCTATTTTCAGTGGTTCAAATATGAGGTATCCCCTATCCTCTGTTTTATCTTATGATAATTTATCTTCTTCTCATCATCATTACACTCTTTCTGTTTTTATCAATAATGAACCTAAGTTCTACCACCAAGTTGTCAAACATAATGCATGGAGACAGGGCATGCAAGCTGAGATATTGGCTTTAGAGCAAAATCACACTTGGATCTTGACTGAACTCCGAGAAGGTAAACAGTCCATTGGTTGTAAATGGGTTTACAAAATTAAATACAAGGCTGATGGTTTTATTGAGAGGTATAAGGCTCGTCTTGTAGCCAAGGGATACACTCAAACAGAGGGAATAGACTATTTTGACACTTTTTCAGTAGTTGCAAAACTAACTACTGTGCGTTTATTATTGGCCTTAGCAGCTGCCTATTCATGGCACTTGGAACAGCTGAATGTCAATAACTCCTTTTTGCACGGTGAGCTTCATGAGGAGGTATACATGGTACTTCCCCAAGGTTTTGAGTCACCCAAGCCAAATATGGTATGTAAATTGCAAAAGTCATTGTATGGACTTAAGCAAGCCAGTCGTCAATGGTTTGCTAAACTCTCCACTGCCCTATTATCTTGTGGTTACAATCAATCTAAGGCTGATTATTCTCTATTTGTTAAAAGAATGACTCATCCTTCACTGCTTTATTAGTATATGTAGATGATATCATATTAGCTGGAAACGACTTTGCTAAAATTCAAACCATCAAAACATTCCTTGATTCTTCATTTAAAATCAAGGATCATGGCTCTCTTAAATTTTTTTTGGGACTAAAGGTTGCTAGATCTTCTGCAGGAATTCATGTATGTCAAAGGAAATTTGCTCTTGATGTTCTATCTGATAGTGGATTTCTTGCATCTAAACCTGTTTCAACTCTTATGGATCGTTCTACTAAACTTACCATGGATGCTGGACCTCTTATCCCTGATGCCTCTTCATATCGTCGCTTAGTAAGAAGGCTCCTGTATCTCACTACCACTTGCCTGGATCTCTCTTACTCAGTTCAGCAGTTGAGCTAATTCATGGCTAATCCTCGGCTTCCACACTTGCAGGCTACCCACAGAGTGTTGCATTACCTTAAGAATGCACTAGGGAAGGGTCTCTTCTTTCCTTCATCATCTGATCTGAAACTCAAGGCATTTTGTGACTCTGATTGGGCTGGGTGTCTGGATTCTCGGAGGTCCATCACTGGCTTTTGTGTGTTCTTAGATCAAGCATTGATTTCTTGGAAGTCTAAAAAGCAGTCTACTATCTCACGATCCTCCTTCGAGGTTGAATACCAGGCACTTGGTTCTGTTACTTGTGAAATTCAATGGCTATTGTATTTGCTCACTGATCTCTCCATTCCACACTCTTCTCCTGCCTTGACATTCTATGATAATAATTCTGCTATTCACATTGCTACTAACCCTCCATTTCATGAGAGAACCAAACATATAGAGTTAGATTGTCATCTGGTTAGGGACAAAATTCAAGCTGGCATTGTTCATCTTCTTCCTCTTTGATCCAGTGACCAAATTGCAGACACCTATACCAAGCCCCTTGGCCCTGCTCCTTTTCATCAACTGTTATCCAAGCTGGGAATGTTAGACATCCATTCTAGCTTGCAGGGGGTCACAGCGTCATTAACAAGAAATAGATAGATTAGATTTTTTCTACTAAGCTTGATTAGTTATTTATACAGTTATGTATTTAAGAGTTTGTTATAATTGTACAGCTATTTTTTATTCCCTTATTCAGTTTGATAAATGTGTATAAATAGTCATGAGATCCATTAATGAAATAATTTTGGATTTTCTTCCCATCACTGTTCGTGATACCTTTAATTATTTTGTATGGGTATGAAGTTACGAAAAATTGAAAATTGTTTGGGGCAATGGTTTTACTTAGTCAGGGAAGAAGGTAGCTATATTTAGTGATACATGCACTTTATTTTTGTAAAGGAAAAGGGAAGGAATTTGTCAATATGATTGGATTTGAACATGCCCTCATTTTGTTGCACTTTGAGTTAGTATGGTGGTAGACAAGACTAATAATGATTGGGAGTTTGAATTTCCATCTTCTTTCCTTTCATTGCTGAACTAAAAATGGAGGCCTATATTCGCATGTGTGCCAAGAAGTGATTTTCGTATATTGGCTGCCCTGATAAAATTGAATTTGCATTTGAATCTTTATCAAGGCAAATTCAAAAATCATGCCTTGCCAATTTGGTTAATTTAATATGAAGTTTGCTAGTATTAATTTCCTTGATGATTTGATTTTGCTCTTACATGTCAATCTTGAGAGAAATTTGATTTATGTCTCTTGTTTTATTTCTTTGGTTCAAGTGGGGTAGACTTGGATTGATTAGAATCCTATTGGCCTTTGTTACTATTTTAGCTTAGGATTTGAATTTGGATGCCATATTTTTCTAGATGTCAATGCTTCCGTGTGATGGTTTTAGAGTTTAAGGATTTGAATTTGTTTTTAATGACTGTGGTCCCACTCCTTATGAACACACTTGATCATAAATTAGTGTTTTGGCATGAGAAGTTCTGTATGATTGAATGGCTCTGTTTTAGCATTAAAAAAATTTAAAGAAAAAAAAAAAACAACTTTGTAATCCTTGCTGAATGGCCTTGCTTCACTGAGAGAATTCTGTACGTTTCACTGTTAAAATTCTCCTGTGCGTTTTGTTGCCTCATAGTTCGGTGTTGCCCCATGCCTTTAATAATTCCAGAATCCATAACATGCAAGGGACTTCAACTTATTTACAATATTTCTCTGCATTTAGAAATCTCGTTAGTGTTGATTGATTATTCAAGTAGTTTGACAAAAGTTGTTATCTGCTTTCTCTCTTGTGATTGAATGTTTTCAGCTCAGTTAAAGTAAAGATTAAGGAGATTTTGAGATAAATAAATATTTCAAATAACTTTATTACCACCTGCATTACTGTTGGTGATGTAAAAATTCTAATCTTATTTGATTTTCTGAATGATTTTTTGGAAGTTTTATTTTTGTACTTATAATTTCATTTAGTTATATTATCTGTTGCAGTATTGAGAACTGGACTACTTGGCCTTATGTAAATTGACTATATGATGCTTAAAGCTTAGGCATCATTCAACTTTAAATTGACTAGTTCTGATGCCTCTGTTGTGGACATTGCTCTTTGTTGAGAGGTTGTGGGTGGTAGGAATAAAAAGGAGTGAATTTTTAGGAGCAATGGTTGTACACCTTAATCAAGCCTCCATCTAGATTTTGAGGCTGAGTTACAGAGATATGTATATCCCAAGAGACTACGTCTCTTAAATATACAATTGTTGAGCAGAGCCAAATGATCACATCTTAAATGCCAACTTGAAAGGGTCATTACTCATATCCGTCTAAACCCCATTGATGAAGAACCAGTAATAGATGAGGATGTGCAGCCGCAAGAACCCTCCACCCAGTTGATTAGAATTGTTCCTTTTTCAAATATTTGGATTACTACCTTGTAGACATATATTTTATTGTCACATTTATTATTTTTATCACCATGTTGAAACATTTATTTAATTTTACCTTTTTTATTACTAGTATAGATAATTTTTGTATAGTTGTGTACTCATTTTATATGTTATCTTATAACCAACAAATCGCGTACATTTGGGTTGAATTTGAAAACAAAAAGGTCTCTGAACTAAATTTGAGATTTAATAATCGATCCCTAATTAAAGACAAATTTGGGATGGCAATATTCATCTCTAATTAGAAACAGATTTGGCACAGAAAATTTCATCCCTAATTAGAGTTAAACTTGTCATAGAAATATCCATCTTTATATAGAGACATATTTGGTTCATTCTTAATTAGAGATAGATCTGTCATGGAAATATCTATCTTTAATTCAAGATGGACTTAGCACAAAAATATATGCTTTTAATTAGAGATGAATCTATCATGGAAACATCCGTCCCTAATTACATATGGATTTGGCATAGAAATATGCGTCTCTAATTAGAGATAGATTTGGCATGGAATCAACAGTCTCTAAATTAGAGATGGACTTGCTATGAAATTATCAATCTCCAATCAAAGACAAATCTGGTAGATTTAGCACAGAAGTATCTGTCTCTCAGCAGAGCAGAGACGAATTAAAGTTAAAATATATATATATTCCATCTCAAAATAAAGTTATACATATCCCAAAAATTAAGGACAGATTTCTTTGAGATAAAATTTTCTATCTCAAGTTTCAGACTTTTTTTTTTTATTTTAGTTTCTTTGCAACATCAAAATTAAAGGCGAATTTTTTTTCAATCTTTGATGGTTAAGGAACAGATTTTCCTTTATTCAAAGATGGATTTTTCTATCTTTGATCTCCTTTTTAAAATCCACATCTGATCTCACTTTTTTCTTATAGCGATGGATATTCTACATATAATTAAAAATTGAAAAAATGAATATTGTAATATTATGTTTTTAACACAATAATCAAAAAAAAATAAAATTATTTTAGCTAAATTATATATAATAGTTTTCTTATTTCAAAAATATCTGATTTTCTTGACATTTGAAATATATTGCAAAAACTTTCATACTATTTATTTTTTTATAAATAAAATTAACTTTCTGTTTAAAATACTTTCCTTCCCTTGCATAAAAGTAATCTTTCTCTATCTTCTTTTTTAAAATATTACTATTTTTTATTGTTTGTTGTATTTATATCTATGTAATACAAACTATTTATTTATTAAAATGCCTAATCAAAATAGTGTATAACCATGACCTCAAAGAGATCATAAGACTGGGAAGACTGCTTCTTCCAGCTAATAAGTGTGCAGATAATCTAGCTATGCAATGATTGTTGCATGGTGACACTGTTACAGCTCTGTCTCCTAAAATGGCGTCGACGTCGATTTATTTTTCGCTCTGATTTTCTTTTGTTCATGGCTAGGGCTCCAATTCAAAAAATATATATATATTGATATAAAGCAACCTTTTTTAGACAGAATTTTTCTCTCAAAAGGTCATGCCAATGTCATTTCATTATTTCATTCATTTTTTATATCGATTTAATATTTAAAGTTATAATTTTGTTTTAACTTCTCATATTATTTTAATTCTTAAAAAATAATTTTAATATTATTTTATAGCAATTGAAAAGAGTGAAATTGAACTGAAAGTATAATAAGTATTAAAAATAAATAAATAAATAAATAATAGTGTTAAAATGACAGTTACATTTTTTTTTTATGACTAAAATAAACTCTTGTTGTTTTTTATAAATTGAAAGTATACCAAGTATACAAAAACATAAATAATTAAAAAAATGCTTACTTCGGACGATAATTCTTTTTTGGGGTGATTATATCTCTTTCTGCCGATATAGACAAATAATGTTAAGGTTGTAAATTGCACAACTCCCAAAATAGTAGAAAATGATTTACATTTTAGCCTCAAAAAATTCTTAACAGAACAAATTATGATAAAAAAAATTAAAACATGTGAAAAATAATAAAGAAATGTTTAACTTTACTGCTTCTCTTTGTTATTTTTAAAATAAAAAATATTACAACTTAATTTTTATTTAAAAAATTAATTTAAAAAAATCAACATGCACTATACTAGATGACTATAAGTGACAAGCAACTACTATTTCTTTACGTCCAAGACATTTCGATGATCTAGCTAGATTCACTATTAATATATTAGGAATCGTTGGGTATACAAAATTTATATATAAAAACAGAAATTAAAAAATAAACAAAACAAATGAAAAAATAACTATTATATCTCTATTCTAAAAAAATAATAAAAAATCATTATTGAATAATTATAACAAAAACATAATAAATGTTACAAAAAATAAGAAAGTCCCTTCCCTTCCACTATCAACGAAGCCCCATGCTTGTGGACACAAGTCATTCTTGGCTGCAAAGGAATAGCTGGATGAATTGGAAATACCCTCTAACGGAAAAAGCCTAAGTTCAACATACAGCATAGCCATGCACGTAGCCTTGCATTTAAGGGAAAGCATTCACAGGCCTTAACATAGCATTTGTGTAAGATTACAAAAATTAAAGATAAAATATATTATAAAACGGAGTTCTCATCACAGAAGATTCCGCCATTCAGTGTTTTTAAAACTTCATTCCCGCTTTAGTAAAAGAAATCCTTATATATAATATATAAAAAGCTAAAAAGTCGTGGCCCTTTCACTGTTTATTTGCACGGTTTATAACGTCGAGTCACTGTACACTATTTATGTATTATTATGCAATGTTTATGTATACTTTTCTAAAAAATTATTTTTTAATTTTTTATTGTAGAGCCCATATTTTTTTTACAACCTTGGATTTGCAGGGTTACTACTAGTTGCTCTCTATTTCCTATCACATACAATACAAAGGGATAGCTAGTACTTAGTAGATACCATTAAATTTAGTACAGAACTGATCTTCTTGGCCGCTTTTAAATATCCATTCATTTTATAGAGCACAATAATCGTACCACAACCTCTTGATTGAAATCCCATTCCAAACACGCTTCTCCAAAAGACATTTTGATTAATTTACAAAACAGTACGAATGGGAATTCAACGAGACTGCCGTAAAAGGCAAACATTTTGTTTTAGGGTGAGACGAGTCAGCTGCTCTTTTTACAAATTCAATGAGACATTCTGAGATATGCCTAAATAGTATTTGATGTCCCATTCCGATACGAAAGGAGCATACAAGGTAAAGTAATTTGTGGGAGTTTGGGCAAATGCCTGAATTTTTTGCAAGCAAGGGCATCACTGGGACAAGAAAACCCCACAATGCACTTTGGCCCACAAATTAAAACTTCCACTACTCGACACAATCCCACTTACTCAAAAAGTCAGATTCCCCTATATTATTAAATAAAAAAGCATCCTTCCAAATTAAAAAAGCTACGATTTCACTAGTTTTTATTAATCATGACCTAAGGTCACCATGAGTTCAAACTTTCACAGTAACCACAATAACAAGCATACAGAAATAGAGTTTGGGCACAAAATCAAATGTTTGGGAGTAGTTATTTGCAACAAAATAGGAGATGAAAAGATAATTATCATAATATACCACAATTATCTGCCATTACTTCAGTTTGGAGAATAGCTTTGTTGAAACCTGCATCGCAGGATTATGATTTAGTACTGAATACAAAGCTAGAAATATGACTCAAAAATTGTTTAATATTTTATAAAGCGATACTTACACATTTGTCAATGCATGACCAATAATCAAAATATTGTCCTGTGCAGTGTTTGTACCCAGATTCGTCACCTTGGATCCTTTTAACACATGCCTGCAGCAAATTGAAGAATTAATTTTATCTGCTAAGCAAGAATTGCGTTTGCAGAAACAGAAATTAGGGTAAAATAAACAATAAACTCCGTCACTTTCTTTCTTCCCAACTGATTGTTCAACAAAACTGTCACTTAAAGCATCTATTCAACTAATAAGTCAATATCTCAGACACCCATTAATTGACATAAGAAGGTCAATTCTATCAATCATATACATTAGGGAACATCCAGAGCAACGCTAGATGCATCATGATATTAATTTTGAGGCTCCACTACGAAATACTCTGTTGATATATAAAGACATGCTCAAGACTACAACAACCCCCCCCCAAAAAAAAAAAAAAAAAAAAAAACAAAATTGAACAAAACAAACGAAAAGTACATGCACAATCATTCTATAGCCCAGGTTTATACTTTTCTCCATAATCCCCTGACCTATTTATGGGCTCTGCAAAACCCAAAGAACAAGATAATATCTCCCCAGCGGCCCAACCAAAGGCACCAGAATTGCTACATCAAGATCACATTTCTAGTAGTTTTCCCTATTTCTTGCCTAAGGCTAGCATTTTCTTTTTGTCCTATACTTGTAGCCTAAATTTTGTTATTCCAACATGATCCTCCTTTGTCTACACACCCACCCTATGATACTCCAACCATTCAACAGCATCCCTTAGAAAATTGTAGCAAAAAATTAATTAGTGCCGAAGGTACAAAATAACTGATAACCGTAATATCCAATAACAGATTTGCGGGAAAAAACTCAAAAGAAATTATTTAATGCCACAATAGTCTCCCATCTGCAATCAAATTTTAAAGTTGGTGAATAGAAGAAGCTTGCGTTGACATCTTTAACTAAGACAGAAGCTAAGCTATCAATGAAACGACGTGGCTTTCAATCCTAAACTTCAAAAGGAAAAAAAATTAAAAATGCACACCTGATATTCAAGTAACGGTTTCACACACTTTGGTTTGCAAGACTCTTCAAGATATCCCTTGGGATCAACAGGTTCTTCGTCAGCCCTATATTCACAATAAAACCCAAAGATGTAACAACAATGATAAATATTAAGTAGCAGAGCAATGACATAACAAGCCAACATAACCAGCAGAACTTAGTAGAAGCTACTGACACTGCAATTACAAAGAACCAAATCTAAAAACTCAAATTCCTTAATAGGACATAACTTTCATGGGGAGGAATACCACATAGACATTCTGTGACCCTGAAATATAATCTGACATTGGATTTTCAATAAACACCAGTGTATTACAAAATTTATCCAAAGCTTGTTTATGATCAAGAGTGGCTGCTTTTCTCACTTTGCACTCCTCCCTTTATTTCCCCCTCAAAAGGAGATTACAACTTTAATTATAACTTATTTGTTATATTGTTACATTCTTATAGGTAGGTTTTTGTTAGAGATGCTCGACTAGAATACTTAGGAAGAAATAGGATTAATATCTATTAAGAAAAAATAGAGCAAGGATCTCACTCAATTAATCCTAATAGCCAAAGTAGAAGGGATTCTTTAATACACTTCAAGAGAAATGAATCAATGTGCTTTCCTCCTATGCCTTCAGCACAGCTCTTATTAATAATGAGGAAATGGGGATTACAATAATTAGAAAGTGAATCAGAAAAATCAGGAAATATCCCTGAGAATCAGAAGATAACTAACTGCTCCCTGAGAATCAGAAGATAACAACGGCAGCAGCCTTTAACAGACTATACATTATTCAAAAATGCCATAAAAGGTCAAAACAAACTCCTAATATTTCTCAACTGTAAAAATCTGGACTAATTCAATTAATTTTATTCCTTCTTCTTTGATAAACCTGCAACGGTCTCTTATCAGTTTTGCAGACATGCAATCAGTAGCCCGCTTTAGTGACTTTATCAAAGGATACCCCATCTGTTTGATCCTCCAAATAAAACTAGTTATTGGCACGCCATGGCTCCAAATGAGCCACTGTAGAAATGTTAACATATCTGAATCTCTAAACTATTTGGCATTGGATGCACTACCGAAGTCCAGTTGCACCAATCACATTCACAAGGAAATCTCTCTCTAAAACCTAAAGACTCATCAACACAATAGAGACTAAGTATACAAATAGAGAACCAAAATATGAGTTCAAACATATTCAAAACATTTTGGTACGCAAAACTAGTTAGCTGCATGCACATTTTAACAATAGTATTATACCTTATCTGCAGGTAACATAGAAAATACAATCCAATGCGAATACAATGAAATGCCTTCCTTGCATATATTTAAATATAATTCCAACATATAAAATTATTTATAAAAAAAAATAAACTCATGGAGAAGCATTTATTTCCCAGTGAATAATTGATCAATTTACAAAATGAAGGAGTAAGCATATACACAAAGAACAATACACATAAAGTGAGAGGAAACAAATATATTGAACTAATACCAGGAAAATATGGAAATATCAAATAAGTCACATGGGGCTCAACCGAGTCTCCTGAATGTATGTGTACTAAGCCTTAGTAAACCACAAGCCCAGCATCAAACTCTTGCAAAGCAATACTTTTTTCTTTTAAAGATGTTTTTCAAAGCACCGCGATACATATTGTAAAGCAATAAATGGCATCAAGCATCAGCAACTAGCAGACATTTAACAAGCATCCTATACTATCATGTCTGGCCTCAGATTAATCCATACTTCAAGGGGTTATCAGTAAAAGGCTGTAGCCTATCAAGTTCCAATGCTGAATGTGTAGAATGCAGAGAGCAGATAAGTTTAACTAAGTCAGGAAACATAGCGTATAACATTCTCAATTTATTGCATTAAACAAGAACCCCACATTTATTATGAAAGAAATCTGGACGCAACTAAAAGGAACTTCAGCGTTCTATTTTTGTAACTTCTATTACACCCTATTTCAGCGAGAATCGAATGAGAGCTAGAAGTTAATTTCCGGACCTTTATTGCTATATGGGTTTAATACAAGCAGAACCCAAAAAAAAATTGCAGCAAAGTTCCAAACCCTAGATTTGCAAAGCAGCGCTACAAGTATCGCATTCAAACTAAAAACAAATATAGATCTGATTAAGAAAAAACAGAATTAAAAAAGAAACTTGGGGCGTACATTGCCGAGGGAAGCAGAAGAAGACCAGCGTGATAGGTCAAAGAGATCTCGCAGTTGGAGATGGTGTTGGGTACTGACTGCTATGGCGGTTGGGTTAAGCGGGGCTTGTGTCTCGGATCACACTGGACGTACCTGTCAGTATGATCGGACTCGGGTTAGATCCGATTAGGGGAGACAAATTCAACATGACTCTGGAATGATTCTACGTTTTATCTTTTTTTTCATTGCACAGATTTTACATATGTGAGTTATAAAAATTTATATGTTGGTGTTCATATTTTTATTATTATATTTTTAATTAAATTATGATAAAGATATAATTTTTTGATAATAATATGATAAATGTATAATATTTAAAGTGTTAATAATTTCTTATTAAATTATATGTTTGTTATGTTATAATTTAAATCTTATATAATTGTTATATTTTAATTAAAAAATTAAATAACAAAAATATATTTATTTTACCTAATGGATTTAGGTATTATCATGTCAACTGTTAATTCACAGTAACATTAAAAAAATTAAGGCTTCAAAGAGGTCTTCCCATCGGTACCCGTGAGCTGCTGTAAAGTTCTACATAGTGAGGGTCCGTATTAGTTTGGGGCAGACAATGAACCTAGGATATCCCAGGACATCGGATGATTCAAAGAATCCCAAAAAAATAAAAACAATGGGCAAGTTAGGAAATGTGACTTTGAACAAACTCATGTCGCCAATTAGGTTTTTTTTTTTATTTTCTTTTAACAAATCCATCAATTAGTTGCTCAATTTAATCATGTACTAAAAGTTGGGTTTTTGACCTGAAAATAATAACAAAAAATGTAAATATTCCATATGCATAACTGATAATCTTTTTTTTAAAATACATTAAGGTCAATTTTTTTTATATAATAAGAGGGTTACGGTTATTGTTTAACCATGATCCTAAAAAACATAAATTTTTAAAAGAAATTAATATGGACCACGGTTGAGTAATAACCATGACCAATATAGTAAAAAAAAAAAATTCATAATATAATAAACAATTTATTAAACTAATTTAATTTAATTTAAAAAATTCTTAAATGTATAATATAAGTATGAAAAAAAATAAATTTGTGACATAGCAATATTTAGATAATTTAATAAAAAAATAAATGTGTGATAATATGAAATAAAATTGTTAAATTTAAAAATACTTTATTTATTATTAAATTTTATAAGTTGAAATTATATGAACTTGACAACTTAAAAATCAAATTATAAGTTATTTTTAAAAAGAGTAACTCATGAAATATAAATTTAGAGATATTAAAATTTTAATATTTGTAAGAAATTTTAGTTGTATTAATTTAATGATATATAAATTAATTAATTAAAGAAATAATTAAAATATCAACTATAATAATGTAAAAATAATAAAAAAAATTGAAAGTTATGTTAAAAGAATAATGGTTAAATAGTTTAGAAAATAATTGAATAAAAATACTTGTTAAATAATAATTCTTTGGTACTTGATAAAATAATTGAAGAAAAATAAAATATTATCAAAAAAATTGTAATTTTTTAAAACTTGATAATTAGTAATAAATTTAAAAAAATGTAATAAAAAACTTAATAAGTAATTAAGTATGCTTGTTAAGTAATATTGAATGTAATGTTAAAATAATAAAAATTGTAACTAAAATATGTACCCAAAAAAAAGATTAAAAGTTGCCAATTTTTCATTAAATTTTTTATTGCTCATTAAATTTTTTAATAAATTTTTTAAGTTCAATATTATTTAAGAATTTGATTAAAGAAAAAGAAATGAGAAGTAAAAAGTTAATTTATAAGAAATTTTTAGAGATATTAAATTTTTAATATTTGCAAAAAAAATTTATTAAAAATAATATATGAGGAGTAAAAAGTTAATTTGATTAAAAAAAAAAGAAATAAGAAGAGAAGTATATTATACTTCTGGAGAATCGTACATGTCATGTACGCACCAACACTCACATCCTTGATAAATTTATTAGCTACTTTATTCGTTGTCTTCCAAATTTAATTAAATGAAACAAAGATAGCTATTGAGTATCTACCAAAATATGGCTGTTCGACCACCATTCTAGCATCAATATAAATTTGAAATTGTTTTTATGACTTAATTAATAAAATCGAATTATGCCGACCAAAATTTTTAGATTTGATTTTTAGCAATAGATATTCATGAATTAAAGTTTATAATAATGTGTCTTAGTGCTCCCTAATGTCTTATGCTCTTATACCTCGATGAGGCTACTGGAGTTTCATGCTAGTTATGAAATTATGCGGAGCCAACTTCTTGGTTTTTTAATATTTTAAAAAAAGGCTTTATGCCTTGTTAATCCTAATCCTAAGTTTGCATAAATATGAAGCAAGTACTCACTAAGCAATAAAAGGAGATAGAATAAGATACAAAACGGATTGACCAAGAAAAAAGCATAGAATATAATAAGGTTGTGAATTTTTTTTTTTATTATATGGGTCATGATTGAGCAATAACCATGACCCATATTAATTTTAAAAAAAATTATTTTTTTTAGGGTCACAGTTGAGCAATGACTGTGACCCTCTTATTATAAAAAAAAAAAAATAACCTTAATGTATCTTGAAAAAAAAAATTGTTGATTATGCATATGGAATATTTATAATCCCACTAAAAGTTATAGTAGGTATGGAATCATGTGCTCAACTTTAAATTTCATGTTGTATAACTTTTCTATTTGATTATATGAGAGTTGCAATTGTTGTGAAAATGATAGAACACACACATTCATAATTAATTATAATTTTAAAGGGGACTATAATCATTTTTATTATATAAAAAAGGACTATAACAATTTCAGCTACTAATTTATGTTATACAAAATTTAACAATGAATTTAGACTATATTAAAAGTTGACAACAACACAACTTATAAGAGGTAATGGACATTTTTCTTTAGCAAATACCTAGGACATACTTGAGAGGTCAACAAGTAAAATATATATAAGGAAATTATAGTAAAATATTTAAAATTGCCTATGATAAAGGGTTTTTTAGTTAGTAGGCCATTCATAATTGCATTCATAATTGTAAGTGGCCAACTCTGGGGTGGTGAATTTGCACGATAGGAGAGACTTAAGTTCATCAGGGAGTTAAGAGTTTGAAATTTAATACCCAAGTCAATATGGGGTAGAAAAGAAATGGGCAGAGTATGCATCTTTTCATTCAGAAGTAATAAAAAAAATCTAAAAATAATAAAATAAAATAAAATAAAATATTTTTCCTAAAAATAATAAAAACATTAAATTCAAATTGATTATATCTGAATTCACACAAACCAAGATAACATTTATCACATTCTAAATTTTTTGTAACTATTAATATAACTAAAGTAACAAAAAAAGAATAACAAAGAACAATCCTAAGTGGGTAGTAGAGAACTACCCCACGTTAATTAGGAGCTAATTAGGTTAATTAGTACACAAAGAAAATTTCATGTTGGAAAGCTTTAATTAGACATTGGTATCACCATTTATTTAGTATGAGAATAGACAACCATGGGGCAAGATGAGCTTGTAACCATCCTTATCATAAGGTCCCCACTATTTCACATATAAGAATATATCTAAGCATGGATAATTGGTCAAGTGGCAATCCCTTCTATTAACCGTGGATAGCATGAGATAAACCTTACATAAATCTTAGAATGAGTTTTGAAATTACTAACACATGCATGGGTGAACATGAGGTGGTAGGATTAAGCAAAAAAAATGAGATAATAAGGACAAAATGAAGCCACCTTGACATTCCACTCACTTACAATACACATTAGTTATTCGGTCTAGGTATTGTGCTTCATTTAGGAGTGGGAATTGGTAAGAAATTGCATGAGATTGGATATAGCTTAAACAATATAAGAAGGAGCACTTAGTGGGATGGTGGTGTGGGGCCATGGAAGAAGGAAATTCAGTAAACTAGCCACTCCCACCTTATGCTTTCACCATCCAAAAATATATGGGTATATATAAATAGCATTCGGTCATTACTTTAACTTATATTTAGTCGTGGGAAATTAATAGGAAGTTGTATATAATCTAATGGTTTACATAATCTAAGGAAGGGACACCTAGCATGCAATGTGTGAAAAAGAAAAATGAAGTAGGAAGAATTAAATAAACAAAGTAAGCACACCTCATGCTTCACCATGCAAAATATATATATTCAAATGACATTTGGTTAATGGCAAATTGTGTTTAGCTATGGGAGTTAACTACTACATATATATATAATGCTTAGATGGGAATGGAACACCCACACGTTGCCACCTTACCTAGCACCGAATAGGAAGCAAGAGAAAATGGATTGTTAATTAACTTAAGTGCATCCACGGTAGATTAAAAAGCATGAGCTATCCATTGTAATACTCTTTATCCATTTTAACTCCACTTAGGCCAAGAATAGAAGGGGAAGAAGGGAGCAAAGTTTCAATAAACCATGGAGCTACAAGACAATTGAAACTGTGAATTTAGAAGGAGTTCAAGGAGGCTTATGAGAAGTAAGTATAGGAAAGCTCCTAAATTCCTCAATTACTCCACTTCAACCAGTTGGAATTCTCAACTAGGGTGTTTTTTTATGGGAACAGCCATAAAACTTGGAGGAAACAAATACTAGAGAAGCTTAGGAGAAAGCTATAGACAATCAAAGGTAAGAAACTGAATTTTGCTCCCTTGAATTCAAATGAGGCCGAAAGGATGGAATGATAGGAATATGTGTACTTATGAGTGTATTAATCGTGAAGTTTTGCCATAGAGATGCCTTCAATTTAATTAGGAAAAATAACACAATAAGGATTGAACTTTAAGGCTGTGAACCCCACGTGAGTAATTCAAATGGTACTTAATTAATGAGACAAAAATAAAACAAAAACGTAATTGCTTACAAATTAGGAATTCTAGTTTCCAACTAATGAAAGAAAATTTAGACTACTTTAAAGGAGGATAGTAGCTTAGTTTTAATTTAAATTTTGATCATTAATAGTTGTTATTCACGATAATACATAACTAAAATTTTAGGGGAACAATTAGAACAACAAAGGCTAAGGAATAACTTGAATGAATGGCAATAATGAAACAGGTAGTTAACACTATATTTATTTTGTTGTTTACATAATTACACTAGATAAATTCTCCAAGTTCTTATGCTGTGTATGGTTGCATGTATGTCTATTAAAGTGACTCTTATGAGTATTAGATCACTATTATTGGCCAATGACCGAAGCACATTAGCCTAACGAACAAATATATGTTGCTATCTGGATATTAAATGCTCTTATATTGAATTGTGCATCGAATATATCCTGGATAGTATTTAGTACTGTCTATATGTATGCTCCTTGAATATAATATTATCTACTAACATTTTATCTCATTATAAAGCTAACCATTTTCAGATATTAGTCATACCTCAGATGAAGCCAAACAAGTAAAAACTAGACAAGCAAATTAGTAGACTAACGTGTCATTCTTATAACCAGTTTTGTAAATCCTCTGCGTAGCATAAAATACTAAAGCATGACTTTAGTTTTGAGTATGTAAAGTTATTTTGTAAACCCCTATGGTGTATCTATAGGATAATTGTACATGTATAACTTCTAGTGTAAGTTGACGACAATACTTAGCTTAAGTGTTACTTTATATGGAAAAGTAGCTTCGATTACTATTTTTTCATGAAACTTATTATCATTATTATGGAATTTCTATGTCCAAATTTTTATAATGAGTTCTCCATTCTTTGTACTAAAAGTCTGGAAAGTTACAAGATTGTTGGAAATAGGTTAGATCAAGGAAATGGTATATTGATTTAACTTAGTTTCTGTATGGGATAACTTTGAATAGATTTCATAATAAATCTTGTTAAATAGGTAAATGAAGGAGTTATTGCATGAAATTTTATGAGAAGGTAGTTAAGACATATAAACTTAGATCTGGATAGTCTTAGAATTTTTTAAACTCATTTAATAGGGTAACGAAGTCAGAAAACAGAAGGGATATTGTACAGTGAGTTTAAACAGGGTAGTAATCTAAATGGCGTTGGTTAAGGGGTCATCCATGGGAGTTTTTGAAAAGTATTTTAGTGGCTTATAATCAACATAACAAGGAGTCATTCTACCTATTTTTATGATTTTTGAACTTCATTTGATAGAGGAAAGAAATTTCAAAAAAATAGGTCTAGACACTTGAACGAATTGTAACTATGGTAGCTTCTGTTTCTTAACAACGAGACACGAATTTGGATGGTAGTTAGAAGAACAAAGTTATGAATCTATATTTTGATGTATATAAGATAGAAATTTCCTAGGTATACCAATAGAGATCTCCTAGGTCTAGGATCTTGTTGATAAGATCTTGGATTTTTACACTGTGGAAATTGAAACCTTGTCGATAGGGTCTTCTATTAGTAGTACAAGGTCCTTCAATATAGTAAGTTATAGCATATGATAAATGTAGGTATGACAACATTAAATTTGAAAGCAACAATTATTGCTACTAAATTTAAACTGATGGTTCCAAATTTAAAAGAATTCAGTAACTATGGTTCCAAATTCAAAGGTATTAGGTTTATATATAAAAGTAATGATGTGACTGGTTACAAAGTGAAATGGTTAAAAAAAAAAGTTTACTATTTTATCTTGACATGTGTTATGCATATTTTTGAAAATTTTGATTAGCTAAAAAAAAATATTCACATAATTAAATTCACAAATTTGCCTTTAAATCTTCTCCTTATGTATTGCCTCAGTCTTACAATGAAAACGACTGAGTTTCCTTAAGCTAAGTTACACCAAAATTACTTTTAGTTTTTCTTCTAGGTTTCTACTAATGGTTTGGAGTATTAGTGAAAAAGGAAGTGTTACAAAATCTATCAGTTGAAATTGTATTTTTTAGCAATATTTTTAGGTAAATGGGACATAATAGCTAAAAGTTTAAAGGCATTTTCTAGTTATTAAAGGTCAGTGTGATATTACTTACAACAAAATATATTTGTAATACATTTTTGCATCTAGTATTTTGTTTTTGTTATGAATGAAATATGTATATTTTGGAATATTTGTGTAGTAGTAATAATAATAATAATAATAATTTGTGTTGTCATTATTATTCGCTATTTAGTTTTGGAATATGTTTGTTATATGATAAATTTTGTTTTTAGTTCTTATTTTGGATGTACATTACATATGAAAAGAAACTAAAAATAAAAATTAATATTATATTTTGAATAAAGAAATAAATGAAGAGGAAACAAATTTTTAAAAAAAATCTATTATTTGAAAAAATATATATATGATATTTGAAAAAATTTGAAAAGTAGATATTGAAAATATAAAAAGAATTAATACCTTTTAAAATATGCAAATGGTGTAGAAGAAATCATATTTTTGGAAAATAAAAAGTAAATTTTTGGATTTCAAAAAAAAAGTTAAAGGAAAAAAATAGGTATAGGACATATCAAAATAAAAAAATTATTTGAAATGTTTAAATGAAAAAATAATGTCAAAATTTTCAAATAATAAAGTGAATAAAAAATGGCCAAAATTTTGAAATATTTATACTTATAATAAAAAACTAAAAAATTAGGGTAGGAGAAATAATATTTGTAAAAAATAGAAAGTAATTCTCAAAATTGAGAAAAATTATTTAAAGAAGAAATATATATATATATATATATATAGAGAGAGAGAGAGAGAGAGAGAGAGAGAGAGAGAGAGAGAGAGAGAGAGAGAGAGAGAGAGAGATGTGGAAAATGAAAGTTATTTAAAAAAGAAGTCCAAAAATTTGAAATAATTAAGTAGAAAAAATGTGTAAAATGTTGAAATATTTATATTTATAAAAAATATATTAAAGAAATCAGTGTAGAAGAATAATTTATTTAAGAAAATAAAAATTAATTCTTGTGATTTAAAAATTTATTTAAAGAAGAAAAAATATGGGTATGTTGGGTTGGAGTATGTAATAGTGAAAGAAATATAAAATATGAGTAGGTGGATATAGATGAGATAAAAAATAACTATTTTAACTCTACTTTTAAAATAGTGATTTGATAGATAGAATAATAAGTATAAAAATATAATAGACATTACATAAACTATATAAAGAGAATACTTTCGTAATGTAGCAAATAAAATGAAGCCTATATGTATTGAATATGTATAAATAAAAATTAGTTAAAATTATTTGAATTAGAAAGAAATAAAGTTCAAAAATTTGAAATAAAAAGTCAATAAAAATTCTCTATAATTGCAAAATATTTTATATTAATACTAAAAGATATAAAAATATTAGGGTAGGAGAAATAATTTTTCTTAAAAAATAAAGTTAATTATTATAGTTGTAGAAAATTATTTAAAGAAGAAAGAATATGTATAAGATATGTGTAAATTAAAATTATGTAAAATTAAATAAAATAATGCACAAAAATTTGAAATAATTAAGTAAATAAAAATATCTAAAATTGTGAAATATTTTTATTAATAATAAAAAATAACTAAGAAATTAGGGTAGGAGAAATAATTTTTTAAAAAAGTAAAAAATTTAAGATTTAAAAAAATTACTTAAAAGAAAAATACATATAGGATAAGTGTAAATAATTATTTAAAATTAATTAAATAAAAAATTCAAAAAATTTGAAATAATTACATAAATAAATAATGTCTAAAATTTTGAAATATGTATATTTATAATTAAAAATATATTTCAAAAAATTAGGGTAATAAATAATATTTGTAAAAAATAAAAAGTAATTCTTAAAATTAAAAAATTTATTTGAAGAAGGAAAAACATATATAGGATATGTGGAAATAAAAATTATTTAAAATTACTTTAAAAAGTCCAAAATTTTGAAATAATTAAGTAAATAAATGTGTAAATTTCTTGCAATATTTATATTTAAAAAAATTTCTTAAAAAATTAGGTTAGGAGAAATAATTTATTTAAGGAAATAAAAAGTAATTCTTAAACTTGGAATAAATTATTTAAAATTGGAAAAATATCTAAAATTTTGAAATATTTATATTAATTATAAAAAAATAAAATGTTTGTTACAACTATAATTATTTAAAGCATGTTTGTATTTAGGATGTCTGAGAGGGAAAAAAAAGGGCTAGGAGAAACAAGATTATTTACATTTACGCGAATAAAAGAGTTTGTGAAAGCAACTAGGATGCAACATTTCAGTATGTAATATCGAGGTATATAACAGTTAACACCGATATCACTTTGGAAGAATTAAAACAAGTTATTAGTCAAAAGGTATAACTTCCCCATAGCCATATTATATTTGATTTGATATATAGGCTCCCAACATTAGTAAATCTAATGTGATACCAAACAATTTATGTTGGAAAATGATTATGATGTATAAAAAATATGGCAATCACATTTACATTTCTCATCACAGTTGAATGCAATTGAGCTATATGCAAACACCTCAATTGTTAACCCACAATTGAACATAGAAGTTCATGCAGACCCAATGAACAATGCGGTGTCCTCACTCCTATCATCTAGCTATGATCCTTCTATCAAGCATTATCAAATCCTACCAATAAAGGCCAATTTGCAACTGAGTTCCTCCCACCCAGTAATTGGTTTTGTTGAATCTCTTTCTTCACTTGATTCAAAAGAAAATATATTGGAAGAAACGAAGATGAGTACAACATTAAACTTGACCCTAATTATGACAATGATGATGATGATGACAACAATGATGCCAATGATGACAATGATGATGCGTATGACAGTGAGGGTGCTGATTTGGGTAGAGAGGATCCAATCAATGCCTTTCATATTAAACCAGTGTCCTAATATGTTGACTTTATTGCTGTGTTCTTTCAGCAGGTTAATTTGGCCTTAGCCAGGGGTAATGAATTTCAGAAAGTGGGTGATCAAATGCAAATAAATAATAAGAAGTTTCATGTCAAAATGTAGTATCTGAATTAGAAGGCACTATATCTTGCTGTAAAACTATACTCTACAAGTACACCACACTTTTAAAAAATACTTGACAAGGAAAAAGTACATAGAATATAAGTGTATTAATTATGGTTATAACTGTAAATGGTAGGTTTAAGCATGCAAAAAAGGCAAGAAAAATGGATCATTTTGGCAGATTACAAAATATAGAGGTCCAAATACATGTTTGTCTACAACATTATCATAAGATCACATGAACTTGGACTCTAAAGTTATCTGGTTATGTATCATGACAATGATGACTGAGACATCTAATATTCCAATCAGTTAGATCATCGAATAGATGAAGAGCTTATTGGTTACATTATATCATACAAAAAGGCATGGAGAGTGATAAATATTATTTTTATATATTTTATTCCTCTTTATTTGGACTTTTTAATGATAAATTTTGACTTATTGGATTGTAGTAGATGATATTTGATTTTATTAGTCATTTTTGCACTCTAGGAATTAATTTGCACAATTCTTGATTTTTAATGCATAAATTCTTTTTAAATAATTTTGTGAATTTTTCACTTAATATTTTCTATTATTTGTATAGATTTTTTTGTGGGCAAATGAATTTAAATAGTGAAGATTAATTTGGAAAAGAGTTGAGGGTTATAAAATTGAATCAAGGGCTAGGATCTTAAGATAGAAGTTATTTGTGTACAATATAAAGTAGTAGATAATTGTCCAAAATTTTTAATGCATTTTTAGAAAATCAAAAATTAGGAAAATAGGAGATAAAGGCCCTCTAATGCACAATCCATTACACTCTTAGGCTCTCTCTTGAATGCACCATATTCACACAGAGTCAACTTGCTCTATTCTCACATTCTCAAATTTATTATATGCATGGCAACTTTTGTGGACAGCTTATGTTGATAAACGAAAGATACATTGACTCTCTTACATGCACACGATCACGTTATAGGCATGAGACTCTCACGTGGACATCCAAGGGCCAAATCCATTAGTCACATGAAGCATATGTCATTTTGCATTATGGAGGCATGGGAATAAGGACCAGATCCACTCATACGTAGACATAGATTCACACATGAAATGCTACACCAAGTCACATTAATGCACAACCCTCTTCCTTACCTAATTCACACATGAATTGGCACTCTCACATGGACACGTAGCTACATGACTTTCTTTAATCACATATGGCATTCCCACATGTTAACATATAATTAGGCACAGGAATAATCTACTTTCACACTCACGTTGACTCTGTCAAGCACCAAGTCTCACATAGAAGGATGATAAGGATGCACATGTACAATGCATAGGAATTGATGCAAAAAAAAAAAAACATGCACGATTAGTCATGTGAGGGGACTAAGGCATTCTGGAGGTTGAGGGGGCAAATTCATTAATTGAGGGAGATTCACTCACATGTCCAAGAGTGCGTTGTCATCTTCTCCCATTTTTGGAGCTTATATAGCTAAAGAAACATACCAAATTTCCCTCTATGTAAGTAGTTTAGGATGAAGGCCTTGAAGTGCATATTTGAGTCTAAGACAGATGCTTTAAGATTTAGCTAATTCTCTTCTCCTTTTCTTTTCCTCTTAACATTGCAATTTTCTAGTTTTATGAGTTTAGGTTTAGCTTATAATTACTTGAGAATTGTGGCTACAATTTTGGATTTGATTCTTGAAATTGTTAAGCTATTGGATTGACCTTTTGGAGATTTAATTAGATGATTAATTGTTTAATTATTTCTTTGTTTTATAATTACACATTTAATTCTTTATTCCTTTTAATTTTTAGCCTGATTATTACAATAGTTATTGTGTAATCTTATTGGATTTTTTGTATTTAAATTTTGATTTGAGGAATCTTAATGTTTAATTAGTTAATTAGGCATATAAGATGAAAGTACAAAATCTTTAATGATCAATTAATCTTTGTTTTAGTGTGTTCAAGGAGCTTAATTTGAAGATTAGTAAGCTAGTATAATTTGGAGATCTCAAGAGTCATTAACTTATTAGGTTCTTAAATTCTTAAATGGTCACTTGAGAAAATTTATTATGAATATACTAAAGAGGATTAGGTTCAGAATTTAGTGAATATAATTTGGATGGTAATAATTAAACTTCAAGGAATTCACTCAAAGCTAGGTACACTCAATTGTTTGATTATTAACACTTTCTTTGATTCTAGCTAGTTGTTTTATTTTAATTCCAATCATTAAACCCCCAACAAATCTCTAGAATTATTAGCTTTTAGGTTATATTTGACATTTAGAAAGCTTCCTTAAGTAATTAGAATCCAATCCTTAGGAGATGGTCTTGGTTGCATTATTATCTACAAATTTATTTTCACAATCGAGTTATTTGTAACTGTTCAACAATAGTTACCAATTCTATTGTTGTCACTGAGATAATTAAATTCTGAATTATTTAGGGAAGTTGACCAGGTGTTCTGCTGTCTTTTTTGTGTGTTTTTGCTCTATTTTGCATTCGATTCTTGGCCTTTATGGTTGTATGCATCACTTGTTTTGCTTGCTGGAATTTTTGTTCAGCTCACCTAAAAAATTCTAACACTTGATATCCTTAAATTTTTGGGTGAGATAAGCAAAAATTATAACTTTAACTATAAGTTATCACATTTTAAGTCAAATTCCAACATTTAGGATACTTTTCTGAATTTTTTAATATTTTTTTCAAATTTCTTAGGATTTTTTTAATTTTTCTAAATTTAATTTCTTTATTTTTGGTGCTTTCTTTTATGTGATCTTTCTTTGTTATTGAGTGTTTTTGTGTGTTAAGAAGTTGTTAGTGTTATTTGATTTGTATTCTCTTGCTTTTTGGTGTGTGGAATTGAGCTAATTCGGTTACCAATTTGATTTTTTAGTGTGCTTTGATTTCTTTTCAAATCCCCTACCTAGAAAATTTTGAAACTTGGTACTTTAATATTTGGAGTGATGCTGAGCAAAAGATGTGAAGTAACCCCTGGATTGGCCAAATACCATTATTTTCTTTGAGTTTTCCATTTTTAAGTATTTTTCTGATTTTTGGGACATTTTTCTATTTTTTCAAATTTATTGTTTTGATTTTTCTTGGCTGGTTCTTATGCTATTTTTTAGTTCTTGTTTGCCTAATTAGTTCATGACATGGTCCTCTAGTAAAAAATTGGTTGATTTAGACCTTGAGATTGAAAGAACTTTCCGAAGGCAAGTAAGGATCAAGAAAGGCAGTGTTAGTGTAGGGAACAGTAGTAATACTTTTTTTGTTTTTGATTGTGTGCAAGAAATTAGCTGTGTACCTCATTTTATTGATCGTAATATGGTTGAACAAGAGCAAATAAATGTTAACATGAATATGTATGCACATGTTAACTTGAATGTTAATAAGAATTTAAATGGTAATATAGATGCTAAAACCATTCAAGAACTTGCAGCTATTGATGTGCACTACCAAAATCTTTGTATTCAATACCCATAATTAGATGTAAATTTTGAACTTAAGTTTAGATTGATTCATTTACTTCCTAAATTTTTTAGACATATAGGAGATGATCCTTACAAGCACCTAAAAGAATTCAATGTTGTTTGCTCCACCATGAAACTACAAGGAGTTTTAGAAGGATAAATAAAACTCAGAGCATTTCCTTTCTCTTTAGATGGTATAGCTAAGGATTGGTTGTACTACCTTCTTCTTAGTGCTATTAATTCTTAGGATCAACTAAAACATCTTTTATTGGAGAAATTCTTCCCTGCATCCCGTACATCCTCTATCAGAAAGGAAATTTGTAGAATTAGTCAAATGGTAGGTGAAACTCTTTATGAATATTGTGAAAGATTCAAGAAACTTTGTGCCAGTTACCTTATCACTAGATTACTGATCAATTGTTGATTCAATATTTTTATAAAAAGCTTCTACCGATGGACAAAAATATGATTGATACTGTAGCAGGTGGTCCCTTGGTTGATTTGACTCCAAAGATAGCACATGAGCTTATTTTCAAAATGGCTCAAAATGATTAGTAATTTGGTATTAGGATGGTGCAGCTAGTGAGAAGCATTAACAAGTTGTATGCTTCTTAGTATGATTAGACTCAGTAAAAGATGCAAAACACTTTAGATGAGCTTTCTTCTATGGTTAGACAAATGGCTTTAGTTCAGAGGCAGACAGTTTCTTATCTTCCATAGTAGATTTATGTGTCTACAGCTTTTATTGAGCCCTTGTGTACGATCTACTCTTTAGTGACACATATTACTAATTAGTGCCTATAGCTAGATGACCAAATTGAGACTTATGTTGGGATCTTTCTAGGAAAGCCAATACAACAAAGACAACATAGATATGATCCATACTCCTACACCTATAATCTGAGGTAGAGAGATCACCCACACTTGAGATATGTGAAAGGACAACAACAAAAGTACAATGCTGCAAGGCTAAGTACACAACCTCTATAGCCTATGAGATAGTTTATTCCCAAATAGGAAGAGTCTAGTAAGAGGAAATAGCTTGGAAGATATGATGAAGTAGCTTATGAAAAGGCTTCAATAGAATGAAATTTAGTATAGATAGGAAATGTAGAACATTCAAACACAGATTGCTCAGTTAGCAACTTCAATAAATGAGATGAGAAGTCAAGGATTTGGGAAATTACCATCACAACAGTGATTAATCCCAAAAGTAGTAATATCAGTGCCATCACCCTTAGGAGTGGGAAGGAAGTTCATAAGTATACTATTACAACGGATAAGTCAGCGTTAGCAAAAACACACGTCACACCATATGAGCTTAAGGAGGAAGAGGAGCCAAAGGTTTTACCTTTCCCATATAGACTTATGCAAGGGAAGAGACAAGTTAAAGCAGAACTTAAGAAAGAGATTCTTGAGACTTTCAAGAAAGTTGAGATTGACATACCTTTGCTAGATGCCATTAAGACCATCCCTAAGTATGCCAAACTCCTTAAAGAAATGTGTACTAGCAAAAGGCTACTAAGAGGGAATGAGAAAATCAATTTTGGCAAGAGTGATTTGGCACTTATATAGCCTGCAATGCCCACTAAGTGTCAAGATTCGAGCACTTTTACAATGTCTTGCACTATTGAAAATTTTGAGTTTTTTATGCTTTAATTGATCTTAGTGTTGCTATTAATGTAATGTCTAAATCGGTATATTTATCTTTATAGGCCAGAGAATTGAAGCCAACTGAAGTGGTTGTGCAACTTGCAAGCTAAAGCATGGCTTATCCTTCAAGAGTGCTGGAGGATGTTTTAGTAAAGGTAAAGGACTTGATATTTCTAGTTGATTTTTATGTCCTTAATATGGAGGATGATATATATAGGTCTCATGGTCGTGCACTACTCATTCTCGGTAAATTTTTCTTAAAGATAGTTAAAACAATCATAAATGTTCATGAAGGTACTCTTTCTATAGAATTTGCTGACAATGTGATACATTTTAATATCTTTGATGCCATAAAATACCAATGTGATGATCATTCTATTTTTAGCGTAAGTTTGATTGATATGCTAGTTGATGATACTAGTACTAAGTTTTAGGATAGCATTTTGATTGATTCTTGTGATATTACTAAGTTTGATGATTCTTTGATATGTACTTGTAATGGTTCTCATGTAAATACTAGATGTAGAAAGATTGATGATTTTATGAGTTGTGATGATAATATTGACTCTAAGGAACCTATTGCATGTACTGAGCAGGTTGATTCTATGGGATATAGAACTTTTGTTGATTGCACTAATTTTATTGAGTTTTCTAATTCTAGTGAGACTTTGCATGTTGATATTGATTGTTTTCATAGACATGGTACTAGTTGTTCTACTTGTTATAGTGTAGCTCGTGCTGATATTTATGTGATTGATGATTCTCTTGATTCCTTTCATGCTATCGATGCTTCCTATATTAGAAAAGATTTTTTTCCTTGTGAGTCATCTAAGCAGGTGTATGGTATGGAAGAGATAACTTTTAACAAGCTCATACCTTCTGTTGAGCAAGCTCCTACCCTAAAGCTTAAGCCATTTCCATATACATTTAAATATTCTTATCTTGAAGAAAGAGATAACCTCCTTATCATTGTGGCTAGTGATATTACTTAAGATGAAGAAATGACACTATTAGAGGTCTTGAGGAAACTTAAACGAGTAACAGGATGGACCTTAGTAGATATACCAGGTATTAGCCCCGAGACCTATATGCATAGGATTTTGTTAAAAGATGGAGCTAAATCGGTGAGGCAACTTCAAAGGTGACTCAACTCGCTTATTCTTGATGTGGTTAAAAAGGAAGTATCTAATCCCTTATATGTTGGAATTATATATTCGATCTCTGATAGCTAATAGGTTAGTCTTATGCAGGTTGTTCCTAAAAAGATACAGATTACAATGATCTGGAATGAAAAGAACATGTTAGTGCTGACTTGTGTGTAAAATAGCTATAGGGTTTGCATTGATTATAAGTCTCTTAATTCAGTCACTAGAAAATACCACTACCCCCTTCCTTTTATTGATTAGATGCTTAAGCATTTTGTTGGGAAGTCTTATTTTTATTCTCTTAATGGATTTTCAGGATATTTCCAAATATGCATAGCACCGAAGGACAAGAAAAAGACAATATTCACCTAGCCATTTAGAACATTTGCCTATAGAAAATTGCTTTTTGGCCTTTGTAACCATAGACTCAAGCATTTTTATGAAGGAGTTCCAAGGAATGAGAAGGAAGAGCTCCAATTTCACAATGCAACCTACCTTGCCTAGTTATATACTTTCCCTTCACCCTTTTATATTATGTTATCTGTTTTTTGGTTAGATCTTAAGCTTGCATTAAGGATGATGCAATGTTTAAGTGTGTGGGGGGAGGAGCATTCAAACAATTTTTGGTTTTGTTTTGTTTTGTTCATTGATTTTTACATTTTGTTTGAAATTTTATTTTTGTGTTGTTTGTGTGTTTTGAAAACTTTTTAAAATTATTATTTTTTGTTTTTTATGGAAGTTGCTAGTATTGAGGTATGACTATAGCTTTGATATGTCTTGACTTGATAAGAAATTGAATTTGTGTTGAGAATGCAAGTTAAATGGCAATTAGCTTAGTTTTAATGAACTTTGATAATGGTCAATTTACCTTGTAAGATTTTGTACTTATTGATGTTCAATTCTAGTGTGTATTATAATACTTGATCTTTCTAAAATTGAACTAAAGCAGATGAGTTATAAAAGGAAAACCCTAGAATAAAAAGAATAAAGGCTAAACAAAATTAAAATAATAATATAGATATCTAAAAATGAAGATACAAAGCTAAAGATACCCAAAATCGGAGCCAAAATAGTTAAATAAAATTACACTAAAATATAGTGACAATTTTATAATTTTGAACAACTTTTTAGAAATTGAAATGTGGAAACCTTAAATGAAAAAAGTGAGTTTCCTAGGGTTCCCAGAGGCCTAAAGATTATAAGAACTTTTAGAATGGTTAAAACCTCTCAAGTAAACATTTTAGATTATTGGTTGACTAGAACTTTGATTGGATAATTTAAGAAGGCTCTAAAACTCATAAAATTGAAAGTAAATATTTTTAATAAACTAAAGGACCTAAATTTTCATATGACAAAGACAATTATAAAATGGAACTAAAATGAGCAAAAACGGAGAAAATGAAATTGAAGGGCAAAACAGGAATTATGAAAAATATTATAACTCACCCTCTTCTTCTTAAATCTATCCAGCCACGTCCTCCCCTCCCTAAAATTGACTTTGGCTACTCCAAATTAGAATCAAGAGGCACACAAGGGAGAAGGAGAAGAATAAAGAAATTCAAGCTAAAAATGCATGGATTTTGGCACTTTTTCATGCTTTCCTTCACCAAGTTGATTCTCCTCTTCAAGCCCTCTCTCTCCATGGTTTTAGTTTTCCAAAAAGAAAGTTTTCATGGCTGAACTCTTGGAAGAAGGAGAAGATTTGAGAAAACCAAGTTTTTCACTAAATTCTCTTCATGGAAAGCTTTTAGATGATATATGAAAAATGGTGTTGAATTGTGTTTTCTTAACTTCCCCCTTACCTCTCTTGTCCAGCTACCCTAGAGCTTATGAAGAGTGAGGGTGCTTTGGATGATAACAAGGCATAATTAAAGGTTTTAGAGTGTGAGGAATTGAATTATGTAATCAAAATCAAGAAAGGAGCATTAGAAAACAAGATAAGGAAGTTAAGGTTTTCATTACACCAAGGAAGTTTTAAAACCATTAAAAGGTATTTTGAGTCACATGAATATATGGTTAGACTTTAGAGAAACCAAGGAATAAGAGTATGTATCAAATTCCTAAAAAAAAGAAACAAAACTCCATATTGCTCTCCTTGAAGCTATATCTCAGCCTAAGCATAAAGGAAGCACTTAGGGAGTGTTTCTTTGAATTTTAATGAATTTAGAGACTTAGATATGATGAATAAATAATTATAAAAGTATTAGATTGAATTTAGGAGCTTTAGAATGAAAGTTGAAAATTTAAGGCCTAAAAGAGGATAATGAAGCAAGTTAGTCCTAAACCCTCTTAATCAAGCATATAATGATTCAAATGAATTTCTTGAGAGTTATAAGACTTGTAGAAAGCAAGATTTAAGGTTAGAAAAACAAGAACCAAAGGTTACTTCATAATGGGCTTAAACTAGTTCTAATTGACACCTTGAATCTTAATGAGATTAAGTGAGAATCTTGAAGCCTATAATGATTTCTATGAGACTAATTTGTCTTGTAATTGTCATACGTAGGTCAAACTAACCTGGACAACCTTATTTGTGGGTGTCAAGGCAAAGAAAGTGAAAAAAAGGAAGCCAATAAGTAGGATTGTGGTACATCCAAGTTCTTAGAATCACAAGGGACCTTTATCTCCTTTTTCTTGCATACTTTGAGTACTTGAATGAGTTTGAATGCTTGGATGTGTTGTTGCTTAATGCATTTATGAAATATGTTTAGCATGATTTCCATAACAAGTTATGAGTATGAGATGTTTTTGGCTTCTAGCTTTCCTAAGGCATGGAATTGAGCACAGTAGCTTTTTTCTTTGTCTTCAGGTTTAGAAAAGTTAAGCCGAGCAAGTTTAATATGATGCCATGGCTAAGGAATGAATGAGTGTTCATGTTTTATGATGCATTTGATTCATAAGAGGTATAAGCATAGCATTCTTGCACCACATACATAGCAATTACTCATGACATTCTTGTATGCATTGAATTAGTTAAGATTAGCCACTAGATTCTCCTAAATCTCATTTCCATACTCCCACTAACCATTTCAGGTTTCACCAAGCCAAAGCCAAGACCATGAGAAGACTTAAATATTAGAGATATGATGTATTATCAATCTTGCAGTATTAAATTTTGTCATATGTGTCTACATCACTCCTTACATGTATCCTTATGGATTCATGATATATATGATGATTATATGTCATGTTTTATGATGGAACCATGTGTAAAAGCATAAGAATAGCAATGTATGACCATTTGTGGTAATGTCTATACATTATGGTACAATTTGATATATGAGATGATATGATAGATGTATGTAATTTTGGGTATCAAATGGTCAAATTTTGATCTAACTATTTTGGTATGATATGGAATGATTAGAAATGTCATTTAGGATGGAAGTAATGTGCTCAAAGTGGAAGAAAATCCTTTGAACACCAAATGGTCTAAATTAGAACCAAAATTGGTCTTAAATTTGCCATAAACAACTTTTATGTGAAAAGTGGCCTAATGATCTAGTTTGATCCTAAGATTTGGTATGCATTTAGACCGCCCTAGAACTTTATAACAAGCTAAGAATCATAATTTTTGGAGCTGTACAGAATATTTTACAAATTTTTGAAGTTGTGCAGAATTTTTGAAATGGTCCTATATTGTTCACACTGCACAGCTCTAATGCGTTGTATCTTTCAGGGGCCAAATGAACTTTAATGCTTATGAAATTTTACAAGCTTATAGTTGACATTTTAAAATTTATGTGGCCACTATGAGCACCCAATTTGGAGCTGTGCAGCTCAAAATATGTATTTTCAAAGTTTAGGTCTATCATATGATTTCCAACTCAACCCAAGTTACTGTTCCATTACATTTAATTAGGCAAATAAACTTAGTTTCACCTAAAATTCAATATGTAGTTCACATTTTAAGCTTTCCATAGACACCTTATTTGCATGATTTGGAGTTGTATAACCCAAATTATAAATTTTCAAAGTTAGTGCAGATTTTTGTTCCTTGCTGTCATCTCGGGTTAAAGTGAAATTTTGGGTGTTCCACAAGCTAGGTATGATAAAATAAGTATGAATACACTTGTTTATGATGAAAATGAATTAAGGGAAAGAAAGAACTAAGTTTAAACCCCTATAACTCAAAATGACCAGTAAATAGCCTGATTTTCAGTGTTGAAAGCTTATGAATGAATGTAAATTTTGCTTGAAACCTCATGTCCAAAATTAAGGGAAAGAAAGAACTAAGTTTAAACCCCTATAACTCAAAATGACCAGTAAATAGCCTGATTTCAGTGTTGAAAGCTTATGAATGAATGTAAATTTTGCTTGAAACCTTATGTCCAATATGAATGAGTTAGTAAAAGCTAGGCATGACATTTTAGTTGTATGAGAGCAATGGTTCAGGCATTCAAGTGTGGTAATGGCTTTAAGATGTGATTTTTCAATTATGTATGACTTGAATAGGATGTTTTAAGTGCTAAAGTGTGGCATATCTTCACGTTTCATGTTAAATTATGCTAAATTGTTCTAGATAAGATGGTGAATACTAGGAAAGGTAGAGGTTGGCCTTCCAAGGATTCTAAAGTAGAGCCAATTGATCCTATGGCTGGAGCTTTTCAAGCTATTATGACTCACCTAGATTAGCAATAGGCCATGATGTAGTAGTAATAGGAAGTGATTATGTAGTTTCAAGAAAGGCTCGCTCAGAGAGAAAGTGAGAGGCCTACTCCCCTTCAGCCACAACATTTAGATCGTCTTGAGATTTGAGAGACAATTCCCTAAGGCCAGGACCCATAAAATCAGCAAACCTCTTAGACTCCACTAGCTCAGTCACTTCCTACCCAACAGTAGCCTACTATTAGTAGGTTATTACGTAGTTTAGAAAATATGAGCCTCCATCATTTGATGATGAACTGAATACAGAGAAAGTTGATGCTTGGATTATGCATTTAGAAAAGATTTTTAGAGTTATGAAGTGCATGTTTAAGTAGAAGGAAATGATGGCCATTTTTTAGCTAAAAAAGGAAGTTGACCATTGGTGGAGGAGTACTGAACTAATTTTAAAGTCAAAGAACCTCCCAATCAACTGAAAAACATTCTTACAAGCCTTTTATGAGTAATACTTCCTTAGTTCTATTCGAGATGATAAGGAGTTAGAATTTATCTTTTTTAGATAGACTGAGGGTATGTTAGTAGATTAGTAAGTGGCTAAATTCCTAGAGCTCTCTAGATATTCTTATTACCTACAAAAGCATAATGATGAAAGATGGAAGGTAAACAAGCTAGAGAAGGGGCTATTATCAGAAATCAAAGATAGAGTGGTGCCCTAAAGGATCAGGAACTTTAATGCTTTAACAGAGTTTACAAAGCAATTGAAGCAAGTTTATGAACCATGAGAATTGTCCTAAGTGCAAAACCTCCCCTCTTTGAGAACAAGAGGTCATGAGAAGAAATACAACCACTTGTAACAGAAAAAGAGGTGGTAGAAGGCAATGGAACAGAAGAGGAAAGAGCAAAAGGAAACTAACCTAGTCTAGTAGAGCTAGTTCCACACCAATAACCTGTAGCCAATGTGGCAAGAATCATGGAGACAAACTGTGCTATGCGAGCTAAGATTTTTGTTTCAGGTATGGCAAACCAGGGCACATGGCTCGAGACTGTACATAGCAGAGGGAGGTAGCTCCTGCACTTAAACCACAGACTCAGGGTAGAGTTTTTGCTCTGACACAATATGAGGCTAGCAGATCCTCGAGTCTAATATAAAGTACTGTTAAGATTAATGATTGTATTATAAATGCATTGTTTAATTCAAGTGCTAGTCATTCTTTCATATTCTATGACTACGTTAAGAGGTTGGGTCCAAATATATGTGCATTATCATATGATTTACATACTCCTCACAAGAAACCAAGTGATTACCTCCCATGCATGTTTGAACCGTATAATCTTGTTTAATTATTGTTTTACCATACTTGACTTAATTTGCATGCCCATGATTGAGATGGATTTGATCATTAGAATGAACTGAATGTCTACTATCAATGCCATACTAGATTGTCATAATAGATGTATTACTTTACTTGAATATGGAGTTGTATCTAGTATCAGGACTGAGCATGCCTTTATGACTACCACTCAGGTTGAGAGATCTTTAGAGCCTGTTACTAAGGGTTCTTAGTTTTTTTTTTCTATTCAGGCAAAAATAGAAGAGGGTATAGATGAGATACCCATAGTGAGAGAGTGCCCAGAGGTATTTCTGAAGAAAATTAGTAGACTACCCCTTGATAGAAAAGTAGAGTTTGTTATAGACATTGTGCCTGAAGCAGGTCCAGTGTCTAAAGCTCCATATAGGATGGCTCCCACTGAACTAGTAGAGTTGAAAAAATAAATAGAAAAACTATTAGAAAAGGGTTTTATCAGATCTAGTGTCTCGCCATGGGGAGCTCCAGTCTTATTTGTTAAAAAGAAGGATGGCAGTCTTAGATTGTGTAAAGATTACAAGGAACTTAATAAAATCACAATTAAAATAAATACTCCTTTCTTAGGATAGATGACCTCTTAGATCAACTAGTAAGAGCATTAATGTTCTCTAAAATTGACCTCAAGTTAGGATACCATCAACTGGTAGGAAATGCTAACATAGGAATAGATAGTTTAATTAAATTTTCCAATTAAATATACTTCCCTATAGGTTCAACCTTATATTCAAGAAATTATATTACTTGTTTGATTGGTATACTTGTGAGAGTAAGAGGCTTAATTAATTTGATTAATTAAATCCACATAATTAAGTATATTGATATTTATAAAACCTATCAATGCTTAGTACACTTCTGCTAAGTGTAAAAGCCATTCCAAAAAGTTTTCAATGTTATTGTCAAGAAATTTTTTCATTTAATTGGTATAGGTATTTAATTTCAAAATTTTCTCTTCCTTGTGGAATTAGTTAGCTAAACTCAAGTAAGAAGTTTATTAGAGAGGTATATTTAAAGACAATTTTAATTAAATGATTAACCTTTGAATAGATTAACTACTAAAGTAGCTACTAATTTTCTAACGCTAACATTGTTGCTAAAATGCAATTATGTCATTGATATATAATTTTTGGTTCAATATTTTCTTGTTTTAATTATTAATTATCTTTATCTATGTTATGTTAATTTGCTACTAATTATTTTTTAATTATTTATTATCATTAATTATTTAATTAATTATTTAATTAATTGTTTAAGTGGTAATGCTGAATTTTTCTAAGATTATTGATGATATTGTTTAATTTGTTAGGAATTGTACAATTTGAGAAAATTTTCTAAATTTTGGCCTTAAATGTCTAGTTGTTCTATTATTTTTATCATAATTTTTGGAGCTTTCTAAGCTGGCTTCACTCTATGAATTTTCATTACTACTTTGCTATCTTGTTTCTACCAAATTTTGACTATTTGCTTCTTTGATTTATTTATTGTGAGCAATATAGAAATGATCTTGATTTGAGAATTTTTCTCAAATATTCTGTATATGTGTAGGTGTTGTATAAATATTTTCGAAAATTTTAAAATTTATTTGGTTGTCTAAATGCTTTGATTTTTGAGTATTGTCAAAAGGCCTTTTTTTTAATGAATTTTTCACTCAAAGTCAACTTTGGATAAATTTTTCGCACTTATGTAGATATATTCTTGCTTTGAAATTTTTATATGTTGATTGATATATGCTAACTTGTTTAGATAAATTATTTATGAATTTTTGACTTCATTTGCTTATTTAAATAATTTTATCTTTGTTAGTTATATAGTAGATTTATTATTTTTCTGGTTTTATAGTGTAACTTTCTTGGCTTTTCTACACTTTTGTAGGTATAATTAAGTTCAAAATTTTGGCTGATGAATTCTTTTATATGTTATCTAAATTGAGAAGAATTAACTTGTTTTGATCACTTGACACATGCATTCTCATGCATACAATTTGTACTATTCAACATGGTAACTATCACACCTTTCTTAGACCTTAATATTAATGCCTAGATAAGGTTCAAGCGAGTAATATTATCACAATAGCCAGGTTAAGTGTTAAAATATAAAAGTTACTTGTGAAAATATTAAAAATTTTCTTTTAAAAACTCTTTGAATGCTATTTGAACTTTAATTGTGTCTTACTTTCTCAATGTAAGCTTAGATGATATTCTAGATTAGACTCAATGTCAAAGCCATATCTTAACAGTTCATATCTACTTTTAGGTTTTTAAATCCTTTCCTGATCATTACATAATCATATGGGACATCGCAAGTTCATATTAGTACTTGAATCATATAGTTAGGCATTCTAATTTATTGAAAAAATTTGACAATATAATAGCAAGAAATCGAATACTACCTAAGCATTAGAGTGCCTTGTTCTAATAAACCAATGGCCTACATATAACTTAAGTCCAATATATTCAATTCTAATGGTCACAAGACTCAATTATCATGTAGCTTGTTGACCTAGACTAATCCATCAACTCAAGAGATAGAATACTCATAAATACATCAAATGCGTAGTTACATTACTAAAAAGTATCCTTACATTTACTAATCTATCTCTAAATTGTCATAACTAAGTTCTGTCATATACATTATCATCATTATATACATTTGTCTCAAAACAAAATGTGCATAACTTTTTAAGAAATTAAATCAAATATTTCATTTTTGAAGAGTTATAGAATTGCTTTGATCTATTTTGCTACTTTCACATGGTATGGGATTAGAGGATAACGGGGTCAAATTCTGGCAAGAATCTTAGCAGCATAATCTTACTTTAATATACATCAACTACTCAAGTACAAACATATGCATGTATGCATGCATGCAACTTTTTCTAACATATGGGTTTTTTAACATGTGAAAATATGCATGCATGAAAATAAAATTTGGCCAAGCTTACTAGGCTCTTTCCTAAATGGCTTTGATTCTTAGCACAGAGAAGAACTACTATGCTTAATTCCTTGGCCCTCTTCTCTTAGCCAACATCAAATAAAACTTTGCTTACTAAGCCAATAACTCATAGAAATCACATAAATTCATATAACTCATTCAAATATAAAACAAACATAACATACAAACAACTAGGCACTCAAACTGTTAAAAATATGATAGAGAGGAGGAAAATGCTACCTAGTAAGAACCTACACCCAATGCCACAAGTGCTAGTCCTTTCTCTTTCTCTGATCTTTCTCTTTCTCAGCCAAGCACTAACATTGCAGCCTCATATCACTTTAATGACCTACTAGATCACATATATATCCAAATCAATGTCGAAGCCCTAATAAACTAGCTATATGTATTGTTATGCGATATTTGATGCATTTTAGGCCCTTTAAAGGCACTTTAAGATTCAACTTCTCAGACTTTTCCTTCTTAACTTATTAATTAGAGCTTACTTTACTTTTCACTTAGCTCAAAATGGAGTTTGTTGTTTCTCATTCTTACTAGCTTTACTTGGTCCTCTCACTTGCCCTTTTCTTAGGCCTTAACTTAGAGTTTTTCATGGGCAAGTTTTCTTGAGTAATTAAAGCTCCTTAAATTTTCAATTTGAACTCAGAACTTGACTTTTACTGTTCATTTAGTCAATTACTATTCGTTTGGCCCATTTTTATACTTGTTGAGCCACTTTAGGCCATTTTGCAAATAACCACTTCCTTACATCTAGGCCTCATTCTAACCTCTTAGATGACTTATTAGGCTTACATTAAACTCATTAGAAGTCTCAATCACAATGCTATACTCATGCATGACTATGTACTCTAGCTAAAGTCTTTTATGCACATGAAAAATTCAACTTTCATTATTGGCCTTTATAATTGAAACAATGCTTTTCCTAGCCTCCATAATTCTCAAAAAGATCTCTAAATTTCATAGAACTCAAAACAAACTCCCTAACCCATCAAACTAGAGAGTGGCCAAGAGGTGCACCAAGTGAGCCTACATGAAGTTTCTTCAATTTCCTTACCTTTTTCTCTCCATTTTCATACTAGACTTTACATGTATTTTACTATCAACTACATGCAAGAAAATATGGAGAGTAGTCCTTCTCACTTCATATGAAATGATGGAGGCTTTACAACTCAAATATGATAACTCATAAGGCTTTGAACTTTACCTCAAATCAAAGCCCTTCTGAACCTTTTCTCTTTGTCCTAATTGATTTCTTGATTTGACCTCTTCTAGCCCCTTTAGAAAAATTCAAAATCCTCTTTTTAAAATGTTGAAACCATAGAATTAAAGCTCTCAATGCATAAAGCACTCTTTCTAGCTAAAGGAAGAGCTATAAGCATGTAAAATTACCTCAAAATTCAAGCTTCTTCTTTCTCTTTCCTCCCGTTTTCCATCAACAACATTAGAGAGCCTTAGAGCTGCTGCAAATAATGTGCAAGTCAGTGGGAGAGATGAGTGGATGAAGAAACTAAATAAAGTAAGGAAGTTTGACTTTTCAACTTTTCATCTTAAAACCCTTAGGCCAACTTTCTTGGGTCACAAGCGCTCAGAACACTATAAAATAGCTCAAAATGACACTAAGCTACATGCTTTCTCATTTTTTATGTCATCAATATTTTGACATATTTTATAATTCCTGGGTATTCTTGGTAACTCATTTACATTGTATATAATGGAAAATGCCATTAACTAACTTTAATTAACTTTTTATTAAAATCCCTGTATTTCCACTTTTCCCTGTGTACCCTTATTTAGATGCTATTGATTCTCATTCTTTTTTAGCTTTTCTCTCTGTTTTCTCTCTTTAGTTAGCCTTCTACTCCTTTTCTATGTTTTTTTTGACCTATTAGGAAGTCTATACTCAAATGAAATTACAAGGTATATTTTTCATGACTGCTATAGTGTTTTTCTTACTACATCGGAATCCTCTTGCGGTTACCTCTTGTAAGTCTTTCTCTTATTCTTAGTCCAAATATTTCATCTTAATTGAGTTTTTGATCACTTCTCTTACTCCTCTTTAAGACTTTGACCTAGTATAAAATACTAAATGTGATAGTAACAAAACTTAGAATTTAGTTTTTCTTAACTTTCTTGACATATTTGGGTTTTCTACTGCTTTTAATTGATCATAAATAATTGAGCCTTCCATTTTCTCTTTGTAAATTCTTTGTTTTTAGTACTTTTTTTGTGATTAGGCATCAATTTTGTATTAAAATTTTCAATTCTTTTGGTATTTATTTTGGACATGTGATGTTTAAATTGAATCAACTCACCTTCTAATGACATAGTGTATGCATGCTTATTGATTTAAAGTGTTTCTTACATGTTTTGTAAGGGCCTATCAGAGGAGTTCATTTCTTTTGTAAAAACAACAAAAGGAGCACTACTGGGAGATATAGATATCAATCAAGGAAAGTTGTTTGTTGTTGGTATGAAAGAATGGAAAAGCATAGTATCATTTGCAGTAACATTCTTGGATCAATGTCTCAAGTATCATTTGAAGGAACATTCTTAGATCAATGTTTGAAAATTTCAAGGATTAGAGTAAAGAAGACTTCATAGGAGTTTTGTTCACTTAAACTTTTAATCTTTTACTTCATTATCACCTTCAGATGTACTAAATTTCTGAAATATTATTTGGTTTATTAATACTTCATTGTGAATTTTTCTTAATGGTGTTGAAGTGGTATTGTGCTATATTGTGAAAATTGTTGAAAATTTTTAGGATGGAATTTTGTTCTCGATTTTTGTATTCTTGATGATCCATATGTCTAGTTTATGTGATAAACATTTCAAAGCAAACTGAGTTGATTTGATTACCTAATTAATTCCATTTCTATCTAATACTTTGTTTTATTTTTGGTGATATGTAACTTGACTTTGCTAGTTTTTTGATAGTTCATTTGTTTGAGTTTATCGATGCGACCAATGCCTAATTTTTCCTTTTAAAATCTTAGTTGTAGTGCATTTGGAAAATAAATGAATTAGGAATGCAATTTTGAAGGCATGCTATCCTATTCTTCCCTAATGTTGAATTCTATTTTTATTACTTTACCTTGAAGATTTTTAGAAAATTCTATAACTATGATTTTTGGATGAATTCAATTTTATGATTTTAGATAGTATGCTTACGTTTGCCTAAAAATTTTCATGATTTAATTTGATTGTTTGCTAGGTAATTTCTCATCAAAACTTTCAAAGTCTTCTATTGGCACTAAACTTATGTGTCATTATTTTGTTGTTAGGCTATTTTATAAGCATAAAGGAGATATATACTCACATGAATATTCATCCTAAAAAGAGCATCTAAGAAGTTCTTTCTAAGTTTACTTTGTAAAATTTCATTTTCTTCATTCTTACTTTAGTTTTTGTTTAGTTATTAATTGTTAATTTTTCATATTTTACCTATGCTTTATTTTTAGGTTTGGGGGCCTTCTACCTTCATTATCATACCATAGTGAGATAACATCAAACTTACATTATATTGTCCTTATAACATGGATTTCCATATATTTAACACTTTTAGTAGCAAAAAATATCATCATTTAAAGTCAAAATATTTCATTTTTACTTAAATGCATCCTTTCAACTTACCAATCCCAATTTCTTTCCTTAATATACTTGCTTAACTAGAAACATCACAAATAGAAGCATGGAATTTGGGTTTAAGGTCAAGCATCACAAACTAACACAATTTCATCATTCCATGCAATTCCATAAATCTGCTACTAACTTCAAATATTCATATCTTGAGTTAAAGAACTTCAAATTATGCAAATGAGGACTTTCTGGAAAGCTCATGATATAAACTACTTTGTGTAAAATTTTCAGATAAAAACAAATTCATTTGGGCCACAAAAATCTAATAGAACAATACCATTATCAAATTTTTATGCACATGTAGATGTGAAACTTTAGAAATGTATATCTTGAATTACACAGCTCTAAATTGAGTGATATTGGTAGCTATGGAAGGCTTATAATACCAACTATATGCTTATAAAATTTTATGAACATCGAAATTCATTTGGCCCCTTGAATACACAAAAAATTAGAACTTACCAAGTGAACAGTGCACAAGCATTTTCTACATTTTTTAGTTAATTTTGAAAAATCATAAGAAATTCTACAAAGTTCCAAAAATTGCATTCTTTAACTCTATGAAAAGCACTCAATGAGATCTAAATGCTACCAAATTTTATGTTAAAATTCATTCATTTGGTCTAGTTTTAGTTTAGGGATAGATTGTAGCTCAAAATGATACATTATGGATACCAAATGGTTCAAAATGACTTCCCTTAGTGCAAGTGACTATTTGAGGACATCCTATAACAACCAGAAAAAGAAAAGAAAAAGAAAGAAGAAAGCTAAAAATTTTTGAAATCTTGAAATTTTTCTAAGTCTGCTAGGTATAGCGAGAAATAGCCTAGCTATAATAAATGTACCTATTCGCTATAGTGAGAAATGATCTAGCTATAGCGAATGTAACTGTTTGCTATAGCGAAAATACTTCTAGCTATAGCGAGTGCAGGCATTCCATACAAAAATCAGGGAGCTACTCGCCGTAGCGCGCACCATAGTGAAAACGGGGGTCTAGGACTGATACGTGCTCGCCGTAGCGAAGGTTAATTTTCGCTATAGCGAGGGATAGTCTGGAAAAGCATAAAAAGGGAGAATTTGACTTCTTAAAATGTCCCCATTCATTCTTTCTCTTTTATCTAACCTAAGCTTCAACTAAAGGCGAGAAAAGGGGCGTGGAGAGAGAGAGAGAGCAAGAGATGGATGGAAGCACAAAGAAAAGGTAAGCAAGCTTGAGATTTTCCTCTCTTTTCTTCTTAGCATCTTGTTCTTCTCTCTTTGCCCTCTCTTTCTATGGTTTTGGTTATTAAATTAGTTAGATTTTAGGCATGGGTCAAAAGAGGGAAAGTGGAAAACCACTTTTGAACTTCTTTGTTTTCCTTGAGAATGTTGGTTCTACTAACTTGAGAGCTTGAGGGAGAGGAAGAGTTAGTGAAATTCTAGAGAGAGAGAGAGAGAACCCTTAGGTTCTTATGTGTTAGAAGGGTTTGCTCTGAAGAACCCCTAAGAGTTGTTGAGTTATGAGAGAGTGATCCATGGTCTTTGTTGTGTCTAAGCTCAAGAGAAGCACCTCCATCAAGGTGTGATTGTGAAACTAAGAAGGGAGAAGAGGAATTGAAAGGAAAAACTTGTGTTGGCTCATAAGGTAGCTCTCTCCACTCTTTCTTGTTGCATTATTGGATGTAATAGTCATTGTATGATTGTGTATATGCTTGTTGTGTGAGACATGCCATATGTTATTGCCATGATGCATTGGTACTAATATGCTTATGTGTTGGATTGTGAGAATTTTTTGGGTGAGGTAGTGCCAAAAGTCCCTTGAGATGGGTGAGGTAGAGCCGAAAGTCTCTGAGGCTGGGTGAGGCAAGGCCAAAAGTCTCATACCTGAGTGAGGCCAAGCCAAAAGTCCCGAAACCAAGGGTGAGGCCATCCAAAAGTCCCTAAACTCGGGTGAGGCTAGACCAAAAGTCCCTAGAACCCATTCTTGGCATTGATATGATTTCCATGGCATGTAAATCATGTATTATATGATTGTGAATGGTTAGATACCTATTTGCATGTTTTGACTTGTTTATATGTCTTGATTGCTTCCTTGAATGAGTGCATGAGCTACTGAGATTCCATAAATCTCACCCCCTTCCCTCCCCCATCTTAACATGTTAGGTAGAGTTCAAGGAGATTCAAGTACACACCAAGGAGCCTAGGAGCATGTTGAGATAGATGTTAGTTTATTTTGGTTCTTTTGATGTAAAGAGGTGCTAAAATAAATATGCACCCACTATTTTTGAGATGTAAATGTTGTAGCAAGTATAAATGTATGGAAAAATGATGTATAAACTATGTAAAAAGCTAAAGCAATGAAAATGTAGGATTTGCCCCTTTTGTGGTTTGTACGCGATAGTGTATTTTGGCCTGTAGCATAGTGAGTTTGAAATGTATGATGATTTGGACCACTTGGATATTTCATATATTCTATGTTCATGCTTTTAAACTTGTCTATGAGGTGCTAGAATATGTGGGAGGCCATTTGGACCTACTTGAACCGTTTTGGGTGCCAAAACCACCAAAATTGTGAGCTACATCAAAGTATGAACAAATGAGCTCTTCTTGATATGAAATTTGGCATGCCTCTAGAGTTTGTAGAAAGCTTTTTGGGAAGCTAAAGTTGGTAATATTTGGAGGTCTAGAAAATATTTGGCGAATTGTTAAAGTTAGGAAATTTTGATGGTTTGGTCATGGTACTGTGTAACTGGTCCGAAAATAAATCCATGTCATTCATGGATCAAATGGAGTCCAATTGTCATGAAATTTTATAAGAATAAACTAGATAACCATAGTGACCTATACCAACTAGAATCACCTAAATTGGACATCTGTAGAGAGAGAATCAACCTTCTAAAGTTCTATATCAACATCAAGGAAGCCATCCGACCTTTGTTACTGTTCTATCGATTTTCGAGGTCTAAGGGGCTGCTGAACTGATCTAAACTTACTTTTTTCCTCTAGTTGACATCTGTAACTTTCTAAATTGGTATAGTTTGTACAGATTGGATTTTTTTAGATTTAGTTATGAATTTTTAAAGTTAATGACAATAAGCTGCACCAGTATCAGGGATAGCCAGACCTCTGTCTCGTTTTTTATATCAAACAAGGTCCAAAAGCTATGATTTGGTTAGGAATTATTTTTAGCATAAATTTAACACCTAGAGCTTTCCAGAAAAGCTATGGTTGGCTAGATTCTAATTTTTTTATAATTAGTTATGATTTTCCAAAGTTAGAGCCAAAAATCTAACTTTTGGGCCCATTTAAGAAAATGCACTTTCTTGGTTTTTGGCTTCATATCCGTGGTTTATGGCTTGTTTGACGCTATGTACGAGTCGTATAAATGGAGTTTGAGTTAATAATATGAATGATGGGTTCACGGGACCCACGGGGCAAAATGTGAGCGTTTAAACCCCGTTTTATAGCATGAAAATGTCACGGTTTGTACTTGTTCTTTAGAAATCATATGGAATCGAGCCCAGAGGGAGGCTAGATGGAGTTAATATATTATGGTGTTACACATCCAAAACAAAACACAACATGTAAGACTATCTCAACAAGTCCCAAGTATCATACATCTAAATTTAACCTACCCACTTGGCATTATACACACACTTTCCATGCCATACATATACCCAATTTACATATTCTTGCATTTCCACAACCATAGTTAACAATTACAATATAATCCAATACCTTTACATATGGTGGAGCTTTTACATTACAAAAATATCAAGAACAAATTATCATTGACAATATAACGTATGAAAACTAAAACCATTATCAAGGTCACATACTTCATACTTGTTGGCTTCCATCTTTGCCCTTTTGGGATTTCCTTAAATATGATTAAAGATAATATGGGGGAGAGTAAGTTTCAAAAAATCCCAATAGTTTAATCATCCTTCAAGTACACTTATATGGCATATTTTCATATTAAAGAAAGCAAGCATGCATTATATTAATCCAAACATCAAACATAATCATATTTATAAAATCAAATGGATCCATGGAAGTCAAAATTAAGCTCTAGAGACTTTTAATCCAGCCTTACCCAATTATGTGAGACTTTTAGATTAATCTCACCCATTTTAGGGGTGTTTGACTTAGTCTCATTCATTCCATAAAACTTTTGGCCTTGTCTCACTCTTACTTAGGGATGTTTGGCATAATATTGCCTATTCAAGAGTCAAACCAATTTCAAATGCTGTACAATTGCATATGATCATTAAGTAATGAATAATATACGTAATTTGCAACTAATACATACAAGCAATCTAAAACACTCCAGCAAACCAAGCATACATACACAAAAATGAAGGAAAAGCTACCTTTATTCAAGAAGCACAAATTTTCTTCTTGATCTCGCACTTCCCTTTCTTGACCTCACAAGCATATTTGGGAGAGACTTGATTTGCTTGGCCTAAACACATCAAACAACACACAAAGGTATCAATGGGACCATCTCTAGCCTCACACAAGCCTTATATAAGCAACTTCTAGTTCTAGGCTTCCATATGGCTCTATATTATAGCATAATGAAGTAACTCATACCATTCATTATTTTGCCTCTAATTTCTCACTCAATCTAAATCACATGACTCCATTTAAACTCATTAGAGTCATCACAAATTCAAATCAAAAAGGCTAACACCAAGTTACTTCTTTACATATAATGGAATCTTAAACATCCAAATTTCAAAATATGGTTCATAAATTCAAACCAATGATTCCTTTTATGTTTATAATTCATATTTAGACCATTTTTATCTTTGGAATCAAAGAAAACTCTTTCTAGGTACTTGGAATCACTCTTGGCTGAGACACCCACACATAATGGCACCATGGAGTTTTGCTTGCTTTTCTAGGGAATTTGGCATTCATGAAGCTTCTTAGGTCTCTTATGAACTCAAATATGCTCTTACATGAGTTAAATCATTATTAGAAAGTTTCATAAATCTTTAGGTGCAATCAAAACCTTAATTCCTATAACTTGTTATCTATAACTTCTTTTTGAGTTATGTTTGTTCCATATGATTCCTCATGTTTCAAAACCCCATTTTCTATCAAGTTTGGATCAAAATCAAACTCCCTACATGGTGCTTTAATTCTAGCCAAAACATACATGCAAGGAAAAGCCAAGGAGAAGCAATTTTAGCCATGGCTTCATACCTTGTCTTGAAGCTTGTCAAGAGAGCTTTCTTAGACTTCTAAACTCTTTCTTTCTTCTATTGAACCAACCATAAAACATCTCCTTTCAAAACATCAAAACCATGAAAAGAGAGAGGAGAAAGAAGAGAAGAACTTTAGTAAAGGGAAAAGTATGAAAGAATAGCAAAATCTTACCCTTTTCAAGCCTTGTTTCCTTCCCCTTTGCTCTCTCTTTGGTGTAGCACTTGAAGATGGTTTTGGTTCGATTTTTTGCCAAATGAAAGTCAGTTAAGGGGAGAGGAGAAAGCGGGGTGTGTTAAATAAGAAGGTGGACCATTTATAACAATTTCAAAATTCTATTTGTATCTTCAAATTTTGGTTTCTTTGTTTAAACTCATTTAAACTCCTTTTTTAGAACCTTCTTTTCTATCACAAAATTTAGATTCTCTAATTCATAAAATACATTTGGTTTCACTCCAATTAGATTTAAAACCTTATCAAATCATTCGATCAAAGTTTTGGTCAATTGAAATCTAAATCACACATCGAAGGAGTTTTAACTATTCTAAAGGTTCCTATGGTTTTTGAGGTCTCTGAGAAGCTTGAGAAATTTAATTTTTCTATTTAAAGTTTCCTCCTTTAAATTTTTAAAAAATTACTCGAAATTATGATTTTGCTATTACTATTCCTTTAATTCATTCAGTTGTTTTAGCTCCAATTTCAAGCTATCTTAAAGCTCTTAACTATATTTTTAAATATTCTAATGAACATTCTAATCATAATTAGTCTCAATTCAATTTACTTTAGGGTCCTTATGTAATATTCGGTTCTCCGAAAATTAGAGAAAACATGAGAAACATAACTTATAGTTTCTTCGTCAACAAATGAAACTTACCGGATACAAAAAGAAGTCCCTCGAAATGAGATAGTTATGATCCCAAAAAATTTTGGAAGCATTTTAGACTCCTAAAAATGAGAATCCTAGGCTCAGACGGAAAGAAAAAAGGAGCTAGAATGAAGAAACAATTTCTTAAGAAAAGCCTACGAAACGTAATGGTAGTTTCGTAAGTTCAGGTAATTTTTGAAATTTACATAGGAGGGCTTTTTAAATGAAAGGTTTGAATTCTCCTAGGTTCTTAGAAGCCCTGAAAACCATAGAAAGCCCTGAGATAGTTAAATCCCCTCCGGTGGACATTTTCTAACGTTGGTTGACCCGAACTTGACCGATTCATTCGGTAAGGTTTTAACTCCAAATTAAGTGATTCCAAAGTCATTTTATTAAATTGGGAACCTAAATTTTATAATGAAAAAGGCATTTCTAAAAAAGGAGCTAAAACGAAACCGAAACGAAATTGCCATTACAGAAGGATAAAATTAGAATTTTTGAAAAAGTGTGTTTCTAGAAGCTCCCATACACTTCCCCTTTCTTCTCCCATCTTCTTAAGCATGAAATTTCTGCCTAAAATACAGAATATGATCTGCTCTCTTAGGCTCACAAGAAGGGGAAGAAAAGGAGGAGAAAAATCAAGAAAAAGATATAGATTCTTGGTAGTTTTTCATACTTTTCTTCATCCACACCTCTTCTCCTCCCTTCTCCCTTATTTCCTTTGATCAAAATGGAGTTTATAAATCTGATTCAAGGGAGAAACTCAAGGGAAAATTCGGATTTGAAGAGAGGAGCTCAAAGAATACAAGATTCAAGTGAGAAAAAGTAAGAAAATAAGGTAATTTCTTTTCCTATGGTTGTCATCTTTGGTTCCCTTCTCTACTATTTCACCCCACTTGAGAAAACCCTAGGAGGTGATGATTTTTAGGCAGAACCAAGTATGAATCTAAGGAAAAAGGGTGTAGAGATTAAGAATATACAAAGGGAATTATTAAAAAACCATTAGATTTCAAGATGTAAATTCTAGGGTTTTGTGTGCACCTTCTAAAATTTGATTCATATGATAATTCCTAGGACTAATTAAGAGTTTAAATGAGCTCCTAAGATCCTTAAGATGCTCCCCACATACTTCCTCCTTCAAGGAAACAAAGAGAATTCCAAGGAGGCCAAAAAGGGGCTATGTCTCAGCCAGGCATGGATGGAGTAGTTAGAGAGAGTTTTAAATTTTTTTTAAGCCCATTTTTGTGTCATATATGATAAATGAACATGAGGGAAAAGCCTTGGAAAAAATTTACAACCCATAGAAAGTGAATTGGTGCCTTAGGTTCTATATTATGACCTAAAGAAGCAACATGATGCTATACCCTTTATTTTAATTATGTGATGACTCCAAGAGGCTTAAAAGGAGTCAAGAATCATATTTGAAAGGAAATAATGAGACCTAGAAGTCATTTGAGAGGTGTTGCTTCATCAGGTGCAATTATGGATCATAATGGACCCTATAGAGCAATCTAGTATTTCACTAAGTTATGTAGCCTTAGAATATGTTTTATGAACCTAATTGGCTCCCACAAATTATATCTAGGCTAAGAGAAACCATCTCCACCAATTTGTAGCTGTGTGGCCGAAAGAGGAGGCTTGAATTTCAAGGAAAAAGTGTGTGAGTGTACATAAGGTAGCTCTCTCCACCTTCTCTCATGCATGAATGTGTATTTAACTTGTTTTAGAATGTGTGTATATATATTTTCAAGTTATGAAAAGTATGCTAGCATGATTTTATATGCCATGATTTCATGATGACATATTATGTTTTCAAATGAATGTATGATGTTTGTTTGAGTTTGCTTGAGTGCTTGAGTGTGGAGAGGCCAAGAACAACCCTTTGGTAAGGATGAGTCAAGAATCCTTGAACTTAATTAGGACAAAGTAAAGAGTCTCCCAAAAGTAAAGTGAACTCCCAAAAATATGGTTGAGTCCAAAGCTTTCAAAAAATGGGTGAGGTAAGTCCAAAATCCATGAGGAGAAGTGTGAGGCCAATCTAAACACTTGCTGAACTCTTGAATATCTTGTATGAGTTGTTCATATGCCAAGCTTAAATGTCTATGACTTCCATTTTTCTCCATGCATGCATTTGTAAGGCTTACTTTACACATATTATGTATGATTGAATGAGAGATGAGCTATTGGGATTCTTTGAATCTCATCCTCTCCTCTCCAATGATCTAACATGCTAGGTGGACTAAGTAGTTATGGTGAAAGGAACTAACAACAATGAAAGAGGAAGATTAACAAGCTTATGCCTAGCTTTATCCATTTTGGAACCATAATTATGTTTCATGATGTATATGATGTTGTAAATGGTTCATGACCCTTGAGATATGTGTAAATATGCTATTATGTGATGTTTAAATGTATGATTATGATGTATGACCTCTAGCATTTATTTTGAGTATGAGATGCCAAAGTATGCAATGTGGAAGTTTGATGTAAATGTGCATAAGTGTGCATAAAGAAGCCAAATGAGATGCATGAGGTTTGGAACTATTTAGGCACCTTACACAAGTTTTAAATATGTTTTTAAACTTGCCCAAAAGGTGCCAACACCAAGGGAAAGCCATTTGGCAAATTTGATACCCCATGTAGAGTCAAATTTGACTATACTGGAACCCTATATCACTTTTTAGCTAAATGAGTTAGTCTTAATCTGAGATTTGGAATGCAATTAGCTCTCATTGAGAGCTTTTTGAAAAGCTAAAGATTATAATTTTTGGAGGTCTACAAAATATTTGATAATTTTTTAAAGTTAGCAATTTTCATGGTTTCTGGTTTGTTGCATTATTCATTTGGTTTGAATTTGTATTCTATCACATGAGACTCAAATGATATCCAATTGCTATGAAATTTTATACAAAGAAACTAGAAAATCACAGTGAATCATGCCAATTAGAAGCACCTCATTTGGAGGTCTAGAGAGGGAGATATGAATTTTTAAAGTTTCTATCTAGTATCAATAAATTTTCCTGACCAGAAGTACTGTTCCATTGAATTATAAGGTTTAGGCTTAATGAACTCATCTAGAGATATTTTTTCTCTCTAGTTAACATTCACAGCTTTTCAGATTGGTATCATTTGTATGGATTAGATTTTTTTAGAATTAATTGAATATTTTCAAAATTTTCTGTAGAATTCTATGACAGTTCCAGAATTCAGTCGAACCTATAGACTATTTTGAATGTCAAACATCCTTTGTGATGAAATTTATGATCTAGGCATATTTTTAGTGTGAAGTAAACGTCCATAGCTTCTCAGAATGACTAAGATTGCATGATTTTGATTTTTCTAGAATTAGTTATAATTTTTCAAAGTTTGGTTAGAAAAAGGGGCAAATCTGGTTGAAATTAAACAAGCCCATCTTATGCTTCATTTTAGTTTCCATGAGTTGTGGGCATGATTTTATGATACAAATGAGTTGTATTGATATAATTAAATATGAGAATGTATGATATGAATTCACACGGTCCACGTGATACTGAATAAAATTTTTATGCATGACGTAGTGCAATTAAATGCATGATTTTAATAGATTTTTCTACCTCCCTTATGGAATCTTAATGATGTGAGGTACATGAGTATCATGAAATGAACTAAAATTTATGGTGTTACAACTTATGCATTAACCAAATGATTTTGATTTCGATTTCTCGTAATTCATACTAGCCTTCGGTAGGCCCATGACTCTTCGTAAATAATTTATTCTACTCTTTAAGGATTATTATGAATTTTTAAATCATAATATATTACATTAATCTAAATAGGAAAAAAAATCAAGCAAAAACATTTTCATTTTATTTTCAATGGTTCTAATCATTTCCACATTTTTCTTTGTAAGTATTCCCAAGAGTTGGATATTCAAATCTCTCAAGAACATAGAATGAAGAATCAAGACTCAAGCTTCAAATTAAAAATCTCTAAACTTTTGACTCTCTTTTTATTTCATGTCATTTTCCTATTTGAAATTTGTTGTGTGATTTTTCATATGTTGTTATTTTCAGTTTAGGGGAATAGCCCCATAGTTGGTTTTTAAATTTTTAAATTTTTTTTAAAATCTAAAAAAGTTAATAAAAAATATTTTCCAAAAATAAAAAATAAAATTTTTTTGAATAGTGGACTGATGCACCAATTTTGTTTGTTAAGTGATATATTGATGCATCATAATATTTTTTAAAGAGTGTCTCAAGTAATATAAGTTTTTCTATTGTCAGTGTCTAAACAGTCCTAATTCTAAGTTATATACTATTTTTTCTTTTTTTTTTTTAATTTTTAATTTTCAAATTTTCAAATTTGAATTTTGATTTTCTTTTTAATTGTTTACAATAATATACTATGACTTCATTTTTGTTATTTTGTTGCCACATTTTCAAAAATTTTCCTAGTTTTCTATCAAAACGTTGGAAACAATATTCAATTTAAGCTTAGGGCTAAGAGATTTATATTTTAATTGTTTCTTAAATTTTGGCAAACAAATATAAATTTTTGTTGGATTTCAAATAAATTTTTCCAAAACTTAAAATTTTTAAATCCCTTAAATTTTTGTAAATTTGGTTTTCATTGGATATTCACCTTTCTAGGTTGTTTTCTTAGATTGGTAGGACTCTAATGATGAAAATAACTACTTTGTTGATATATGCTTGTTGGGCAAATTATATGAATATTTTTTTTTTTGAGTGGTATAGTTTTTTGTGAATGGCATGAATATTCCTTACTCAATGAATATATTATGCAATTATATCATGCATAAAATAGATGTTTTCTTTAATTTGGAGCATGTGAATTAGTTTATGTGAGATTTTTGGACTATATTGTAGAACTTGCTTACATTTGTTCTTTGAGGTAAAATTCTAAGTCTGGTACTTCTCTTAGACATAATTTTGGCATTATTTCTTTAATTTGAATCATAAATAAACTTACCTTGATCTAAAATAAACTAGCACCTTTGAACTTTTATTTGAGATTTGTGCAATTTTAATTGCGTTTGATATATATATATATATATATATTCTATTACCTACATTTTCTATTACTTACATTAATTACTTGGCCCATAAAACTAGGAGTATATATTTTTTAAGGAATATTTTTAAGTATTTTGATTTTATTACTTTGGAATGGATGATTATTTTTTTAAGGTTATGAAGGTGGTGGCTTAAATAGTTTACATGAATGTTGGTACAGTGAATAAGAAGAAAGTGAGAGTATTTGTTATTTATTTTTCTTGAAATGTTTGTTGAATACCAAAATGCTATCATTTACATGATTAGTCAAGTGCAAAACACTTGTCCCTACAAGTAATAGTAGTAGATCAAAGATCTAAACTTGGGGTAAAAAGAAGAAATAAAGATTAAAAAAAAGAATTGTTTCGTATTGAGTTGCAAATGTTTGTTTATTCTTTAATTTATGTATGAGAGAAAAGATATACTTGGAAAGAATATTTTAAAAGTGAGGATTTGAGCTAGAAGGGAAAAAGAGTTATCTTTTTTCTTGTGCTTAATAGTACTCTCTTGAGCTTAAACATTATTTCCCTTATATCATTTTGTTTGTGATTACTTAAACCTTATGATCACATTACAAGCTTTAAAGATCAATTGATTTTTGAGTTGTATTTTTACTCCCCCTTACTATTATGCTTAATTTGTTTAACTAATTATTAGCAATTTAATTTGTTTATTAGCAATGTAAGCAAAATAGAGAAAATTTAAAAAAAAATGGCTAGAGTAAGGAAAACTATACAAACATATCATATACACATTGCATATCATATAGGTTATCAAAAGATCAGTCAAAGTAGATTCAACTGGCCCATTGGTTTTTTTTAGAGTTTTACAAACAATACTTTTGCCAAAATATTATCCAAGTTATATAATGAAGCTACTATATTACATCCTAAAAAAGGCTTCATGATAGTTACATCATTTTTTAGGTACACATGGCTCTAGTTGTTTGGATCTGACATATTAGTACTAGGTAGCATAGGCGAGATAATAGGCTGGGTTTCTTCCATAGCAATAATGGTTTTCATATTGATGATTACCTTCACCTATCCTAACCTCAAAATATTAACATACATCTATTCAATTTCTATTATATAGCGTGTCATCAACATTTAAACTATTTGAACACATTATCCTAAAATGTGAGAATATGAAATTCTTAGTGAGACATAAATAATTAAAAAAAAAACAATGATGATTTAGTTGCCACATGTGTAGAAAATATTTTCTTATTTCCTTTGTCTTATCCAAAGTATGCAGAGATCAATATCACAAATAACCAAAATATAGCATATACAAAATAAAAATTAAAATCTCAGACAAATACTACATAAATTCATATTTATTTGCACATAAAAAAATGTGTTAGTACCACAAATATCCAAAAAATAAAGATTGCCTACCAAGACATCCCCTTATATGAATTCACAACATAAAGTAATCAAAAGGCCATCTCCTTTCTAGATTTTTGTCCTTTAAGAACCCTGTTTATGACATTAGAGATCATCTCCTTTATAGAACCCTATCTCTTAGAGACCATGTACTGAAATTAACATCTTAATTTACATTAAACCAGCCAGTTACAAAAACATAAAAGCTAACTAAAATGACAAAACAAAATAGAGTATCTAGGATAAAATCAACAAGTTGAAAGATATAGGATTGATTATTAGTCCCTCTAGTACTTTTTAAGAAGTCAATTAACCTCTTTTTAACTTGCTTTTAATACTAACATTTTCTATTTTTGGATTTTGATTTTCTTACAAGTGTTTTTTAAATTATTTATTGGAATACCTCTTAGCCAAATTCTAAATTCTTTATTGGACTATGTGAGACTGGCAAATATATTTATATCTTACAAGTAAATGAATCCATTCAATACAACAAGCTTTAAAAACTCACACTATTTGACCTAGGGTCAATTCTCAATTTTTCTTTCCCAAATTTAATTAGAAAACTAAAATCAATCCAATTGATGTCCAATCAAACAATAGCATTAAGAACAAGATTGAATAAGCAAACATTTCTTATCAATGGAAAGAAAAGAGAGTAATCAAATCCTAATTCATATTATGGTTCTTGATAATTCTAGATACAAAAGGTTTACTTCCTCATTACAAAAGTATTCAACATTTCAAACAGAGCATCTATCTAATCCAACTGTAAAGTGCAAAGAAAGGTAGAGAAGTAGAGAAAATGATGATTGATCACTTCATTTTTGCAACACCTGAGCCTCTTCCTTGCTCCTTGAAGCTCTAAAATTGGTCTCCAACCTCAGGATATTACCCATAACTTATCTCCCTTCAAAAACCTTCAAAAACTCATCTAAGTACGAAATGTTGACGTTTAAAATTCATTAAAGCAGCGCCACAATTGCGGCACTATGCTCTTCGATTTTGAGCCAAAAACTACTCTTTAGGTGCTCTTTCAAGGTCCTGGCTTTGAGTCTTTGTGGTTTAGGCTCTGAGTGGGTACCACAATACTTGATTTATTTGCTATTTTCTACCTACGAAAACACCAAAATTCAATTAAACGTTAACTTTCATAGAATGAACCACAATTTAACAACCAAAGTACTTAAAAAGCGTAATAAAACATAGTACTAAAACTAATTGAAATTAAAGCTAAATTACTAGTTTTTATTCCCTAAAACCTGAAACTTAATCAAAGTAATCAATAACAATACATAAGATAACTAAATTATTGGAGTTAATAGGAAGAGGAGTGTATATTTTAAAAATAGAAAGAAAAATTGTATATATTTTTAGCAAAACTTAGGGCAAGAGGTGTAATTTACTCTTATTTTTTAAAATTAAACGAATATTACAATTAAATACAAAGTTCAAGATAGTGAAGTGCGATTTCCTCCATATTTTATTAGAATCTAATACCAAAAAAACAAAGTCATGCATATTTTGTGTATTTATTGTCTCAATCAGGAGTCACTGACACATTCGCTCCTTTTTTTCTAACGCGTGTTTGAATTGAATTTTTGGCGAATAACGTCATACAACTTTCATACAGTCAAAGTATACGTAGGAGATTAAATAAGAAGAACAAAATAATAATGAATTCACACCAAGTTTAGCCTTAAAGGTGAAGGAAACATAAAATAAAAGATAATGTTAATTATACCATTAAGATTTTCAAAAGGAACAAGGTGGAGAAAAATCCTTTTTCTGTAATACTAGGTCCTTCTTTCTATTGTCTTTCCTATATATTTCAACTTCTACGGTCTTGCAATACTTCTATTTTACAATTAGCTTACTTGCCCCTGTTAAATAACGTTTCGATTGAATTCCTTTAGTTATTTTTCTTCTTCTTTCTGAAAATTTTTTCTTCATCTAATTCAAGATCTAATATTAACTAGTTAAAACCCGTTCACATTAAAAGGCAGTGATTGGCTGACTTTCTTTTTTTAGTTCATTAATATGAGTTATGCTACAAAAATAATTTTCCTTTTCTTTAAATCTTCCCATAATAAGAGTTATGGTTCTCCTTGTAATTCTAGTTAGAAAAAGCTTACCTTAAACAAATAATTCAAATTTTTGTGTACGCAACAAAATTTTAAAAATTGTTTGACACATTGATATTTACTCATTTACACATTTAAATATACACAAATATTCATGATTCATGGTTTCTTACACTATATTTAAGATTTTGAAGGTACAAAAAACATAAAGTTCTAATATTTTTTCTATTTAATATGACAAATTTTAAAATTAAAACCTTTTATTAATTTATCACATTCTTCATTGCTACATTATATTTAATGATTTTAATATTTTAATATTTTATTACTACTTCCCAGAATATAAAAACGATGTTAAACTTTTAGGTCTCTAAATTCTTAATTTTATTAAAATTTGAAAGAATTATACTTTATTTAATTTGTACCTTGATATATTATAATTGAATATTCAAAATATTTTAAAAAATATAAGTAGTGAATGAATCATTGGTGAAATGAAAGGAGGCTCCAGTCCAAAAAAAAAAAAAAAAAAGAAAGGAGGTGGGTATTGATAGAGTACAGCAAGACTTTGAAGAAATGGTCGGCTTTGAGTGTGGCCCACTAGCAACCGTCAGCCCATCATAGCCGCCCGTGGTGACGTGGCAGTACACCAAATCGAGAGACATGGACGGCTGAGAACTTTGTTGGATTCCAAATCAACCTTAGGTTGCGTTTGGTTGCTGGAAAACAGTGTTAAAGGAATGGAATGTTGTACGGCATTCCTGCGGCATCTCCGTTTGGTTACAAGAAAGCCAAGGCAGCGGATTCCATTGATTTAGCTCCATTCCATCGTATGCAAGAATGAGAATTCCACCCCAAAATTGATGGAATGAGGAAGGAGGCGAAGGAATGACACTCTTTGGACAAAAAATATTTTTCATTTTAACTAAAATCAGTATAGCAGATAAAAAACGCACTCCCAAATATTTTTAAGTCATATATTATTTTTATTTATTTAAATATTTTTTACTTCATATATTATTTTTAATTATAATATTTTTTAATTCATATATTATTTTTATTTAATTAAATAAAAAATAAAATTATATTTTATTCCTTTACATGATATACTAAATATATTTATATAAGTTATAAATTTTTTTTATTTCTTTTTATTTATTTTTATTCTATTCCATCGAATTCATTTATAACAACCAAACATGTCTTATACATTATAACATTCTTTTCTATTCCCTTCCATTCTTTTTCATTCCTTTCCATTCCATCTAATTCTCGTAACCAAACACACCCTTAGATTCCCTTTCGTCCCAAAAAGTCCTGCCCCTGTTCTCTATTCCCTGTTTGGTTTCCAACGATCTCCCCTTTTTTTTAATACATTTCATCCCATAAAAAATTTTATATATTTTTATAATATTTTTAATTAAAAAAGTAAATGTATAATTTTTAATTTAATAATATAATAAATATATAATTTTTACAAATAAGTATATAGTTTTTCAATTAAAATATATACTTAACATGTTATATTAAAAAAATAATAAATTTATTATATTTTAATTCAAAAAATTTAATAATAAAGATATTAAAATTTTATTTAAACTCAGTATTGATTTGGGCTAAAATAATTTATGGGTTCAAAATTTGTCATTTAATTTCATTATAATCAAATACTTTTTGGGGTTTTATTCAAATTAAATTTTTTTGGCATGATTTTAAAAGCATACATTTTTTTACAATAATATAAAATAATATAATTAATTTTTAATTTTTGAATTTATATTTAATTTTAAAAAATATTTACATAAATATTAAATTAATAATTAATTACATAATTAAAAGTATATTTTTAAAGATTATTTATGAAATTAAGTAAACAATTTTAGTTTATAAATATAAATTTAATTCTAATAATAACTTTAAAATATAAAATTATTTAAATTATAATAATTTATATTTATGGTTATAAAATTATTCATTATCTAAATTTTTCACAATCAAATAGAAAAAAAAGTCACAATTTAAGGCGTTTTACTAAGAATATCACACGTTAGGTTAAACGATTATGAAGCAAATTCACAAGAGTACAAATTAATGTCAAACTAAACTTTTTTTATTTTTTAACTTTTCCTCCTTCATTCGGCGGTTGCGACTTGCATGCTTTCATTTGATCCGCAGTCCAAACGGAGCCCTTCAATGTTCATTTGGGTTTCATTTCACTTGCATCTTACTCATATTTAGCTCTGCTTACGAAATATAAAGCTCGTGTGCGATGAATGCATTCAAGGTCTCTCCTTTACACTCTCAGCTGCTGCTTCATCGAACTGCTTCCCTTTTATACTACCTTTACCTGCAAACCGAAGAGTTCAAGTTCAGGTCTTGAAAGGTACGTTTGGATCCTCGTTTTCGCTGCTTCTTTTTGCTTGTTAATCTTGTGATTTTTGGGTAAATTTTGTTTTGCATGGTTTCCCAGTATACCCCTTTTCTATGTGTTGTTTTTTTAAGTTCTGGGTCTGCAATCCCTTATTATTTCTCAGATGATGTGCACTGGATCCAAAACTATCTTATCTTTATTTGCTTCTTTAGGAGCTAGATCTGTTTTATCGCCTATTTTTTGTGTGGGTAAATTAGATTGAGTTGATTTTTATGTAACGTGTCTCTGATGCACTGGATTTGATGTTTGGTTCGTTTTTCTGGCAATTTCTAGATGATCGATTGGATATTATAGTATCGAAAATTTGACTTTTTTATATTTGGAGTCTTGTGGACGTTTTCTACTACGCATACTTCTGATCTCTGTGTCTCATGCATTTAGTCGTTTCTGAGCAAGACAAAATTGTATTACTTCTTGGTGTTTGTTTTCATAATTGAGAAGTGAAAGAATGGAAACCTGTGTTCTTTTTTTATAGTGCACGAGTTTTTAGGTTCCGTGCCTGGGGCATCATGTTGCCTACTTCTGCCTTTAGTTCCTGTGAATAGATAGTAAAATAGAATGGCAGCAACTTTCCACAGTATATGCGCTGGTATGGAATGTCAGGGGTCAGAACTAGTTAAATTAGCCGTTTTTGGAACTTACAAATGCGTTTTGATATTCTGAATTCGTTGCTCGAGGAAAATGACATCAATGAGAATAATGAATGAGTCAAATTCTGTGTTCAAATTTACAAAAGTACTTCACACAAGAATGGCTTTTATAAAATTTGCAAAATGAAGTTTGACTGTTCTGCTAGTACGCATATGTTCTGTTGTCTGTGTATATGTCATCAAGCTAATTCACCTATAGACTTGTATTTATTTCTGATCTCTTGGATTCTGGAGTTTCTTATGCTGATTGTTACTGGAGGGATATATTTTATATTATCTAGTTGATGAGCAATAACTCCTTCATTCCCTTTCTGTTGTACAGATTATAAAAGATGGCTGATGCTGAGGACATTCAACCTCTTGTTGTTGACAATGGAACTGGAATGGTCAAGGTTAGTCTATCAGTTTATGAAGGAATAAGTAAATAAAGGTTTAGAACTCTAGTAATTGGAAATTGCAGCCTTTACAGTTTTGGAAGAGCCAGTAGGCCGATGCTGATCTGTATTTTACACAATGCTTGCAGGCTGGTTTTGCTGGTGATGATGCCCCAAGGGCTGTGTTCCCCAGTATTGTTGGGCGACCACGCCACACTGGTGTTATGGTTGGGATGGGTCAGAAGGATGCTTATGTGGGTGATGAAGCCCAGTCAAAAAGAGGTATCCTTACCTTGAAGTACCCCATAGAGCATGGCATAGTAAGCAATTGGGATGATATGGAGAAGATTTGGCATCACACATTCTACAATGAACTTCGTGTTGCCCCTGAAGAGCACCCGGTACTTCTTACTGAGGCACCACTCAATCCCAAGGCCAACAGAGAGAAGATGACCCAAATCATGTTCGAGACTTTCAACGTGCCTGCTATGTATGTTGCCATCCAGGCTGTTCTGTCGCTCTATGCCAGTGGACGTACAACAGGTTTGTTAGAAGAGTAGATTTTGTTCCTTGCATTTTGGGGTCGGGGAACTTGGTTTAGGTCAATTTAAGTTAGGCTAAATGCTGTGGGTTTGGGATCTCACATTTCTACCTTTCAATAAATATGAGGCAGTCTTCAGACCTAACTGATGCAAATAAATTACAAATTTTGTGAAGCTGGTTGATATTCAACTTGAAATGGTTGCTGAAAGAAACTCTAAAACATGATTTTTTTTTTTTTTTAATTTTTAGAGTTTGTTGAATAATGACCGCCATGCAAAATTCAATAGGCACATGTTTGGGAGACATTCATTTCTTTCCTCAATCTTTTTGGCTAGCTCCAAACCCTATTTTCCTTTCTGGTAGCTTCTTGTTGAACTCTTGAATTTTTAAATAGGTATTGTCCTCGATTCTGGTGATGGTGTGAGCCATACAGTGCCCATTTATGAAGGGTATGCTCTCCCTCATGCAATCCTTCGATTGGACCTTGCTGGTCGTGACTTGACAGATTACTTAATGAAAATTCTCACTGAGAGAGGATACTCTTTCACTACCTCTGCTGAACGTGAAATTGTTCGTGACATGAAGGAGAAATTAGCATATGTGGCCCTCGATTATGAACAAGAGTTGGAGACTGCCAAGAGTAGTTCATCAGTGGAGAAGAGCTACGAGTTGCCTGATGGACAGGTTATCACAATTGGTGCTGAGAGATTCCGATGCCCAGAAGTACTTTTCCAGCCTTCTTTCATTGGTATGGAAGCTGCTGGAATTCATGAAACAACCTACAACTCTATTATGAAATGTGATGTTGATATTAGGAAGGATCTGTATGGAAATTGTGTGCTCAGTGGTGGCTCAACTATGTTCCCTGGAATTGCTGATCGTATGAGCAAGGAAATTACTGCCCTTGCTCCAAGTAGCATGAAGATCAAGGTGGTTGCACCTCCTGAGAGAAAGTACAGTGTCTGGATTGGTGGGTCTATTTTGGCATCACTTAGCACCTTCCAACAGGTTTGCAATGTCACATTTTTTCATTGATTTTCTTGGTTTTTACGCGTGCTTGATCAATAAGTAGGATGGATAAATTTATGACTGTTATTGACTGCTTTGCTGATTGTCCTTTTCCTTCTATCCAGATGTGGATTTCCAAGGGTGAATATGATGAATCTGGTCCAGCAATTGTTCACCGTAAGTGCTTCTGAGCTGGTTCAAACGGAGATAGAGGGTAATCCAAGTTCTTCATGCATCCAGTCTTGTGTCATATGCCAGCCAATTATGGTTGAATTATTGAAGCTTCAGATTTTAGTAGAAGGGGTATTTCTAGTGTAATGAATGCTTTGGCTTATAAGTTGTATGTTTTTCATTAGGTCCTTAAAAGCTGGACTATTTTATGAAATTGGCAGATGGTGTAGGTTCTGTTTGGTTTGATTTTTATTTTATTCCCTTTTCATGATTTGGCCATAAATGTAGGTGCCTTGAGTTAGGATAGTGAGATGTTCTATGATTTTTTTTCTCCCTGGCTGGGATTTTTGAGTCAGTTCTGTTTATATTTGTATGCTTAAATGGATTTTGAGTTTGCAGTGAACTTTTGCGCTTTTTCCTTTAACATGATTAGTTAGGTCGGTTTTTCCCTCCTATGATCCCATAAATAACAGAGAAGTCGTGTATAAATACTAAAAGGAATAACTCCGTGGAAGCTAGGGGTGTACATGGGCAGGTCCAAACAAGTTGGTTTTCCCCTCGGGCTTGTTTTTATGTCCATAGCTCGGCCTGGCCCGAACAAGCCCGATTTTAGGGCAGATTAGGGTGGCTCTAAATCGCTCGAAATTTTTTTTTTAATGAATTGATACTTAATATAAAAATATTTTTTTGTAGACTGGCATATACTTTAAAACAATAAACTTTTGGAATTTTCATGTTTTTATCAATAATAAAAAGATAGCTTAAAATTATTAAGTAAAATATAACTTATACTAACATAATTAGCTTTAGGTAAATACGTGTATTTTCATTATTCAATAAAAGAAATGTCAGTAAGCATACACATCAATAATGAAAATAATTAAAAAATAAGAAAAGTTTAAATAGATAATAAAAATTACAGCATGTAAAGAGAATCAGATAAAATAAATATAAATATATATATATATATATATAAGATGATAAGATATTAATAACTAAAAAAAATAACTATTAGGGCAGCAAATTGGATAGATGTCTGTGCCCGTGCTATAAAAGTTTTTTTATATGCTCTTCACATAATCCCATTTGGAAGCTAAATGGAAGATAGCTTTTACATAATGCTATAAATTTATTATGCTCTTCACATAATCCCATTTAATTCTTTTATATAAATATTACAAATAATCTCTGTAACTTTCGTGTGTATATCTAATAAATTTTTTTTCTGGAATTTTAATTTCTAAATATGATATCTAGTGGTGAAAAACTTTGCGTGGGGACAAAGCAATGGGACTGCCAAGGTCTATTCAGTGAACTCCAAAGTTAATGACTGCTATACGTTGTGTAGCAATTTTTGGTAATGTATTAAAGATTAGTCATTAAGTTGGTAGGAGGTTTTAAGTTTATAGGTTTAATTGTGGTTCAATTAATAATAATATATAACAAATATTTTAATTACATAAATAATTTAACATGCCAATAACCTGAAAATATAGTAAAACTAAATAAGTGATTTAAAGTGAAAATGATAAAAAATAATGTATCAATATATTAGAAACATTATTAATAATTCTGCTATGTATTAAGTAAATACATAATCTCATGTAATATAATATTTAATAGTTAATAATAATTATTATTACAGTAAGATTTTCAATTAAAAAAATTAAAACTCATATATAAATAACCATTAATATTAAAAAAAGAAAGACAAAATGTTATTATTTAACTTAAAAAAGTTAAATGAAAGAAAAAACTAAAATAATGTTTTAATAACAAGATTAGAAAAAACAACATTAATCTCTTCAAACCTTCTAGTTCACTGGTTTTTGGTTGGCTCATTTTAGAGGATTATCCAAATTGGTTTTGCGCTTCTTCGGCCCGATCCATTGACTCTATTTGGGTTTTTAAACAGTGTTTTCTAGAGTTAAATTTTTCTAGAAGTTGAGTTTTTTTTAGAACTTTGATATTTTTCTTTTATTAATTAAAATTAAAATGAAATTTCAAAATGCATTTGATGAAAAAGTGTTAAATTCTTAAAAATGTCATTTTCAATATAAAAAAATTTATATATAATTTCATATATTTTTATTATCAAATTTCTTAATGGAAATATTATAAATATATGATTTTACAATAATAAATGTATACTTTTTATAAGTCAATATCGCAAGATTAAATTAAAAAAATATTTACACCTTATAATTTGATTAAAAAAAATTGATAGAAAATACGTAAGTCTAACATAGATCTTCCAATAAAATTACTTTTTAGTCTAACAAAAAAAGAAAGACATAAGTTCATTTTATTTTTATTAGGTGAGCAAGATTGGCGGGTCGCATCATCCTGCATGTTATTCTATTCAAGTCAAACGAACAAATCTCACTTGATCTGCCTATTTCTCAACGAAGAAATGGCCAACATCCCAAATTCATCATATTCTACTGACGAAGAAAGCGCACACACTAAGTATTCATGCTCGTTTGCTCTGTTTTTCTATAACTCCCACATCAGACACATGAGTGGATGACTCAGGAAAAAAAAAAAAAGAAATATATAGAAACATGTTTATCTTCAAGAACAAGGTTGACTAACCCCACGCGAACAGAATATAATTCGTAGATTCCAACGTCGTTTCCATGTGTCATTCTTACCACCTCACCATTATATATCAGTTCTCTCTCTTTTTTTAATTCTTGTGCTTATCTTCTTCTACACAGACAGATTGTGCGTGCGTCAGCTCCGCTTTATCATCCTGGAATTTCGGAATAAGTCACAATAATATTCCTCTCATCGCTAACCATTTTCTCACTCTCCCTTCTAAGCCACTTTTCTCCTTTTCGCGAAACTTAAGAAGAAGAAGAAGGATTTGGGAAGCAAGAGAAATGGATCATGCAGCTGATGCTCATAGGACTGATTTGATGACAATCACTCGCTTTGTTCTTAACGAACAGTCCAAGTACAAGGAATCCCGTGGCGATTTCTCCATTCTCCTCAATCACATTGTCCTTGGCTGCAAATATGTTTGCTCTGCTGTTAATAAGGTACTCTTTTTTTTCTCTTAATATTTTAGAGGCACAAGGCTTGAGGAATAATAATTCGAATTCTCTATATTTAATAAGTAAATACACAGCGTATAGTTAGAAAAAAATAAAAATGAAACAAGGGTGTGGGTCTAAAAAATTGTTTCTAACATTAAAAGCACCTTAGTCTTTATCTTTTCAATTGTACCCTATACAATATTGCAAGGGATTCACTTTAGAGTAATAGGGAGTGGAAACAATGGGGGAAAATGAGGAAAGGATTGAATTCACATACTTGTAGACTAAGGTACTATTCTTTTAAAGTTGAAACCCATCATTTTCTTGATAGTAAATTAGTGTTTTGATGGTAGGGTATGATTGATAGGGATAATAGAGTGAAAGGGATGAAAATGAAGGCTTTATTGATTTTTTTTTAATTTGAAATTTATTAATAAAAAAGATGTAAATTATAGGATTCAAGTAAGATAGATAAAATGAAAAAATGTTTCGCTTGTTATTTGTAATAAACAAATATCATTTGAGTTTAAGAGTAAATTTTACTAAGATGCTAATATGAGAATAAGCTTAATATGCTTAATATTGTAGATATGAGAATATTACATTGGATGAGTAGACACATCGAATATAATAGAATTATAAATGAATGCATTAAAAAAAATGTTAAAGTCGCACTTATGGTAAAAAAATTATAAAATCGCGGTTTAGATGATTTAAAAATGTGTGAAAAAAATTTATAAAAGTCTCGATAAACAGAATATATGAGATAGAAAATAGTCAAATAGTTAGAGGTGAATGAAGGTCAATAAAAATTATAAGCGAAATTATTAAGAAGAATTTAAATTTAAATGAATTGTCCAAAAATATGATTTAGTAAAAAAAAAACTATTTTTTGTTGTATTAACAAGAAAGATAGAATAACTAAGGATTTTTCAGTAACATTATAAGATTTTTCTCCTTTATATTTTTAAATTCTTCCAATATTCCTCAACATATCTTAAAAGATGCAAGCGATTGCTCTCTGGATTTAGTATTTCAGTTATTACTTCATCATCAATTTAGTCTTCGAGTTAAATTAATTACGTTTTCTTAGTCAAATTACTCACCTAGATGAATGGAATCTACAAGTATCCATTGATATGTTAAAAAGGAGATTATGTCAGTAATTTTACTAAAGAAAGTCATTTTGAGTTACCAGAAGGATCAAATTGGAGAAGAAAAAAAATAAGTTAAACACTAAATTGAGAAATAGCTTCATTAACAGGCAGGACTGGCAAAACTGCTTGGACTTGCAGGGGAGACCAATGTTCAGGTAAGTTCTCTGTCTTCGATTCTGAGAATTCCTTAATATGCTTCTATGAACTCTTTATTATTTCTTTCATATATTTTATTTTAAATTTGAGAACCTTTTCCAGGGTGAACAGCAAAAGAAATTGGATGTTCTTTCGAATGAAGTATTTGTCAAGGCCTTAATTAGCAGTGGACGTACAGTAAGTCTAATAACATCCAATATTTCACTCTTTTCAGTAGTCCTCTGATTTTTTTTTCCCCTCTCTTCGGTTATATTATAAACATAAGTAACTGTTTCACAACTCTGTTTCAATGGCTCGTTAATATTATCTAGTTTTATAGACCCATATGAATTAAGAAGCACGTATAGTGACATAAATACAAAACACAATATGATATATATATTGTGACATGGTATGGAGTGTCTAGGTGCAATTTAAACTGCAGTGTTGTGTCTTATACAAGTATTGAACACATATAGACACAATATGACTTCGATTTTAAAGCATTGATGCTTCATAGCGTATGAATGAATGTAAATGTAACACTTCAACTTTACCATTAAATTGTTATTTCTTCTTCGGTATGAATTCAAGTTACATGAAGATGATTCCTCTTGGAAAAATGCTCTTTAGATGTATCATTTTAGTTGCTCTATCCCTGATAATAAATTGAAATGTTATTTGCTTCCATTTCTCCTGTCAGTGCATTCTTGTTTCTGAAGAGAATGAAGAGGCTATATTCGTGGAGCCATCGCAGCGTGGAAAGTAAGTTCGATACTCTTGAAACACATGAAGTCCATTAATAATACCACCATATATATATATATATATATATATATATCCATGTCAAAGATCCTCTTGATTTTGCAGATACATTGTTGTCTTTGACCCTTTGGATGGATCCTCAAACATTGACTGTGGTGTTTCCATAGGAACTGTATGAATTTCTTCTCCCGCAAATAATCGATGGATTTGAAAAACTATTGTGAGAGAAATTAGACTGATAAATAACGTTTCTCCTATTGCATTTAGATCTTTGGCATTTACCTGGTGAAGGATAAAAATAATCCAACTCTTGATGATATATTGCAATCTGGGAACAGCATGTTAGCAGCTGGTTACTGCATGTATGGAAGCTCTTGCACGGTAAAACAAACATCCATCCTCTCAATAAGGCCTATTTTCTTTGTTTTATTTCTTATTTGGAAATTTTCTAGTTTTCTTGTCATGAATATATAATGTTAATTCTACAAGTTCTGCAATTGCAGTTTGTGCTTAGCACAGGAAGTGGTGGGAATGGATTCACACTTGATCCTTGCCTAGGGGAATTCATATTGACACACCCAAACATCAAGGTATTTAAGTGGTAGGCAAATTGGTAGATCAAGTTAATAGTTATACATTTAAGAGTTAAGTTTAAACAGTATGCTAAGCTATATATTCTAAACAGATACCGAAGAAAGGAAAAATATATTCTGTGAACGAGGGAAATGCCAAAAATTGGGATGAGCCAACCGCTAAGTAAGTTTTGGGGATTCTCTTAGTTATTCACAAAGTATATTACTTTCACCTCTCCTAAGGTTTTAAAACCTACACTCACACCCGTTTTAGTTTAAATTTATATAACAATCTCCATTCTATTAATAGAATTATCAATGAAACTTATACCCTCCTGACACTAGGTTCATTTTTTCTCCTAAAAAATTGCCAATACCTTAATCCAATGCAGCACAGATTACCAAAAGACCAAGGTCATCCCCAACATTACTTCCATTGTTCTTACTAAAGGGGGTGTGAGTGTATGTTTTGAAATATGCGTGTGTGTATGTTTTGACATTCTTGCCTTTTCAGATATGTAGAAAGCTGCAAGTATCCTCGAGATGGTTCATCACCAAAGTCTCTTAGGTACATTGGAAGGTAATTGATCCTTAGCTTGATACAATTTCTAGGCTTTCTTCAAAATTATTTCTTTGATGCTAACAAGGATGAATGATGCAGCATGGTTGCTGATGTCCACCGGACATTGCTTAATGGTGGTATCTTCATGTACCCTGCTGATAAGAAAAGCTCAAGTGGAAAGCTACGGTACAATACTTTTTTCGTTTTGTTCTAACCATACGAACCCATTGTGAATGCAGTTTGTGACATTTATCTTACTTAATGGTTGAATGATCTCCAAAGGAGAAGGAACTGAACACACTGCATGGGAGTTTTCTTTCTTTTAGTGGTTATTGGTTGTGTTTCATGGATATAAGTGGCTTATGAAAATTGTATTGTGACCAATAGGATTCTGTATGAAGTCTTTCCAATGTCATTCTTGATGGAGCAAGCAGGAGGTCAAGCTTTTACAGGAAAACAAAGGGTATGACATTTCTTTGTTCTGTTGTTAGTTTTCTACTATGATAAAGCTTAAGGTTTTTGATACATCGTCACTTTCATCCTGATATCTTGGGTGTTAGAGAGCATTCAAAAAGCATGTAATTGATATATTAGTATTGAGGATGTTATGTATCTTCTAAAATGTCCGAAGGCATAAGATGAGATTGTTTATTAATCACTCAAAAACTTTGGCAATTCTACATTTTTAAAGTTTTAGTTTTCTCAACTTTTATAAAATATTAATTGTATCATTTATATAACAACTTTCAATTGTCATATCAAACATAAAGAATCTTAAAAATTATGATATTAGCTTAGTAGCCTAGACCATAGTCTCCAATATATCAAGAAAATTTTATAACAAACTGCCCCTAAGGACTTGTGTAGCTGCAATGCAATATCTTTCACCCACATGGTCTCAAACTAAATTAGTTGGAGTTCTTGCATTTGCATGCCTTTTCTGCTCTTGAATCAGATTAAAGATCTCATAATCTGTACAATACTGAAGTGGTCAAATTCTGTTACATCTCTTTTCCATTGTGAAGCTAACGTCAATGACTATTTTAATTTAAAGTTCAATTAAAAAACTTGAGCTATTAAGTAGCAATCCATGAGTAATTCTGTTATCTCTAACATGTCCACTCTTTGGACTTGAAGAGGAAACGAAGCAAAAATTCATTATATTTTATTCTAAATTTAATTTTAATTAAAAAAAGGGATAGAAAATTTGAATATATTGACCACTTGGTCACAAAGACTCTAATATCATATAAAGAATATTTTAATTCAAAAATATACTATCTCTAATGCTGATGGGTATCACCTTCAAATCCTTTTGCTTCACAGCGCACAGATGAACCAATCAAAACAAAAACCATGTTTATAAACTTGTGATGTTTATGTATATGCATATCCTTCTTTGAAATAGAATGTGTAACGATGCGGTACAAATTGCAGGCACTTGACTTGGTTCCAAAGATGGTACATGATCGATCTCCAATATTCCTAGGCAGTAACGATGATGTTGAGCAAATTAAAGCTCTCTATGCAGCATCAAATGGAAAAATGGAAAATAATGCTTGAATATTATTCTCTTTCAATAAATCTCTAGTTGTGTTTCATTTTATTAGAAATATTACAATACTTTACATTTCTCTTTATGTATCATCTGTTCAAGTCAATATTATCAATGCTTGAACAATCTAGTCTTTTTGGAGTGCTTTTAAACTAGACATCACCAAAGACCATGATAAGATTCCATGGCCGTAAAATACAGTGATAGTGCAAATGAAATTTCTAAAAAACTAGATTAGAATGATACTCCAATGTGTCTTCCCAGTTAGCTATTAGGTCTTGTTTAATGGATTGCCTGCTTCACAAGGTCTCCGACAAAGGGATCCATTGTCTCTTAATATTTTTTATTGTCTGCTCAAATATATTTTATCTCTTATGATAGCATAAACAGAACAACCAAAAAATAAATGGTCGGTATCAAAGTAAGTAAGCAACCTCAACTTGTATCTCATTTAATGTATGCAAATGATACCATTTTATTTTTTGAAGTCAATATATCAACTTGTAATGTTGTGAAGGACATTGTCCTCCCATCTCCAGCATTCCCAACTCAATAGTTATTACCATACACATAGCTCATTTTGGTCTTGGGGTTGTTCCCACTGGGCAACGCATCTTCCTTTTTCTTACTTTTTCACCTCTCCTTTCTGTAGGAGTACTCCTCCACTTCTTTGGAAATATTTTCCTCTTCTCAATAATAATTTTGATAATTAGGCTTTATTCTTGAAATTTTGTAATTTACTATACAAGACTGGCAACAATAATCTCCTGTTGATTACAAAAGAAGGCTCTGAAGTAAAAAATTAATATCATTAGATTAAAATAATTAAATTGACCTTCTTTAATTTTTTTTTGAAATTATATAGATTTTTAGTTATTTTTAAAATTACTCAATTTTTTTTTGAAAAAACATATACATTTTAACTTAATTTTAAATTTTTTGACCAAAATATTTCTTTAAATTTTTTTAGTTAATAAAATATATTTTCATTAATTGAGGGTATTTTAATCTAGAAATTTAAATTTAAACTATATTATAAGATAATTTTTTATTTTAAAAAATCTATGTATTTTTTATAAATAAAAAAATTTATATAATTTTAATAAAATTTAAGAAGAGCCTATATAATTTACTTTTATAGTTTAAATAGGTATAAGCACCTCGGGATATGAAAGTTTTTATGTAATGCAAGGTCTAAAATCGAACTGGATCAGAATACTCTATAGCATGGGATTCCAAAATTGCCTCTGCATTGCCTCACAAGTTTTTTTTTTTTTTTTCTTTTCACAAATTCCCTTTTTATTTTTAACTGTGCCCCTCACAATTCTTACTTCAAACATCACAGATGAATCTTCACTGTAGAGGATCCATCTCCAATCGAATTAGCAAGCCTGCACTTTTGAATGTCAAAAACAGAAAAACTAAGGCACAAGAGGCAATAATCGCAATCGCTAGAGAATAATATAAAAAGGCTGGCAACAAACCCGACCAATATCAGAACTATATAAAAAATCAAGAAGAACACTTGAAGACCTTTATAGAGAGGCAACATATCTTCTAATTCTCTTTGAAGGACGGATCCAGAAAAAAATTGGTAAGGGATAAAATTTTATATTTAATAAGAGTATTAATAATTATTATAAATATAATTTAAAATATTTATTAAATTAATATAATAATAAAATTTATAAAAATTAAAAAGACAATGACACATAATAATACAGAAAAAATGAAATATAATAACATTAAAATAAATATAAATTGCCTTAATATAAAGAAGGTATATACTAAAGTGATACAATATGTATTAGATATTAGGATCATACTTTTTTATTTTTAATTAAATATAATTCATCTATAACCTGTTCTATAGTGAAATTTCTTATAATCTCCTTCTCAATATAAACAAATAAATTATTTGCAAGAAAGTTATTTTTTATTTTATTATAAAGTTCTATTTTTACAATGAGTGGAGTGTAGTTATACAAATGAAAAAAAAATTGTGAAAAAGTGAAAATAAGAGAATAAAGAGTATATTATTAGTTATTCGTGGAAAATAAAGATAAGAAGTTTTTTTTTGAAAAATTTTTAATATATTTTATTTATTTTATAAAATTTACTTTTGTAATTAATATAAGAAGTAACTATATTTTTAAAAGTATGTGTTTAAGATTTAAAAATATTAAAGAGGATAGATAAAAAAATTTTAAGAGGGGCAAATTCAAAAATTAAAAAAAAAATTATTATTATATGTATACATAATACTTGTAAAGAAAATTTTTTAGGAAGAACAACTGCCCAAATGGCCTTTTTCTTCTTTGTTGATGTGGAGAGTTTTGTTGCAAATATGGTAAGATAAGTGTAAAGATCAACTTAAAATGCAAATATCATACTAATAAGAACCAACTTCTAAAGAGAGAAAAGTGATGACAAAAAGTGAAAGAGAATGGAAATGGGCTTCTCAGCAAAAATTACTAGTTATCGCAAGACTTCATCACAGGTTGGAATTGCCTATATTCGAATTAGGCTTTTTGGGGAAAAAAAAAACATAAAGAGAATATGGTTCGAACTCTTTGAGTCGGAAGCTCAATAAAATATTTTGATTTTAAAATAATTTTTAAAAAATAAAAAATTAAGACTACTTTAAAAAAATTATACCACACACTTTTAAACACCAAAACTTCTTTAAACAATTTAATTATGTATTTTTTTTACATAAAAAAAGGAATTATATTGACACATTTATTAAATTTTTTTACCGAAAGAAAAAGGTTTTCAAGTCGAGCTGGGCGATATCAAAACCTATGCGTGACTTGAATTTATTTCGATATGAAAATAGAAAGCCTGAATTTAAGTTAAATTTAGGCTTTAAATTTTAAGCTTAAATCTAATTTTATTTCAACTGAACTCAATAGGCTGAGAGGGATTCCCAGCCCATTATTAGGTTTAGTTGCAATGGTCAAGTTGTATGGGTTAGTATCTGGGCTTATTTGAACCCAATTTTAGCAAGCAAAATTGCTAACTACTAATTTTGCTAGCTCTTGAGGCCTGAAAGCCCAAATCTCTTCTGTTTGATATCTAGATTATATAACAGTTCTTTTTGGGCCCAAAACATATTTGTATTTCCAATAGAAAAACAAACAGGACAGACGTACGCCTTCTACATCCATTACAGACCAAGGTACAGCACCAAAGAAAAGCTCAAATTTACAGACAGAAATATAATATTCATACAACACTATCCAACTCCGTCTCTGCGGCCTATAGAGTCTTCAAACAAAATTGCCATTAAAAGGGATGGGGGTGAGATTTCTAAGCATATTCCTTTAGCAGAAGATTTGATAAGTTTTTGTTATCAGATTCAATACTTACATCCCCAGTCTTCAAGTGAAGTGCCACAGTGATTCCCTCTCAGCCATAGCTTCACTCATTTAACAGGAATTGAAATATTGGACTAATTTCAATTTTTTCTCTCTTTACTCTCAAGATTTTTGAGATCTCCTTTAAAATTATTTTTTTTTCCTAAAAAAGAATAACCAACCAAATAGTTCTATTTTGAGCAAAATCAAATTGAACAAAATTAGATACTACTTTATTTTCATCAGTTTCTCAATAATTTTGGAGGCTTAAAACTCCAGTTGGTAAGTTTCATTGGCGTTAAAGAATCCATAATCAAAGTTTAAAAGACACGAAATTTGTTTTGGATTGTAAATTTAAGCGTCAAAATATATTTATTGTAACTTAGTTTTGCATGAAATTTTTTATTTTTATTTTTTAGGATAACACATTAGAAGATTTCATTAGTGATTGCTTTTTTTCCTTTTGGACCATTCATTAGTGATTGTCTAGAGTGAGACTTCAAAAAAAGACAATTATTTTAAAAGTTTCATTTAAAGAATGGACATCAGTATTGAATAATTTATAAGAAACATTAACTTGATCACTAGAATTACAAAAGATGGATGTGATTGTACAGAATGCAGTCAAGTTTTTAGTTTGACACGTGTCTTCTTTTTTTATAAGGATAAAAATTTTAATTGAGGATAACAATTTTAATTGTAATGACAGTAATTTAATTGTAAAGAAGGAATTACATTCAAAATTTTAATTGTAAGAATAAAAAGTTTAGCAGTAAAGAAAAATTACACTTCATATTATTAAGCTCATAAGTTTTTTTTTTAGTTTACCCAAATTTTCCTCTTATTTATATTTACTATTATTTAAGAAATGACTCTTTATAATTAAAACTTTAGAAAAAATTACACTTTACAACTATAAGCTAAAAATATTTATCATAAAGAATCTTAGATTTTGAAATATTTTAAAAACTTAACAGATGAAAAATTTTAATTTCAGTTAAAATTTTTGTTTTCACAACTAAAATTTTTGGATTATAATTTTTTTTATAATTAAAATTTTTATTTTTATAATTAAAATTTTTATCCTTATAGTTAAAATTTTTATCTATGTAATAAAAAAACACATGTCAAACTAAAAGCTTGATTGTAGAGATTCCATGTCCAACATTACATTATCCACATAATGGAATTACCAGACTTCATCTCCTTTCCTAGTTAAGCTTTGTAAATGAAATATTACAAAATATTTTAATCAACTATTATGATTAATTTTTTATTTTATTTTTTGTTCCTTTTTCTTCACCTAAGCTATTCCTTTGCAAGAACGCAAAGGCCATGGAGTTTTCAGCTTTAGATAAAAACAAGATGAACCCAAAGTCAACGCACACAGTTCCTGCTTGCTACTCCCTCTTCCCCAAATTTTCCAGACCCAAAATTCAGATCCCAACGCTTCTCTCTCTCCCACTCTTTCTCATCCTATTCCAGTATATGCTCTTACAATTTTGACTAAATTACATACAATTTTTTTGAATTTTATTAAAATTATATAATTTTTTAAATAAAAAATTATCATACACTTTAATCTAAATTTAAATATTTTAATTAAAATACTCTTTATTGATCTAAATATATATTTTTTAAAACTAAGAAAAATTTAATAAAAAGTATTTTAGTTAAAAATTTTAAAATTAGATTAAAATATAAGGTAAATTTTATTTTATAAGAAGTTTGTATATATTTTAAAAATAAAAAAATTATACAATTTCAATAAAACTTGAGAAAATTCTATATAACCTACTCTACAATTTTCCATTCAAATTACGGTTATTTTCCTCGACCATTCCAACCCAAATCCACATTCCACCATTACTCAACTTCTGTCTGTCTTTTTATTTTTTTTCTTGGTAGTCGTTGTTTTCTTGGTTTCTAGCCATTGCCAACGCCAATTCTCCGGACACTGATTTCGTTCAACCCCCATTGTTGTTAGCACTAGCATTGAAATATATAGACGGAATTGGGTCTCCTTCCTGTGAATCCACTCCGCCATGAATAGTGAGTTATGGCTTGCCAGCACCAGCTCCGGTGATAGGAGAGTGAATTGATGACTTCTAGAGGTGGGCAAGGGTTGGGGAATTGCTTCAACCCAAGTTCCGGTTCAATTTTAGTTTCGGAACAAAAAATGTGTCCCAAGTTTGATCCAAGTTTTGGGTGGGGCTGGATCAATCAGGCCATAGGCCAATTTTTTTATTTTTTAAAAAAAATTTAAAAATTTATATTTTTATATTTTTTTGATTTTTTTATACATACAACTATTTTTTTAATATATATATATATTTTTAAAATTTATGTAATGGATATGAAAAAATATAAATTCAAAAGAAAAAATAAAAAATACAAATATAATAGTTAAAATTTGAAAAAATATATATTTTTTAATTTTATTTTTCTTACATGAATATGGTAATTATATTTAGGAGAACCCTAACATAAATCTTGACCCTTCTAATTATATATAATTTATAATATATGTTTAAAAATTTTTGGTTAAAACTATAAAAAGATTCTTAAAAAAAGGATTCTTTTTTGTTGAATTCTTATATTTTTATATATATATATATATATATATATATATTCAGAGCCGGATTGATAAGGCCAAAAGGTTATTTTGAAACCCATCCCGACCTAATCTTGTTTCAATTTTTTTTTTAAATTGTCCCGACCCGTCTCAGGTCGATAATGCTCAGGCCAAATGGGTCGAGCCAACTTTACCCACCCCTAATGACTTCAATATAAGAAAGAGACAGAGACATGGGATCTCCCAGAGCTTACCTTGCCTTGTCTCTATCTGTCTCTCTCATGTTCTCTTTTACACCGGAGAGGATTTGTAGGCTTTTTCACCCTTGTATTGTATATCATTAATGAGAAAATTATAATTAATGCCAAATTATTCTTTTTATTTTTATAATTTAAAAGTTAAAAAGATTATAGTTAAAAATCCAAATTTAAAAATATTTATATTTAAAAATCTTAAATTTTAAAATTATTTTAAAGAACTCAAGTATAAAATATTTTAACTTGGAGTTCTAAACTATAATTTTTTAAAATTGTTTAAATTTTTAGTTATTGAATTTTTTAAAATAATTTCAAATTTTAAGATATTTACTTATAAATATTTTTCAATTTGGAGTTTTCAACTATAAATTTTTCTTAAAAATGTGTACTTAGGATTTTATATTTTAAAATTTTTTTAATTTAGTTCTTATGGTTAAATTTTTATAATTATAAATTTTGTTAATGTAGCTAACGATACATTATCTTAATATTTTGAAGATGTATGACTTTTGTCAATAAGATAAGTAAAAATAAATAATAAAATAATATTAATTCACATATATGACATATGATGTTATCAATAATGATTTAATTACAAAATTTTAAATCATAAGGTCTAAATCAAAAAGTAAATGAAGCTATAAAGAGTTAAACACTAACCAAATAGTTTAAGATTCCGTATTCACTATTCAGAATTGGCCAAAAATAAAAATTGTATTGGGAAAGAAAAATTAATAATTAAAACGATGTCTCAAAAGATATACTGTTCATTTCTGATGTAATTTTGGGGCACCATTTTGGGGACCCTAGAAGAGCATACAAGTCTTATACCATTCTAGAAATCAGAATTTTTTATTCGTTACATATTTCTTTTCACAAAAAAAGGTTACAAAAACAGTTATTTTCTTATAAGTGAGAACATAAAAGCAATAGTTTTTTTTTTAAACAATGTTGTGTAAAATATTTTTTTATTCAACATTTATGTAGATAATTTCATTTAAAAAACTAAGGAAGCAAAGTTGACAAGCGAAAACTTAATTTTAATTAATCATTGAAAAATGAATAACACTATAACAACTTAACAAGACCATTGAATTCAACTATGGTTATCTGTTCTTTTGAAATTGAAATAAATTGAACCCTTTAGTTTCTTCATTTTAAACAACAATAGTGATATATTTCTTAATCATCTTATTTCCATAGTGTCAAAAGAGACACTGTCCAAGGTTGTCTAGATTCCATTAAGAGAGGAGAAGCAGATTAAGTGAACTTGGACGCAGGGCTTGCTTATATTGCCTTCACTAACCATTCAATGAAAGGCATAGAAAATGAGATGCATTGTGAGCTTGTGACCAATCCAAAAGCTATGAAGCTGTTGCAGATGTGAACAAAAGGGCATGTAAGGGCAATGACAAGATCAGCTTAATGGATTTGAAGGGCCACAACTCCTGCCATGGAGGCTATATCACAAGATTAATTTCTGCGACTGATCAAAAACAGAATGATCGGAAAATTGCAAGCTGTTTCTTCTCCGGCGTCTGCGCTCCATCGGCAATCGAGGAGTCTGGTTCTGGTAAAGAAAATGAAATCTTCCATGAAATTGGCTGTATTCTGGTGAGTCAGGAGCTTTTTGGTGCCTTGTAGAGGAAATGGGACACATTTTGTCAAGGGTGATACCATTTTGCGCTATTCCAACGAGGGACCATATAACCAATCTTGGTCCACAAAGTCTATTAGGGACTTCATGTAAGTACTTTGCACTATAATCAATGCATTAATTCATGAACTTACTCAGCAGTTTAAGCTTTCAGGTAAAATGGCTCTTGACATAATACGAAACCTTCATAGCTAAGTGGTTGGAAGTTCAAATTTCGGTGATTCCCATTCTCTGCACTATTAAAATTAAATTTTAGTACAATGTGTGGTAAATTAGTCTCTGCTTTATCCACAGTTCAAGACAAAAGGATTCTTATATGAGGAAGATTATAATTAAAGCATCCATGAACCTTTGCTTAACAATTTAAGCTTTTGGGTGAAATGGTCATTGATATCTTTCCTTAGCAATAAGGAATTTTTGATAAAAGGCATTAAGGAAATCTGTCTTCTTAATTAAAATGAACAAAATTGATTCTGTTGTGCTCACTGGAGGTATCCTTGTCCTCAAGGGGGCTGCAGAAAAATCAGTAAGGATCCTGGAGATTGCTCGTAAGTTGTGAAACTGGTAAATCGTTTATTTAGCCTTCCTCGCTCTTTCATAGTTTTAATTTTTTAATGAATGTTCCTTGGGTGTTTTATTTTGGTACATGACAGAAGAAAAGATCGAACTCAAGACCTAGTGCAAATTTCTCAATTCCCTCACCCCTAGACTCTGTTCTCTGAGTTTCTTCTTCTTCTTCTTTTTGTCTCCTCTCTGGTATAAGAATATTGTAAGGTGATTGATTCATGTTATAACTCAAGTAATCCAAAACTGGATTCAGCAATTCATGAATAAGATTAGATGGTTGCCTGAGCCTAATTCTAATTCCATCATGTCATGTATTGATTATTGAATTATGGATTTGATCATTATACTTTCTAAGCACCAGCAAGTAATGGAGAAAGTGAGGATGATATTAAAAAATTAAGCGTTGGAAACTCGGTTTTTTGACATCAATGCTGAGTAAGAAAAAACGTTTGACAAAAAAGCTCAACTATCAAAATTATTTTCTCAATTTTTTTAATTTTAAAGATCGCCAAAAAAAAAAAAAAACTCGCTCCGCGTCTCATTTTTTATTCTTTATTTAAATAAAAACATTAAACATGAAAAGGAGTTCTTCGGTGTTTAGTCTCAAACGAGAAAAAAAATTTCTTTGAAGAGACAGCATTGAA